>CAWUFW010006037.1:0-710000 GCA_963921515.1 Calotriton arnoldi | reverse complement strand
ACTACCTTGTCATTCAAAAACCCATACCCACCCTAAGCCCTAAAATTATCCTTGCCACCCAAAAACCGATACCCGCCCTAAACCCCAAAAATACCCTTGCCTCCCAAAACCCATACCCGCCCTAAACCCCCAAAAATGACCCTTGCTACCCCAAAACCCATACCGACCCTAAACTCTAACAACCCCTTAGCACACAAAAATAATACCTTCCCTAAACCCTAAAAATACCCTTCCCACCCAAAAACCCATACCCACCCTAAACCATAAAATTACCCTGCCACCTAAAATCCCAAAACCTTAAAAATTCCTACAACCAAGTGAATTTCTAAGGTTTTTTAACTAGTACTCGCATTTGCAGAGTGGTAGAGAAACTGGCCTGTGCCTTCAACCACCTCTCAAGAATCGATCTGTGTAGAAGTTACAGGAGGCATTGACATGGCTTCTTGAAATGTTCTTTATCTTTTTAAAGGTAGGCCAATTGTATATATATATATATCTATCTATCTATATATATATATCTATATATCTATCTCCAAAACCAACTTCCGTTATACAACAGAGAGCACGCACACGAAGACCGGAGGTATTCACTTTTCTTTAATGCGTTGGGCCTTCCACGTCCCAGCAGGTTAAAGGAACATTCAGAGACGCGTTTCGGCTGTCTCATAGCCTTTCTCAATCTGAACAACATTAATTAGAGTGTGCCTTTTAAAATCGCACTAATTAGTGAACACAAAAGAAACACTGTTCGTGAGCAGGAACCAAAATAGAGTACATGAACTGAGTTAGTGTTGCAACATGTGAAAGTCATTGTGATTGTCCCGAAACATCATAAAAACATTGTGTGTTCATAAAAGGCAGCAATTTACAAAACTACTTATTTTAAACATCAATAATTGATTTTTAGAAAGTTTAGCGTTGCTGCTGCCAAAAAACACTCTTGAGCCATATGTTGAATCTATGTTCCAAATGTTTCTGCACGGACTTTGACTTTCTTACTATGTAACACACATGTGCAAATGATTTGTACACCCTCCCTGCCCAAACGAAAACCAAAACTGGGATTAAACATTTGCTTTTAAAAATTCATACGTGTGAGCACAAATAGAACTGACCATACAACTGTGCCTTTCACCATTTATAGCTTGCGCATTGGTGTTAGCCACATTCGGGTCAGCCAGGCAGTTAGAATGTCCTTGGTTAACAACACCCTATAATATATTACTTTACTGATTTAAAAATGTCACCTTGTAGCTGGAAACCCGTTTTCGACGTAATTGGAGGAACATGGAAATCCCAAGGTCGGCACGGTGGTTAAAAACTGATGAGTCTGGGAAGGCCTTCCCATGAAAGCAAGAGGAGCTCACAGTCTTCACCGCGACAATATTTTGCGCGGTGCCCAGAACCAGAAATCCTTATTGACATCCTGACATATATACGTATATCTCCATGTCTGTCCAAAAACAAAGCTGCACTCACATGAAATCACTTGCAGGTGAGGACAAAACCAGTGCTTCTGGAATCCATGCTTTTTGTTGCCTTGTGTGTTTCGGTTTCTCTCGAATCCTTGATCACGGGCTGCATGTATCACCCACAACAAAAACGAACCATCAGTTTGCTTCGTAAATTGCAACTTTATTGCCTTCAGGTGAGCCGTACAGTGAATTCATTCTCATTGCATTCTGGTACTGGTGGTTCAATCTTAATCGCCCTTCAGTGGGAGATGCAGATTCCACTTCCTTTTTAAACATTTCCGTCGCCCTCCAGTGGGCTGTCAGGTTTGCACATGAAAAATTATGATTGCCTTTCACGATCCAAACCTGACTTTGTCAGGTCAAAGTCAAATGGATCTGCATACCTTTCTGCAGCGGTGCACGCTTCACGGCAGGACCGCCGTCATAATATATCACCATGTTTGTCCAAAAACAAAGCTGCACTCACATGAAATCAATTGCAGGTAAGGACAAAACATTTGCTTCTGGAATCCATGCTTTTTGTTGCCTTACGCGTTTCGGTTTCTCTTGAATCCTTGATCACAGGCTGCATTTAACACCCACAACAAAAATGAACCACCAGTTTGCTTCCTAAATTGCACCTTTATTGCCCTCAGATGGGCCTCACAGTGAATTCATTCTCATTGCATTCTGGTACTGGTGGTTCAATTGTAATCACCCTTCAGTGGGAGTTGCAGATGCCACATCCTTTCTTAAACATTTCCATCGCCCTCCAGTGGGCTGTCAGTTTTGTCCATAAAAAATTAATTATGACTGCCTTTCACGTTCCAAACCTGACTTTGCCAGGTCGAAGACAAATGGACCTGCATACCTTTCTGTAGTGATGCACGCTTCGTGGCATGTCTGCCGTCATAATATATCACCATGTTTGTCCAAAAACAAAGCTGCACTCACATGAAATCAATTGCAGGTAAGGACAAAACCAGTGCTTCTGGAATCCATGCTTTTTGTTGCCTTACGGGTTTCGGTTTCTCTCTAATCCTTGATCACAGGCTGCATGTAACACCCACAACAAACATTAACCACCAGTTTGCTTCATAAATTGCACCTTTATTGCCCTCAGGTGGGCATTACGGTGAATTAATTCTCATTGCATTCTGGTACTGGTGGTTCAATCGTAATCACCCTTCAGTGGGAGTTGCAGATGCCACTTCCTTTTTAAACATTTCCATCGCCCTCCAGTGGGCTGTCAGTTTTGTCCATAAAAAATTAATAATGACTGCCTTTCACGTTCCAAACCTGACTTTGCCAGGTCAAAGGCAACTGGATCTGCATACCTTTCTGTAGTGATGCATGCTTCGTGGCATGACTGCCGTCATAATATATCACCATGTTTGTCCAAAAACAAAGCTGCACTCACATGAAATCAATTGCAGGTAAGGACAAAACCAGTGCTTCTGGAATCCATGCTTTTTGTTGCCTTACACGTTTCAGTTTCTCTCGAATCTTTGATCACAGGCTGCATGTAACACCCACAACAAAAATGCACCTTTATTGCCCTCACGTGGGCCTATTCATTCTCATTGCATTCTGGTAATGGTGGTTCAATCGTAATCACCCTTTGTCAGGGACTGTCCGGGACTATGTCGGGATCATAGTCAGGGACTTGAGCAAGTACTGGAGACTGGGTAGAAAACGTACCGTGCACAGAAAGAGTAGTACAGCGCTGCCCAGGATCACACAAGGAGTCGGAGGAGAAAAAGGGATCCAGAGGGGAAGCCTGTACAAGATGGCTAAGACGCAGAGAAAGGAAGGGCACTCACAAGGCAATTTAGCATTCAGACTAACTACACCCAGGACGGACGTGCAAGACATATATATAATACAACATTAACAATAAAGGGAATGTGGGCTAAAGCACTCAGGAGCTCCACATGGTAAGACTGAAGCTCAGTAAGTTCCTCACCCACAATTGCTGTTACAGATACTGAATGAAAATACCCACATATAGGATATGTATGCAAATGCAGGGTCTTAGGAGCTTATACCTATGGTGATGTTATAACTGTAACTCAAAGACAATACTCACAGTGAACAAGAAACACCACCTAGGTAGTCAGCTGTGCCCACGGATCCTGGCGATCAAACAGGAACACGCAAGGCAGTAACAGCAAAGGGGTAGAACTAAACACAAGCACAATAGACAAGGAGCTTGCAAGGAGGAGTGCTTAACAGGAAAGGAAGGAAATCACAGGGCACACTTGGCAGAAAGCAGGTAACAAACATACAAGGTAACAGAAGCAAGACAGCAGAATAGAAAGACAGCAAACTAGAACTGGAACCAAGGAAATGGGAAGAAAGCCAGGGACTGGAAAAGGATATACAGAAGGGGAGGTTACAAGGGTATACTAGAATAGTGCAGGTTCAGGAATCAAGAAAACAAAGTAGCATAGAAGGCAGTGCTGGGGCAGGAACAAGAATTGAGCTAAGGCTCAGGAATCAAGGTATTACTGCAGGCAGTGCTGGTTCAGGAACAGGGAATTACTAAAGCTTCAGGAGTCAAGGGAGCACTGCAGGCAGTGCTAGTTAAGGAACAGGGAATTACTAAAGCTTCAGGAGTCAAGGTAGCACTGCAGGCAGTGCTAGTTCAGGAACAGGGAATTACTAAAGCTTCAGGAGTCAATGTAGCACTGCAAGCAGTACTGGTTCAAGGAAACAGGAAATAGCTACAGCTCAGGAAACAAGGAGTCAAGAGAGCACTGCAAGCATTGCAAATCAAGAACAAGAAATAGCTGAAGCCCAGGAACAGGAACAAAGAATAACTACAGCTCAGGAACTCGGGAAACAAGGTAGCACTGCAGGCAGTGCTAATTCAGGCACAAGGAATAGCTATAGCTCAGGAACTCAGGAAACAAGGTAGCACTGCAGGCAGTGCTAATTCAGGCACAAGGAATAGCTATAGCTCAGGAATCAAGGAACAAGGATTAACTATAGCTCAGGAATCAAGGAATATCAAAAGCTCAGGAAACAAGGATCGGTCTCACCGGAAAACAGCTACAATGACCGACCTTTGTCTGAAGGGAGCTGGGGCTTAAAAGAGCTCACAGTAATCACATGCATCAGGTGTGAGCAGGCTAACAGCAGCCAGCCACAGGTGAGCTGAATTCCTCCACCCATCCTTGGCCTGCAGGGGTGGAGACGAAGCAGTGAGCAGGGATTTATAGGTAATGGAGTTTCCAGCATGAGCAGACTGGCTTCCACAAAACCCGGCATGGATTGGGAATGGATGTCAATTCCTAAATGGTGTCCAAATGCCTGGAAGTCAGGATATGCATGCAGGGGAGTGTCTGGAAGCATAATAGAACACTGGAAATCCCCACAGTTCGGCCCCCTGGTGGTGGGCACGAGAGCAAAGGGAGTGAATCGTGACGCCCTTCAGTGGGAGTTGCAGATACCACTTCCTTTATAAACATTTCCATCGCCCTCCAGTGGCCAGTCAGTTTTGTCCATAAAAAATTAATTATGACTGCCTTACTGGAGGTAACAGGTGGGGTAGTTGGTCCCCAAGGACCCTCAATAGCCAAGGGGACTTCGTCCTCCTCCCAGTAGTGCACCAGTAGGCGCGTTTGCAGAGTGGTGGAGAAAGGGGGCGTGGCCTAACATATCTCCGCAATCCTGCTGTATGGGACTTACTGGAGGTAATAGGAGGGGTTGCGGGGGCGCGAGTTATACTGCTGAATCGCTCTGGGTTTGTACGAGTGAAATGTCGACCTAACTATAACGTCCCTGTAACCTTTGGTTTTTCCAGTGAATTTCTAAGGATTTTTAAATGCTAATTCCTAACTATAACGTCCCTGTAACCTTTGTTTTTTTCAGTGAATATATATATATATATATATATATTTATATATATATATATATATATATATATATATTCCAAAACACAGTTTCACCAAAGAAACAGAACTGCGCACTCCAGCTCGATCGTGCAAGATCTTTTATTTCAGTTCCAAAAGGAAGACTAACACACGCGTTCTGGCACCCTGGCCTTCTGGAGTGCGCAGTTCTGTTTCTTTGGTGAAACTGTGTTTTGGAGTATATTTTTCGTGTTGCCGTCCACACGGATAGCGCACCCGCGCTGCTGAGAGCAAGGAGAGTTGGGCGGCTTTGTGTTCTCTCTCTATATATATATATATATATATATATATATATATATATATATATTCCAGAAGTCCTCGCATCGCTGCGCAAAGAAAAGCTGCACTCCGGGATTTTACAAAGAGAAATAGTTTAATGACTGACATGTTTCAACATGAACAGTCTTTATCAAAGTCACTGCCTACACCCAGAAGTGCTTCATTTTCTATCCACAATGCATGAAAAGATAATAAACATAGAAAGCATACTTCCGTGAACATGATACAGTCTCAGGTCATGGGCAACATGGGAAAACAGACTACCGCCTGGTTCGATGATAACCACGCACGTAATTTTAAAGTAAGTCGTGCTTAGTTCATATACAATTATAAATAGCAATTATTGCACATATTTCAAAGAAAACATGTATAATAAAATTGTACATCGATTGATTATAAGTAAGTGACATCATCTTGAGTGTGCTATGGCAAGTGCCATTACAGATCTTGTGAAAACCAACCGAATGCCTGTTGAAATTTTAAAGATGATGATTACGCCACAGCATATAATATTACAGTACTCGCTCAATATAAGTAGTGAGCATTAGCAACGGGCAGTGTTGCTCTTATTGCGGTGCATCTGTGATATACACCTTACTAGTGAGTGGCATAATGTTGGCTTCTAATGTCTTCTGTCAAGTGGCAATTTCCCAGTTAATTTAGTGAAAACGTGGTAAAGTTCTATCCCTGTAATCCCTGATGATCTCATGTCATGTTGCTGAGCTCCGTGGAAAAAATAATAATTAAATAAAATGATACAACTAAACAAAAGAAAACAAAGCAAGAAAATCCAAAACATAAGGTGTGTTCTATCGGATTTCATTCTCTATCCTTGCTACGCCGCGCAATATTAAGAAAGGGGGGAAACGGTTAGTGTCCAAAAACATGGAAGGTCACCGTGGGTGTTCTACCTGGCCACTACCCTAGGTGCACGTGGAGATCCTCATCATGGTTGAGGCCACCCGGATGTCTTCTGTGAAGTCGGATGATGTATTTGGACTCCATGCGCCTCAACTTGCGTGTGCGATCTCCCCCTCTCGCATGCACTGGAATCCTGTCAACGCCAAAATATGAAATTTTAGAACATATATCTGCGACCTTTCCATGTACTTGCTCACAATGCTTAGCAACAGTGTACGTTAAATCTTTGTTTCTGATCGCACGCATATGTTCCAGGATCCTCTTTTTAACCAGGAACGTGGTACTCCCAACGTATCTCAAACCACACATGCATACCAAAATATATACAACATGATCGCTGTTACAGTTGATAAATTTGTGTATTTTGGCAATCTTGCCAGTGGGGAGACTGTACCTCTTCATGCTAGGACTATTTACACAAGCATTACATTTTCCACATCTGTGGAATCCTGGGAGTTCCCTCAACCAGGATCCAGGGGTTACCCCACCCTGTGACAGATGGCTATGGACCAAAATGTCCCGCAAGGAATTGCACTTGCGGTACGTAATGTGGGGGCTGGGGCTGACTAGTCTGCCAATCGTCATATCAGTCCTGACCAAGTACCAGTGTTTTTGTATTATTTGATGTATGGCCTGAGAGGCACAGTTGTATGTGGTAATTAACCTCACCTCCTGCTTGCTCTCTTCCCTGACCCTAGGTGTTAATAGGCTCATCCTGTCTCTGTTAAATGCCTTCTACACTGCTGCTCTAATGGTTCTTCCTGGGTATCCTTGAGTTCTGAACCTACCCACCATAGTTCTCTCCTCCTCAATGTATGCCTCTGTGGTACTGCAGTTCCTCTTGGCCCTTAGAAGCTCACCATAAGGGATGCTTCTCTTAAGGCTTTCTGGATGGTGACTCCGGGCGTGTAAGATACTGTTGCCCGCTGTAGCCTTTCTAAAAAGCCTAGTGTGAATTGTGTTATCTTTCACTTCTACCTGTACATCCAGGAATTCGGTGGTATTATGGTGTATTTTGCTCGTGAATTTCAAATTTAGGTTGCTGTCTGCTAGACCTGTTATAAATGTCTCCAGCAGATCCTGAGGACCATCCCATATTAGAAAAATATCATCAATGTAACGCGTCCACAGGATCAGATGATTTGCACAGTTTTCATTTGCCTCGTTACAGATGTGCTCTGCCTCCCACCACCCCATAAACATGCAGGCATAGCTGGGAGCAAAGCAACTTCCCATCGGTGTGCCCGTCAGTTGCCTGTACCATTGATCCTCAAATAGGAAACAGTTATTCTCTAGACAAAACTGAAACATTTCAAGTAGTAAAATGGTATGGTCATACATTGATAGAGGCCTGTCTCTGAAGAAGTATTTACATGCGCCCAGCCCCAAATCATGTTTGATGCATGTGTAGAGTGCTACCACATCTACTGTGCCCAAAATGTAGGACTCTTTCCACAGAATTTCTTGTATTTTAGATATGAAATCCATGGTGTCCCTACAGTAAGATGGCAGGTTAATTACATATGGGCACAAAAAGTAATCAAGGTAGATGGAACTGTTCTCAAGTAGACTGTTGTGTGCTGAGATTATAAGTCTGCCCGGTGGGTCCGTTGGATGTTTATGCACCTTGGGCAGCATGCAAAAAACCGGGGTGACTGGTTTTTTCACTAGTAGAAATTGAAATTCATTCAAGCTCAGGAGACCCTGTCTATGCCAATTCTCCAAGAGGTTGTGATAGCTCAAGATGGTTTTACTGTATTGAGCCAAGCTAGATCTCAGATAGCTCCCTGAGTACTCGAACTGTCGTTTAGCTTCTGATCTGTATTTGTTGATGTCCCAAAGAACCACATTTCCTCCTTTGTCAGAGGGCTTTATAATAAAGGTGTCCGCTTTCCTTAAGGACTCCAGCCCTAATCTTTGCCCCTCTGTCAGATTTCTTGCAAACTGGTTCCTTCCTGTCTTCCATATCTCCATCAGGTCATGTAATACCATCTCATGGTAAGTGTCAATGCTGTCATGCAGAGTTACAGGGTTAAACCTGGACTTGGGTTTAAAATCGCTCCTAGATTTTTTTGTCCGTGCAAATGCCCATGTTAATGAGCAATTCACCGTCGGTCTCCCAGTCCCTTGCTCCCAATTCCATCTCTCTCAGTGGTGCCAGTGTCTCAATATCACTCATCGAATGAGTATCCGTCACTGTATCTTTGAAGATCCCTCTTGCACCCTCCCAGGGGTGTCTCTACTTTTTTTTAGAGCATGAATTTTGAGTAACTTCAGTTTTCTAATAAAGAGAAAAATGTCAATACGGGTACGTGAATATTCAAAATTGGCAATTGGGCAGAAAGATAGCCCTAATTCTAGAACAGAGCGTTCTTCTGGGGTAATGTTATGGGAGGATAGGTTCACTATAGTAAGATTAGTATTCTCACCTCTCATTTGTTGCGTCTGCTTTGCTGTGTTCCTCTCCCATACGGCTTCTTGCTGTCTTTCACCTGTACCTCCTCTCTTGATTTTTCTTTTTCGCTGTTTCCTCCTCTTCCTCTTCCTTTCGGAGGTTTCTTTTTTACGGCCTGGTTCTGCCGTAAAAAATTGGTATTCTTCGAGTGTGGTGAAGGGCACATTTCCCCCTGTCGACATGCCCTGTCGTTCCTCTAGATCCGAACATGCATCCGATTGCCTGAAATCTCTCCTTGCCACCTCATATTTTTTCCCAAACGTGAGGATGCGTCCCATTGCATAGTCATTCTTATCTCTAATAACTTTCCATCTTTTCTTGGATTTGATGCTTTCTTCATATTTAGACAGTCGTCCTTCCATCTCCTTCGTGAAGTTTCCAATTTCCTCCTGAGAGGCATGTTTATCAAGGGCTTTATAAGTAAGGCTCTGTCTGCATTTATTTTTTAAGGTGGATAAATACAGAAAATAGTGCTTCTTTAAGTGAACCTCCGTGCTGTCTTTCATGAATTATAGCCGAACAGCTGGACAGCATGGGAAATAAAAAAGAGGACGACATTTCTTTAAATAATGGCATAGGTCAATATACATTTGTGGTATAATGCTAATATTTACCAGTGGATGTATTTTTATGTAATATTTGGCAGCTTAAATAGCTAAAACACGACAGACATCAAAGTATGAGTGCACGTCGATCAGTTAAATAAATATGGAAATGTACAGTTTTACAACTTCATTTTTACCCAAAACACTAAATAAATATGGATAAATACAGATAAAATGGCCATAAAATAAATATGGATAAATACAGGCGGAAATGTTAACAAGATAAATACCATAAAACCGGGAGCCCTATTTATAAGTGTCTTAATGTCCTCCCCTATTTGTTGGAGCTCAATGGCTGCATATTTGGATAATAGCCCCAACATTTGTTTACAGGTTGATGCCATCAAGTGCGACCATTCTTCTAGTAGCTTTGGGCTCGGGTTCTGATAGGCTGGGGTGATCAGGATGCGCAGCCCTCTTGGGACCCTCCCAACTTCGATATAATTGTCCAAGGATATTACTTCCCAACTGCGATTTATCTCTTTTTTGTAGAGCTTCTCCAACCAAAACAGGTCCTGTTTTAGGGATCTCGTCCCTCCCGTGTCAGCTTGGGCCCCCCCAGTGGCTGTGTTGTTTAAATCATTGTCCGTTTCACAAAATAAAGTCTTGGCTATATATATATATATATATATCGCAATAGTCAGTAGGTAGTTATAGTTAGGACCAAAGTTTCCATAGGAAAAGCGTTTTTTCTTTTGCCAATAACTTTGGTGCCAATTGACAAATCTTCACGAAAGTTTCACAAAACGTCCTCTTGTTGGTTGAGCTGCTGTTTTGAATGTTTTGGGGTGATCTATCAAGCCGGGCTGACAAAAAAGGGGGGCTCCCAAAACACATTTTCCCAATGTTATGTCTGTGGGTGTTTTTCATTTTTTGAACATGACTACAGCCCGAACCGCTGAACGGAATAATACCAAATTTGGCAGAAAGAAGATAGACATTGGTCAAGAAAGCGTGCTTTTTGTGATTTGGTGTAAATCTGTTCAATAGTTTCAGAGATATCTAAGTTTTAAAAATATAGATATCTGGGAGCCCAAAATCCTACTGAAATCCTCCTGAAATTTGATTGTCTGTCAACACTTCAACCAGGAAGTGTTGGCAGCCATCTTGGGACTCGGCTTGAAGCCGAGTCCCACAAAAAATGTTTAAAGAAAAGGGGGCAGGGTAGAAATACCCTGACCCCCTAAGCCTCTTGGGGGGGTCCCACAGGGACCGCCAAGGGCAAAAAAATATTATTTAGAAAAAAAAGTCACTAGGATCCGTAGATAAAAAGAAGTGTGGGCTCCCGCGCTTCATTTCTAATCGGCTCCCGGGTGGGCCAGGTCCCAGGGGCATTGTTATACATGAGAGGGCGCATGTCCTCCTCCTGGGGATCATTGATGCCCCATTGAGCACAACATCCTCTAGGCTTCTAAAACCAAAAATTCAGGGGAGGCCAATATGGCCTCCCCCACTGCCCCCGGGACCACCACCTCCCCGGAGCCTATTTATTTAACAATGGGGGGCCTCTTGGGTCCACCAGCCCGGGCACCACCACCTCCCCGGGGCTTTAATTTTAAGTAATGCGGGAGTGTGCGGACCCCACAACCAGCCTAGGGTACTGCCACCTCCCTGGGGCTTTTCTAAAATGTAATATGGGGGGCCACACAGCTCCCCCACAGCCCAGTGGACCACCACCTCCCTGGGGCAAAATTGAAGAAGGGAGGGGGTCTGCGTGGCCCCCCTCCTGGAGCTGTACATGGCCCGGGGGACCACCACCCCCCAGGCCGGCTCTTGCAATGTCTGAGGGAGCCCACCCCCATGACATTGCAGTTTGCTGTGGCTTGGCAGGAGCTTCCCACCAAGGCACAGCAAACACTCGCTTTCAGCAAGCGAGAGGTCACAAATGCTTTTGCTTGCTGAAAGCGTAGCATTTGTCTGTTTCTCTGCCCACTGTCAAGCAAGCAGGGAAACAGACAAATTGCTATCAGATCCAGGGAGCTGCATGTTTAGCAGCTCCCTGGGTCTCAAAGCAATGCCTGCTCCCACAGGAGGCGGGGAGCCGGCAGGAACCGTAGGGGCCTTGAGGATCCCCCCACAGTCCCCAACAGAGAGGCCAGGCCCCAGGGATGGGGTCCCGGGGCCAAAAACTGCCCGGAGAGGAGGCCCATGCAGCTCCCCTCCCTCATTCAAAAAAGGCCTGGCCCAGGGGGATGGGGTCCCCCAGGGCCCAAATCGGCACAGGGAAAGGGGGCCATGCGACCCCCTCCCCAAATAAATAAATTAATCATTTTTTTAAAATGGACCCACAAGTCGCCGGAGTCCCCACCCCCTTTCTCCACCACTCTGCAAATGCACCTCCTGGTGCACTTCTGGTTTGGGGATGGAGTCCCCTTGGCTTCTGAGGCTCCTTGGGGGCCAACAAGATTCCTGTTACCTCTAGTAAGTCCCACACATTGGGATTGCTGAGAGGTCTTGGGAGGCCATGCTCCCTTTCTCCACCACTCTGAAAACGTACTTTCTGATGCACTGCTGGTTGAGGGATGAAGTCCCCTTGGCTCCAGAGTGTCCTTGGGGGCAAACAAGCCCTCCTGTTACTTCCAGTAAGTCCTTTTATTTAGATAAAGAAGGGGTCCCCTGCAGCAGGGTATCTCACCCAAGGCAGGGATAATATCAATTACATTTTCAAAAAGAGACGTTATATTAGGGTGGAGGGCACAATCAAAGACACATAGCCAAGCAGTCTTATTGATGCAAAAATAGAAAAGATCCTTTTATTGTTGTAGATAGAAGTATCACTATATCATGAAAGATGATTATATACAGAAGAATTGTAAAATATATAAATAAAATACATGACAATCATCAGACATTCAAAAACGTATACATACCCAAACATCCTTCCATTTCTTGTTGCTCGCATTACATTTACTAAGGCACATGTTGTTGTGATAAATATCTGTGTCATAAATTTAAACAAGATGTTTTGGTCGACTGATACAGCAAAAATCTATACATATTTGTGGCCTAAGAACATAGTTCTATGCGTCTGCGGTTTTCAACGCGTGTTCCGACATATTGTCTTCATCAAGAAAACACAAGATGGATGAATCAGAAGAATGTCTGTTATGTAACTGGTATGTTCCTTTAATTTATTGCACTCTAACAGAGTCAGTAGTAAATGGGAAAACGGACTGCAGGCACTCCAAGTATATTCTCGCTAAATAGATTATAAAGATGTCATATCGATAATGTAGGTAGGCAACTGTTCCTCAATATGTATACCAGTTGGCAATCCAAGTGTGATAAACTAGTTATGGCCATCACACATTGTCGATGTAGTCAGGACTGATCTTGTATTAAGAATCTTGGCTCAGGCTCTATTTTCTGGGATCCTGAATGTAGGCAGATGCAAAATTGCAAGGTCGTTTTGGCAGGAGCCATGGTTGTCCCACACAGTGGAATTGCTGAGAGGCCTTCAAAGCCCAGCCCCCTTTCTCCACCACTCTCCAAACGTGCCTCCTGGTGCACTGCTGGTTGGGGATGAAGTCCACTTGGATGCTGAAGGTTCTTGGGGGCCCAGAAGCCCTCCTGTTACCTCCAGTAAGTCTAACACAGCAGGATTCATAACAGCTGGTCAGAGGTCCTGTCCCCTTTCTCCACCATTCTGCAAATGTGACTACTAGTTAAAAAACTATAGAAATTCACTTTATAGTTAGGAAATTGAATTTGAAAAACGTTAGAAATTCACTTAAAAAGCCAAAGGTCACAAGGGCTTTATAGTTATGAAATAAAATGTAAAAAAAACTTAGAAATTCACTGAAAAAATCAGAGGTTATAGGGACGTTATAGTTAGGCTCATATTTCACTCTTGCAAAACCAGTGAAATTAGGCAGTTATAGTTAGTTAGTGGATGATGTCATCAGTAATGTCATCAGTGATGTCATTTGAGATGTCATCAGTGATGTCATCAGCTATGTCACTGACCATGTCATGAGTGATGTAATATGTGTGGTCATAAACAGTGCATTGTGGGGGCGTAAGTTTTAGTTAGCTCAGGTAAGTATAACTGCTAAATTTCACTGGTTTTATACGAGTGAAATCTGAGCCTAACTATAACGTCCCTGTAACCTTTGGAGTTTTCAGTGAATATATATATATATATCAAGGATCCTTCGCTCCTCCCCACGGCGAGACAGTTCACAGCACCACAACAAGAGGTGATTCTTGTAAAGTGTTTATTAGCACACCATAGTGCAAAGCAAAAGTAAAAAGGACGGTCTACCCGTTTCGGCTCCCCAGCCTTCTACTGGACCATCATATATATATATATATATATATATATATATATATATATATATATATATATATATATATATATATATATATATATATATATATATATATATATATATACATATATATATATATATATAAACCAACAAATTGCCCCTACTTCAAGGAACATACATGGAGCACTCTGGGTCTGGAAGCCTTTGTTTCACTTCGCATGACGCGTTTTGTCAAGGCTGACTTTCTCAAATGCTGTTTGATGTGAAAAAGGGTTCTTTTGGCATGTCAATGTCTTTAAAAGCCACACGGGGCTCCTCCTACACAGTTTCAGCAAGGAAGGACTGCATTGGCAAGCAGTACCTCCTAAATGTTCCTGGCCACCATCTTTGAGTGTAAGTACCGATGTTATTGTACCCTCGTGGTAATTTCATCAGGGTGATTGCTCTTTTCTTGTCTGTTTTATTGTAAACTTCCATCCAATGATGCAATTTGTTGGAGATATATATATATATATATATATATATATATATATATATTACCTACTGGCGGTCGCCAGTAGGTAGTTATAATTAGGACCTCGTTTCTATTCAAATAGCATTTTTTCTTTTGCAATATCTTTGGCGCCGGTTGACGAATCTTCGCGAAATTTTCAAAACTAGTGGGGCGCTCCGGTCAGCTCCTGTCTTGAAAGTTTCGGGGTGATTCGTCAAGCGGGGGCCGAGAAAAAAGGGGGTCCCAAAACGCGTTTTCCCCATCTTAATTTCCATAGGAAAATTTAGACAAAGCTACAGCCCGAACTACTGAACGGAATTACACCAAATTTGGCAAAAAGGCAGGTCTTGGTTCAGAAAGAGCCCTTTTTTTAAATGGTGTAAATCCGTTGAGTAGTTGCTGAGCAATTTAAAAAATAGAAATATCGATATCTGAGCACCGAGGAGGAGTCGCGACTCCTCCCGGGCACGAGCTTCACTCTGATTGGCTGCCAACACGCCAAACCAGGAAGTTTTGGCAGCCATCTTGTGATTCAGTAACCGAGTCACAAGAAAAGAGTAAAAAAAAAGGTGAAAAACAAGAAAAGCGGGCAGGGTACAAACACCCTGACCCCCTAGGCCTGCTCAGGGCCAAAAAAAGCATTTTTTTAAAAAGAAAATCGCCCGCATTCGCGCTGGAGTCGCGAACCCGGACGAGAAAATAAAAAAAAAACGACGCGCTTCGTTATTCTTAAGCCCCCGTTGGGCCAGGTCCCGGGAGCATGCCTATTTAATTAGCGGGGGCCGCGGGGGCCCCCGCAGCCCCGGGGACCGCCACCTCCAAGGGGCTCTCATTTTGAAAATAAAATGTGTGTTGGGGGCTCGAGCCCCCCCACACGCCCCAGGGACCACCACCTCCCGGGCTTTGTAAATTAAACGCGGGGGCACGCGGCACCCCTGCAGCCCCTGGGACCGCCACCTCCCCGGGGCTCTGTTTTTTTAATAAAAATATGTGTGTGGGGGGGCTTGAGCCCCCCCACATACCCCGGGGACCCCCACCTCCCCTGGGCACTCTATATTTAAATTCGGGGGTCCGTTACGGATTCCCGGGCCCCGGAGAACACCACCTCCCTGGGGCTTTAGAAATGAAGGAGGGGGGCCGTGCGGCCCCCCTCCTGGAGCCCTTGAGGGCCCTGGGGACCGCCGCCCCCCAGGGCCGGCTCCTGCAATGTCCCTGGGTGCCCACCCCCAGGACATTGCCGTTTGCTATGGCAGGGCGGGAGCACGGCTCCCGCCCTGCCATAGCAAACTCTGGTTTGCTTGATTGAAACAAGAGCAGGTAAACCTGCTCTTGCTTCAATCAAGCACAGAAGGATTGCTTTTGAGCAAGGGGAGCTGCATGTTAGCAGCTCCCTTTGCTCAAAAGCAATGCCGGCTCCCGCAGGAGGCGGGGAGCCGGCGGGACCGTGGGGGCATTGGAGCTCCCCCCAGGGTCCCCAACTGAGAGGCCCGGCCCCGGGGGATGGGGTCCCCGGGGCCAGAAGTGGCCCGGGAGGGGGGCCACGCATCCCCCCTCCCCTGTGAAAAAAAAAAAAAAAGGAAAGGCTGGCCCCAGGGGTTGTGGTCCCAGGGGCCATAATTGGCCTGAGGAGGGGGGACCACACGGCCCCCCTCCAAATAATGAATTCATTAAATTTAAAAAAAAGTCTGGCCATGCCCCGGGGGATGGGGTCCCCGGGGCCTAAATTGGCCTCGGGAGGGGGGCCACCGGCCCCCTTCCCATTATTTAAAAAAAAAAAAATTATAAATAGGGGTCAGACCCTGGGGGATGGGATCCCCAGGGCCCAAAAAATAGTAAAAGAAGGGGGGCCACACAGCCCCCCTTCTAAAAAAAAAAAAAAAAAAGCCGGCATCTCGCCGGAGGCCCCGCCCCCTCCCTGCACCCCTCTGCAAACGCACCCCGTGGCGCGTTGTAAGTTGGGGAATTAATTCCCCTTGAATACTGGGGGTCCCTGGGGGCCAACTAGCCCACCAGGTACATCCAGTATGCGCCACAGAGCTGCATTGCAGAGAGGTGGTCCGAGGCCACGCCCCTTTTTACACCACTCTGCAAACGCACCTCTTGGCGCACTGGTGGTGGGGCGATGAGGTCCTCTTGTGTCCTGAGGACCTCAGGACACAAGTGGACTTCATCTCCCGAACAGCAGTGCGCCAAGAGGCGCGTTTGCAGAGTGGTGTAAAAAGGGGGCGTGGCCTCGGACCAAGTCTCTGCAATCCAGCTGTGTGGCGCTTACTGGAGGTACCTGGTGGGCTAGTTGGCCCCCAGGGACCCTCAGTATTCAAGGGGACTTAATGCCCCAACTTAGAGCGCGCCAGGGGGCGCGTTTGCAGAGTGGTGGAGAAAGGGGGCGTGGCCTTTGTCCACCTCTCACCAATCCCACTGTGTGGGGCTTATTGGAGGTAAGAGGTAGGCTAGTTGGCCCCTAAAGGACCCCTAGCAGCGAAGGGGACTTCAACCCCCATCCAAGAGCGCGCCAGGGAGCGCATTTGTAGAGTGGTGGGCAAAGGGGGTGTGGCCTGCTCTGAGAACTTAGCAATCCTGCTGTGTGGGACTTACTGGAGGTAATAGGAGGGGTAGTTGGCCCCCAAGGATGTCCTTGGGGGCCAACTACCCCTCTTGTTACCTCCAGTAAGTCCCGCAGAGTGGGATTGCTAAGACGTCTTCGGAGGCCATGCCGTCCTTTCTCCACCACTCTGCAAACGCGCCTCCTGGCAGACTACGGGATGGGGAAGAAGTCCAATTTACTCCTGAGGGACTTTGGGGGCCAAGAAGCCCTCCTGGTACCTCCTGTAAGTCCTACACAGCGGAATTCCTGAGCGCTGGTCGGAGGCCCAGCACCCTTTCTCCACCACTCTGCAAACGCGACTACTAGTTAAAGAAGTGTTTGCAATGTTATAGGTTTCGCATTTGCGAGAGTTAGAGCTATTGGCAATGTAAATGTAAAAGTTTTTTAATGTTTTTCGGAGTGGAGTGGATGTATGTTGTGTGTAGTGGAATTATGTGGTAAGTTGTGCAGTGAAATTATGTGGATAGAAAGTATGTGGTATTTATTTTATAGGAATTATGTAGAGTGGGATTATGTGTTATGGAGAGTAATTATGTGGCATGGGAGTCTGTGTTATGGAGTGGTAATGTCAGGTTTAGTCTTCCTCGTTTCCATAGAAGCTCAACTATGAACTCAATGATACAAAAAAAGAAGGAATCACTGAGGAGCACTTCTGGACCTAATCAGAGGTATGAGCAGGGCCGCTGGAATTATGCGACTGTTTGGCTGCACCGACTTTCGCACAAATATACATTTTCCGCATTAGCCACATAATTCATCATCTGCACCCTAATCTGTAGATTTGAACAAAAAAAGCCTTGTTTCTAGCTCCAACGGCTCAAACGTTACCAAAAATGCAGCGACAGGTGTTACAGCGTGTTGGAAGGCCCTTTGCAAACCTAGAATGGTCACCTGTTACTTATTGCTAAATGTGGGTGTTAAATTGGTACTAATGGAGTGCAAGCCACTCTTGCTTCCTTCTGCGCCTCTCTCTGCACCTCTCTTGCCTCTTTATGCATTTCTGTTGCTTCTTTCTGCACATTTCTTTCTTTTTCTGCACTTCTCTTGCCTCTTTCTGCAAATCTCTTCTACGTTCAGCATCTCTCTTGCCTCTTTCTGCATGTCTGTTGCCTCTTTCTGCACCTCATTTGCTTCTTTCTGTACCCTCTTGCCTCTTTCTGCACCTTTCTTCCCTCTTTCTGCACCTCTCTTGCCTTTTTCTGTACCCCTCTTATGTCTTTCTGCACCTTTTTTGCCTCTTTCTGCACCTCTGTTCCTTCTTTCTGCACTTCTTTTGTTTCTTTCTTCACCTGACTTGCTTCTTTATGTACCCCTCTTGCCTCTCTCTCCACCCCTCTTCCCTCTTTCTGCACATCTGTTGCTTCTTTCTGCACGTCACTTGCCTCTTTCTGCACCCCTATTGCCTCTTTCTACACCTCTCTTGCCTCAGTCTGCCCACCTATTTCCTCTTTCTGCACCCCTTTTGCCTGTTTCAGCAACTCTCTTGCCTCTGTCTGCACCTCTGTTACATCTTTCTGTACCTCTTTTGCCTGTTTCCGCAACTCTCCTGTCCCTTTCTGCAGTTCTCTTGCTTCCTTCTGCACCTCTGTTGCTTCTTTCTACACTTCTCTTGCCTCTTTCTGCACCCCTGTTGCTTCATCCTGCACTTCCCATGTTTCTTTCTACACCTGTCTTGCTTTTTTCTGCCCCCCTGTTGCCTCTTTCTGCACTTCTCTTGCTTCCTTCTACACCTTTGTTGCTTCTTTCAGCAATTCTCTTGCCTCTTTCTGCACTTCTCTTGCTTGTTTCTGCACCTCTTTTACACATTTCTGTATCCCTCTTGCCTCTTTCTGCACCCTCTTCCCTATTTCTCCACCTCTTTTGCTTCTTTCTGCACTTCTCTTGCTTCTTTATGCACTTCTCTTGCTTCTTTCTACACTGCTCTTGCTTCTTTCTGCACCTCACTTGTCTCTTTCTGCACTTCCCTTGCTTCTTTCTACTCCTCTGTTGCTTCTGTCAGCAATTCTCTTGCCTTTTTCTGCACTTTTCTTCTTTCTTTTTGCACCTCTCTTGCCTCTTTTTGCACCTCTGTTGGTTCTATCTGCACTGCTCTTGCTTCTTTCTGTACCTCACTTGCCTTTCTGCACTTCTCTTGCTTCTTTCTACTCCTCTGTTGCTTCTTTCAGCAATTCTCTTGCCTCTTTCTGCACTTCTCCTCCTTCTTTTTACACCCCTCTTGCCTCTTTTTGCACCTCTGTTGGTTCTTTCTGCACTGCTCTTGCTTCTTTCTGCACCTCACTTGTCTCTTTCTGCACTTCTCTTGCTTCTTTCTACTCCTCTGTTGCTTCTTTCAGGAATTCTCTTGCCTCTTTCTGCACTTCTCTTCCTTCTTTTTGCACCTCTCTTGCCTCTTTTTGCACCTCTGTTGGTTCTTTCTGCACTGCTCTTGCTTCTTTCTGCACCTCACTTGCGTCTTTCTGCACTTCTCTTGCTTCTTTCTACACCTCTGTTGCTTCTTTCAGCAATTCTCTTGCCTCTTTCTGCACCCCTGTAACCTCTTTCTGCACCTTTCTTGCCTGTTTCTGCACCTCTCTTGCCTCTTTCTGCACCTCATTTGTCTCTTTCTGCACTTCTCTTGCTTCTTTCTACTCCTCTGTTGCGTCTGTCAGCAATTCTCTTGCCTCTTTCTGCACTTTTCTTCTTTCTTTTTGTACCTCTATTGCCTCTTTTTGCACCTCTGTTGGTTCTATCTGCACTGCTCTTGCTTCTTTCTGCACCTCACTTGTCTCTTTCTGCACTTCTCTTGCTTCTTTCTACTCCTCTGTTGCTTCTTTCAGCAATTCTCTTGCCTCTTTCTGCACTTCTCTTCCTTCTTTTTGCACCCCTCTTGTCTCTTTTTGCACCTCGGTTGGTTCAATCTGCACTGCTCTTGCTTCTTTCTGCACCTCACGTGCCTCTTTCTGCACTTCTCTTGCTTCTTTCTACACCTCTGTTGCTTCTTTCAGCAATTCTCTTGCCTCTTTCTGCACTTCTCCTCCTTCTTTTTGCACCCCTCTTGTCTCTTTTTGCACCTCTGTTGGTTCAATCTGCACTGCTCTTGCTTCTTTCTGCACCTCACGTGCCTCTTTCTGCACTTCTCTTGCTTCTTTCTATACCTCTGTTGCTTCTTTCAGCAATTCTCTTGCCTCTTTCTGCACTTCTCTTGCTTGTTTCTGCACCTCTTTTGCAAATTTCTGTATCCCTCTTGCCTCTTTCTGCACCCTCTTCCCTATTTCTCCACCTCTTTTGCTTCTTTCTTCACTTCTCTTGCTTCTTTCTACCCCTCTGTTGCTTCTTTCAGCAATTCTCTTGCCTCTATCTGTACTTTTCTTCCTTCTTTTTGCACCTCTATTGCCTCTTTTTGCACCTCTGCTGGTTCTTTCTGCACTGCTCTTGCTTCTTTCTGCACCTCACTTGTCTCTTTCTGCACTTCTCTTGCTTCTTTCTACTCCTCTGTTGCTTCTTTCAGGAATTCTCTTGCCTCTTTCTGCACTTCTCTTCCTTCGTTTTGCACCTCTCTTGCCTCTTTTTGCACCTCTGCTGGTTCTTTCTGCACTGCTCTTGCTTCTTTCTGCACCTCACTTGTCTCTTTCTGCACTTCTCTTGCTTCTTTCTACTCCTCTGTTGCTTCTTTCAGCAATTCTCTTGCCTCTTTCTGCACTTCTCCTCCTTCTTTTTGCACCCCTCTTGTCTCTTTTTGCACCTCTGTTGGTTCAATCTGCACTGCTCTTGCTTCTTTCTGCACCTCACGTGCCTCTTTCTGCACTTCTCTTGCTTCTTTCTACACCTCTGTTGCTTCTTTCAGCAATTCTCTTGCCTCTTTCTGCACTTCTCTTGCTTCTTTCTACACCTCTGTTGCTTCTTTCAGCAATTCTCTTGCCTCTTTCTTCACCCCTGTACCCTCTTTCTGCACATTTCTTGCCTGTTTCTGCACCTCACTTGTCTCTTTCTGCACTTCTCTTGCTTCTTTCTATTCCTCTGTTGCTTCTTTCAGCAATTCTCTTGCCTCTTTCTGCACTTCTCCTTCTTTTTGCACCCCTCTTGTCTCTTTTTGGACCTCTGTTGGTTCAATCTGCACTGCTCTTGCTTCTTTCTGCACCTCACATGCCTCTTTCTGCACTTCTCTTGCTTCTTTCTATACCTCTGTTGCTTCTTTCAGCAATTCTCTTGCCTCTTTCTGCACTTCTCTTGCTTGTTTCTGCACCTCTTTTGCAAATTTCTGTATCCCTCTTGCCTCTTTCTGCACCCTCTTCCCTATTTCTCCACCTCTTTTGCTTCTTTCTTCACTTCTCTTGCTTCTTTCTACTCCTCTGTTGCTTCTTTCAGCAATTCTCTTGCCTCTATCTGTACTTTTCTTCCTTCTTTTTGCACCTCTCTTGCCTCTTTTTGCACCTCTGTTGGTTCTTTCTGCACTGCTCTTGCTTCTTTCTGCACTTCACTTGCCTTTCTGCACTTCTCTTGCCTCTTTCTACACCTCTGTTGCTTCTTTCAGCAATTCTCTTGCCTCTTTCTGCACCCCTGTACCCTCTTTCTGTACCTTTCTTGCCTGTTTCTGCACCTCTCTTGCCTCTTTCTGCACCTCATTTGTCTCTTTCTGCACTTCTCTTGCTTCTTTCTACTCCTCTGTTGCGTCTGTCAGCAATTCTCTTGCCTCTTTCTGCACTTTTCTTCTTTCTTTTTGTACCTCTATTGCCTCTTTTTGCACCTCTGTTGGTTCTATCTGCACTGCTCTTGCTTCTTTCTGCACCTCACTTACCTTTCTGCACTTCTCTTGCTTCTTTCTACTCCTCTGTTGCTTCTTTCAGCAATTCTCTTGCCTCTTTCTGCACTTCTCTTCCTTCTTTTTACACCCCTCTTGCCTCTTTTTGCACCTCTGTTGGTTCTTTCTGCACTGCTCTTTCTTCTTTCTGCACCTCACTTGTCTCTTTCTGCACTTCTCTTGCTTCTTTCTACTCCTCTGTTGCTTCTTTCAGGAATTCTCTTGCCTCTTTCTGCACTTCTCTTCCTTCGTTTTGCACCTCTCTTGCCTCTTTTTGCACCTCTGCTGGTTCTTTCTGCACTGCTCTTGCTTCTTTCTGCACCTCACTTGCATCTTTCTGCACTTCTCTTGCTTCTTTCTACACCTCTGTTGCTTCTTTCAGCAATTCTCTTGCCTCTTTCTGCACTTCTCCTCCTTCTTTTTGAACCCCTCTTGTCTCTTTTTGCACCTCTGTTGGTTCAATCTGCACTGCTCTTGCTTCTTGCTGCACCTCACGTGCCTCTTTCTGCACTTCTCTTGCTTCTTTCTACACCTCTGTTGCTTCTTTCAGCAATTCTCTTGCCTCTTTCTGCACTTCTCTTGCTTCTTTCTACACCTCTGTTGCTTCTTTCAGCAATTCTCTTGCCTCTTTCTTCACCCCTGTACCCTCTTTCTGCACCTTTCTAGCCTGTTTCTGCACCTCTCTTGCCTCTTTTTGCACCTCTGTTGGTTCTTTCTGCACTGCTATTGCTTCTTTCTGCACCTCACTTGTCTCTTTCTGCACTTCTCTTGCTTCTTTCTATTCCTCTGTTGCTTCTTTCAGCAATTCTCTTGCCTCTTTCTGCACTTCTCCTTCTTTTTGCACCCCTCTTGTCTCTTTTTGCACCTCTGTTGGTTCAATCTGCACTGCTCTTGCTTCTTTCTGCACCTCACGTGCCTCTTTATGCACTTCTCTTGCTTCTTTCTATACCTCTGTTGCTTCTTTCAGCAATTCTCTTGCCTCTTTCTGTACTTCTCTTGCTTGTTTCTGCACCTCTTTTGCAAATTTCTGTATCCCTCTTGCCTCTTTCTGCACCCTCTTCCCTATTTCTCCACCTCTTTTGCTTCTTTCTTCACTTCTCTTGCTTCTTTCTACCCCTCTGTTGCTTCTTTCAGCAATTCTCTTGCCTCTATCTGTACTTTTCTTCCTTCTTTTTGCACCTCTCTTGCCTCTTTTTGCACCTCTGCTGGTTCTTTCTGCACTGCTCTTGCTTCTTTCTGCACCTCACTTGTCTCTTTCTGCACTTCTCTTGCTTCTTTCTACTCCTCTGTTGCTTCTTTCAGGAATTCTCTTGCCTCTTTCTGCACTTATCTTCCTTCGTTTTGCACCTCTCTTGCCTCTTTTTGCACTTCTCTTGCTTCTTTCTACACCTCTGTTGCTTCTTTCAGCAATTCTCTTGCCTCTTTCTGCACTGCTCTTGCTTCTTTCTGCACCTCACGTGCCTCTTTCTGCACTTCTCTTGCTTCTTTCTACACCTCTGTTGCTTCTTTCAGCAATTCTCTTGCCTCTTTCAGCAATTCTCTTGCCTCTTTCTTCACCCCTGTACCCTCTTTCTGCACCTTTCTTGCCTGTTTCTGCACCTCTCTTGCCTCTTTTTGCACCTCTGCTGGTTCTTTCTGCACTGCTCTTGCTTCTTTCTGCACCTCACTTGTCTCTTTCTGCACTTCTCTTGCTTCTTTCTATTCCTCTGTTGCTTCTTTCAGCAATTCTCTTGCCTCTTTCTGCACTTCTCCTTCTTTTTGCACCCCTCTTGTCTCTTTTTGGACCTCTGTTGGTTCAATCTGCACTGCTCTTGCTTCTTTCTGCACCTCACGTGCCTCTTTCTGCACTTCTCTTGCTTCTTTCTATACCTCTGTTGCTTCTTTCAGCAATTCTCTTGCCTCTTTCTGCACTTCTTTTGCTTGTTTCTGCACCTCTTTTGCAAATTTCTGTATCCCTCTTGCCTCTTTCTGCACCCTCTTCCCTATTTCTCCACCTCTTTTGCTTCTTTCTTCACTTCTCTTGCTTCTTTCTACTCCTCTGTTCCTTCTTTCAGCAATTCTCTTGCCTCTATCTGTACTTTTCTTCCTTCTTTTTGCACCTCTCTTGCCTCTTTTTGCACCTCTGTTGGTTCTTTCTGCACTGCTCTTGCTTCTTTCTGCACTTCACTTGCCTTTCTGCACTTCTCTTGCCTCTTTCTACACCTCTGTTGCTTCTTTCAGCAATTCTCTTGCCTCTTTCTGCACCCCTGTACCCTCTTTCTGTACCTTTCTTGCCTGTTTCTCCACCTCTCTTGCCTCTTTTTGCACCTCTGTTGGTTCTTTCTGCACTGCTCTTGCTTCTTTCTGCACCCCACTTGTCTCTTTCTGAAATTCTCTTGCCTCTTTCTGCACCTCTCTTGCCTTTTTCGGCACCTCTGTTGCTTCTTTCTGCACTTCTCTTGCCTCTTTCGGCACCTCTGACTTAGAGGTAGTTTTAATCCCCCTGCCCTATTATGTACTAGTTACCTAGAAGGGTAAACCCAAAAGTAGTCACTGGGACCTGGGTATCAAACAGTACATAGGAACAAAGGTCCCAGTGGATAGTTTCATATACATGGAAAGAAACAATACTTTATCAAAAAAGAGTAAAAAAGACGTATTGTAATTAGTGTACAGTGTTATTTAATCACACTGGACTCAAAATGATTCATACATTTGTTAACACAGTGTTAAAAAACAGTGCCCCAGGAGGGGAGAGGGAAGGTAGGGGTGTTGTGATTAGGGTGAGGGTGAAGGGAGTGAATATACAGAAGTGTGATTCATTCAGTATATTATTTACATGACAAGAAGGCTCACAAATAAGCCAAGTTATTCACACAGTATCCATAATTCCAATAGCCATGATCAAATAACAAAAAACACAGTGATTCATCGCTGTTGTTGTAACTGGCTAGTGTATCAGATGTCGACGTTTCGACCCCTATAGGATTGTAGGTAAGTGAGTCCCTTACGCCGGGGTCTTCCTCAGGACAGTGGTAGTGAGAAAGGGGGGGAAGGGATGGCACCCTGAGAAGGCCTTCGTGGGCCTAGGCATGAAGAAGATGGGTGCGCAGGCTCCAGTGAGGAGAACGAGAGCAAAACAACACAAAAGGGCCCAAATCCCTAGTGGTCTGTCCATAGGCCGGGCGTATCAATCAGCCTGGGCCTGGAAATATTCGCAGTGTTTTAATATCTTCAAAGTAGGCAAAGAAGCTCCGTACAAAATAGCCATCCAGCTACTTTGAACCAGACGCTATTGCGTTGGAACACTGAATCGTCGAACCCGTAGAGAAGTTCAGGATCTGAAGAAACCGGAGATCTCATCGTCATCAGGAATCGTCGAACCCGTAGAGAAGTTCAGGATCTGAAGAAACTGGAGATCTCGTCGTCATCAGAGAGTATTTTGTACGGAGCTTCTTTGCCTACTTTGAAGATATTAAAACACTCGCATCTTCCCTAGGCACTCCCCGTATCCCTCTCACCCACTCTTGAATATAAGTATTTCACCGTAGTAGTTATTTGCATTTGTGCTCCATTTATACTTTCTAGGCTACCACGTATGTTTGACTACGTAGGAAGGCAAAACCAAAGGCGATGATGGACGGAGTGTTGAACATTGCAAGCACTCACCCGCAGTCAACTGATCTGGATTTAATCCATCATCATTGTTTAGCTCACTCCGCCACCCCAGTTCAGACATGGCCATATGCAAATCAGTCTGACCCTGTGCCTCATGGGAACAGTCCAGCCCGAACTGCCAAGCCATGTCTTCCATGGACCGGAAACAAGCATCCTGGGACCGGTTTCTGGCTTACAGCCATCATCAGCCAGGCTATCTTGAATCCAGTGGCAAAGTGAGCAAGGGACCCACGTCTGGGCATACCCTGCCAACTTAGGGCGAACATAGCAAAACCAAAGGGGATGATGGACGGAGTGTTGAACATTGCAAGCACTCACCCCCAGTCAACTGATCTGGGTTTAATCCATCATCATTCTTTAGCTCACTCCGCCACCCCAGTTCAGACATGGCCATATGCAAATCAGTCTGACCCTGTGCCTCATGGGAACAGTCCAGCCCGAACTGCCAAGCCATGTCTTCTCTGGACCGG
Organism: Calotriton arnoldi; assembly: GCA_963921515.1. Lineage (NCBI taxonomy): Eukaryota > Metazoa > Chordata > Amphibia > Caudata > Salamandridae > Calotriton > Calotriton arnoldi. Next base: position 684,096 of record CAWUFW010006037.1, on the reverse strand, counting down.
AAACAAGCATCCTGGGACCGGTTTCTGGCTTACAGCCATCATCAGCCAGGCTATCTTGAATCCAGTGGCAAAGTGAGCAAGGGACCCACGTCTGGGCATACCCTGCCAACTTAGGGTGAACATAGCAAAACCAAAGGGGATGATGGACGGAGTGTTGAACATTGCAAGCACTCACCCCCAGTCAACTGATCTGGGTTTAATCCATCATCATTCTTTAGCTCACTCCGCCACCCCAGTTCCAACATGCCATATGCAAATCAGTCTGACCCTGTGCCTCATGGGAACAGTCCAGCCCAAACTGCCAAGCCATGTCTTCCCTGGACTGGAAACAAGCATCCTGGGACCGGTTTCTGGCTTACAGCCGTCATCAGCCAGGCTATCTTGAATCTAGTGGCACAATGAGCAAGGGACCCACGTCTGGGCATACCCTGCCAACTTAGGGCGAACATAGCAAAACCAAAGGGGATGATGGACGGAGTGTTGAACATTGCAAGCACTCACCCCCAGTCAACTGATCTGGGTTTAATCCATCATCATTCTTTAGCTCACTCCGCCACCCCAGTTCAGACATGGCCATATGCAAATCAGTCTGACCCTGTGCCTCATGGGAACAGTCCAGCCCCTAATCATTCTTTCAATATATACAGCGAGACTTACCCGACACTGTCATCTTCGGATTTCCACCGTAATTTTTTTGGCCATTTTGGCTCGCATTTGCGTGGTCAGGGTGACAGTTTGTATTTATCATTTTCTGTATCAACATATTGATGTATAAATTTGTTTTACATTTTTAACGTTACTATGCATTTAGATACGTTATAATACGGGTAGTAGTATAGTCAGTGCTACTTGTATTGCTGTGATTCCAAATGTGAACATTACTGTCAATTTTATCTGACTGCATGTCAATAGTCTGTCCATTATGTCATTCTATTTTAAATGTGCTATATAGATGTTGCCTTTCTCTTTGCAGTAAAGCAGCACTCCTGCAAAAGCCAGCCAAGTGTAGTAAAAAGCCTACTCAATGTAGTTAACACAGTAAAAAGACTACTACTATCACCTGTATATATTGCACCTATTGCCTCACAGCACGCTATGTGATCAAGGCCGCATGTCCGGCGGCCGAAACGCGTCATTTGGACCTTGATGCTTGAATAAACAAAAATTTACCTGCATACTTGCTTTTGGAGTCTGTGCCCTGTTGTTGCGCCGCTGCGGTTGGTAATACTTTGGGATTTCGCTGGAATATATATATATATATATTCACTGAAAAAACCATAGGTTTTAGGGACAGTTATAGTTACTTGGACATTGCACTTGTACAAAACACGTGAAATTCCCCCGTTATAGTTAGTTCAGCTAACTATAACTCGCGCCCGCAATGCACTGCTGATGATGTCACATATTACATCACTCATGACATGGTCAGTGACATCACTGATGACATCACTGATGACATCTCAAATGACATCACTGATGACATCATCCAGTGACTGTGTGTTTCTGTAAAGTTTAAATATTTTTAAAATATATAGGAAAAGACGTATTGAAGAATGAGTGGGTGTGTAAGTGTCTGTATGGATGATTTAGTAGGTGCGTGACTGACTCTATAAGTGAGTGATTTAACGTATCTTACTGAATGCATGGGTTAGTGACTAAACTGGGTGTATGTCTGTATCCGTCTGTCTGTTGCTGTGTAAGTGGCTGCATGTGTTTGTGAATAGCTAAATGATTTTCTATATGAGTTATTGAATGCTTGTCTGAGTATCTGTATGGGTGCCTGAGTGTTTGTGTGGGAGGGGTGTGTGCAACTCTGTGCATAGATGTGTGAGTGGGTGATTCACTGGGTGGATGGTTTCAAGAGTGCATCTGTGATAGACTGTATGGGTGGGTAAGTGTGTGTAAGAGTGTGTTAGTGAGTGAATGTATGTCCCAGTGGTACATGTGTGAGTAACTACATATGTGAAAGGCAGTATATATGTGTGTTGGAGTATATAAATAGCTATAAGCAAGAGTGAGTGATTGTGATAGTGGCTGTATGGATGATTGTGTGCTTGTATCAGTGATTGTATAAGAGCGTAACAATGTGCTACTATTTGTATGAGTAAGTGAGCTGGTGTGTGTATAACTGTATAGGTGAGTAAATGGCAGTGTGTTTAATTATTTGCATGACTGACTAGGTGTGTGAGTATCTCTATGGATGAGTGGCGTTGTTTGAGTGTCTATATAGGAGTAAGAGTGCATATGATAGTCCTGTACTGAGTGACCGTAAGTATGAGTGACTGTACGGGTGAGTGAGTGGATGTGTGTGTGTAGACCTAAGAATCAGTGAGTGGGTATGTAGTTATTGGTGTTGGAGTGTCTATGGTTTTGCGAATGGCAGTCTGCAATTTAGAGTGGGTGTATCAAAGGTTATATTAGGGTGTGAGGAGGTGCATCAGATTATCACGTGGATGATGTCCTCAGTGATGTCATTTGAGATGTCATCAGTGATGTCATCAGTGATGTCACTGACCATGTCATGAGTGATGTAATATGTGACGTCATCAGCAGTGCATTGCGGGGCGCGAGTTATAGTTAGCTGAACTAACTATAACGGGGGAATTTCACGGGTTTTGTACGAGTGCAATGTCCAAGTAACTATAACTGTCCCTAAAACCTATGGTTTTTCAGTGAATTTCAAAGGTTTTTTAAATGCTAATTTGTAACTATAACGTGTCTGAAACCTATGGTTTTTTCAGTGAATTTCAAAGGTTTTTAAATGCTAATTTGTAACTATAACGTGTCTGAAACCTATGGTTTTTTCAGTGAATTTCAAAGGTTTTTTAAATGCTAATTTCTAACTATAACGTGCCTGAAACCTACGGTTTTTTCAGTGAATTTCAAAGGTTTTGTAAATGACAATTTTTAAATGTATTAATTGTTATATTAATTTTTTTCATACTGATTTACTACATTTTTAGAAACAATTTTTTTTTACATATTTTATTTGTCAAATTACATTGTAATTACATTATACATTACATTACAAAAAATACTTTCTCAGAATGAATTACTTTAGTTTAAATACTTTGCAGATAGGCAATAGACTTTTAAGTACAGTAGTTACAGTTGTTGCAATGGGCAACACATTTTCAAACACAATGCAACATTCAGCTCAATGTGAATTTCTAGTTAAATGCAATTAGTTACTTTATGGATTACTTTTGTAACCACAGGACTGGATCCTAGATTCAGTCCTGGTACATCTCCTGTAAACAGTTGAGTAAAAGCGTTTTGGTTACAGTCGTGATTTTTAAGGAATATTATTGTATTTTAAAAGTTGACACTTTGAAACTTTTTCTCATAGAATCACCAATGTTATCCTATGGAAGGAAATTCACTTAGCAGGTAAAAACTGTTATCGTTACTTTTTCTTACTCAGTGTTGGATCCTGGATCCAGCACTGGTGCATCTCCTGTAAACAGTTGAAAGAATGTGTTTAAGTCATACAGGCGATTTTTAAGGAATATTTGTAGTTTGTGAAAATCAACACTTTGAAACTTTTTGCTGAAAACCAGTCAATGTTAGCCTATGAAGGAAATTCAAGTTACCGGTAAGTACGGTTAAAATTACTTTTGAGGATCAGTACTGGGCTGAAACATGCAGCACTGAGGTCTCTCCTGATAACAGGTGAGTAAATCGGAATTCGTATTTCGGCTGATTTTAGAGGAATATTTTAAAGTTCCAAAACTCCACACTTAGAAGAATTTCCAAGTGAAACCAGTCAATGTTAGCCTATGGAAGGAAATTCAAGTTACTGGTAAGTACGGTTAAAATTACTTTTCAGGACCAGTACTGGGCTGAAAGATGCAGCACTGAGGTCTCTCCTGATAACAGGTGAGTAAATCAGAATTCGGATTTCGGCTGATTTTAGAGGAATATTTGTATGTTTCAAAAATCAACACTTAGAAGAATTTCCAAGTGAAACCAGTCAATGTTAGCCTATGAAGGAAATTCAAGTTACCGGTAAGTACGGTTAAAATTACTTTTCAGGATCAGTACTGGGCTGAAAGATGCAGCACTGAGGTCTCTCCTGATAACAGGTGAGTAAATCGGAATTCGTATTTCGGCTGATTTTAGAGGAATATTTTAAAGTTCCAAAACTCCACACTTAGAAGAATTTCCAAGTGAAACCAGTCAATGTTAGCCTATGAAGGAAATTCAAGTTACCGGTAAGTACGGTTAAAATTACTTTTCAGGATCAGTACTGGGCTGAAAGATGCAGCACTGAGGTCTCTCCTGATAACAGGTGAGTAAATCGGAATTCGTATTTCGGCTGATTTTAGAGGAATATTTTAAAGTTCCAAAACTCCACACTTAGAAGAATTTCCAAGTGAAACCAGTCAATGTTAGCCTATGAAGGAAATTCAAATTACCGGTAAGTACGGTTAAAATTACTTTTGAGGATCAGTACTGGGCTGAAAGATGCAGCACTGAGGTCTCTCCTGATAACAGGTGAGTAAATCGGAATTCGTATTTCGGCTGATTTTAGAGGAATATTTTAAAGTTCCAAAACTCCACACTTAGAAGAATTTCCAAGTGAAACCAGTCAATGTTAGCCTATGAAGGAAATTCAAGTTACCGGTAAGTACGGTTAAAATTACTTTTCAGGACCAGTACTGGGCTGAAAGATACAGCACTGAGGTCTCTCCTTATAACAGGTGAGTAAATCGGAATTCCTATTTCGGCTGATTTTAGAGGAATATTTGCACAATGGTGAAGGGAGGGGCGGGGCCTGAGGTGACATCTTGCAAACGCGCCCCGTGGCGCGTTTTAAGTTGGGGGATTAAGTTCCCTTGAATCCTGAGGGTCCCTAGGGGCCAACTAGACCACCAGGAACCTCCAATATGCGCCAGGGGCTGCGTTGCAGAGACGTGTAGAGAGGCCACACCCCTTTTACACCTCTCTGCAACGCAGCTCTGTGGCGCTTTCTGGATGTACCTGTTGGGCTAGTTGGCCCCCAGGGACCCTCAGGATTGAAGGGGATTTAATTCCCCATCTTAAAACGCGCCACGGGGCCTGTTTGCACACATGTCACCTGAAGCCCCGCCCCTCCCTTCACCACTGTGCTAACGCGCCCGTGGCGCGTTTTAAGTTGGGGGATTAAGTCCCCTTGAATCCTGAGGGTCCCCGGAGTCCAACTAGCCCACCATATACCTCCAAAAGCGCCACAGAGCTGCGTTGCAGAGAGGTGTAAAAGGGGTGTGGCCTCTCTACACCTCTCTGCAACGCAGCCCCTGGCGCATACTGGAGGTTCCTGGTGGGCTAGTTGGCCCCCAGGGACCCCCAGTATTCAAGGGGAATCGTTCCTCCTCTGCAAACGCGCCAGGGTGCGCGTTTGCAGAGTGGTGAAGGAAGGGGCGGGGCCTGCGGGCCGATCGTTTTAAAAAAAAAAAAATGTTTTTGTCCCCTGAAGGGGGGCTGTGTAGCCCCCTTCCTTTTTCCTGTTTTTATGCCCTGGGGACCCCATCCCCCAGGGCCTTACCCCTTTTTTAAATTTGTAATTTAAAAAAAAACGGGAAGAGGGCCGCGTGGCCCCCTTCCCTGGGCCTGTATTGGCCCCGGGGACCCCATCCCCCGGGGCCTGGCCTCTCGTTGGGGACTGTGGGGGTCCCCAATCCCCCACAGTCCCGCCGGCTCCCCGCGTCCCTAGGGTGCCGGCATTGCTTTACACATGGGGAGCAGCTAACATGCTGCTCCCCATGTGTAAAGCAATCGGCTTTGGATTTTGGAAGAGAGAGCAGGTTTCCTGCTCTCTCTTCCAATATCCAAAGCAGTTTGCAATGACAGGACGGGAGCCGCGAGGCTCCCGTCCTGTCATTGCAAACAGCAGTGTCCCGGGGTAGGCACCCCGGGACACTGCAGGAGCCGGCCCTGGGGGTGGTGGTCCCCAGGGCCATCAAGGGCTCCAGGAGGGGGCCGCGCGGCCCCCTCCCATTCAGTACACAGCCCCGGGGAGGTGGTGGTCCCCGGGGCTCTGGAGGTCCGTAACGGACCCCCATATTAAAATGTTTAGTGCCCCGGGGAGGTGGTGGTCCCGGGGCGTGTGGGGGCTGGAGCCCCCACACAGGTTTAATAATTTTTTTTAAAAAGCCCCGGGGAGGTGGTGGTCCCCAGGGCTGCGGGAGGGCTCAGAGCCCTCCCGCACCATTTTTAAAAAGCCCCGGGGGTGGCGGTCCCCGGGCTTGGGGGCCCTTTGAGGCCCCCACACATTAAATTATCCCCCCACCATGCCCCCGGGACTTGGGCCACCCGGGGGCCAATTAACATCGAAGCGCGAAAGACCGCGCTTCGATTTTTCCGGCAGGATTCGCGCACCCTGAGCGCATCCTGCCGATTTTTAAAAAAAAAAAAATTATTTTTTTTGCCCAGGGGGCCTTGTGGGACCCCCTGAGCAAACCTAGGGGGTCAGGGTGTTTCTACCCTCCCCCTTTGTGCGCTTTGCGCACTTGTTTCTGTCCCTCGGTTCTACCGAGGGACAAAATGGCTGCCAACATTTCCTGAATCGGAATGTTGACAGCCAGCTGACAGCCAATTAACATGCAGCTCGTGATCGGGACGGTGCGCGCAGGGTGCGCTCAGGGTGCGCGAATCCTCCGTGCCCATAGATATATATGTACTTTTACTTTTTGATTTTCTCAGCAACTACTGAACGGATTTACCCCATTTAACAAAAAGGGTTCTTTCTGAACCAAGAACTACCTCTTTGCCAAATTTGGTGTAATTCCGTTCAGCAGTTCGGGCTGTAGCCGTGTCTAAAGTTTCCTATGGGAAAATGCATGGGGAAAACGCGTTTTGGGACCCCCTTTTTCTCGGCCCCCGCTTGACGTATCACCCCGAGACTTTCAGGGTAGGAGCGGACCGGAGCGCCCCACGAAGTTTGAAAATTTCGCGAAGTTACGTCAACCGGCAAGAGAGTTATTTCAAATAGAATGTCGCGGATTTCCTATGGATAATAGGTTGTAACTATAACTATCTACTGGCGACCGCCAGTAGATATATATATATATATATATATATATATATATATATATATATATATATATATATACTTGAAGATGGAGGATCACAAGAAAACAACAGCCAGCCAGGGCAAAAATCTGGATCCCAAAGGATACAATGAGTCACAAAGAAATAAAATATCCAAGAAAGAAGTGACTCAAACAGATAGATTCACCAAAGAACAAAAATATATTTCAACTACAACGTTTCAGCTTCCGCCTTCCTCAGGTAGTACAAGATGGTTTGCTCAGTGGCTGCACAGATGACACAGCTGAATTTTCAAAAAGCATCATGAGTGAAGATTCTATTTGGAATGTGGAATCAATGCAGTCCTGAGAGCTCTTGAGATATGCAGTAATCAGGTTGTATTATCAGTAATGTTCAGTCCATCTGGATGCAGTGATTTTAAACGGTACATCCAGAAGTTTTCTCTGGAGTCCAGTAGTTCTTCCTTTGAGACATGTTCCACGGGGAAAATCTTCAAATCTGATAGTAAATGATCCACAAGGTTAAAATGATTGGCTACAGGCTGGTCAATTTTCTTATTAATTATTGCCGATTTGTGGTTCCTGAATCGTGTACGGAGGTCATTCACTGTTTGGCCTACATATTGTTTTTTACAGCTTTGCCGTTGGCACTGAATCACATAAATAATGCATGTTGAGCGACATGTAAGATGCTGTCTTATTCCATAGGTCCTTCTTGTAACAGAACTAGTTACTGATGATGTTTGTAAAAGGTATTCACACGTGATGCACCTTTTAGAGTCACAGCAATGAACCCCTGCATTTGTTACAACTTGCTTGAGTTCAGCTCTCACAATAAGAGATCGTAAATTTGGAGCTCTGCGGTAAGCAATGACTGGCGGTTTTGGAAAAACCTTTTGCAATTTTTCACAAGTAGACAGTAAGGGAAATGTTTTTTGCATTATATTTCTGTAGTTGGGAGCTGATGGATGATAGTCAACCACAAATGGAGTTCTGTCACTTTTGTTTCTGCCGTTGGTATTCCAAATAAGTGCTTCTCTGGGTAACTGCAAAGACTTGTCAATTTGTTGCTGTATGATATGCAGAGGATAGCCTCGTCTTTTAAATAATGTAGCAAGCTCCTGTAGATGGTCTTTACAGGTTTCCTCATTGCTGCAGATGCGTCTTATTCTGAGTGCTTGGCTGTAGATGATGCTCAGTTTAGTGTGGTGTGGGTGACATGAAGTCCAGTTTAGATACAAATGAGCATCTGTAGGCTTGTGGTACAGATCAGTTGTAATTTTTTGTTCTTGAATGGTGAGTAGCACATCCAGAAAAGGGAGATGATGCTTCTGTTTAGTATTGCTGCTGGTAAATTTGATGGTAGGATGGATATTGTTGATATAAGCTGTAAATTGTTCCAATGCTCTACTTCCTGCATTCCATATTATAAATATGTCATCAATGTATCTTAGCCATACCAGTGGTTTGATGCTATAAGTAGCAAGTATACAGTTCTCTAGTTTGCCCATGAAGATATTTGCATAGGATGGAGCCATCCGAGTGCCCATGGAAGTCCCTTGTATCTGCAGATAGTGTTTACCATTGAATGTAAAATTGTTGGATTTAAGGATAACTCTTGCAAAGTTGGTAAGCACATTTGTTGATGGCTTTTTCACAGTTCTTTTATTAAGAGCTTCAGATAATGCCATAAGCCCATCCTCATGTGGTATATTGGTGTATAATGATGTAACATCAAATGTAGCCAGAAGAGTATCATCATCAAATGTGTAGGTTTGGTTTAATTTTTCAATAATCTGAAGGAAGTGACTGGTATCTTTAACAAATGATGGAAGTTCCTGTACAATGGGCTGGAGGTGCAGGTCGACAAATAAAGATAGTCTCTCAGTAGCTGTGTCATTGCCAGAGATGATGGGACGGCCAGGATTGTTCATTTTGTGAATTTTGGGAAGCATATAAAATCTCCCAGGTCTTGGTTTGGGATGAACAAGTATATCTGCTGTTGTTTCATCAATGAGGTTTAAGCTCTTGTACCTTACAACCATGTTCTTAATTTCTTTGTTTAAGTCTTCTGTGGGATCAGTTTCTAAAGGTTTGTAAGTGTTGGTATCCATTAGTTGTCTCATTCCTTCCTCAATATAATCACTTACTTTCAAGGCAACCACTGCACCACCTTTGTCTGCCGGTTTTATAATGACATCCATTCTCTGTTGAAGGAGGTGGAGAGCTTTTCTCTCTTCTCGGGTAATGTTATCAAAAATCCTCTTAGGTGTTGATTCCTTGATGAGTTTGTTGATGGATAAAATGTATGTATCAAGAACAGGATTTCTACCACATTGAGGAGTCCATGATTTGGGATGGCGGAACTTCTTAAATGGATCTGGAAGGTAGCTTGGCAGACCAACATTAGAATTATTGTAAAAGTATTCTGCAAGTCTGCATCTTCTCTCGAAGGTTTTTAGGTCTCTCATCATGTTGGCCATATTATGGTCCTTCGGTACAGGACAGAAATAGAGGCCTTTGCTCAAGAGGTTCAATTCACCTGGTGATAGGAGCCCTCCAGTCAAGTCAATAACTGGGTCGGATGTCTGGAAGGGTTGTAGCTGGCTGATGCTATGCAGCTTTTTTTGTCTTATAAATCTTCTGTTTTTTTATGCTGTTTACTCACAGGGCTTACACTGACAAGAAAATCTCCAAAAACAGAATGATTTAGAAAGTGGTGAGTTGGAAGAGGAGGTATATGAAATCTTAACATATCTCTTTTTAGTTTTGCAGATTTAATTTCAATAGCATTCCTGGCAGTCATCTTTTTTACTACTGCAACCCTCTGTAGTATGTGTGCCACTTCAGAGTCACTTTTTGTGTTCTTTAAAAGTTCCAGTTCTTTTTGTAGCTTGGCTTTAAGCATTTGCATTTTTTTTGTGAAAAAGCCATCAACAAATGTGCTTACCAACTTTGCAAGAGTTATCCTTAAATCCAACAATTTTACATTCAATGGTAAACACTATCTGCAGATACAAGGGACTTCCATGGGCACTCGGATGGCTCCATCCTATGCAAATATCTTCATGGGCAAACTAGAGAACTGTATACTTGCTACTTATAGCATCAAACCACTGGTATGGCTAAGATACATTGATGACATATTTATAATATGGAATGCAGGAAGTAGAGCATTGGAACAATTTACAGCTTATATCAACAATATCCATCCTACCATCAAATTTACCAGCAGCAATACTAAACAGAAGCATCATCTCCCTTTTCTGGATGTGCTACTCACCATTCAAGAACAAAAAATTACAACTGATCTGTACCACAAGCCTACAGATGCTCATTTGTATCTAAACTGGACTTCATGTCACCCACACCACACTAAACTGAGCATCATCTACAGCCAAGCACTCAGAATAAGACGCATCTGCAGCAATGAGGAAACCTGTAAAGACCATCTACAGGAGCTTGCTACATTATTTAAAAGACGAGGCTATCCTCTGCATATCATACAGCAACAAATTGACAAGTCTTTGCAGTTACCCAGAGAAGCACTTATTTGGAATACCAACGGCAGAAACAAAAGTGACAGAACTCCATTTGTGGTTGACTATCATCCATCAGCTCCCAACTACAGAAATATAATGCAAAAAACATTTCCTTACTGTCTACTTGTGAAAAATTGCAAAAGGTTTTTCCAAAACCGCCAGTCATTGCTTACCGCAGAGCTCCAAATTTACGATCTCTTATTGTGAGAGCTGAACTCAAGCAAGTTGTAACAAATGCAGGGGTTCATTGCTGTGACTCTAAAAGGTGCATCACGTGTGAATACCTTTTACAAACATCATCAGTAACTAGTTCTGTTACAAGAAGGACCTATGGAATAAGACAGCATCTTACATGTCGCTCAACATGCATTATTTATGTGATTCAGTGCCAACGGCAAAGCTGTAAAAAACAATATGTAGGCCAAACAGTGAATGACCTCCGTACACGATTCAGGAACCACAAATCGGCAATAATTAATAAGAAAATTGACCAGCCTGTAGCCAATCATTTTAACCTTGTGGATCATTTACTATCAGATTTGAAGATTTTCCCCGTGGAACATGTCTCAAAGGAAGAACTACTGGACTCCAGAGAAAACTTCTGGATGTACCGTTTAAAATCACTGCATCCAGATGGACTGAACATTACTGATAATACAACCTGATTACTGCATATCTCAAGAGCTCTCAGGACTGCATTGATTCCACATTCCAAATAGAATCTTCACTCATGATGCTTTTTGAAAATTCAGCTGTGTCATCTGTGCAGCCACTGAGCAAACCATCTTGTACTACCTGAGGAAGGCGGAAGCTGAAACGTTGTAGTTGAAATATATTTTTGTTCTTTGGTGAATCTATCTGTTTGAGTCACTTCTTTCTTGGATATATATATATATATATATATATATATATATATATATATATATATATATATATATATATATATATATATATATATATATATATATATATATATATATATATATATATATATATATATATATATATGGACCAAGTTCTCTCCCAAGTAAGGAAGAAAGCGACACAGCTCCGGGGTAGACTTTAAAGAGGCTTTATTAGATGTAGTGCGCTCAGCATATCAAAGGTCCTTGAAACGCTTGGCAGACGCGTTTCAGCCTCCAAATGGCTTTCATCAGTGCCCGTTCCAAGTGGTTTCTCTTTTCCCTGGGGTCAGCTGTTGTGATGTTTTAACTGAGACCACTCCCAGTCAGGTGGTCACTTGCCCCTCCTCCGCCTCTGAGATGCAAGGCACCTCACGCTTCTCCTGCAGAACCGCTGCATGCTGGGTATTAGAGTCCTCCGTGAAAGCCCATTGAGTAATGAGGCTTTTCAAACACCAGGTGATGTCCCACACTTTGTTGGCTGGTGGGCCCCACACCGCCGCAGTATATATATATGTAACTGGAAATGTCTTTAAATAACTCCGCAACTACTCAATGGATTTACACCAAATCACAAAAATGCACTTCCCAGAACCAACATCTACCTTTATTCCAAATTTGGTCTAATTCGGGTCAGCAGTTCGGGCTGCAGTCTTGTTTAAATTTCCTATGTAAATTAAAATGGGGAAAACGCATTTTGGTGCTCCCTTTCTCGGCCACCGCTTGACGGATCACCATGAAACTTTCAAGACACCACCTGAATTGAGTGGCAAACTAGCTTTGAAAAGTTCGTGTGGATTCATCAAACGAAGCCGAAGTTATTGGCAAAACAAAAAATTATTTTCCTATGGAAACTACATCCTTACTATAACTACCTACTGGCGACCAATATATATATATATATATATATATATATATATATATATATATATTACTTTCTTCCGTCTTCAATCGGATTTCTCCAAATACGGACACGGTCCCAGAGTAAGTGCAGAGTATTTTTTATTCTTCAGTCGCCATAACGCGTTTCGGCTCCCGCAAGCCTTGTTCACATGACAAAGTGGTGTAAACTGTTTGGCATTTTTAAAGTGACAGTGCATAAAAGTGAATATCACGTGGCATCAGGAAATCATAGCCATGAAGAAAATATTCCGAACAACCCCATTTGAGTACAATGCAAATTTAGAGACATTGTTTGATGAAGCATGGAAAAACAGTCTATTTAAAAATGTCACTAAAATCATGTGATAATACATAAAATTGCATTTGGAATCAATTCACGAAATATCGAAAATATAGACGTAAAATACGCCCAAATGTAAAACAGTTACATTTAATGCAGTTGGACTGTGGACTATCATACCATGTCCTGTATATCCGCATGGCAAAAATATATATATGCGATGATGAGTGCTCTTTGAGGGAGCAGGAGGCACTGAAATTATTTACAGAAACCAATACCGGTACTCCTTGTGTTGAGGGTGCAAGTGCCATAACAAGTCAAGGAAGTAGTGACTTAGGAAAATGTTTACAACAACTGGAGAAATTAAAAAAAAGAGAAATCTCCCGCTGGTGGGAGGTTGCCTCATTGAGACAGTATATACAAGTTGGACGAGTGCCACGGGGTCTTAGGATAATGATTACACCTACCTATGAGAATCCTAACCCTGGGCTTTTAAAAGATTGGGCTAATAACAGTGCTGAGAACTCCATGAATATGATTCGGATACTTTTGAAATATGCTGAACAAGAAAGAACGGAAGTATTGTCATCTATTAAGGCAATTCTAGAGATCCTAGAAAAGGAAACTGACCAGAGCCGAATCACGAAATTCAAGAGTGATTTAAAGAGTCGCTTGGACAAGTATGAAAAAAGAATAAAAGATATGAAAGCGACCAAATTCCTAAGGGATCGTCTGGACTACGAGAACGGGCAAATTTACACATTTGCTAAACGCTTCGACACAGTTAGGAGACAAAGAGTGCAAAATAGTGAAATGGCCGGTAGAGACACACTTCAGAGTGAGCAGAGCTCTGATACAGGGTCTGAACAAGAAGATTCAACAAGAAGAAGAATACCAACAACTAAACTTAATGTGTCTGAAGAATTTCATTTTTTACAACTGGACCAGCTGGATCAGAGAACAGACAACAGATCAATGAGGGGACGTGGAAGACCAAGAGGCAGAGGCAGAGGAAACAGAGTAGAGGGGCGAGGGGTATAGAAGATCAAGAAGAGGGAACACAAAGATCAATGAGATCGAATTCGAAAAAGAAGAACAAAGACTGAATGAAGAAGGCAATCAGGCAAATACCATCATCAATTTGAGTCAAATGGAACTTTCTGATGAAGACAAAAAGATACTAGAATTAGGTTTATCATACTGTCACAAAGGCGAATTCAATTACGCGCATTGCAGAATGGATCTATTTAGATTCATACGAAAGATGAAATTGACTAAAATACATTCCAACTATAATATTAGTAATAATAGGACTGACAATGCAAGCAATGTTCTACCAACAATTGGAGAGTTAACAGTCTCTGATGTTACAATCTTGGAAGACCTGTGGTCCTTACAGAATGAAACTGAATTTGATCCCGAGATGGGAGGTGAATCCCAAACTGTTAATACAACATTAAGCAAATTACTAACAGGTGCAAGAGCGCAAACCCCTTTCCGTCCTAAATCTAGGTACATACCGCAAACAGGAAGAGACAACCTAGATATTTTTGCGGAACATGTCACACAAGATCTAAGGAACCGCTATTACTCTTGTAGTAAAGACTCCACATACCATGATCCAGAAGAGAGAAAATTGTTCAGAACTGTTGAAAAGATCAGTAAAAGCTCAGAAGTTATTGTAAAGCCCTCAGATAAGGGCGGAAATGTTGTACTTTGGGGCAGAGAATTGTACCATGAAGAAGCGATGAAACAATTGAATAACATGGAATGCTACAAAAAAATTAAGATGAGTGACTATGAAAGAATTCAAGAAAAATTTTATGATAAGTTGTTTGATTGGAGAGAAAAAGATCTTTTAAGTTGGGACGAATATAAGTTTTTAAAACAAGAACACCCAGTACTCCCGACATTCTATATGATCCCGAAAGTGCATAAAAATCTAACTCACCCACCGGGTAGGCCTATAATTTCAGCCCAAAACAGCCTGTTTGAAAATTTTTCTAAATATCTAGATTATTTTTTAAATCCTATAGTTAAGACTTTACCATCATATTTGAAGGATTCATCCGATTTTTAAAACAGATTTATGATGTCAGATGGGATAAAGAAATGGTTCTGGTAACATTAGACGTATCTACGTTATATACCAGTATCAGACATCAGGATGGACTTAGGGCCACCGAATATTATTTAAGGATGAAACCCATGAAATACACTGAGCATAATGGTATGCTTTTGGAGATGATGGAGGATTGTCTTACTAAAAACATTTTTTTGTTTGAAAATGATCTTTTCCAACAGGAACAAGGGACAGCTATGGGCACCTGCTTCGCCCCCAGTTATGCTAATTTACATCTAGGCTGGTGGGAGGAGCGGGTGCTCTGGGGTCCAGAATTGAGTCACTGGTCTGATAGAATTCTTTTGTGGCTAAGGTATATTGATGACGTCTTCGTGCTGTGGCAGGGCACGGAGACGGAAGTGGATGATTTTATCAGGGATCTGAATATAAATGATTTGAATTTGAATTTTGTGGGTCATAAGAGTACAACATCGATTGATTTTTTGGACGTAAGAGTAATGGTAGAGGGGGAGAAGTTAGAGACTACTATTTTTAGGAAGAAGACGGCAGGGAACACAATTTTACATGCACAAAGTGCACACCCAGCCCCCCTGATTAGAAGTATCCCATTTGGTGAATTTTACAGAGCTAGAAGGGCATGTAGCTCGCAAAAGGAATATGAAAGAGTTGAGAATGACATGAAATCTCGTTTTCTGCAGAGAGGATATTCGCCAGAACTCTTAGAAACAGCTTCCAGAAAATCCAGGAGTATAAAAAGAGATAAGATACTTTTTGACCCATCTAGATCAGACAAGAGGAAGAATAGTAAAAAACAAGAAGTCAATCATAGATTTATTACAACATATAATAAGGAACATCTTAAAATCCGACAGATTTTACAAAAGCACTGGCACTTTATCAGACAAGATCCTTTAATAGGACATCAGGTCACAAGAAGACCTCAGATCACTTATAGGAAATCTAAATCATTGAGGGATTACCTAGTTAGAAGTGACAACCTAGAAGTCAAAGCAAAATGCACTTGGTTAAAACAAAAGGAAGGTTTTAAAAAATGTTTTAAGTGCAAGGCTTGTCTACATGGAGAGAATATGACATCGTTTAAGACAGCTTTTAACAAAACTGTGAAGGTAAAAGGATTTTTAACATGCAAATCTGACTTTGTTGTATATATTTTAAAATGCCCGTGCAATAAAATCTATGTCGGTAGCACGACTCTTCCAGTACATAAACGTATTCTCCAGCATAGAAGAGCCATAGTCAATAAAGATCGTAGTTACCCCATAGCAAGGCACTTTGAAAAAGAACATTCCAGTGATCCGGCTACATTAAGATACAGTTGTATAGCACAAGCGCCAAAAAAAAGGAGAGGCGGAGACAGAGAAAAGGAATTGCGTAAACTTGAAACATATCTCATCCTAGAGTTGGATAGTCGAGAACCTAATGGTTTTAATATGGATGAAGAGTTGCATACCTGTCTTTATTAAATTCCCCCATAGCTCTCTCAAAGAACTCATCAGATGAGCATGAATAAAATTACAATAAGTAACAATGAAATTAACGTTTTTAAAATATGATTTAAAAAATTTTGGTTTTAACATGGGAAGTGGAATGTAGGGGACTAACAAGCACTTTAAAAGAAAATAAAAAATATATAAAAAAGAAAAAACAGGTAAAAATTGTGTTTTGGGGTAATTTTTTTTATAAACACTTTTTAGGAATATAGTTAGTATTTTATATTTAGCACGTAGTCACTTTAAGTACTGTTGCACTTTTAAAAAAAAATCCTCTGTGAAGAATTTGAAGATTGTTTTTTTCTTTTGAGCCCCTTATGATATATGAAGTGTTTCTTATGAATACAATAACGGGCACTTGCCCATGTAATTGAAATGTAGGAATGTAATTTAGATATGAAATGTAAGTATGTGATTTAAAAACGTGATCCCCATATAAAATTTCAGTTGGGTTGAAATAATGCTATTTTCTATTTGTAAAAAGTTTTTAATCAGCTTTTACATAGGAATTGTCATTTTAAAGTGTAAATTATATTATATATTATATAAGAAACATGTTTCAAGATGGCGCTTATATTTTAGCCTAACTTCATGCAATGGCATTGATTAGTCCACTTTCCATGTTTATGTTTTGAACAATGCACATAAAAAACAAAAAAAAACGAATGCTCCCCATCGTGAACAAGGCTGTGTGAGGCAGCCGGAACGCGTGGATGTTGTATCGCTCAGGTCTGAAATAAACAGCTGTGGTGTAAATCGCTGGAGTGCCGGAGTCATCTCTTTGTGTTTGGAGGTGTATCTGTTCATATATATATATATATATATATATATATATATATATATATATATATATATATATATATATATATATATATATATATATTTATATATATATATATATCCAAGCTCCAAAGTACCCAACGTATAAGGAGCACTCGAACTGCAACATGCTCATGAAGAGCCTTTATGGTATACAATCTGCCGGCACAACGATAACTTTAAGCAGTTCAATTTGCCATGGATGCCTGACGCGTTTCGAAGTGTCCCCACTTCTCTTCAGAGGCTTTTGGCAATTGAAGGCGCATAGGACACCGCCCTCATCATTTAAATGCTCCAATGCATGCCCTGGATGGGACGCTCTGCCGTGACTAGCAGAGCATTATGGGCCTTGTAGTGTCCTTTGTCTCCTGATGGAGCGCGCAATGTTGCTGCTGTAACATTCATAGCCCACAGACGGGCCTCGGTGTGCCAGTGGAAATGCTAAATCCGTTGCTGCCCCACGAAGTCGGCCTGCTCGATAACAGACTGCGTGGCCCCCACATCCTGGGGTGGTGCTCCTTCGTGGCAGGGTGTGCCGCGTGTTTATGCAAGCTCCAAAGTACCCAACGTATAAGGAGCACTCGAACGGCAACATGCTCATGAAGGGCCTTTATGGTATACAATCCGATGGCACAACGATAACTTTAAGCAGTTCAATTTGCCATGGATGCCTGACGCGTTTTGAAGTGTCCCCACTTCTCTTCAGAGTCTTTGGCAATTGAAGGCGCATAGGACACCGCCCTCATCATTTAAATGCTCCAATGCAAGCCCTGGATGGGACGCTCTGCCGCGACTAGCAGAGCATTATGGGCCTTGTAGTGTCCTTTGTCTCCCGATGGAGCGCGCAATGTTGCTGCTGTAACATTCATGGCCCCCAGATGGGCCTCGGTGTGCCGGTGGAAATGCTAAATCCGTTGCTGCCCCACGAAGTCGGCCTGCTCGATAACAGACCGCGTGACCCCCACATCCTGGGGTGGTGCTCCTTCACGGCAGGGTGTGCCGCGTGTTTATCCAAGCTCCAAAGTACCCAACGTATAAGGAGCACTCGAACGGCAACATGCTCATGAAGAGCCTTTATGGTATACAATCCGCCGGCACAACGATAACTTTAAGCAGTTCAATTTGCCATGGATGCCTGACGCGTTTCGAAGTGTCCCCACTTCTCTTCAGAGGCTTTGGCAATTGAAGGCGCATGGGACACCGCCCTCATCATTTAAATGCTCCAATGCATGCCCTGGATGGGACGCTCTGCCGCGACTAGCAGAGCATTATGGGCCTTGTAGTGTCCTTTGTCTCCCGATGGAGCGCGCAATGTTACTGCTGTAACATTCATAGCCCCCAGATGGGCCTCGGTGTGCCAGTGGAAATGCTAAATCCGTTGCTGCCCCACGAAGTTGGCCTGCTCAATAACAGACCGCGTGGCCCCCACATCCTGGGGTGGTGTTCCTTCGCGTCAGGGTGTGCCGCTTGCTTATCCAAGCTCCAAAGTACCCAACGTATAAGGAGCACTCGAACAGCAACATGCTCATGAAGAGCCTTTATGGTATACAATCCGCCGGCACAACGATAACTTTAAGCAGTTCAATTTGCCATGGATGCCTGACGCGTTTCGAAGTGTCCCCACTTCTCTTCAGAGGCTTTGGCAATTGAAGGCGCATAGGACACCGCCCTCATCATTTAAATGCTCCAATGCATGCCCTGGATGGGACGCTCTGCCGCGACTAGTAGAGCATTATGGGCCTTGTAGTGTCCTTTGTCTCCCTATGTGCCTTCAATTGCCTAAGCCTCTGAAGAGAAGTGGGGACACTTCGAAACGCGTCAGGCATCCATGGCAAATTGGACTGCTTAAAGTTATCGTAACGTTGGGTACTTTGGAGCTTGGATATATATATATATATATATATATATTCAGGCTCTGTTTCCTTTGTTTACGGGAAAATAAGCACTCACGGGCGGCGTTTGAAGATGTTTTATTCTTCCAGAAACAAACGCGTTTTGGCGGTCTGCCTTCCTCGGTGTTACTGGCACACCGGAAGCAGCCGTCTTTTTAACAATCATTCTAGTGCTTTAACAATTGAAAAGGGACTCAACAAAATGCGTTAAAAATGAGCGCCATCTTGTAGTATGTAAAATACAATTCATATCACAGTGATACATATGCAGATGCATTATAGACCACAAGATATCACAGTTGCAAATCACAATCGAATCATATAATGAAATTCAATACATATAAAGAGGTTGTGTGGGCAAATTCATTATGCTCACAATATACCATTAATTATAAACGACAAATTTCCACCCTTATTCAATATTATTTGAATGTTGATTATGCCGTGTATCGGCTAAGCAGCACTGTGACAGCACTGTGACATAGTGATCAATACAAATCTTGCTGTGGATCGGCAAAGAGTCCCTTTTATTCCAATTCTTAATAAATGCACATTTCATAAGACACACATGATAACATCTTCGGGAGAGCTTCGTATCATTATCAATCTATTATTCATTAGCCCAGGTGTGATGCTAATTCCTCACCACTGTTCAGACCTTTGGGAAATTTCGTTTGTAAGTCAATAATATAACGCGATTCCAACCTGTGAAGTTTTTGAATTCTGTCTCCTCCTCTTGAACTCTCGGCCACATAATCTAAGCCATAATATTGTAGCATATTTCTATTGCTAGAATGTTTTTCTGCATAATGCCTCGCTACTGGGTACGATACATCATTTTTAGCGATCGCTCTTAGATGTTCCAATATTCTGATTTTAAGAGGATGGATGGTGCTACCAATGTAGCAAAGGCCACACGGACAAGTTAGACAATAAACTGCATATGATGTACTGCAGGTCATAAATTTAGTTATCAATCTTTTCTTTTTTATGTCAGGAATATTATACGACAGGACCCTTTTACTGTTTGAACAGGCTTTGCATTTTCCACAAGGAAAAAATCCTCGCATTTCTCTCAAGGTTCTCATAGATTGAACTTCCTTATCCAGATGGCTACGTACTAGCCTATCTCTCAGTGATTGTGCCTTTTTAAAGGTGACCAATGGGTATATCGGGATATCTTTACTTATGACATTGTCCGTTTTTAAAATGTGCCAGTTTTTTCAAAGCATACATTTTAGAAAATTAGCTTCTGCTGAATAAGTGGTAACCATCCTGAACTTGCCCTCATCTGAGTTGTTAGACACTCGCTTATTTGTACTGTTGTCTTTCAGCAAATGCTGTCTGGGAATACCCCTTACTTTCTGAAGTGTTTTTTCTAAAAGAATAGGTTCATAACCTCTCACCTCAAATCTGGCTATACAATCTTTTGCAGCTTTTTCAAAATCACATCCTCTTGAGCTGTTCCTTTTCAATCTTAAAAGCTCACCATATGGGATGCTCTGTACGAGCTTAGGTGGATGATTACTGGTTGCATATAAAATTGAATTGCCCGCTGTTGGTTTACGAAAAAGAGCTGTGTGTAATTCACCATCCGATACAAACACCCTCAGGTCCAGGTAGTCCACTGTCACTGGACTAACTGTGCCCAGAAGTGCAGGTTCAGATTGTTGCTATTCAAATCATTGATATATGCATTGGCTGACTCTGGCGTGCCCTCCCACACCATAAAAAGGTCATCAATGTATTGATGCCAAACCACAGCTCTACCCTTCGTTGTACCACATTCATAGGTTCTGGACACCTCCTCCTCCCACCAGCCTACGAACAAGTTCGCATAGCTGGGGGCGAAGCAGGTGCCCATCGCCGCACCAGAGATTTGTTTAAAATATTTGTCTTCAAACAAAAAAATATTATTAGTGAGACAAAATCTGGCAAATTCAATCAACATTAGGTTGTGTTCTGCAAAGCGTAGTTGTCTTTTGTTCAAATAAAATTGTAAGGCTTTTAAGCCATCCTCATGGTTTATACAGGTATACAAACTCGTAATGTCCAACACTACTAGTTGGTATAAAGGGTTCCAAATTACATTTGCAATCTTATTCAAAAAGTCTTTGGTGTCTTTCACATATGATTTCAGTTCCACCACAAAAGGAAATAGAAAATGGTCGACGAACATGGACAAATGTTCTGTTAAACTGCCCTGAGATTACACAATCGGCCTACCTGGTGGATGTAGGTTGTCTTTGTGAAGCTTGGGGATGTGATAAAAAGTTGCTATGACTGGATTCATATTTCGCAAAAATAGATGTTCTTCAGTCCCCAACATTGATTTATCATACCATTTCCTGATGAGAGTCTCATAACTACGTATGCTTTCTTGATATGCTTCACGTGTGGTCTTTGCGTAATACTTGGTGTCTGATAATTGTCGCAGGGCTTCCTCACAATATTGTACTCTGGTTTGTAAGACCACATTCCCGCCTTTGTCAGAAGGCTTGATTATTATAGAGGTATCCTTGAGTAAATTATTTAATGCCTGCTTTTCTTCGTTGGTTATATTATTCTTTTTAGGACTTATCAAGTTTTTACTTCTGTATTTCAACAAATCGCTGACCATAGCATCCGAAAAGACGTCAATAGCGTCGAATGGCATCTGTGCCACAAATGTAGATCTTGGTTTGAACGGACTTTCTTCCATCTCCTGATCTATTCCAACCTGTACCGCTCTTTGAGCCATGTTTGTCATATCGTTGAGATGTTCTTCCGATTCCTTATGGAGATTTTGCAGGAGTTCTAATCCTTGTAAATCATTGCAGGTCAGCAGATCTGTTGCTGTCATTCTCGATGATATTTGTTTTGGTTCTTTCAAAGTCGGCCTTAATTTGAAATATTTATATAGCTTCAGTTTCCGTATAAAGCTAAAGAGGTCAATTCTTGTCTGTGTAAACTCTAAATGACTGCTCGGACAGAATGTCAGTCCCAGAGTTAATACCATAATCTCACTGTCAGACAGATGTTTCGGCGTGAGATTGACCACAGTTAAATTGGTGTTTTCCATTGACGTTTGTTGAATCTCTTTTTGAGTGTTCCCCACGCCTGTGCTCTTCCTCTTCCTGCCCCACCCTGATCGTCGCGTTCTCCGGTGGGTTGTTCGGGCGGTTTGTTCTTGCCCCCTCGCAGCCATGACTGTCTGATTATTTGAAACTCGTTGTGAAAAGGTGTCATTGTCTTGACTCCTCCCACAGCACCTCCGGCATGTTCGTCGCCAGATTCATTCTCTGTCACGTCTGATTCAGATGTTTCCACTCTGGGGGTTACCGCTTTACTTGTTCTTTGTGTTAATTATTTTCTGGGGCCATCAAATTTGCGAGCGAATGTTAAGACTCTGCCTTGTAAATAGTCATTTTCGTCAAGCTCGAAATTCTCTTGTTTCCTCAGTTTTATTTTGTGTTCATATTTCAATAGACGTGCTTTCATAAGTCCTAGCAGTTCCGCGAATCGGAGGAGACGGTGTAATCGAGGAGACCGATGCTGATAAGACGTGAGCTTTAATCTATGCTATATCTGTATAACGCGGCAGGACGAGGGAGGCGTCACTGAAGGTTATATCCAGGAAACATTCACTGAACTGTGTCAACATGTTCAGTGAATCGGCTCGCCACGAAGCGGCTAAAGACATGTTCAAGAAACAAAGGGGGACGTAATATTCATCGGTAACGGAGCAACCGAAACCAACGAGCAATTTAAATAACATCATGACCAAATTGGAGAGACTATGTGAACACGAAACGCGGAAGTGGTGGGAGGCCACTTCCCTCCAGAACTATATTGAAGTGAATAGGGTATCTAGGGGTCTTCGAGTATATACAGTCCCCTCATACGAAAATCCGGACCCAGGCTTACTATCGGAGTGGGCAGAACATACTGCGCAATATTGTCAAGGCACTCTTGGCATTTTGGTGAAATATGCTTGGAGTGACCGGGAGAAGGCATTAAGCAAGATTAAGGCCTTGGAAGATCTGTTATCTAAAGAAGAAGATAAAAATGAAATGGAGGAACTGCTAGGACTTATGAAAGCACGTCTATTGAAATATGAACACAAAATAAAACTGAGGAAACAAGAGAAATTCGAGCGTGACGAAAATGACTATTTACAAGGCAGAGTCTTAACATTCGCTCGCAAATTTGATGGCCCCAGAAAAGAATTAACACAAAGAACAAGTAAAGCGGTAACCCCCAGAGTGGAAACATCTGAATCAGATGGGACCGAGAATGAATCTGGCGACGAACATGCCGGAGGTGCTGTGGGAGGAGTCAAGACAACGACACCTTTTCACGACGAGTTTCAAATAATCAGTCAGTCATGGCTGCGAGGGGGCAAGAACAAACCGCCCGAACAACCCACCGGAGAACGCGTCGATCAGGGTGGGGCAGGAAGAGGAAGAGCACAGGCATGGGGAACACGCAAAAAGAGATTCAACAAACGTCAATAGAAAACACCAATTTAACTGTGGTCAATCTCACGCCGAAACATCTGTCTGACAGTGAGATTAAGGTATTAACTCTGGGACTGACATTCTGTCCGAGCAGTCATTTAGAGTTTACACAGACAAGAATTGACCTCTTTAGCTTTATACGGAAACTGAAGCTATATAAATATTTCAAATTAAGGCCGACTTTGAAAGAACCAAAACAAATATCATCGAGAATGACAGCAACAGATCTGCTGACCTGCAATGATTTACAACGATTAGAACTCCTGCAAAATCTCCATAAGGAATCGGAAGAACATCTCAACGATATGACAAACATGGCTCAAAGAGCGGCACAGGTTGGAATAGATCAGGAGATGGAAGAAAGTCAGTTCAAACCAAGATCTACATTTGTGCCACAGATGCCATTCGACGCTATTGACGTCTTTTCGGATGCTATGGTCAGCGATTTGTTGAAATACAGAAGTAAAAACTTGATAAGTCCTAGAAAGAATAATATAACCAACGAAGAAAAGCAGGCATTAAATAATTTACTCAAGGATACCTCTATAATAATCAAGCCTTCTGACAAAGGCGGGAACGTGGTCTTACAAACCAGAGTACAATATTGTGAGGAAGCCCTGCAACAATTATCAGACACCAAGTATTACGCAAAGACCACACGTGAAGCATATCAAGAAAGCATACGTAGTTATGAGACTCTCATCAGGAAATGGTATGATAAATCAATGTTGGGGACTGAAGAACATCTATTTTTGCGAAATATGAATCCAGTCATAGCAACTTTTTATCACATCCCCAAGCTTCACAAAGACAACCTACACCCACCAGGTAGGCCGATTGTGTCATCTCAGGGCAGTTTAACAGAACATTTGTCCATGTCGACCATTTTCTATTTCCTTCTGTGGTGGAACTGAAATCATACGTGAAAGACACCAAAGACTTTTTGAATAAGATTGCAAATGTAATTTGGAACCCTTTATACCAACTAGTAGTGTTGGACATTACGAGTTTGTATACCTGTATAAACCATGAGGACGGCTTAAAAGCCTTACAATTTTATTTGAACAAAAGACAACTACGCTTTGCAGTACACAACCTAATGTTGATTGAATTTGCCAGATTTTGTCTCACTAATAATATTTTTTTGTTTGAAGACAAATATTTTAAACAAATCTCTGGTGCGGCGAAGGGCACCTGCTTCGCCCCCAGCTATGCGAACTTGTTCCTAGGCTGGTGGGAGGAGGAGGTGTCCAGAACCTATGAATGTGGTACAACAAAGGGTAAAGCTGTGGTTTGGCATCAATATATTGATGACCTTTTTATGGTGTGGGAGGGCACGCCAGAGTCAGCCAATGCATATATCAATGATTTGAATAGCAACAATCTGAACCTGCACTTCTCGGGCACAGTTAGTCCAGTGACAGTGGACTACCTGGACCTGAGGGTGTTTGTATCGGATGGTGAACTATACACAGCTCTTTTTCGTAAACCAACAGCGGGCAATTCAATTTTATATGCAACCAGTAATCATCCACCTAAGCTCGTACAGAGCATCCCATATGGTGAGCTTTTAAGATTGAAAAGGAACAGCTCAAGAGGATGTGATTTTGAAAAAGCTGCAAAAGATTGTATAGCCAGATTTGAGGTGAGAGGTTATGAACCTATTTTTTAGAAAAAACACTTCAGAAAGTAAGGGGTATTCCCAGACAGAATTTGCTGAAAGACAACAGTACAAATAAGCGAGTGTCTAAAAACTCAGATGAGGGCAAGTTCAGGATGGTTACCACTTATTCAGCAGAAGCTAATTTTCTAAAACGTATGCTTAGAAAAAACTGGCACATTTTAAAAACGGACAATATCATAAGTAAAGATATCCCGATATACCCATTGGTCACCTTTAAAAAGGCACGATCACTGAGAGATAGGCTAGTACGTAGCCATCTGGATAAGGAAGTTCAATCTATGAGAACCTTGAGAGAAATGCGAGGATTTTTTCCTTGTGGAAAATGCAAAGCCTGTTCAAACAGTAAAAGGGTCCTGTCGTATAATATTCCGGACATAAAAAAGAAAAGATTGATAACTAAATTTATGACCTGCAGTACATCATATGCAGTTTATTGTCTAACTTGTCCGTGTGGCCTTTGCTACATTGGTAGCACCATCCATCCTCTTAAAATCAGAATATTGGAACATCTAAGGGCGATCGCTAAAAATGATGTATCGTACCCAGTAGCGAGGCATTATGCAGAAAAACATTCTAGCAATAGAAATATGCTACAATATTATGGCTTAGATTATGTGGCTGAGAGTACAAGAGGAGGAGACAGAATTCAAAAACTTCGCAGGTTGGAATCGCGTTATATTATTGACTTACAAACGAAATTTCCCAAAGGTCTGAACAGTGGTGAGGAATTAGCATCACACCTGGGCTAATGAATAATAGATTGATAATGATAAAAAGCTCTCCCGAAGATGTTATCATGTGTGTCTTATGAAATGTGCATTTATTAAGAATTGGAATAAAAGGGACTCTTTGCCGATCCACGGCAAGAATTGTATTGATCACTATGTCACAGTGCTGTCACAGTGCTGCTTAGCCGATACACGGCATAATCAACGTTCAAATAATATTGAATAAGGGCGGAAATTTGTTGTTTATAATTAATGGTATATTGTGAGCATAATGAATTTGTCCACACAACCTCTTTATATGTATTGAATTTCATTATATGATTCGATTGTGATTTGCAACTGTGATATCTTGTGGTCTATAATGCATCTGCATATGTATCACTGTGATATGAATTGTATTTTACATACTACAAGATGGCGCTCATTTTTAACGCATTTTGTTGAGTCCCTTTTCAATTGTTAAAGCACTAGAATGATTGTTAAAAAGACGGCTGCTTCCGGTGTGCCAGTAACACCGAGGAAGGCAGACCGCCGAAACGCGTTTGTTTCTGGAAGAATAAAACATCTTCAAACGCCACCCGTGAGTGCTTATTTTCCCGTAAACAAAGGAAACAGAGCCTGAATATTTGCGGAATGCACCGCCGCACAACAGCACCCGTCCACGAGTGATTCGTTTTTGGTGCGAACTGAGCGCTAATATATATATATATATTCACTGAAAAAACCATAGGTTTTAGGGACAGTTATAGTTAGTTGGACATTTCACTCGTACAAAACCATAGAAATTCCCCCGTTATAGTTAGTTCAGCTAACTATAACTCGCGCCCCCGCAATGCACTGCTGATGACGTCACATATTACATCACTCATGACATGGTCAGTGACATCACTGATGACATCACTGATGACATCATCCAGTGACTGTGTGTTTCTGTAAAGTTTAAATATGTTTAATATATATAGGGAAAGGTGTATTGAAGAATCAGTGGGTGTGTAAGTGTCTGAATGGATGATTTAGTACGTGAGTGACTGACTCTACAAGTGAGTGATTAAATGTATCTTACTGAATGCATGGGTTAGTGACTAAACTGTGTGAATGTCTGTATCCGTCTGTTTGTTGGTGTGTAAGTGTATGCATGGATTTGCGAATAGCTACATGAGTGTCTATATAGGTTATTGATTGGTTCTCTGAGTATCTGTATGGCTGCCTGAGTGTTTGTGTGGGTGGGGTGTGTGTGACTCTGTACATAGATGTGTGAGTGGGTGATTCACTGGGTGCATAATTTTAAGAGTGCATCTGTGATGGACTGCTTGGGTGGGTGAGTGTGTGTATGGGTGTGTTAGTGAGTGAATGTATATCTCAGTGGTACATGTGCGAGTAACTACATATGTAAAAGGCAGTATATATGTGTGTTAGAGTATTTAAATGGCTATAAGTGAGAGTGTGTGATAGTGAAAGTGGCTGTATGGATGTGTGTGTGCTTGTATCAGTTATTGTATAAGAGCGTAAGAATGTGCTAGTATTTGTATGAGCAAGTGAGCTGGTGTGTGTATAACTGTATAGGTGAGTAAATGGGTGTGTGATGAATTTTTTGCATGACTGACTAGGTGTGTGAGTACCTCTATGGATGAGTGGCAGTGTGTGAGTGTTTATATAGGTGTATGAGTGCATATGATAGTCCGGTACTGAGTGACTGTAAGTATGAGTGACTGTACGGGTGAGTGAGTGGATGTGTGTGTAGAACTAAGAATCAGTGAGTGGGTATGTAGTTTTTGGTGTTGGAGTGTCTATGGTTTTGAGAATGGCAGTCTGTAATTTAGAGTGGGTGTATCAAAAGTTATATTAGGGTGTGAGAAGATGCATGAAATTATCACATGGATGATGTCATCAGTGATGTCATTTGAGATGTCATCAGTGATGTCACTGACCATGTCATGAGTGATGTAATATGTGACGTCATCAGAAGTGCATTGCGGGGGCGCGAGTTATAGTTAGCTGAACTAACTATAACGGGGGAATTTCTATGGTTTTGTACGAGTGAAATGTCCAACTAACTATAACTGTCCCTAAAACCTATGGTTTTTTCAGTGAATTTCAAAGGTTTTTAAATGCTAATTTCTAACTATAACGTGTCTGAAACCTATGGTTTTTTCAGTGAATTTCAAAGGTTTTTAAATGCTAATTTCTAACTATAACGTGCCTGAAACCTATGATTTTTTAAGTGAATTTCAAAGGTTTTTTAAATGCTAGTTTCTAACTATGCCTACAGAGGTAGGACATGTGAAGAAAGAAGAAAAAACGCACAGAAAGAAGAAAAAGAAATGCAGAAAGAAGCAACAGAAGTCCACAAAGACGAAGAAAAGTGCAGGAAGAAGCAAGACATGTGCAGAAAGAACCAACAGAGGAGCAGAAAGAGGCCTTGTTGCAAAATCATCCTGTGCCCACAACTTTTTCAGACGGGCACTGGTGGTAACTGACTCTGACTAACCAGAGCCAGTGCTATGCTAAAAGACACTTAGAATACAGTGAAAACACCTACATACACTAGGGAACACTATGCGTTGGGGAACCCCTGTGATTAGCATGACCTCCTCTGCAAGTCCCTAGTACATAATAGGGCAGGGGGATTAAAACTACCTCTTAAACCGCGCTACAGGGCGCGTTTGCGCAGTGGTGAAGGGAGGGGGGCCTGAGGTGACATGTGTGCAAACGCGCCCCGTGGCGCGTTTTAAGTTGCGGGATTAAGTCCTCTTGAATCCTGAGGGTCCCTGGGGCCCAACTTGCCCCCCAGGTACCTACAGTTAGGACCACAGAGCTGAGTTGCAGAGAGGCGTTCCGAAGCCACGCACCTTTTTTCACCTCTCTGCAACGCAACTCTGTTGTGCTTACTGAAGGTACCTGGTGGGCTAGTTGGCCCCCAGGGTCCCTCAGGATTCAAAGGGAATTAATTCCCCAACTTAAAATGCACCACAGGGCGTGTTTGCGCACATGTCACCTGAGGCCCCGCCCCCTCCCTTCACCACTGTGCAAACGCGCCCCGTGGAGCGTTTTAAGTTGGGGGATTAGGTCACCTTGAATCCTGAGGGTCCCTGGGGCCCAACTAGCCCACCAGGTACTTCCAGTAAGCACCACAGGCCTGCGTTGCAACGCCTGTAACAAATTGTACAGTTGTGTTTAGGTAGTGAAGAGGGTCGTGCTGGGGGTAGTGTTTTAGGGTAGTGCAGTGGTGTTTGTGTAGTGTAGGGGGTCATGCTGGGGGTAGATTTAGGGTTTAGGGTAGTGCAGTGGTGTTTGGGTAGTATAGGGAGTCGTGCTAGGGGAGTGTTTTAGGGTTTAGGGTAGTGCAGTGGTGTTTGGGTAGTGTAGGGGGTCGTGCTGGGGGTAGTGTTTTAGGGTTTAGGGTAGTGCAGTGGTGTTTGGGTAGTGTAGGGGGTCGTGCTGGGGGTAGTGATTTAGGGTTTAGGGTAGTGCAATGGTGTTTGGGTAGTGTAGGGGGTACTGCTGGGGGTAGTGTTTTAGGGTTTAGGGTAGTGCAGTGGTGTTTGGGTAGTGTAGGGGTACTGCTGGGGGTAGTGTTTTAGGGTTTAGGGTAGTGCAGTGGTGTTTGGGTAGTGTAGGGGGTACTGCTGGGGGTAGTGTTTTAGGGTTTAGGGTAGTGCAGTGGTGTTTGGGTAGTGTAGGGGTTCGTGCTGGGGGTAGTTTTTTAGGGTTTAGGGTAATGCAGTGGTGTTCGGGTAGTGTAGGGGGTCGTGCTGGGGGTAGTGTTCTAGGGTTTAGGGCAGTGCAGTGGTGTTCGGGCAGTGTAGGGGATCGTGCTGGGGGTGGTGTTTTAGGGTTTAGGGCAGTGCAGT
Source organism: Calotriton arnoldi (assembly GCA_963921515.1). Taxonomy (NCBI): domain Eukaryota; kingdom Metazoa; phylum Chordata; class Amphibia; order Caudata; family Salamandridae; genus Calotriton; species Calotriton arnoldi. Next base: position 654,371 of record CAWUFW010006037.1, on the reverse strand, counting down.
GGTGTTCGGGCAGTGTAGGGGGTCGTGCTGGGGGTGGTGTTTCAGGGTTTAGGGCAGTGCAGTGGTGTTCGGGCAGTGTAGGGGGTCGTGCAGGGGGTGGTGTTTCAGGGTTTAGGGCAGCGCAGTGGTGTTCGGGCAGTGTAGGGGGTCGTGCAGGGGGTGGTGTTTCAGGGTTTAGGGCAGTGGTGTTCGGGCAGTTTAGGGGTCGTGCTGGGGGTGGTGTTTCAGGGTTTGGGGCAGTGCAGTGGTGTTCGAGCAGTAAAGGGAGTCATGCTGGGGGTGGTGTTTCAGGGTTTAGGGCAGTGCAGTGGTGTTCGGGCAGTGTAGGGGGCGGTGCAGGGGGTGGTGTTTCAGGGTTTAGGGCAGTGCAGTGGTGTTCGGGCAGTGTAGGGGGTGGTGCAGAGGGTGGTGTTTCAGGGTTTAGGGCAGTGCAGTGGTGTTTGGGCATTGTAGGGGGTCGTGCAGGGGGTGGTGTTTCAGGGTTTAGGGCTGTGCAGTGGTGTTCGGGCAGTGTAGGGGGTCATGCTGGGGATTGTGTTTCAGGGTTTAGGGCAGTACAGTGGTGTTCGGGCAGTGTAGTGGGTCGTGCTGGGGCTGGTGTTTCAGGGTTTAGGGCAGTGCAGTGGTGTTTGGGCAGTGCTGGTGCTGGGGCTGGTGTTTCAGGGTTTAGGGCAGTGCAGTGGTGTTCGGGCAGTGTAGGGGGTCATGCTGGGGCTGGTGTTTCAGGGTTTAGGGCAGTGCAGTGGTGTTCGGGCAGTGTAGGGGGTCATGCTGGGGCTGGTGTTTCAGGGTTTAGGGCAGTGCAGTGGTGTTCGGGCAGTGTAGGGGGTCTTGCTGGGGCTGGGGTTTCAGAGTCTAGGGCAGTGCAGTGGTGTTCGGGCAGTGTAGGGGGTCTTGCTGGGGCTGGTGTTTCAGGGTTTAGGGCAGTGCAGTGGTGTTCGGGCAGTGTAGGGGGTCATGCTGGGGGTGGTGTTTCAGGGTTTAGGGCAGTGCAGTGGTGTTCGGGCAGTGTAGGGGGTCGTGCTGGGGCTAGTGTTTCAGGGTTTAGGGCAGAGCAATGGTGTTCAGGCAGTGTAGGGGGTTGTGCTGGCGGTGGTGTTTCAGGGTTTAGGGCAGTGCAGTGGTGTTCGGGCAGTGTAGCGGGTCTTGCTGGGGGTGGTGTTTCAGGGTTTAGGGCAGTGGTGTTCAGGCAGTGTAGGGGGTCTTGCTGGGATTGATGTTTCAGGGTTTAGGGCAGTGCAGTGGTGTTCGGGCAGTGTAGGGGGTCGTGCTGGGGGTGGTGTTTCAGGGTTTAGGGCAGTGCAGTGGTGTTTGGGCAGTGTAGGGGGTCGTGCTGAGGGGTGGTATTTCAGGGTTAAGGGCAGTGCAGTGGTGTTCAGGCAGTGTAGGGGGTCGTGCAGGGGGTGGTGTTTCAGGGTTTAGGGCAGTGCAGTGGTGTTTGGGCAGTGTAGGGGGTCGTGCAGGGGGTGGTGTTTCAAGGTTTAGGGCAGTGCAGTGGTGTTCGGCCAGTGTAGGTGGTCTTGCTGGGGGTGGTGTTTCAGGGTTTAGTGCAGTGGTGTTCGGGCAGTGTATGGGGTGGTGTTTCAGGGTTTAGGGCAGTGCAGTGGTGTTCCGGCAGTGTAGGGGGTCGTGCAGGGGGTGGTGTTTCAGGGTTTAGGGCAGTGCAGTGGTGTTTGCGCAGTGTAGGGGGTCGTGCGGAGGGTGGTGTTTCAGGGTTTAGGGCAGTGCAGTGGTGTTTGGGCAGTGTAGGGGTTCGTGCAGGGGGTGGTGTTTCAGGGTTTAGGGCAGTGCAGTGGTGTTTGGGCAGTGTAGGGGGTCGTGCAGGGGGTGGTGTTTCAGGGTTTAGGGCAGTGCAGGGGTGTTTGGGTAGTGTAGGGGGTCGTGCTGGGGGTAGTGATTTAGGGTTTAGGGTAGTGCAATGGTGTTTGGGTAGTGTAGGGGGTACTGCTGGGGGTAGTGTTTTAGGGTTTATGGTAGTGCAGTGGTGTTTGGGTAGTGTAGGGGGTACTGCTGGGGGTAGTGTTTTAGGGTTTAGGGTAGTGCAGTGGTGTTTGGGTAGTGTAGGGGGTACTGCTGGGGGTAGTGTTTTAGGGTTTAGGGTAGTGCAGTGGTGTTTGGGTAGTGTAGGGGTTCGTGCTGGGGATAGTTTTTTAGGGTTTAGGGTAATGCAGTGGTGTTCGGGTAGTGTAGGGGGTCGTGCTGGGGGTAGTGTTCTAGGGTTTAGGGCAGTGCAGTGGTGTTCGGGCAGTGTAGGGGATCGTGCTGGGGGTGGTGTTTTAGGGTTTAGGGCAGTGCAGTGGTGTTCGGGCAGTGTAGGGGGTCGTACTGGGGGTGGTGTTTCAGGGTTTAGGGCAGTGCAGTGGTGTTCGGGCAGTGTAGGGGGTCGTGCAGGGGGTGGTGTTTCAGGGTTTAGGGCAGCGCAGTGGTGTTCGGGCAGTGTAGGGGGTCGTGCAGTGGGTGGTATTTCAGGGTTTAGGGCAGTGGTGTTCGGGCAGTGTAGGGGGTCGTGCTGGGGGTGGTGTTTCAGGGTTTGGGGCAGTGCAGTGGTGTTCGAGCAGTAAAGGGGGTCGTGCGGGGGTGGTGTTTCAGGGTTTAGGGCAGTGCAGTGGTGTTCGGGCAGTGTAGGGGGCGGTGCAGGGGGTGGTGTTTCAGGGTTTAGGGCAGTGCAGTGGTGTTCGGGCAGTGTAGGGGGTGGTGCAGAGGGTGGTGTTTCAGGGTTTAGGGCAGTGCAGTGGTGTTCGGGCATTGTAGGGGGTCGTGCAGGGGGTGGTGTTTCAGGGTTTAGGGCTGTGCAGTGGTGTTCGGGCAGTGTAGGGGGTCGTGCTGGGGCTGGTGTTTCCGGGTTTAGGGCAGTACAGTGGTGTTCGGGCAGTGTAGTGGGTCGTGCTGGGGCTGGTGTTTCAGGGTTTAGGGCAGTGCAGTGGTGTTCGGGCAGTGTAGGGTTGTGCTGGGGCTGGTGTTTCAGGGTTTAGGGCAGTGCAGTGGTGTTCGGGCAGTGTAGGTGCTGGTGCTGGGGCTGGTGTTTCAGGGTTTAGGGCAGTGCAGTGGTGTTCGGGCAGTGTAGGGGGTCATGCTGGGGCTGGTGTTTCAGGGTTTAGGGCAGTGCAGTGGTGTTCTGGCAGTGTAGGGGTCTTGCTGGGGCTGGTGTTTCAGAGTCTAGGGCAGTGCAGTGGTGTTCGGGCAGTGTAGGGGGTCTTGCTGGGGCTGGTGTTTCAGGGTTTAGGGCAGTGCAGTGGTGTTCGGGCAGTGTAGGGGGTCATGCTGGGGGTGGTGTTTCAGGGTTTAGGGCAGTGCAGTGGTGTTCGGGCAGTGTAGGGGGTCGTGCTGGGGCTAGTGTTTCAGGGTCTAGGGCAGAGCAATGGTGTTCAGGCAGTGTAGGGGGTTGTGCTGGAGGTGATGTTTCAGGGTTTAGGGCAGTGCAGTGGTGTTTGGGCAGTGTAGCGGGTCTTGCTGGGGGTAGTGTTTCAGGGTTTAGGGCAGTGGTGTTCAGGCAGTGTAGGGGGTCTTGCTGGGATTGATGTTTCAGGGTTTAGGGCAGTGCAGTGGTGTTCGGGCAGTGTAGGGGGTCGTGCTGGGGGTGGTGTTTCAGGGTTTAGGGCAGTGCAGTGGTGTTTGGGCAGTGTAGGGGGTCGTGCTGAGGGGTGGTGTTTCAGGGTTTAGGGCAGTGCAGTGGTGTTCAGGCAGTGTAGGGGGTCATGCAGGGGGTGGTGTTTCAGGGTTTAGGGCAGTGCAGTGGTGTTTGGGCAGTGTAGGGGGTCGTGCAGGGGGTGGTGTTTCAAGGTTTAGGGCAGTGCAGTGGTGTTCGGCCAGTGTAGGTGGTCTTGCTGGGGGTGGTGTTTCAGGGTTTAGTGCAGTGGTGTTCGGGCAGTGTATGGGGTGGTGTTTCAGGGTTTAGGGCAGTGCAGTGGTGTTCCGGCAGTGTAGGGGGTCGTGCAGGGGGTGGTGTTTCAGGGTTTAGGGCAGTGCAGTGGTGTTTGGGCAGTGTAGGGGTCGTGCGGAGGGTGGTGTTTCAGGGTTTAGGGCAGTGCAGTGGTGTTTGGGCAGTGTAGGGGGTCGTGCAGGGGGTGGTGTTTCAGGGTTTAGGGCAGTGCAGTGGTGTTTGGGCAGTGTAGGGGGTCGTGCAGGGGGTGGTGTTTCAGGGTTTAGGGCAGTGCAGTGGTGTTTGGGCAGTGTAGGGGGTCGTGCAGGGGAGGTGTTTCAGGGTTTAGGGCAGTGCAGTGGTGTTTGGGCAGTGTAGGGGGTCGTGCAGGGGGTGGTGTTTCAGGGTTTAGGGCAGTGCAGTGGTGTTTGGCCAGTGTAGGTGGTCTTGCTGGGGTGGTGTTTCAGCGGTTAGTGCAGTGGTGTTTGGGCAGTGTAGGGGGTCTTGCTGGGGGTGGTGTTTCAGGGGTTAGGGCAGTGCAGTGGTGTTCGGGCAGTGTAGGGGGTCGTGCTGGGGCTGGTGTTTGAGGGTTTAGGGCAGTGCAGTGGTGTTCGGGCAGTGTAGGGGGTCATGCTGCGGCTGGTGTTTCAGGGTTTAGGGCAGTGCAGTGGTTTTCGGGCAGTGTAGGCGGTCGTGCTGGGGCTGGTGTTTCAGGGTTTAGGGCAGTGCAGTGGTGTTCGGGCAGTGTAGGGGGTCGTGCTGGGGGTGGTGTTTCAGGGTTTAGGGCAGTGCAGTGGTGTTCGGGCAGTGTAGGGGGTTGTGCTGGGGCTGGTGTTTCAGGGTTTAGGGCAGTGCAGTGGTGTTCGGGCAGTGTAGGGGGTTGTGCTGGGGCTGGTGTTTCATGGTTTTGGGCAGAGCAGTGGTGTTCGGGCAGTGTAGGGGGTCGTGCTGGGGGTGGTGTTTCAGGGTTTAGGGCAGTGCAGTGGTGTTCGGGCAGTGTAGGGGGTCTTGCTGGGGGTGGTGTTTCAGGGTTTAGGGCAGTGGTGTTCGGGCAGTGTAGGGGGTCTTGCTGGGGGTGATGTTTCAGGGTTTAGGGCAGTGCAGTGGTGTTCGGGCAGTGTAGGGGTCTTGCTGGGGGTAGTGTTCCAGGGTTTAGGGCAGTGAAGTGGTGTTCGTGCAGTGTAGGGGGTCGTGCTGGGGGTGGTGTTTCAGGGTTTAGGGCAGTGCAGTAGTGTTCGGGCAGTGTAGGGGATCGTGCAGGGGGTGGTGTTTCAGGGTTTAGGGCAGTGCAGTGGTGTTCGGGCAGTGTAGGGGGTCGTGCTGGGGGTGGTGTTTCAGGGTTTAGGGCAGTGCAGTGGTGTTTGGGCAGTGTAGGGGGTCGTGCAGGGGTGGTGTTTCAGGGTTTAGGGCAGTGCAGTGGTGTTCGGGCAGTGTAGGGGGTCGTGCTGGGGCTGGTGTTTCAGGGTTCAGGGCAGTGCAGTGGTGTTCGGGCAGTGTAGGGGTCTTGCTGGGGGTGGTGTTTCAGGGTTTAGGGCAGTGGTGTTCGGGCAGTGTAGGGGGTCTTGCTGGGGGTGATGTTTCAGGGTTTAGGGCAGTGCAGTGGTGTTCGGGCAGTGTAGGGGGTCTTGCTGGGGGTGGTGTTTCAGGGTTTAGGGCAGTGAGTGGTGTCTGGGCAGTGTAGGGGGTCTTGCTGGGGGTAGTGTTTCAGGGTTTAGGGCAGTGCACTGGTGTTCGTGCAGTGTACGGGGGTCGTGCTGGGGATGGTGTTTCAGGGTTTAGGGCAGTGCAGTAGTGTTCGGGCAGTGTAGGGGGTCGTGCAGGGGGTGGTGTTTCAGGGTTTAGGGCAGTGCAGTGGTGTTCGGGCAGTGTAGGGGGTCGTGCTGGGGGTGGTGTTTCAGGGTTTAGGGCAGTGCAGTGGTGTTCGGGCAGTGTAGGGGGTCGTGCTGAGGCTGGTGTTTCACGGTTTAGGGCAGTGCAGTGGTGTTCGGGCAGTGTAGGGGGTCGTGCTGGGGCTGGTGTTTCAGGGTTTAGGGCAGTGCAGTGGTGTTCGGGCAGTGTAGGCGGTCGTGCTGGGGCTGGTGTTTCAGGGTTTAGGGCAGTGCAGTGGTGTTCGGGCAGTGTAGGGGGTCGTGCTGGGGCTGGTGTTTCAGGGTTTAGGGCAGTGCAGTGGTGCTCGGGCAGTGTAGGGGTCGTGCTGGGGTGGTGTTTCAGGGTTTAGGGTAGTGCAGTGGTGTTCGGGCAGTGTAGGGGGTCGTGCTGGGGCTGGTGTTTCAAGGTTTAGGGCAGTGCAGTGGTGTTCGGGCAGTGTAGGGGGTCTGCTGGGGCTGGTGTTTCAGGGTTTTGGGCAGAGCAGTGGTGTTCGGGCAGTGTAGGGGGTCGTGCTGGGGGTGGTGTTTCAGGGTTTAGGGCAGTGCAGTGGTGTTCGGGCAGTGTAGGGGGTCGTGCTGGGGGTGGTGTTTCAGGGTTTAGGGCAGTGGTGTTCGGGCAGTGTAGGGGGTCTTGCTGGGGGTAGTGTTTCAGGGTTTAGGGCAGTGCAGTGGTGTTCGGGCAGTGTAGGGGGTCGTGCTGGGGGTGGTGTTTCAGGGTTTAGGGCAGTGCAGTGGTGTTCGGGCAGTGTAGGGGGTCGTGAAGGGGGTGGTGTTTCAGGGTTTAGGGCAGTGCAGTGGTGTTCGGGCAGTGTAGGGGTCGTGCTAGGGGTGGTGTTTCAGGGTTTAGGGCAGTGCAGTGGTGTTCGGGCAGTGTAGGGGGTCGTGCAGGGGCTGGTGTTTCAGGGTTTAGGACAGTGCAGTGGTGTTCGGGCAGTGTAGGGGGTCGTGCTGGGGGTAGTGTTTTAGGGTTTAGGGTAGTGCAGTGGTGCTTGTGTAGTGTAGGGGGTAGTGTTTTAGGGTTTAGGTAGTGCAGTGGTGTTTGTGTAGTGTAGGGGGTCATGTTTTAGGGTAGTGCAGTGGTGTTTGGGTAGTGTAGGGGGTCGTGCTGGGGGTAGTGTTTTAGGATTTAGGTTAGTGCAGTGGTGTTTGGGTAGTGTAGGGGGTCATGCTGGGGGTAGTGTTTTAGGGTTTAGGGTAGTGCAGTGGTGTTTGTGTAGTGTAGGGGGTCATGCTGGGGGTAGTGTTTTAGGGTTTAGGGTAGTGCAGTGGTGTTTGTGTAGTGTAGGGGGTCATGTTTTAGGGTAGTGCAGTGGTGTTTGGGTAGTGTAGGGGTCGTGCTGGGGGTAGTATTTCAGGATTTAGGTTAGTGCAGTGGTGTTTGGGTAGTGTAGGGGGTCGTGCTGGGGGTAGTGTTTTAGGGTTTAGGGTAGTGCAGTGGTGTTTGTGTAGTGTAGGGGTCCTGCTGGGGATAGTGTTTTAGGGTTTAGGATAGTGCAGTGGTGCTTGTGTAGTGTAGGGGGTCGTGCTGGGGGTAGTGTTTTAGGGTTTAGGGTAGTGCAGTGGTATTTTTGTAGTGTAGGGGGTCATGTTTTAAGATGCAACGCTCCAATACCTGACCAGTCTGCACTACATAAAACTGCAAAAAACTAAAAATAAAAGTGTTTTGCACACTTTTGTCATTGGGCTATATGTGTGCTACATCTGGGTAATATTTGTGCTACATTTGGGCTCTTGTTTCACTGGTGGCCATCTTGGAAGACTTCTTTGTTATGAAGTTTCCTAGTTTCTTCATTTACTGCAGTCTCCTCAGTAGGAAATGCTTTCAGTGTTTTACTTTGATTCCATCAAGAAGGCATTCAGATGTGTCTCACATTTGCCATAATTTCAGAATGTTAGCACTCTAATTGCTCATTAGATCACTGTAGTAAAGCTACTGCTCACCAGGGAGTTAACTGGAAGTCTGCTGCTGGTATTGAAAGTGATTGTTTCAGTCTGCATGTCAGAATTTTCTAATGAAATAGAAGAGGATTTGAGATCTCACTTAAAACATGCCCTAATTTTTCTTTCTGCAGCACTAACCATAATTTCTATGTCAAAAAGAACCCCTCATTTTGTTCCTTTTTAAATTAAATGTTTTAAGTGTTACCGGTTTATTCCAATCAAGATGGCTTCAGGTGTGCCATACTTTTGTCATAAGTAAGGCTGTTAGCGCTCTAGTTGTTCCTTAGAACACTCTGGGAAGCTGCAGTAGAACACAAAGGCATCAACTGGCAGGCTGCTCTTGTTGAAATATAACAGGAAGATATTTGAGATCACACTTGAAACATGTCCTAATTTTTCTTTCTACAGCACTAACCATAATTTCTATGACAAAATGAACCCCATCATTTTGTTCCTTTTTAAATTAAATGTTTTAAGTGTTACCAGTTTATTCCAATCAAGATGGCTTCAGGTGTGCCATACTTTTGTCATAAGTAAGGCTGTTAGCACTCTAGTTGTTCTTTAGAACACTCTGGGAAGCTGCAGTAGAACACAAAGGAATCAACTGACAGTCTCTGCCCTTGTTGGATGTACATGTTTTACTGAGAATGTCAGACTTCATTCTCACATGACTGAGAAAGATAATGTGAATTTACAGAAAATATGCTCTCATTTTAGCTTCTGGAGCACCTTCCAAAACTCTATGGGACAAGCATGTGAAAATAGTTTTCTCTCAAACATGATTCATGATATCCCAGCAGAAGGTTTTCCACAGTGTAAAATCACCTTAGAACACACCACAATTCATTAAATTAGTATGGTACCATCAACAAATGAATTTTAATGTAACTAAAGTCTGTTATCACCCTTTATAGTTCTCCTTTTGGTAACCCTCAAAATCTTTGATTCACTACAATGCATTTCAATGGGGTACTATCATTTATATTGGTCCCAAGATGGCTGCCAGCAATTCCAGGATGAAGTGCTGACAGCCAATCAGATCTCACGATGACATGTGTGGTTAGGCTCCGCCCAGATATATATGTGATTTTACTTTTGATTTTCTCAGGAACTACTGAACGGATTTACAGCATTTAAGCAAAAGGCACGACACTGAACCAAGGGCTACCTCTTTGCCAAATGTGGTGTAATTCCGTTCAGCAGTTCGGGCTGTAGCTGCGACTAAAGGTTCCTATGGAAAAATGAATGGGGAAAACACGTTTTGGGACCCCCCTTTTTTCTCGGCCCCCGCTTGACGAATCACCCCGAGACTTTCAGGATAGGAGCGGACCGGAGCACCCTAACAAGTTGGAAACTTTCACGAAGATTCGTCAACCGGCGCCAACGTTATTTCAAATAGAATGTTGCGGATTTCCTATGGAAAATAGGTCCTAACTATAACTATCTACTGGCGACCGCCAGTAGATAATATATATATATATATATATATATATATATATATATGCAAAAACACAACACTCTCGGAACCTCCTCTTCGGCGAACTGAGATAAACGGACACCCGGATAAATTTGGCAAGTTGTTTTATTTTCTCACTCCTCTGTCCTCTGTGACTTGTTTCGAGCACCAAGTACCCTTGATCACACAAGGAATGCAGTACGCCATACATTTTTAAATGCTTAGTGTACACACCCTTTCACCCATCACGTGATAGTTGACATAAAGGAAACACTATCAGTTCTAGTTTGCTCAAAACCTCATATGTTGTTTCACATTGATTTTTAAGATTTACAATTATCGCAATAAAAGTCTGGATGGGTTCAAAGATATTTCTTGATCATCCCCAATATCACAATGGTTACATTTGTGTGCAATAAATAATTAAATATTTATAAATATGCATAAATAGTTAAAATATACACATTGTCACACAAATAAATATTCATATATATATCTAAACACATACGGTAATATTTCTACATAAATGTCTATCTATGTTTTCCATATAGTGTCTATACTCATTGGAGACATTTCATAACTGCTTAAATGCTGTTGTTTCCAACTACTATTCCAAAGCTGCGAAACCCTTATATTCGTAAGGTATTTGAAATTTATATTTTACATCGTTTTTTTGAACAACCATTCCTTATTTAACCCCTTCGCTGCTAGGCCTTTTCCCCCCCTGTGCTAAGCCTTTTTTTGGCTATTTGGGGTAGTGCGCGCTTAGGCCCCTGTAACATTTTGACCACATAAGGTATCCATGCCAAATTTGCGTCCTTTTTTTCTAACATCATGGGGATTGTAAAGGTACCCAGGGTTTGTGGATTCCCCTGGAGGGGACCCAGAAATTAGCCAAAATACAGCTAAATTTTGGTTTTTTTGGGAAAAATGCGAAAAAGGGCTACAGATGAAAGCGTCTTGTTTTTCCCTGCAAATGGCATCAAAAAGGGGTTGTGGTGCTGAAATCACCATCTTCCCAGCTTTCAGGGACAAGCAGACTTTTGTCAGAAAACCAACTTTTTTACACAGTTTTGGCATTTTTCTGGGACATAGCCTATTTTTGCTATTTTTTGTGCTTTCAACCTCCTTCCAGTTAATGGTAGAAATGGGTATGAAACCAATAATGGATCCTGGAAAGCCATACATTTCTGAAAAGTAGACAAAATTCTGAATTCAGCAAGGGGTCATTTGTGTAGATCCTTAAAGTTTTCCTTATAGAAACTAACAGTTAAATAAAGGAAAAATTGAAAATTAGTTGAAAAAAACAGCCATTTGTGTCAACGTTTTCACCTGTAACTTCTTCTAATTATGACAGCTATTTGAAGGCAATATACCGTTATATCCGCTGGACCTTTCTGGTTGTGGGGATATATAGGACTTGTAGGTTCACCAAGAACCCGACGAACCCAGAGCCAATAACTGAGCAGCATCTTGCAATGGTTTTTTATTATGTACCGGGTATATAGCAATTATTTTGGGAAAATGTATACATGGAAAAATTGTTATGAAAGACACCTATGTATTTCTGAAATGGGAACAAAATGTAGATTTTAGAAACAGTAGATATTTGGACATTTCCGAAATTGGGAGTACCCATACTAGCATGAGAATTATAGGTCATTTATCAAAATGACTTATTTTTTACACATTGTCTTTCATTTGGAAGGCAGAAATGCATCGAAAGTCAATAGGTAATAACAGTTGCTCTACAATTCTGTGTTACCCTAAGTCTCCCGATAAAAATGGTACCTCACTTGTGTGGGTAGGCCTTGTGCCCACAACAGGAAATGGCTCAAAATGCAACGTGGATGTACCACATTTTCACAATGAAAAATTACCCTTTTTTTGCAAAGTGCCTAGCTGTAGTTTTTGAACCCTAGCTCTGCGGGCACTTAAGGAAACCTAGCAAACCTATACATTTTTGAAAACTAGACACCCAGGGGAATTCAGGATGGGGTGACTTGACTGGCTCCCACCAGGTTTTGTTACCCAGAATCCCTTGCAAACTTAACAAATTGGCAAAAAAAACACATTTTCCTCACTTTTCTGTGGTGGAAAGTTCTGGAATCTGCGTGGATCCACAAAATTCCACCCACCCCACGTTCCCCAAGGTCTTCCGAAAAAAATGGTACCTCACTTGTTTGGGTAGGCCTAGTTCCCGCGACAGGAAGCAGCGCAAAACGCAATGTGGACGCACCACATTTTCACAGTGAAAAATGACCCTTTTTTTGCAAAGTGCCTAGCTGTAGTTTTTGAACCCTAGCTCTGCCTGCACTTAGGGAAACCTAGCAAACCTATACATTTTTGAAAAGTAGATACCCAAGGGAATCCAGGATGGGGTGACTTGACTGGCTCTCACCAGGTTCTGTTACCCAGAATCCCTTGCAAACCTAAAAATTGGCAAAAAAAACACATTTTCCTCACTTTTCTGTGGTGGAAAGTTCTGGAATCTGCGTGGATCCACAAAATTCCACCCACCCCACGTTCCCCAACGTCTTCCGAAAAAAATGGTACCTCACTTGTGTGGGTCGGCCTAGTGCCCGCGACAGGAAGCAGCGCAAAGCGCAACGTGGACGCACCACATTTTCACAGTGAAAAAGGACCCTTTTTTTGCAAAGGGCCTAGCTGTAGTTTTTGAACCCTAGCTCTGCCGGCACTGAGGGAAACCTAGCAAACCTATACATTTTTGAAAAGTAGACACCCAGGGGAATCCAGGATGGGGTGACTTGACTGGCTCTCACCAGGTTCTGTTACCCAGAATCCCTTGCAAACCTAACAAATTGGCAAAAAAAAAACATTTTCCTCACTTTTCTGTGGTGGAAAGTTCTGGAATCTGCGTGGATCCACAAAATTCCACCCACCCCATGTTCCCCAACGTCTTCCGAAAAAAATGGTACCTCACTTGTGTGGGTCGGCCTAGTGCCCGCGACAGGAAGCAGCGCAAAGCGCAACCTGGACGCACCACATTTTCACAGTGAAAAATGACCCTTTTTTTGCAAAGGGCCTAGCTGTAGTTTTTGAACCCTAGCTCTGCCGGCACTGAGGGAAACCTAGCAAACCTATACATTTTTGAAAAGTAGACACCCAGGGGAATCCAGGATGGGGTGACTTGACTGGCTCTCACCAGGTTCTGTTACCCAGAATCCCTTGCAAACCTAAAAAATTGGCAAAAGAAACACATTTTCCTCACTTTTCTGTGGTGGAAAGTTCTGGAATCTGCGTGGATCCACAAAATTCCACCCACCCCGCGTTCCCCAAGGTCTTCGGAAAAAAATGGTACCTCACTTGTGTGGGTAGGCCTAGTGCCCGCGACAGGAAGCAGCGCAAAACGCAACGAGGACGCACCACATTTTCACAGTGAAAAATGACCCTTTTTTGCAAAGTGCATAGCTGTAGTTTTTGAACCCTAGCTCTGCCGGCACTTAGGGAAACCTAGCAAACCTATACATTTTTGAAAAGTAGACACTCAGGGGAATCCAGGATGGGGTGACTTGACTGGCTCTCACCAGGTTCTGTTACCCAGAATCCCTTGCAAACCTAAAAAATTGGCAAAAAACCACATTTTCCTCACTTTTCTGTGGTGGAAAGTTCTGGAATCTGGGCGGATCCACAAAATTCCACCCACCCCACGTTCCCCAAGGTCTTCCGAAAACAATGGTACCTCACTTGTTTGGGTAGGCCTAGTGCCCGCGACAGGAAGCAGCGCAAAACGCAATGTGGACGCACCACATTTTCACAGTGAAAAATGACTCTTTTTTGCAAAGTGCCTAGCTGTAGTTTTTGAACCCTAGCTCTGCCGGCACTTAGGGAAACCTAGCAAACCTATACATTTTTGAAAAGTAGATACCCAAGGGAATCCAGGATGGGGTGACTTGACTGGCTCTCACCAGGTTCTGTTACCCAGAATCCCTTGCAAACCTAAACAATTGGCAAAAAAAACACATTTTCCTCACTTTTCTGTGGTGGAAAGTTCTGGAATCTGCGTGGATCCACAAAATTCCACCCACCCCACGTTCCCAACGTCTTCCGAAAAAAATGGTACCTCACTTGTGTGGGTCGGCCTAGTGCCCGCGACAGGAAGCAGCGCAAAGCGCAACGTGGACGCACCACATTTTCACAGTGAAAAATGACCCTTTTTTGCAAAGGGCCTAGCTGTAGTTTTTGAACCCTAGCTCTGCCGGCACTGAGGGAAACCTAGCAAACCTATACATTTTTGAAAAGTATACACCCAGGGGAATCCAGGATGGGGTGACTTGACTGGCTCTCACCAGGTTCTGTTACCCAGAATCCCTTGCAAACCTAAAAAATTGGCAAAAGAAACACATTTTCCTCACTTTTCTGTGGTGGAAAGTTCTGGAATCTGCGTGGATCCACAAAATTCCACCCACCCCGCGTTCCCCAAGGTCTTCGGAAAAAAATGGTACCTCACTTGTGTGGGTAGGCCTAGTGCCCGCGACAGGAAGCAGCGCAAAACGCAACGAGGACGCACCACATTTTCACAGTGAAAAATGACCCTTTTTTTGCAAAGTGCATAGCTGTAGTTTTTGAACCCTAGCTCTGCCGGCACTTAGGGAAACCTAGCAAACCTATACATTTTTGAAAAGTAGACACCCAGGGGAATCCAGGATGGGGTGACTTGACTGGCTCTCACCAGGTTCTGTTACCCAGAATCCCTTGCAAACCTAAAAAATTGGCAAAAAAAACACATTTTCCTCACTTTTCTGTGGTGGAAAGTTCTGGAATCTGCGTGGATCCACAAAATTCCACCCACCCCACGTTCCCCAAGGTCTTCCGAAAACAATGGTACCTCACTTGTTTGGGTAGGCCTAGTGCCCGCGACAGGAAGCAGCGCAAAACGCAATGTGGACGCACCACATTTTCACAGTGAAAAATGACCCTTTTTTTGCAAAGTGCCTAGCTGTAGTTTTTGAACCCTAGCTCTGCCGGCACTTAGGGAAACCTAGCAAACCTATACATTTTTGAAAAGTAGATACCCAAGGGAATCCAGGATGGGGGGACTTGACTGGCTCTCACCAGGTTCTGTTACCCAGAATCCCTTGCAAACCTAAAAATTGGCAAAAAAACACATTTTCCTCACTTTTCTGTGGTGGAAAGTTCTGGAATCTGCGTGGATCCACAAAATTCCACCCACCCCACGTTCCCCAACGTCTTCCGAAAAAAATGGTACCTCACTTGTGTGGGTCGGCCTAGTGCCCGCGACAGGAAGCAGCGCAAAGCGCAACGTGGACGCACCACATTTTCACAGTGAAAAATGACCCTTTTTGCAAAGGGCCTAGCTGTAGTTTTTAACCCTAGCTCTGCCGGCACTGAGGGAAACCTAGCAAACCTATACATTTTTGAAAAGTAGACACCCAGGGGAATCCAGGATGGGGTGACTTGACTGGCTCTCACCAGGTTCTGTTACCCAGAATCCCTTGCAAACCTAAAAAATTGGCAAAAGAAACACATTTTCCTCACTTTTCTGTGGTGGAAAGTTCTGGAATCTGCGTGGATCCACAAAATTCCACCCACCCCACGTTCCCCAAGGTCTTCCGAAAAAAATAGTACCTCACTTGTGTGGGTAGGCCTAGTGCCCGCGACAGGAAGCAGCGCAAAACGCAATGAGGACGCACCACATTTTCACAGTGAAAAATGACCCTTTTTTGCAAAGTGCCTAGCTGTAGTTTTTGAACCCTAGCTCTGCCGGCACTTAGGGAAACCTAGCAAACCTATACATTTTTGAAAAGTAGACACCCAGGGAATCCAGGATGGGGTGACTTGACTGGCTCTCACCAGGTTCTGTTACCCAGAATCCCTTGCAAACCTAAAAAATTGGCAAAAAACACATTTTCCTCACTTTTCTGTGGTGGAAAGTTCTGGAATCTGCGTGGATCCACAAAATTCTACCCACCCCGCGTTCCCCAAGGTCTTCCGAAAAAAATGTTACCTCACTTGTGTGGGTAGACCTAGTGCCCGTGACAGGAAGCAGTTCAAAACGCAACGTGGACGCACCACATTTTCACAGTGAAAAATGACCCTTTTTTTGCAAAGTGCCTAGCTGTAGTTTTTGAACCCTAGCTCTGCCGGCACTTAGGGAAACCTAGCAAACCTATACATTTTTGAAAAGTAGACACCCAGGCGAATCCAGGATGGGGTGACTTCAATGGCTCTCACCAGGTTCTGTTACCCAGAATCCCTTGCAAACCTAAAAAATTGGCAAAAAAAACACATTTTCCTCACTTTTCTGTGGTGGAAAGTTCTGGAATCTGCGTGGATCCACAAAATTCCACCCACCCCGCGTTCCCCAAGGTCTTCCGAAAACAATGGTACCTCACTTGTGTGGGTAGCCCTAGTGCCCGCGACAGGAAGCAGCACTAAACGCAACGTGGACGCACCACATTTTCACAGTGAAAAATTACCCTTTTTTTGCAAAGTGCCTAGCTGTAGTTTTTGAACCCTAGCTCTGCCGGCACTTAGGAAACCTAGCAAACCTATACATTTTTGAAAAGTAGACACCCAGGGGAATCCAGGATGGGGTGACTTGACTGGCTCTCACCAGGTTCTGTTACCCAGAATCCCTTGCAAACCTAAAAATTGGCTCAAAAAACACATTTTCCTCACTTTTCTGTGGTGGAAAGTTCTGGAATCTGCGTGGATCCACAAAATTCCTACCCACCCCGCGTTCCCCAAGGTCTCCCGATAAAAATGGTGCCTCACTCGGGTGGGAGGCCCAAGTACCTGCGACAGGCAAGGGCCCACAACGTATTGAGGCGACCTCAAAATGGCCTATCACAAAACGACCTGGTTTTGCAAGGGAGTCCCATGACGTTTTGGCCCGGGGCTCGGCGGCCACCTAGGGAAACCTACCAAACCTACACATTTCTGAAAAGTAGACACCCGGGGATTCCAGGGAGGTATGGCTTGCATGGATCCACCAACGTTTTCTTACCCAGAATCCCCTGCAAACCTGACATTTTGCTGAAAAAATCACTTTTTTCACACATTTTTGTGTGGTAAAGTTGTGGAATCATGGGGCTGACACAAATTTCCTACCACCCAGCGTTCCCCAGGTCTCCAGATAAAAATGGTGCCTCACTCGGGTGGGAGGCCCAAGTACCCGCGACAGGCAAGGGCCCACAACGTATTGAGGCGACCTCAAAATGGCCTATCACAAAACTACCTGGTTTTGCAAGGGGGTCCCATGACGTTTTGGCCCGGGGCTCGGCGGCCACCTAGGAAACCTACCAAACCTACACATTTCTGAAAAGTAGACACTCGGGGGATTCCAGGGAGGTATGGCTTGCGTGGATCCACCAACGTTTTCTTACCCAGAATCCCCTGCAAACCTGATATTTTGCTCAAAAAATCACTTTTTCGCACATTTTTGTGTGGTAAAGTTGTGGCAATCATGGGGCTGACACAAATTTCCTACCACCCAGCGTTCCCCCAGGTCTCCCGATAAAAATGGTACCTCACTCGGGTGGGAGGCCCAAGTACCCGCGACAGGCAAGGGCCCACAACGTATTGAGGCGACCTCAAAATGGCCTATCACAAAACGACCTGGTTTTGCAAGGGGGTCCCATGACGTTTTGGCCCGGGGCTCGGCGGCCACCTAGGGAAACCTACCAAACCTACACGTTTCTGAAAAGTAGACACTCGGGGATTCCAGGGAGGTATGACTTGCGTGGATCCACCAACGTTTCTTACCCAGAATCCCTGCAAACCTGACATTTTGCTGAAAAAATCACTTTTTCGCACATTTTTGTGTGGTAAAGTTGTGGAATCATGGGACTGACACAAATTTCCTACCACCCAGCGTTCCCCCAGGTCTCCCGATAAAAATGGTGCCTCACTCGGGTGGGAGGCCCAAGTACCCGCGACAGGCAAGGGCCCACAACGTATTGAGGCGACCTCAAAATGGCCTATCACAAAACTACCTGGTTTTGCAAGGGGGTCCCATGACGTTTTGGCCCGGGGCTCGGCGGCCACCTAGGGAAACCTACCAAACCTACACATTTCTGAAAAGTAGACACCCGGGGATTCCAGGGAGGTATGGCTTGCGTGGATCCACCAACGTTTTCTTACCCAGAATCCCCTGCAAACCTGATATTTTGCTGAAAAATCACTTTTTTCACACATTTTTGTGTGGTAAAGTTGTGGAATCACGGGGCAGACACAAATTTCCTACCACCCAGTGTCCCCCCAGGTCTCCCGATAAAAATGGTGCCTCACTCGGGTGGGAGGCCCAAGTACCCGCGACAGGCAAGGGCCCACAACGTATTGAGGCGACATCAAAACTTGCCTCTCACAAAATGTTTTGGGCCCCTCGCCTGTCGCGGGTCCTTGGGCCTCCCACCCGAGTGAGGCACCATTTTTATCGGGAGACCTGGTGGAACGCTGGGTGGTAGGAAATTTGTGTCAGTCCCATGATTCCACAACTTTACCACACAAAAATGTGCGAAAAAGTGATTTTTTGCAGCCAAATATCAGGTTTGCAGGGGATTCTGGGTAAGAAAACGTTGGTGGATCCACGCAAGCCATACCTCCCTGCAATCCCCCGGGTGTCTACTTTTCAGAAATGTGTGGGTTTGGTAGGTTTCCCTAGGTGGCCGCTGAGCCCCGGGCCAAAACGTCATGGGACCCCCCTTGCAAAACCAGGTAGTTTTGTGATAGGCCATTTTGAGGTCGCCTCAATACGTTGTGGGCCCTTGCCTGTCGCGGGTACTTGGGCCTCCCACCCGAGTGAGGCACCATTTTTATCGGGAGACCTGGGGGAACGCTGGGTGGTAGGAAATTTGTGTCAGCCCCATGATTCCACAACTTTACCACACAAAAATGTGCGAAAAAAGTGATTTTTTGAGCAAAATATCAGGTTTGCAGGGGATTCTGGGTAAGAAAACGTTGGTGGATCCACGCAAGCCATACCTCCCTGGAATCCCCCGGGTGTCTACTTTTCAGAAATGTGTAGGTTTGGTAGGTTTCCCTAGGTGGCCGCCGAGCCCCGGGCCAAAACGTCATGGGACCCCCCTTGCAAAACCAGGTAGTTTTGTGATCGGCCATTTTGAGGTCGCCTCAATACGTTGTGGGCCCTTGCCTGTCGCGGGTACTTGGGCCTCCCACCCGAGTGAGGCACCATTTTTATCGGGAGACCTGGGGGAACGCTGGGTGGTAGGAAATTTGTGTCAATCCCATGATTCCACAACTTTACCACACAAAAATGTGCGAAAAAAGTGATTTTTTTCAGCAAAATATCAGGTTTGCAGGGGATTCTGGGTAAGAAAACGTTGGTGGATCCACGCAAGTCATACCTCCCTGGAATCCCCCGGGTGTCTACTTTTCAGAAATGTGTAGGTTTGGTAGGTTTCCCTACGTGGCCGCCGAGCCCCGGGCCAAAACGTCATGGGACCCCCTTGCAAAACCAGGTCGTTTTGTGATAGGCCATTTTGAGGTCGCCTCAATACGTTGTGGGCCCTTGCCTGTCGCGGGTACTTGGGCCTCCCACCCGAGTGAGGCACCATTTTTATCGGGAGACCTGGGGGAACGCTGGGTGGTAGGAAATTTGTGTCAGCCCCATGATTCCACAACTTTACCACACAAAAATGTGTGAAAAAGTGATTTTTTGAGCAAAATATCAGGTTTGCAGGGGATTCTGGGTAAGAAAACGTTGGTGGATCCACGCAAGCCATACCTCCCTGGAATCCCCGGGTGTCTACTTTTCAGAAATGTGTAGGTTTGGTAGGTTTCCCTAGGTGGCCGCCGAGCCCCGGGCCAAAACGTCATGGGACCCCCTTGCAAAACCAGGTAGTTTTGTGATATGCCATTTTGAGGTCGCCTCAATACGTTGTGGGCCCTTGCCTGTCGCGGGTACTTGGGCCTCCCACCCGAGTGAGGCACCATTTTTATCGGGAGACCTGGGGAACGCTGGGTGGTAGGAAATTTGTGTCAATCCCATGATTCCACAACTTTACCACACAAAAATGTGCGAAAAAGTGAATTTTTTCAGCAAAATTTCAGGTTTGCAGGGGATTCTGGGTAAGAAAACATTGGGGGATCCACGCAAGCCATACCTCGCTGGACTCCCCAGAGTGTCTAGTTTTCAGAAATGTGTGGGTTTGGTAGGTTTCCTAAGATGGCCGCCGAGCCCAGGGCCAAAATGACCTCACTGGTGTGGGTGGTTCAAGTACCCGCAACAGGCAAGGGCCCAAAACGTATTGAGGAGACATCAAAATGATCTATCACAAAACAAGCTAGTTTTGCAAGGGGAGTCACCTGGGTTTTTGGCCACGGGCTCGGCGGCCATCTTGGGAAACCTACCAAACCCACACATTTCTGAAAACTAGACACCCGGGGGAGTCCAGCGAGGTATGGCTTGCGTGGATCCCCCAACGTTTTCCTACCCAGAATGCCCTGCAAACCTCAAATTTAGCTGAAAAAAATCACTTTTTCCTCCAATTTCTCTGTGGGAAAGTTCTGGAATCTACGTGGATCCACAAATTTCCTCCCACCCAGCGTTCCCCCAGGTCTCCTCATAAAAATGATACCTCACTTGCGTGGGTGGGTCAAGTACCCGCGACAGAAAAGGGCCCAAAACCTATTGAGGCGACATCAAAATTACTTATCACAAAACAACCTGGTTTTGCAAGGGGGTCCCAGGAGTTTTTGGCCCTGGGCTCGGCGGCCATCTTGGGAAACTACCAAACCCAAACATTTCTGAAAGCTAGACACCTGGGGAGTCCAGCGAGGTATGGCTTGCGTGGGTCCCACAACGTTTTCCTACCCAGAATCCCCTGCAAACCTCAAATTTAGCTGAAAAAATCACTTTTTCCATACATTTTTGCGTGGGATCACCGTGCCGGCACAAATGTCCTACCACCCAGCGTTCCCCTTGTTCTCCCGAGTAAAATGATACCTCACTTGTGTGGGTGGGCCAAAGGCCTGTGACTGGGAAGAGCCCAAAACATAGGGATTTAGGGTATAGCACCGAGAATTCTAAGCGCTATATTTTTTTTAAATATACGTTTTTAGCCAGTTCTGCTTTGGACACCCACACAAGTGAGGTATCATTTTACTCGGGGAACAAGGGCAACGCTGGGTGGTAGGACATTTGTGCCAGCACGGTGATTCCATGCAAAAATATGTGGAAAATATGGTTTTTTCAGCTAAATTTGAGGGTTGCAGGGGATTCTGGGTAGGGAAACGTTGGGGGATCCACGCAAGCCATACCTCATTGGACTCCCCAGGGTGTCTAGTTTTCAGAAACGTGTGGGATTGGTAGGTTTCCCTAGATGGCGGCGAGCCCGGGGCCAAAAACCAGGTGCCCCCCCAAAACCAGGTAGTTTTGTTATAGGTAGTTTTGAAGTCTCCACAATACGATTTGGGCCATTTCCTGTTTCAGCCACTATGCCTACCCACACAAGTGAGGTACCATTTTTATCGGGAGCCCTGGGGAACGCAGGGTGGTAGGAAATTTGTGGATCCACGCAGATTCCAGAACTTTCCCACACAGAAATTTGAGTAAAAAGTGATTTTTTTCAGCTAAATTTGAGGTTTGCAGGGCATTCTGGGTAGGAAAACGTTTGGAGGACCCATGCAAGCCATACCTCGCTGGACTCCTCCAGGTGTCTAGTTTTCAGAAATGTGTGGGTTTGGTAGGTTTCCCAAGATGGCCGTTGAGCCCGGGGCCAAAAACTCATGGGACCTCCCTTGCAAAACCAGGTTGGTTTGTGATAGGTAATTTTGATGTCGCCTCAATAGGTTTTGGGCCCTTGCCTGTCGCGGGTACTTGACCCATCCACACAAGTGAGGTACCATTTTTCACGGAAGACTTTGGGGGACCCGGGGTGGGTGGAATTTTGTACATCCACGCAGATTCCAGAACTTTCCACCACAGAAATGTGAGGAAAATGTGTTTTTTTGGACATATTTTTAGGTTTGCAAGGGATTCTGGGTAACAGATCCTGGTGAGAGCCAGTCAAGTCACCCCATCCTGGATTCCCCTGGGTGTCTAGTTTTCAAAAATGTATAGGTTTGCTAGGTTTCCCTCGGTGCTGGCAGTGTTAGGGTTCAAAATCTACAGCTAGGCACTTTGCAAAAAAAGGGTCCGTTTTCACTGTGAAAATGTGGTGTGTCCACATTGCGTTTGGGCCGTTTCCTGTCGCGGGCACTAGGCCTACCCACACATGTGAGGTGCCATTTTTCTCGGAAGACTTTGGGGAACGTGGGATGGGTGGAAATTTGTGGATCCACGCAGATTCCAGAACTTTCCACCACAGAAATGTGAGGAAAATGTGTTTTTTTTTACAAATGTTTCAGTTTGCAAGGGATTCTGGGTAACAGAACCTGGTGAGAGCCAGTCAAGTCACCCAATCCTGGATTCCCCTGGGTATCTAGTTTTCAAAAATGTATAGGTTTGCTAGGTTTCCCTAGGTGCCGGCAGAGTTAGGGTTCAAAATCTACAGCTAGGCACTTTGCAAAAAAAGGGTCCGTTTTCACTGTGAAAATGTGGTGTGTCCATGTTGCGTTTTGGGCCGTTTCCTGTCGCGGCCACTAGTCCTACCCACACAAGTGGGGTACCATTTTTCTCGAAAGACTTTGGGGAACGCGGGGTGGGTGGAATTTTGTGGATCCACGCAGATTCCAGAACTTTCCACCACAGAAATGTGAGGAAAATGTGTTTTTGTGGGACAAATGTTTAGGTTTGCAAGGGATTCTGGGTAACAGAACCTGGTGAGAGCCAGTCAAGTCAGCCCATCCTGGATTCCCCTGGGTGTCTAGTTTAAAAAAATGTATAGGTTTGCTAGGTTTCCCTGGCTGCCGGCAGAGCTAGGAACCAAATTCAACAGGTAGGCACATTCCGAAAAAAAAGTCAGTGCCTAGTGGGCTTTCTGCCGCCCTGGGGAGGGGGGAAATCAGGGGCTATTGCCCCGATATGCCCCCGAGGGGGCAGAAAGACTGTGGCTATTCTTTTGGGGGTCGGGGGCATTGGGATGCCTATTCTGGTCAGCCCCCACCCCTCCGTATAAAAAAGCCAGCATAATCGCTGGCACATAGTGGGCTTTCTGCCCCCCGGGGGCAGATCAGGGGCTACTGCCCCCATCTGCCTCCTGGGAGAAGCAGAAAGACAGTGACATCTTTTTTGGGGTGGGTGGGGGCATTGGCATGTCCATTCTTGGCAGCCCCCACCCCGAACTTTGTAAAAAAAAATCCCTGGTGGCTAGTGGGCTTTCTGCCCCCCCGGGGGGGGCAGATAAGGTGCTATTGCCCCATCTGCCTCCCAGGGGGGGGCAGAAAGACTGTAGCATTTTTTTTGGGGTGGGGGCATTGACATGCCCATTCTGGGCAGCCCCCACCCCTACCTATATAAAAAAATCCCTGGCGCTTAGTGGGCTTTCTGCCCCTCCCCGGGGGGGCAGATCAGGGGCTATTGCCCCCATCTGCCTCCTGGGGGCAGAAAGTTTTTTTCTTCTTTGGGGGGTAGGGTGGGGGCATTTGCATGCCCATTCTGGGCAGCCCCCACCCCGGGCCTATAAAAAAATAATCCCTGGCATCTAGGGTATTTTTGAACCCCGGGTGGGGGCAGATTGGTGGCCACTGCCACCATCTGCCCCCCCGGGGGGGCAGAAAGACTGTAATTTCGTGGGGGAGGGGTGGGGGCATTGGCATGCCCATCTTGGGCAACCCCCACCCCTAAATGTATCGAGGGGAAAAAAAACCTGGTGTCTAGTGGGCTTTCTGCCCCCCTGGGGGGGCAGATTAGGGCTACTGCCCCCATCTGCCCCCCAGGAGGGGCAGAAAGACTGTACCTTTGCGGCGGGTGGGGTGGGGGCATTGGCATGCCCATATTGGGCAGCCCCACCCCAAATTATAATTTAAAAAAATCCCTGGTATCTAGTGGTTTCTCGGGGGCAGATTGGGGCTACTGCCCCATCTGCCCCCAGGAGGGGCAGAAAGACTGTACCTTTGCGGCAGGGTGGGGTGGGGGCATTGGCATGCCCATATTGGGCAGCCCCCACCCCTAACTATAATTTAAAAAAAAATCCCTGGTATCTAGTGGGCTTTCTGCCCCCTGGGGGGCAGATTGGGGGCTCCTGCCCCATCTGCCCCCAGGGGGGCAGAAAGACTAAATTTGTGGCCGGGGGGTGGGGGCATCGGCATGCCCGTTTTGGGCAGCCCCCACCCCTAACTATAATTTAAATAAAAATCCCTGGTGTCTAGTGGGCTTTACCCCGGGGGCAGTTGGGGGCTACTGCCCCATCTGCCCCAGGGGGCAGAAAGACTAATCATGGCAAATATTTTATGGGGGAGCAAAGGCCCTTGCCCAAGGGGCCGCTCCCCCTCCCTGGTGCCTAGTGGGTGGATCCCTGCTTGGGGATCGCCCTCCTGGGGCGATCCCCAAGCAGGGATCCACTAGGAGGGGTACCATTGGAAAGGGGAGATTCGTCCCCTTTCCAACGATACCTCTCCTGAGTTTCTACGTGCTCAGGGGCTGAGATAGCCCCCTGAGCACGTAGAAACTGAAACTGAAATGAGCCTCTTGGCTCATTTCAGTTTCAGTTTCACTGAAATGACATCAGCGCGACGTGCGCGCCGATCGTCATTTCAGGGAAACCAGGGGGGCCTCAGGAGCTGGGGAAGCTCTTCCCCAGCTCCCGAGGCTTTAGGGGATTAAAGGGAATCCCTCTGGTGCCCGCACCAGAGGGATTTCCTGTGCTGGGTTCCATGACGAGCTGGACTCGTCATGAGCACACGAGCACTGTGTGCCATGACGAGTCCAGCTCGTCATGAGCATGGAAGGGGTTAAAGTGCTTCCTATAAGTTTTGTGCAAAACAATATTCCATTAAGGTAAATAGCCTAGTGCTCTATAAAAAATAAAGTGCTAATACTTACCTCTAAAAATGATCAATAGGGTGTTAAAAACAATATATACATTTTTTTATATACATTGGGTCAGCAGCAGATAAGTACTATCAATTCATATCATGATTGCAACCCTATTTTTATCTTTACAAGTATTTACTCTACATGATGGTTGGTTCGAAAACTCGATTGTTGCAAACAATGGATGAATCTAACAGGTATATAGGATCTTGGTCTAAATTTTATGCATAATAATATATACTAAATGACTTATAAAAAGTTGATTTATAAAAAGTTATGCATATCTTCAGTGTTGTTTAGCCCATTTGGTACTTTACTATCAAGTTCAAGGATGAGTCGTGTTTCTAGTTGCCTTAGCAGCCGTTCCCTATTCCCCCAGCTACGGAGGACTGGAATGGCATCAATTACATAGTATGTTAGGCACTTGACATCGTTATTGTCTGCATCCTTGAAGTGTCGGGCTACCGGGTAAGAGGAATCGTTAATTACGATTGCCCTTAGGTGCTGCAGAATTCTGACATGCACCTGCAGCTTAGTACTTCCCACATATCTAAGGCCGCAGGTGCATGTCAGAACGTACACCTGCGTACTCTGTCCTGCAGTTGTAACTACCCTTTATGGCAATCTCATCCTGGCAAAATGGAGTAGTATAACATGTCATGTTTGCTCCAAATTTGCATGCTCGACAAGATGAGCATCTGAAAAAACCCTGCCTGGGTTTTAACCATGTACCCGTGGTGCCTAACTCTGGACTGTTTTTAACTAATTTAGACCCCATAGACTGTGATTTTCTAAAAGTGATGTTGGGATTAGTGGGGAGTCTTGTTCCTAGGACATTGTCAGTAAGGACAATTGGCCAATTTTTCTTTATTATGGCTCTTATCTTCCTTTCTTGTGGACTATATGTTGTTATTAGTCTTGGTGCTTCCTCAATAGCTGGAGTTTCAACCCTTTCTTTCATTTGCGGTAGCAGTGATATTCTTGGTCGTTTATCAGCTTTATTGACTGCCTCAGTGAGTATCCTTGCACTATAGCCTCTCTTTTTTAATCTTCCAAGGGCTTCTTGTTTGCAATTCTCAAAGTCTGTTACTGTGCTACATATGCGTTTTAGTCTTAAGATTTCTCCATATGGGATACTACTGATAAGGTGCTTTGGGTGCGCACTGCTTGCATGCAATGTTGCATTCCCTGCTGTTGGTTTCCTGAATAAAGTAGTTTCCAATTTTCCTTGACTTACATAAATATTTACATCTAAAAATGCAATGTTGGAATTGCTCAAATGAGATGTAAAATTCAAATTTACAGAATTAGTGTTGATTGTCCTAATAAATTGCATAGCACTCCCCACATCTCCTTTCCATACAATAAAAACATCATCAATATAACCTAGCAAATGAACAATGTTTTGGGCAAAGAGATACTGGTGGTCTTTTTTGAGGACCTGTTCCTCCCAATAGCCAACGTGCAAGCACGCATAGCTAGGAGAGAAACAGGCCCCCATTGCTACTCCTCGTTTTTGTCTGTAATTATCTTTACCAAACATAAATTAATTATTATGTAAACACCAGGAAGTGTTTACATAATATCCAAGAAATGTCTGACTGCATTAATGCCAGTCTGGTGTTCAATGCTCGTATACAGTGATTCTATGTCTAACGTAATTAACATCAAATCATCTGACCATACGATGTCGCTGATCTTAGTTAAAAAGTCACCCGTATCCTTCACATATGTGGGTAAACTTTTAACGAGATCCTGCAAAAAATAGTCCACATATTCTCCTACATGTTCACCTATGCTGTTAATAGCTGAAATTATTGGCCTTCCAGGTATTGGTACAACATTTTTGTGGAATTTTGGTATGAAATACATAACTGGGAGGACTGGGAATTCGTTATACATCTATTGATATTCCTCTGATGAAATCAGTCCCTCCCTTTTCCATTGTTGCAGATCTTTTTTTAGGGTGTCTTTTGCTTTGTTGTATTCCCTTATAGTGGTCTTCTCATAGCATTGCTCGTTGTTTAACTGTCTCATGCCTTCTTGGATATATTCTTTTTTAGGCCACAACACTATGTTCCCGCCCTTGTCGGATTTTTTTATTACAATCTCCACATTTTTTCCCAATTTGTTCATTAGTTTGGCATATTGTATTCTGTTATATTGTTTACTCTTTTGTTTACGATTGACTTGATGGTATAACTTTTTAATGTCCTCTGTCACTCTCTCATGCAAGATGTCAACTGCATCTTTCGGCATAACCGGAAGAAACGTGGATTTAGGTATGAAAGGGCTGTTTCCTGCCCTCCGTTGTGATAAATTAATTTTCTGTAGTCTAGTTTGGGTAGAATCCACACTATCGTGCTCCTGATTTATTGCATTGGACTCGTTACTTAAATCGTGTAGTGTTAGCAGAGTTGGTATGTCTGAAACTTGGAGCCTTTGTGGACTGCTAGCTTCAACTGACTGCGCCGTTCTAGCATTGCCTAGTCCAGTTTTGATAGTGAAGAACTTTTTCAACTTTAATTTGCGTATAAAGCAGAATACATCAATCCTTGTGCTGGTATAATTGAAGTTATATATATATATATATATATATATATATATATATATATATATATATACCACAGGTTTCAAGGACGTTATAGTTAGTTGGACATTTTATTCGTACAAGAGTTAGTTGAGCTAACTATAACTCACGCCCCCGCAATGCACTGCTGATGATGTCACATATTACATCACTCATGACATGGTCAGTGACATCACTGATGACATCACTGATTACATCTCAAATGACATCACTGATGACATCATCCAGTAACTGATTTTTTTTAAAGTTTAATTTATATATATATGCACCAAGGTGTATTGAGGAATGAGTGGGTGTATCAATGTCTGAATTGATAATTTAGTGGGTGTGCGACTGACTGTATAAGTGAGTGAGTAAACGTGTCTTAGTGAATGACATGGGTTAATGACTAATCTGTGTGAATGTCTACATCAGTCTGTCAGTTGGTGTGTAAGTGGCTGCATGGGTTGGTGAGTAGGTAGTTGAGTGTCTATGTGGGTTATTGGTTAGTTCTCTGAGTACCTGTATGGGTGCCTGAGTGTCTGTGTGTGGGTGGGTGAGGCGGTGTGTGACTCCCTGCATGGATGAGTGAGTGGGTAATTCACTGGGTGTATGGGTTCATGAGTGTGTCTGCGAGGGGCTGTATGGGTGACTGACTGTGCATATGGCTGTGTTGGTGAGTGAATGGATTTCTCTGTGGTATATGTGTAAGTAACTACATATGTGAAAGGCAGTATATGTGAGTGTTGGTGTATATAAGTGACTAAATGTAAAAGTGGGTGATTGTGAGAGTGGCTGTATGGATGAGTGTGTGCTTGTGTCAGTGGTTGTAGAAGAGAGTAACTATGTGTTACAATCTGCATGAATAAGTGAGGTGTATAATTGTATAGGCGACTAAATGGCAGTGTTATTGATTCTTTGGTTGACTGACTAGGTGTTTGAGTAACTACGGTGTGTGGGTGTCTGTATGGGTGTATGAGTGCATATATCAGTGGCTGTATTGATGAGTGATTGTGTGTATGAGTGACTGTATGGGTTAGTGAGAAGATGTGTGTGTAGACCTATGAATCAGTGAGTGGGTATGTACTAACTGGTATTGATGTGTCTATGGTTTCGAGAATGCTAGTCTGTATTTTAGAGTGGGTGTATCAAAGGTTATATTAGGGTGTGAGGAGGTACATCAGATATTAAGTAGATGATGTCATCAGTGATGCCATCAGTGATGTCATTTGAGATGTCATCAGTGATGTCATCAGTAATGTCAATGACCATGTCATGAGTGATGTAATATGTGATGTCATCAGCAGTGCATTGCAGGGGCGCGAGTTATAGTTAGCTCAACTAACAATAACGGCTGAATTTCTGTGGTTTTGTACGAATAAAACTAACTATAACGTCCCTGAAACCTGTGTTTTTTTCAGTGAATTTCCAAGGTTTTTTAAATGCTAATTTCTAACTATAACGTCCCTGAAATCTGTTGTTTTTTCAGTAAATTTCTAAGGTTTTTTAAATGCTAATATCGAACTATAAGGTAGTAGTCGCGTTTGTAGAGTGGTGCAGAAAGGGGCCTGGGCCTCTGACCAGCGCTCAGGAATTCCACAGCGTAGGACTTGCAGGAGGTACCAGGAGGGCTACTTGGCCGCCAAAGTCCCTAAGGAGTAAAGTGGACTTCATCCCCCAACCAGTACTGTGCCAGGAGGCGCGTTTGCAGAGTGGTGAAGAAAGGTGAGCATGGCCTCCGAAGACCTCTTAGCAACCTTGGGGGCCAACTACCCCTCCTGTTACCTCCAGTAAGTCCCACACAGCAGGATTGCTAAGTTCTCATAGCAGGCCATGCCCACTTTCCCCACCACTCTGCAAACGCACTCCCTGGCGCGCTCTTGGATGGGGATTAAAGTCCCCTTCGCTGCTGGGGGTCCTTAGGGGTCAACTAGCCTACCTGATTCCTCCAGTATGCCCCAGATAGTGGGATTGCTGACAGGTAGACACAGGCCAAGCCCTCTTTCAACACCACTCTGCAAACGCGCCTCCTGACACATTCTTGGTTGGGGGATTAAGTCCCCTTCAATCCTGAGGGTCCCTGGGGGCCAACTAGCCCACCAGGTACCTCCAGTAAGCCCCACATAGCTGGATTGCTGAGAGTGGTCAGAGGCCACGCCCCCTTTTTATACCGCTCTGGCGCACTGCTGCTCGGGGGATGAAGTCCACTTTAGTCCTGAGGTCCTCAGGACACAAGAGGACCTCTTCGCCCCACCTGCAATGCGCCAAGAGGCGCGTTTGCAGAGTGTTGTAAAAAGGGGCGTGGCCACGGATCACCTCTCAGCAATCCCACTGTGTGGGGCTTACTGGAGGTACCTAATGGGCTAGTTGGCCCCTAAGAACCCCCTAAGGACCCTTAGCATTCAAGGGGACTTAAACCCCCAACCCAGAACGCGCCAGGAGGCGCATTTGCAGAGTGGTGCAGGGAGGGGCGGGAGATGCCGGCTTTCCTTTTCTTTTGATATATTTAGAAGGGAGCTGTGTGGCCCCCCTTCTCTTAATATTTTGTGGGCCCTGGGGACCCCATCCCCCAGGGCGTGACACATTTTTTTAAAAACAATTAAAAAATGGGAAAGGGCCCGCGCGGCCCCCCTCCCGAGGCTGATTTCGGCCCCGGGGACCCCATTCCCCCGGGCATGGCCTCGTTTAAAAAATATATATATATTTTCACGAGAGGGGGGCCGCGTGGCCCCCCTTACCTGGGCCACTATTGGCTCCCAAGACCCCATTCTCTGGGGCCTGGCCTCATTTTTAAAATTTTGTTTTTTCATTATCATGGGAGGGGGCCCGCATGGCCCCCCTTCCCTGGGCCACTATTGGCCCCAGGGGACCCCATTCCTAAGGGCCGGCCCTCACATTGGGGACCGCGGGGGAGCCTCAATGCCCCTGCGGTCCCAGCCGGCTCCCTGCCTCCTGCAGGAGACGGCATTGCTTTTGGACAAGGGTAGCTGTTGACATGCAGCTCCCCTTGTCCAAAGCAATACTGCTTTGCTTCATGGAAGCAAGAGCAGGTTTCCTGCTCTCACTTCCACGAAGCAAAGCAGAAGTTTGCACTGCTCCCACCCTGTCATTGCAAACTGCAATGTCCCGGGGTGGGTACCCTGAGACATTGCCGGAGCCGGCCGGGGGTGGCGGTCCCCAGGGAAGTTGAGGGCTCTAGGAAAGGGGCCGCGCAGCCCCCCTCCCAACGTGAAAATAGCCCCAGGGAAACGGTGCCCCATGGCCGGGGGTCCACAACGGACCCCCAGCTTCTTTTAATTAGTGCCCCAGGGGTGGTGGTCCCTGGGGCGTGTGGGGGGGCTCGAGGCCCCCCACACTACTTTATTTTAAGCAGAGCCCCGGGTAGGTGGTGGTCCCTGGGGCTGTGGGGGGGCCACGTGCCCCTTGCATTTGTTAATTAAATCCCCGGGGAGGTGGCGGTCCCCGGGGCTGCGGGGGGGCCGCGAGCTCCCCCGCATTTCAATAAGTATCGCCCCGGGGAGGTGGCGGTCCCCAGGGCTGCGGGGCCCCCACTGGGCCCCCACATAAGCATACACAAATGCCCCCAGGACCTGGCCCACCCGGGGGCTCATTAAAATGAAGCGTGGGAAACCGCGCTTCGTTCTTTCTATTTTCTCAGCGAGGTTCGCGCACCCAACGCGACTCTGGTCGAAAAAAGAAATACTTTTTTTGGCCCTGGGGGTTCCTGTGGGACCCCCTGACCAGGCCTAGGGGGTCAGGCTGTTTCTACCCTGCCCCCTTTTCTTTTTTTTAACCATTTTTTTCCCTTTTTTTTTGTGACTTGGTTTTACCGAGTCACAAGATGGCTGCCAACACTTCTTGCTTTGGAGTGTTTGGCAGCCAATCAGAATCAAGCTCGTGCTCTAGGGGGGGTTCGCGAATCCACCACTGTCACCAGATATCTATATTGTTTATTTTTGAATTTCTCAGGAACTACTGAACGGATTTACACCATTTAAAAAAAGGGTCGCTTTCTAAACCAAGAGCTACCTTTTTGCGAAATTTGGTGTAATTCCGTTCAGCAGTTCGGGCTGTAGCTTTGTCTAAAGTTTCCTATGAAAATTAACATAGAGAAACCGCGTTTTGGGACGCCCCTTTTTTCTCGGCCCCCGCTTGACCAATCACCTCGAAACTTTCAAGACAGGAGCTGACCGGAGCGCCCCATTAGTTTTACAAATTTTGCAAAGATTCGTCAAACGGCGTTAAAGATATTGGCAAAACAAAAAACGCTTTTCCTATGGAAACTAGGTCCTAACTATAACTACTTACGGGCGACCGCCACTAGGTAATATATATACATATATATATTGACAAAGACCTTCTGGTCGAAACGCGTCAGCAAAAATAAAATTCAATTGAATTGGACTTACCTGGAGTGCGGGCTCTTCTTGCAGCGCGGCGCCGCTGTGCTAGCAGGAAACTGGCAGCATATATATATATATATATATATATATGTATACATAAAAAACACTTAAAACCATTAATACTTACATATACTTAACTTTAAAACTTTTACAACAAATATGCCTTTACCAAGCATGCCTTTACAATGAAATTCGTTGTAAAATCCTGCATGGTAAATACTTGCGTGGTACTGTCGCCTGCAAGGTTGCGCCTGCGTGGTAAAGGCATGCGGGGTTCCGGCTGAGTGGTAAAGGCTGTTTCCTGTTTTTCTGTGGTGAAATATATCTGCATTAGTTGGATTGCCACGTTCCCATTAAGAGCATCACGAGCTTTGGCAGCCATATTACATATAGTGACCTTGTTTTCCGCATTTCTAAGGGGTACCAATGGGTGAGGGGGCACACTGTTTTTGCAACATCTAGATGTAGTGTATAATCGTTGCCATTTGTCATTGTCCCAGCATACATAGTATATATGGCAATGGATTGCTTTATTTGCGTGGGGCCACACCCACATGTAAATGTGTGAACGAACTGGTGTGATCATGCAGCTTCACATTTTGCATGGCATGTTCCCTACTACAGAATGGGTTGCACAAACTTCTGCAGCCTCTTCTGCAATATGAAAGTGGTACAGGGGTTCCAAAAGTGGAGTCCAACGCATGTTGTACTCCTGGGGCACTTTCCTTAATATGGCCTCAGATCTAGGAAGCGTTCACACACAGATGAGCAATGCATGTTCCCAGTAAAGTGCAAAGATAAAGAGCACAACTTTAAAAGATGATCAAGCAACATGGAAGTTATCAAACCAACAGAACAAGAGAAGCAGACCATGTAAATCAACAACATTAACAAGATAACCAAGCCGTTGTGACTTTAGTGACCCCTGTTAACAACAGAAAAAAATCATATATAATACTTGGCAAGGTTTGTAAGTAAGTTAAAAGCTTGCTGCTGACATCTGCTGTGATCAGCCTGTCATGAATCTGTGTGCATTAAAGCCACGTCAGCCTTCCATCCTGCCACTGCTAATAACCCGAGTCACAATCACAACTTTTATTTACAACACTTACAAACCAATGAAAGGCTGCATTAAGGTTGCGAGGGCATAGTTGGGTGAAATTTAAATAAAGATGGTGCAACCTTTTAATTCATCACTCAGTGGATCAGGACCCGTCCCCGTGCCAATCTCTACTCTTGATGTACCTTTGCCATCGTATTTTGATCAAAAAGAGCTTTTTCATCATCACAAACAAATCTCAAATGCAATTCCAAATGTTAGTCAAGAAAGAGAGTTGCAATTAGTTTTGAAGTGTTATGTTTTCTAACTAATTGTTTAGGCATTCTGAGTCTTTATTCATTAGTCAAATATCAATCAGATTACAGAATTTATAATAATAAAATATGGTTAGTGCAGATCATATTAAGATAATGCATTCAGCTCATTCCATAAAGGAAAGAATAATCCCTATTCTGAGAATGGGGCATAATAGTGTCAATCACAAGCCACAGAGAGTTCAAAAGTGAAAGGCAAGAGTGAGAATAGAGCATGAAGCTCAACATCAATAATAAATAATAGCAGAATTCCCCATAAAGAGAAATAAAGCATAGAGCAAATAAGCCTTGGCAAAAGCCAATTAGTAAGAGGTAAAGCAGAAAGCTTGGGTCTGAATAGAATATCAAAATGGCTCAGCCTGTCGCCTCTCTCCTGCCTCTGCTCTCTCCTGTCCCTTCTCCATCCTGCTCTGCTGCTGCTCCCCTGCTCTGCTAAAACTGCTCTCCTGTACTAGGAACACGCACTTTAAAAAGACAGCATAATAATGTTGCAAGACATGTTGCCTTGTTCTTTCGCCTTTAGCCAATAAGAATTCAGTATTCTCCAAAGGACACATTTCTCTTCTCACAGGTCTTCGTCAGGCACACAGGCTTATCTTCACGTTTGAAACTTCACTTGCCACATTTCTTAGCTCGAGTCTTTATTTTCCAAGATTTCTCTTCCCTAAACTTCTAATAAAGCAAAATGTACTTTAACTAAACAAATAATTTGTGTAAAGACATTTCCTCGGCTGCAAGAAAAAAATTGTTTAACAGGAATTCATTCATTCAGTAGAAACATAAAATTGTTAAAAGAAAAAGATCATATGTATTCCGTAATACATGTATTTTCTGCTTCCCTCAGCAAGTAGTACAAAGGTTTAGTCAACTATGAATGGTTTTCTGTGCAAACGATAACATTTAGAAGCAACAAATTATATGAAAACAGATGGAGAAAGTTCAGTGTTACTTGCTATAATTTATGTGAAGCACTTTCATTATCTCACAAAATAAAAGACAATATTCCTTTCTTTGTCAATGGAAACAGTTTAGAGTTTCAAGCAATTACAAGGCTTAGCTGAGGTAGGCTTTTCAAGCGCGCACGTCCTTGCACTTTTTATTCAAACCACTATTTTAGCAAGCTGTCTAAAGCATATTCAAGATTTACATTAACAAGTATGTTGATGTACTGCATTTTCTGCACCATTAAATGTCATGTTATTTTTAATACAAACTGCATGTTAATTCTGCACACATGTTTTATTTTTGTGAGTAATAAAAGCACCTTCTACAGTTAGGACAAAATCTAAATCAGTCACATTAAAGTCAAACTACCGAATACATTTGGGCAGGGGTACAGCATTTCCTATAGAACAATATGTATTAATGAAAAAGTCTAGTTAAGGTCTGCCATTGAAAATTAATGAATTGTGCATTTTGCACAATTTGTATGCATATCATTTTAAAAGTGCACTTTTCATGTTTAAGCCTAAGGCAAATTAGCATTGTTATTAATTAATTTTATATGCAAATGTTCCGCTCTATCAAGGTCAAATAAAACAACTTATCTATAGGATGTAATGCTGGTATTCTGATCTGGTGAACTGCTTATTGAGCCATGGCTATCCTGCAAACCTTCTTGAAGAATTATTGACTGTATCTTTTCAGCCAAGTTTCCAGTGTGTCTGCATTCCTAAGGTTATATTGCTACTGCTGAATTCTTAGATTACCTATACTTGAGTCTATGTAGCATGGGTATGTGCACACATGTCTAAAAGAGGTAGATTTGAGGTGGACAAAAAAGCTCACATATCTTCTAGATATGAAGATGAATGGTGTCTTCGAGATGGTGGAGGTGCCAACTAAAAGAAGGGGATCATCAGGAAATAGAGAGATGGAAGAATTCTGGGCTTAGGGGAAAAGCCACCTCTAACTAAACCATGGCATATAATATTTTGGCAAATGGACCCAAAATACTGTATGAAGTGAACTTCCCAGAGAGTTTCATTCAGACCCTTAGGGTGATAGCTGTAATTTCACAAATGTATACGTAAAAGACACGATAGCTCATAGCATGACATGATAGCTCATGGCATCTCAAATGTATACGCAAAGGACACGATACCTCATAGCATGATAGCATGATGGCATAGGCATGACAGCATGTTAGCTCACTACTACGAAATGCTGCACTGTGGGTATGACATCACATTCTGTGAGGAAAACTGTCAATTATTCTTAAGCTTACAAAGCATTCATTCCCAGGATTCTCAAGTCAGACCATAATATATGGATTGTAAAGTCAGGCACTACAACTCATGGATAACCTAGGCACACTAACGTAAGAAGGAGTTGGCTGGAAATGCTGGCAATCAACATGACCTAGTTTTCTTACACTTATCCAATGTAAGTATTCTGACAGACTATCCCCAGATCATTTGCTCAAACCATTGAAGAAAACACTCTGGACTATTCAGCTCTTCCCCACAGGAAGATCAGTCAGTTTCCAAAGCAATAAAGACCAATTAAAAGATTACCTAATTTGACTTCCACATGACAAATAGCAAAAACAAATTAAGTGGCACATGACCAAATCTGCATGCAAACAAGACCAGACTACACAACCAAAGCACAATAATGAAATTAAAAGTACTATGTGCCATGCATAGGTTGTTTAAGGGTTGGTGGTAAAAATAAGTACAGAAACTAACATTCAAACACCTTACTTTCCTGCTATTATATTCAGGCTTATTGGCAGATTGGCTGGTGTAATCGTTCCCTTCTTCCTGTCATTTTGCCACACTCGGCTGTGCACTTCCTTGCTCTGTGCTGCCATCTGTATGTGCTCACCTGCTGGTGTTTTGACGGTACTTCTCTGGTGTTTGCCTGAATCTCTCAGGACTTACTTAGGGGTAATGATCCAACTCCGGCAGCTGCCCATTGGTCATCATCAGATAGCCTGGCTGATGAGGGGTGTTATCCCGAAACCGGTCCCAGGATGCTTGTTTCCAGTTTAGAGAAGACCTGGCTTGGCGGTTCGGGCTGGACTGTTCCCATGAGGCACAGGGTCAAGACTGATTTGCAAATAGCTGATCATGAACTGAGGTGGGAAGTGAGCTAAAGAACGATGATGGATTCAACCCAGATCAGTGACTGGGGGTGAGTGTCTGAAAAGTTTCAGCACTCCGTCCATCCTCTCCTTGTGTTTGCTTTGTTCGCCTTAAGTTGGCAGGGTATGCAAAGACGTGGGTCCCTTGCTCAATTTGCCACTGGATTCAAGCTAGCCTGACTGATGAGGGGTGTTATCCCAAAACCGGTCCTAGGATGCTTGTTTCCGGTTCAGGGAAGACCTGGCTTGGCAGTTTCGGATGGACTGTTCCCATGAGGCACAGGGTCAAGACTGATTTGCATATAGCTGGGTCTGAACTGAGGTGGTGAAGTGAGCTAAAGAACGATGATGGATTCAACCCAGATCTGTGACCGGGGGTGAGTGTCTGAAAATTTTCAGCACTCCGTCCATCATCTCCTTGTGTTTGCATCATCATGGCTGCTGCCTCTGCATAGTCTCTATGGCTGCTACTGTAGCTGTTTTGAATGGCTCACAGCGGCTGCCTCTGCCTCACGCTGCCTCGTCACTCCCCTCTTTTCAAGCTGAGGCAGCTAGACAGCTTGGGCAGTTGGGCCACAGGGCACTCTCTCTCAGACTCAGAGTTAATTTATGGTTGAGATGACTATCAGGTTGATGGCATTGGCGGAAATATATCAGATCACACCAAAGATTTCATGGTTACCCCTGGCCTGAATAGTTCTTGTGAGAACTCTGCTATACTGGTGACAGTGGAAGCTTTGTCTCTATTCAGGAGAGGAGAGTGGATGTAACGAAGTTAAAGTCAAAATAAATAATCAAAAATTCAAAATTCCAGAAGCAAACATACCTAAGTCCGCCAATCCTAAAAATTAAGATGATACACCACCAACATACCCTATACTGAGAGCAATGGGGCCTCTCTGCAAGTCTAATCAAAATGTCTTATATCCCTCTACTTTACATCTCATAGTTAAGAGATCAAATGATCACTGCATCAAACACAGAGAGCATAAATGCAATTTTACACCACATATAGTTTGCTAAATTTCCATTGCGTCCAGTGTATTGATGATCTGATTGATGTAATACAGTTTTTAAAATCCGTACGATAATATTGTAAAAGCACAATGCTAATGGCATTGTTTCTTCCTATAATTCTAATAATTTACTTTTTCCTACTCCTGTTTCTGACACAGCTGAGTTTCTTAAACAAGCTCTGGCACAAATAGCATTCACAGAGGTCCCAGTCCCTGAAAATTATGTTGGCTTCCAACTATGTGTCAGTAAACACAGATTCAAAAAGCTTGGGAAATTAACTAAAGATTTACAAAGCAAGAAGAGAAAAACAGACCTAGTTGCCAATTCCATTGATATCGCTACTTCTTGTAAGGTCGTCCCAATCTTTAATCTACTAGAATGTAAAAATGATTTGACTACAATGGTCCACCAAGTCTAGATGGTATTGAGCCAAAGCCAATCCCCTTAGTCGAATCCTCGTATTACCTTGTCTGGAAGTTCTGTCTGATTCCTCTTTATCTTGGTATCCCTTGATAACGGCCAGAGACATATGTTTTCTAGGAGCATTGCTTCTGTGTTCGTTTTGCTTCTAGGCTGAGTCATAAGTCTATCAAAGTCATAATTGATATCTATAGAGCTAAATATATTGCTGTAGCTGCTTGGCGCAGAAATATTTTGGGGTTCACCAATGTGTCTTCACTGCAAGTTCTTGAAAAAAGGTTTTTAAGAAAACTTCTTCTCTCCCCCAGAGTACATCCTCCGTAATTATTCATGAGGAACTAGGGACTGATTATTTAGAGGATATACTGATGGTACAGCCTTTACTCCTCTGAATTTCAGTGTGGGTACGCCTTGCTAAGCGTAAATAGTCAAAGACTGTATGGCTCTTGATTGAGCGACCAGTATTCCTTGAATTAGCAATATTAAGCTCTGTTCTACTAAGCTGGGCCACTCAGAAATTTGTTATCACCAAGAGTCTTATGGAGGTTTACTCTTGGACCAAGAGAGCTTTTGTGACTTAGAGGGCAAATGAGAGAGTGATATAGGTGATGCAGTGGAAAGCTGGGCAAATTCTTTCTTTTATCCTTACATCACATTCAACATATCTCGATCTATTTCCTCTCTGGGCCCATAACAAAACACTAAACTGCCATTGGTCCTCCAATGGATCTTTTATGTGAGCTAACAGGGACTTGGATATTTAGAGAACATGAGGCAAATCCTTATGAGGACGTGGAATAAGAAAATGCCAAATTCATGCTAGCAACATATAACCATTCATTAAGATCCTTCTAATGATAAAACTTATGACAAGAAGGTTCACTCAAAAATGACTCAAATACGATATATTTGCTCATGTAAACCATTTATTTAAGCCTCAATTTGAATGGGCAAGAACAAAAATCACATGTATGTTTCATTTTAATAGAAATAATTTAATACAATTAGTCACAAAATTACATACAGATTCAATAAAATGAACATTTGCTGATTACCCAGGGAAGAAGAGAGAGAAAACATGGGAAAAGTCAATGTGAACGTTGTGGGAGTGCGGGCCGGATAAACAGACGCGGACGCTGTATGTAGTGGGCAATTGTAGGTAATTTGTTTCGAACAACAGGCTGTGTGGAGTCTAGGGATGGTAGTGGGTCTTCTTTCTTCTCCTGGTCTTCTCCTGGTACGGTGGCCCCGGTGTGGGTTGTCGAAGGCTTCCGAAGGTGGTAACCTCCGTCGGAGGCTCATAAAGAGGGGGAGAAACAAAGGGAGCCGTCAGTCGCTTTTCCGACCGTACAGTCTGTGGTTTTATTTATCCTTCACCACACCCAATCGGTGCTTTGGAGGTGACTGTGAGGGAGGGGATGAAAAGGGAGTGCGAGGAACGAAATGGGTATCGGAGGTCAAGTGACTCTTGCTACGTCAATATAGTGGGTACAGATTATGCTCTGAGGGATGAGGCGTTTCTGAGGCGTTTCTGAGGTGTGTACGCGGCGCACTCTAAACACCCGCACCCTCCCCTATCCCACCCCTGGTATCGACAAACCTCCCACCTCCCGTGACCACGCTGTCTCTCTCCCGCTCTCCGGATCACTCACCGGCTCCGCCGCAACTCTCCTGAGTTGCGGCCGCTCTCCAGCCTCCTCCGGTGGGCACCACCAGTCCTCGCTCCACTGGTCTTTGGCCTCTTGTCCGTCCTCCTCGTCCTTTTCTTTCGCTTCGTCCTCAGTTTTCTCCACGCTCTGGCTGTCTTGCAACTCCTCTCCGTCTCCTGCAAAGGCGCCGCCTTCCTCTCTGGTCTGGTTCGTTTTCAGCGT
Organism: Calotriton arnoldi; assembly: GCA_963921515.1. Classification (NCBI taxonomy): domain Eukaryota; kingdom Metazoa; phylum Chordata; class Amphibia; order Caudata; family Salamandridae; genus Calotriton; species Calotriton arnoldi. The sequence continues at coordinate 615,585 of CAWUFW010006037.1, read as the reverse complement.
CCATGGGGTACTGCTTCCGGAGTCAATCCCTCCCCTTCCGCTGACTCCTCCCTTGTGGTTGGTTCCTGTAGAGACACATGACAGGGGGGCGGGATTATCCCTCCAGACGTTCCAGGGGCAGTGCGTTTCCCTGATGTTTTATCGGACAGAGAACAGTCTTGGTTACCGGGAACCGGAATAGTAGGTAAGATCCGGGTCCCCATCGGTACCGTCTAACAGTCAAGTTTCAGCATTTAGGTTATACAAACCAAATATGCATAGTCGAAGCGTAAGGAGTCACAGGAATGAGTCCATAAACTCTTTAGCCGAAGAGTTGTACCTGCACACTTTACCAGCCGGCAGAGTACAGGTTAGAGTCAGATGAGGACCTGGAATAAGAAAATGCCAAATTCATGCTAGCAACATATAACCATTCATTAAGATCCTTATAATGATAAAACTTATGACAAGAAGGTTCACTCAAAAATGACTCAAATATGATATATTGGCTCATGTAAAACCATTTATCTAAGCCTCAATTTGAATGGTCAAGAACATAAATCACATGTATGTTTCATTTTATTATGAATAGTTTAGACAATTAGTCACACAATTTCATACAGATTCAATAAAATGAACATTTGCTGATTACCTAGGGAAGAAGAGAGAGAAAAGATGGGAAAAGTCAAGTTTCAGCATTTAGGTTATACAAACCAAATATGCAGAGTCGAAGCGTAAGGAGTCACAGGAATGAGTTCATAAACTCTTTAGCCATAGAGTTACACCTGCACACTTTACCAGCCGGCAGAGAACAGGTTAGAGTCAGATCGGAAAATTCAGTTCAAATGGGTTTGGCATAGGAAGGAAAATCAGAGTTCAGTCCGACAGCATGCCAGGCAGGGAAATTGAAAATGACAACCAGCACCGACTCCTCCTCCAAGGTGGCAATTATACTTCCAAATGTTCTCAGTTTACGCCCACAAAGTATCCTTTCAATCATACGAAATGGTTTCCATTGGTTGTCCACAGTGGGCTGCTCATGCTGTGATCAATACCCCACTAGAGAAATCTGGAAACATTAAGTAATCCTTTTGCAAATCATCGATTTTAACAACTTTATAATGCCATCCTTTCCTCGGAAGTAAGAAAATTCACTTTGTTCACAGTCTGTCCGTTCCCAGATGCTCTCTCTGGGTTTGCAATTGTATTGATACATTTCTGTCAAAAGTGTTGCTGAATCAGAAAAGAGTCTATTGTTCGCAAACATAAGAAAGAAACTTCATGAAAAGTTCTCATAGAGTCTGAAATGACTACTTCAGCTAGATTCTGCTTTTCGAGCGAGGAAAAGAAGCATTTGCGGCCTACATGAAAACTTGCTGAATCATTATCACGTTATGATTAATATAAAAACACACATTAATATGAATAATTCAGTTTGCTTAGTTAATTCACTCATTATTCTTTTCTTCAGAAGTTACATGTCAATATTAGGTACTATTAAAAAATATATATCTTGCACGTTTTTATTTTCAAAACAGATTAATGTGCGTGTCACTTTTGTTATTCAGGTTTGTATCACATAATGCTAAATGCAAAACTGCGAGTCTTCATATTGTCAAACATCTTTACACTAAAAATTTTAATTGTTTTCAAGTGTTTCATTACATAAGCATTATTTCCATTTGTCACATTTAGTAATCATCAGCAGTACATTTTCTAGGTTAACTATGTTTAGATTCTTAAACAAGTGATTACATTGCATAAGCAAAATAACTTTTTCTCTCTCTTTATTTACGTCTTTAACATTTTCACGTTTCAGAACACTTCTGCATGCTTTTACGATGCAGTTGAAAATCTCATGTTTTTCATCTTTAACCATTTTGCACATTTTTATCAAAAATTATTGTCGTAAATCTCATTTATTGGTTAGAATTGATAGAGGCAACAGTCATTAAACTTTTATGCTCCATCAATTCCCCCTTTGATGGTGTATCAAGCCATCACACAATCTTATCTTATCTTTTATCTTATTCTGATGTCACATTAGATTGCAGTTGTCTTCATTTGTTTCAATCTCATTTGTTCTATATTTTTCATCTCATCATAAAAACCACTCCTTCTGTCTTCTAATTAAATTTCTGCTCTATTTCTTTTTCACCCTCTGGTTGCTTTAGAGCTTCTCGTAATTTTACAATATCGTTACATTAGTATTATTATTAGTAAGCCAATAGCAATTGTAAGTAATGGAGTTAGTATTTTCCCTACTAAACGTTTTCCCAGTGCTGCAAGGCAATTTCCCACAGAAGAAAATCCTTTCCCAATTTTCTCCCACACACCATCTGCTTTTAATTCTGTTAGTTATTTTCCTAAATTAGTAATATTGCTTATATATCCTTTCAAATCTTTACTTTTGTCCGGGATATAAGTGCAACATTGTTGAACTTTCAGCATGCAACAGACTCTGCCTTCTTTTGCTAAGAGTACGTCTAAAGCAAGTCTGTTTTGCAAAACCATGGACCTAATAGCAAACTACTAAAAATCCACCAGTAGTATCTGTTGACAATCGACCTACTACTGTTGAAAGGTTTTGAATTTTGTGTGAATTCAATATTACCCCAACTGAGGGTATTATTACTCCAAAGATATCCCCAATAATTTCAGTAGCACTTAATCCTCTTCTAAATCACGGAGGTTTTCGTTCATTGATTCCATTGTGTTTATCAACGTAGTAGATCTTTGGAAAGACTATTCCCATGTAACATCACCCATACCAATGCTTGGGCAATTTGTAATAAGCATTTTTCCCACACACAAAATACACTCCAGGAAATACTGGATCCATTCCTGCTAAAAATAATCCCCATCCTCCCATAAGTAGGAATGTATGTTCACATGCACTGGAACCAATGAATTTATTATTATGCTCTGTTTTGCGTCTTAGTATGAAAAGCTTTCCTTTGTGTTGCCAATCTAGAGTCATTGCAGCGTATGTCTCTCCTTTTTTATAATCACCCTCCCTATGAGCCCATGGAGGTGTTTTCATTTGTTTTTCAGATTTGTTTTTTATCTCTTCTCTACGATCTTCTACTGAATTTATAAATTCTTTTTCTACACTATGTAAAGCACAGGTTAAATTATGTCGATGCGCATATACAGTATCTATAGGTGATGTAGGATGAAAGAATTCCCCCATTATCTCAGCATCTTTTGCATCAGGCACTATATTTAAATTCTTCTTTACTGGAACTTCTGTGAAGATTAAGTCATAATTAGAATAATAATATTGAATTGCCCTTTACCATGAAACAAACTTGTTAGTACACTGCAAGATATACCATATGTTAAAGGAAGGTGATTGTATGTCACCGCTTCAGACACAGAAGTTGGTAATTGCATGCACACATAACAATCTCTCGCACCCATAGTATCTACATATTCATAAAGCAATTTAATGAACACATTTAAAGAAAAATTGTTAATTGAACGATCACGATGTAAATCATCACTTGTTAGATCCTTAGTTTTTACTACTCCTTCTTTCATTTTTGTCACTTCAGTAGTTGTGGACACATGTAAAATAAACATGATGAGGTAGATTTAGTATTATCAACAACAGGGCAAGAATTAGAATAAAAGCAGTTAGGAAGCAAGCACATATATGCTTACATTTTAGTGAAACTAGATTTCCATCTCAGGATTAGAGGCATTATTATTATTTTTTTAAACTTAATCTATAGCAATAGGCAGCTTTTGGTTAACGTCTGGTCACACTTTTATTCTTTTGTTTCTCTTCTGGCCATTTTTGCTCTTCGTTTCTCCTTTTTCACAACAGTTCTTTCATGGCGGTTTGTATGAGTTGCAGTTTTTAGAGCAAAACGCGTAGAACTCTTTTTCCCAGTCATTTGCAGCAGCTAAATATGTCCATTCTGGAGCTGCATATCTTTGACTTAGTGTCCGTACTCTTTTTGTTCTGCAGACTGTAGGCTTTTCTCCATCTGTGTCACTTTGCTCAGATTGACTTGAGACTTCAATCACAGTGGAAGGTATTCTTCCTGCAGTCAGTATGTGTCTCAGTCTTTCAGATTTTCTGGGCCAACGGTCACCTTTTCGCACTCCTTTCACTGGTACACTGTTCACATCATTTTAGTCAACATTTCTCTTAGTTGGATGCCCTTCACTTTGACACTCGATACCAACTGGGATCAACTCTCTGATTTTTTTTTTTACGGCAGTGTCTCGAACCCAGCAGCTGGCGCCCTCTCTACTATGTGCTCAGTCTGAACAGGACATTTCTCTGTTACCACTGGTTCATCCACCACAGACCCTACACTTTCAAGAGGACATGGGACTCGACGAGTGTGGTATGCATACACCCAATTAGGTAGACCACCACATTTAACAGCAGTTGTGGTTACAAGATTCACTTGATAGGGCCCAGGCCAATGAGGTTCCAAACAGGATTTTCGCACGTGCTTCTTAATGAGTATCTAGTCGCCTGGGCACAAATCGTGGCACTGCTCCTGTTGAATGGTAGTTGCGACTTCTCCAACCTGGTGAGACACAGAACAAACCACATCAGCCAATCCTTTACAATAATCGAGTACCAAGTCATCAGAAATATTCACAAGCTGATTTGCTAGGACTGCAGGCTGCCTCATTGCCCTCCCCATAATCATCTCGTGAGGGGACAGTCCAGTTCCTCTGTCTGGGATACTTCGCAAACTCATCAACACCAAAGGCAATGCATCAGGCAATTTCAGGGATGTGGACGCAACACCTTCGCTAGTCTGGACTTAATCGTTCCATTCACCTGTTCAACCACACTGGACTCCTCTGGTCGGTAAGCACAGTGTAGCCTTTGCTCAATTTGTAATGCCGCACAAAGCATTCATATCACTTCATTATTAAAGTGAGTTCCTCCATCCGATTCTAATGAGACTAGAAAATCGAATCTAGGTATCAATTCTCTATAGACAGTTTACCCACAGGTAAGCTGTAATTGCACCTTGTGGGGTAAGCCTTGACCCAACGAGAAAAAAAACGCACAATCACAAGGACATATTTCAATCCATTGCAAGGGGGCATCTTCAATGAAGTCCAGCTGCATGTGGGTAAAGGGACCTCCTGATTTTCCAATGGGACTTGTACTGACCACTGTCGTTCTTCCTGCGTTTTGTTGTTGACATATTACATATCTTTGACACAGACTCTCTGTAATGGCTCTAAATCTCGGGTTGAACCAAGTTTGAAGAAAGAGACGTAGCATAGCATCTCTACCTACATGTGCAGATCCATGACAAATCCTTGCCATCGGTGACAGTAGGCTATCCGGCAACACAGGTCTCCCATCCGTGTAAACCCAAACCTCATCTTCCTGTCTGCAATTACATCCTGTTTTAATCCACTCATCTCTTTCTGCCTGTGGTACTGAATCTTGTAATTCTCTGATTTCTTCCCAAGTTTCAACAACTGAAAACATCAATCTGCATTCCGTGTCATCAGAGTGTTCCTTCAAAGATTCCCCATTGAATGTGTAAGAATTTAGGGCGCAACAACGCGCAGTCTCATCGGCATATCGATTGCCAACTGTGACATAATCATGTCCAGTTTGGTGGGCGGAACACTTCACCACCGCAATCTTGGCCGGCAGTTGTAGTGCCATCAATAGGTTTTTATACACACTCTCCATTTTGGATAGGTGAACCTGAAGAGGTCATAAACCCACGTTGAGACCACAACTGCCCAAAGTCATGCACCACCCCAAAACCATACTGACTATCTGTGAATATGGTTACTCTCATTTGTTCAGTAATGTTGCAAGCCCTGGTAAGTGTGATCAACTTAGCCACGTGTGCTGAATACACTCCTTTCAACCACGATGCTTCCATCATACCCACTACAGTACAAATTGCATATGCAGCTCGCAAGGTACCTCCTGAATCTCTCAAGCATGATCCATCCACGAACAGTACATGGTCTGACTCTGGCAACAGAGTATCTTGTAAGTCAAGGCGCGGTTTGGTACACATCTCAGTCACGTCAATGCAATCATGATCAGCTTCTTCCATCACAACTTCATGTCCTGGGAACGGCATCAAGGTAGCTAGATTCAAACTCGTACATCTCGTCATAGTCACATTCTCTGCACCCAAGACCACCTGCTCACATTTTGTTAACCGACTACTCTTGAGATGGTGTCTTCGAGTTCGTGTCAACAGAATCTCAACAGAATGTGGCACATACACTTTCAACGGATGTCCCATCACAATGTTTTTGCACTGTTCCAAACTCATACACGTTGCAGCAACAGCTTTCAAACATCCAGGTAAAGCAGCAGCCACAGGATCCAATGTAGCCGAAAAATATGCAAGAGGTCTGCGTGCAGTTCCATGCATTTGCGTTAGAACTGATAGTGCACAACGTTTGCGCTGACTGCCAAACAGAGTATAACTTTTGTTAAAGTTGGGAATTCCCAATCCTGGTGCTCGACACAAACTGTCTCGCAGTTCAAGGAAAGAACGCATGCTTTCCTCATCCCATGGAACAGGATATGACACGTCTTTGTGTGTCAATCTCTGAAGTGGCTTAGCTATCAAAGAAAAATGTGGTATCCACTGCCTGCAAGAGCCAACCATTCCCTAGAACATTCGAACTTCCTTTTGTGTACTCGGTGAATTCATCGGCAATATAGCAGTGATTCGATCTTGTAACACTCTTCTGACTCCTTTTTCAATGTTATGTCCCAAATAAAGAACTTCTCTCTTGCAAAACTGCAGTTTTGCTGGTGACACCTTATGCACTCTCACTGCCAAGTGATTCAGTTGGGCCACAGTATCTGAAACACAGGCTTCTTTAGTTCCAGATGCCACTAATAAATCATCAATGTACTGCACTAACACAGAGTGATTCAGCATTTCTAGTGACTCCAAATTCCTTTTCAAAATCTGATTGAAAATTGAGGGGCTTTCCGTATACCCTTGTGGAACTCAGCACTATGCCAAGACATGGTTTCCGAACTGGTACGCAAACAAATATTGACTATCCGGATGCAAGGGAATGGAAAAAAACGCTTGACACAACAAGCCAATCACCGAAAACCATTCAGCTTCACATGGAATCTAATATAGAATTACAGCAGGATTTGGTACTATTGGACAACATGGTATCACAATCTGATAATTTTTCCTCAACTCCTGAACTATTCTATATTTTCCATTTGGTTTTCATATGCCCATGATAGGTAAATTACATGGACTGCCCAAAATCTCTCCCAAAATTCTTTGTTCAATCAGAGTCTCAATCAATGGGGTTATTCCAGCAATTATTTCAGGACTAAGATTATATGCTGGAGTTCTTGGGTATTCTGCACTTGGTATTACTGTGATTCAAATCAGAGCTACTCCTTTCATTAATTCAATATTTTTTCCTGAAATATCCCACACTTCAGGCAGGACCATCTCTTTCAACACAGGAGATAGGCTATTTTCACTAAGTAAGGGATACAAACTCTTTATTTCTGCCTTCTGTTTGCCCATTTTAAACACTACATCCTCATCTTTGGTATGAAATTCTATTCCTTTGGGTGTACAATAAATGGAACAATTCATTTTGCACAATAAATCTCATCCCAACAGATTCACTGGACTAGTGTCACACACCACAAACGTATGCATCTCCTCAAATGTTCCAATCTGTACTTGCACTGGTTCTGTCACTGGGGTTGGAATTAATTCATTCAATACTCCTACTACTTGGATTGTTTCTCCTGAGAGGAGTAGATTGGGAATTTCCACAATTCTCACAGTGGATCGGGTAGCACCAGTATCTACAAGGAATGAAATAGGTGTCCCATTTACCTTGCCGTCCACATAGGGACCATTCTGATCTACCTCTAAGGATGCGCCAAGCACGCATTCCTCCTCTCCTCTCAGGCACCGTCATAGGGAAGTATCTGAGTCACCGTCATCCATCTATAGTAAATATTGTGAAGCCACTTGTACATTTGGGTTTACTTGATCATTGGTATGAAAAACATCTTCACATTGTACTTATGTACCTGTCCATTCAAATTTTGCATAGGAGCTTGAGGCATATTCTGATTCTTACCCCTTATATTTAACATTGACTGATTTAACATATCAATGGTCACCTGTGATTGAATCAATCCATCTGCACCTGTCACAATTGCTTGCCCATTTACCTGATTAGCCAAATTGGACTTACACTCACGCTTCCAATGCCCGAACTTGCCGCAACTGTGACAAGGGAAAGTCTTTTTCAATGACTCTATATTTGATCCACATCCACTTCCTTGTGGCATCAAATTTGGCAAAGGATTTACCATCACACCTTTCATTCCAGTGATAGTCTGACCATTTCCTTGTATCATGCCTGTCAAATCTGAATAGAAACCCACATATCCTTTCTTGGCTGCCCTCATCTGTGCCAACATCAACTTCTCTTTCAATTTCTCATGTCGCATCTTGATGTCATCTCTCCGCAATACTTTGCATAACGCAGTATTTCATCTATTGACTTGCTGTGCCAACAAATCAAATGCTACTGAATCATAGCACTAATCTCAGACCTCAAACCATAAACGAATCGATACACAAAATGTCCCATATTTTTCTCTGACACATTTTCAGTTCCACTATACTGTTTGAATGCCTGCAGAAGTCTCTCATAATAGGCATGTACTGTTTCTTTAAGTTCCTGGGTAGTCCTATCTATTTTTACCTAATCTTTTTCTTTCAGCAGAATGTTTCCTTTCAAATACGTAATGACCTGATTGTATTTTTTCATCCCCTCTGCTGACGGTGCTTCTGTTTTTGGAAATCTAGCATTTTCTGTTTCTGGCCAATCAACTGCAATCTTAGATTCCACCCACAAACTTGTAGGAACCACAATATCGAATAAAGCATCTAAATCTTTTAATAGGACCTTTGAAACCTTCACAAATCTTCCCACTTGCTTATACCACTAGACTGGTTTCTCCCTCAACCTCAGGAAATCATTTGTAAAGAACAATATGTCCTGTCTACTCCAGGGGACATGCACATACCCTCCTCCTGAGACTTCTCTCATAGGAAAAGCCAATGCATCTGCCTCATTCTTTTCATTTTCCGTCATTGGATAAAGAGGCAATACCACTGTGGTATCTTCTTTCTTTTTAGCCCATCTGCCTTCCCATCTTTCTATCTCTCCCCATCACTTCAGGGTTGTTATTAACTCTTTAAAATGCAGTCTTTTTCCAGACGAGTTCAGACTCTCCAAATCTTTGTCACTAAAATCCAATCGATAGGTTTTCTGTAAAGCTTTGGATTTTTCTACATCCACTCCATATTTCTGTGCTACCTCAGCAAACCTCTCAAGGGTATTTCTCACTTTCTGTGTTATATCTTTACACATGAATAATAATTCCTCATCACGATATTTTGATAGTCTCTCCGGACTAATGGTTCCCAATATCATTTCTTCTAATTCCACTTTTAATTTGCTCACATCTATATTTATGTTTCGATTTGCATTAGTCAGTGCATTTCAAGTAGGGGCTATGTCTCTAATCCAATCATCAAGTTCTTCTGGGGATGTCCCTATCAAGGTACTCGTTTCCGATCTCTATGAACCTCCACTAATCTGTCCTGGCTTCAACAATACTTGTGAATCTGTTTTCTGACTACCCATTTGCAAAACTCTCCCAGTAATCATTCGCTGTCCTCTACTTGGCATTTCAAGAGCCTTTTCTGAAATATTTATTAATGGCTCTATTCCCCCTTCCGTGGTGGAATTGATTCTATTACACATTTCTGCACTATTCTCATGAGTTTCTGCTCTTACTGGTGTATACAGCGTTTTATGATTTCTCAGGCTCTCTTTCACTCCAGGTAAAGTATGTATTTCTCCTACAGTTTCACTTGGGACTGCTATTGCATGGATCTGTGAAACTCCTCGCCCTGTCTGATAAAGAGGAACATCCAGACCAATTTTTACAGGAACTGATATATCAGGGTTATTTGTCATGACTATATTGGAAAATCCTGCTCTCTCTGGATCTGATTTTCATCTAACAATATTCTTTTATAAGCTGGATTTAAATCTGCAGATGGGGCTTCTGGTCTTAAACCTACAAACTGATTGATCTCTGAATTATTCTGTTCTTGATTATAAGGTGGGGCTCTATTCAGCAAAAGTTCACTCAATAACTCATCATCTATATCCTCTAGATTCTCATCTGCTCCAGGGAATTCTTGAACCTTTTCCTCCTCTACATGTTTCCGCTTTTCCTTACATTTCTCTCCTTCATTTTGTTCTGCTACCATAACCGGATACATTCGGGCTCCCAAAGCAAAATCTTGTCTCCATATCTTTTATTGGGAATCACATTTTGCCTGTTCATATCGATTTATTGTATTTCTGTATTTTCCCTGACATTTCTCTGTTTCTCTCCGATGTGCTTCATGCTCCCACTCTTCATATTGTATGGGCCTAGGGCTAGGTTTCAAATCATTCATCTGTCTTCTCAAATTCTCTAAAATTCTAACATTAAATGTCCCATATTGTGGAAACGCTAAGGGACCATCCTTCTCAGTGTATTTTACCCAATTCTCTAACCAAGTACAAGTGTGATATCATCTCTCTAATGACATCTGCAGAGCAGGTGTACCTTCCGGAGCCACAGGAACTCTTTCCCTTGTTGGTAGCGGCTCATCTTTATCACCTAACACCTGCAACATCACCCAACACTTGCGAGATCTCCACTGGCTCCCCGTCGAGAAGAGAGTAACCTTCAAGCTACTCACCCACGGCTACAAATCCCTCCACAACACCGGACCCCAATACCTCAACGTAAGAGTCTCCTTCCACGTACCCTAGAGAAACCTCCGCTCTGCCGCCCTCGCCAAAACCCCACGCATCCGCAAAGCCAGAGCGGGTGGAAGAGTCTTCTCCTACATCACGGCAAAGACCTGGAACGGGCTCCCTATCAACATCATTCACTCCCCCACTCTGCACACCTTCAGGAAGAGCCTCAAGACCTGGCTCTTCGGCTGACTCGGAGCTGCACCCCCCCCCCCCCCAGTGCCTTGAGGCCCTCACGGGTGAGTAGCGCGCTTCACAATTCCCTGATTGATTGATATGTACTAAAGATTTTAATAACTTGAAACATTTCATGATTTCTTTTCTCTAACTCAATCTGTTGTTTAAACTGCTAAATTCTCTTCCGTATTATTGTTTTCTACCTCCAATCACGGTTCATTCTCATCCACCAATACCAGCGCGGCACTTTATGATGCCAGCCTAGCTCCTCACTGCAACTGACCCTCCCTTCACAATTTGTTTGTCGTCTTTTCTTTTTGTCCTTTTAAACAAACTTCACGAAACAATACAACATAAAACAACTTTTTCTGCTCAACTAAAAGAATTATAGATACCCACTCATTCAGAAAATTTCAATAGCTTCCTGTGAAAACCTCAACCAGCGCCATTTCACTCTCATTAAGTAAAAAAACATTTTTCAAAATCTTTCCCGGTGCGCTTCCAGAAGAAATCTCAACAATTCCAACTTGTCATGCATCAAGTTCTCTTTCTCAGTACAGGCATCGACGTCTCATGCACAGTACTCACAAAACAGCATACAAACACATTTAGGGGTCGATTCCGATTCGGGCCGGAAATTTCTCCGACCGAGCCGGACCCGGAGAGATTTCCGACCGAATCGGACCCGTGCAGTCCGACCGAACGAGTACGATGCGTCCGTATGTTATCGGACTCGAGTCGGTCGGACTCCCATTGAAGTCAATGGGAGCCGGTCGTACAACGCGTACGCGGGCTCCCATTGCCTCAATGGGTGCGAGGCGGACAAGGGCGCCCCTACAGCGGGTACGCCGCGAAGCGCTTCGCGGCGTACACGCACAGGTAGGGGGACCCTTGGGTCCCCCTGTGTGCGCCTCGCGCGGCTACGCGTACAGGGGGTCCGACACGGACCCCCAAAGTACGGCTCCGACAGCTCTTACGAGCCGGAGTGCGCGGCTCGGTCGGACTGCTCGCGGCGCGCATCGTACTTACCCGGCCGGGAAACGTCTCCATTGCGCGGTGCGAATCGGGTCCGACCGAGTCGGTCGGAGCGGTTCGAGTCCGAGCGAGTCGGTCGGAGTTGTCGGGACGCCCGGACGAGTCGGTCGGCGACTCGCATCGTACTCGCTCGGCCGGACCCGCGTACGGTTCGGTCGGGAAACAGGCTTTCGCATGGCTTTTTTCCCGACCGAATGGTATTGGGTGCGCCTCCGACCGAGATCGGAATCGGCCCCTTAGTGTATGCCACACTAAGACTGCCCATTGGCTTATCCCAGGATCTTAGGTCTCGATGGACCCGTACTCACTTAGGCCTCGACGGACCTAATTCAATACAACATAGATATACAATTTTCACATCACGACAATTTTCTGTGATCACAAGTCCATTTTAACCTTTTCGTCAATATCAAGAATTCATCACCTGTCAAAACCCTACTATTCTCTTACACTACTATAGAAACCCAACAATCTTTATTCAAGTCACTTTATATCCTAGTTTAATTAGTCAAACTAACCATCCAACAAGCTACCAGAAAACTGATGCAGCGGAAAGCTGGGCAAATTCTTTCTTTTATCCTTACATCATATTCATCATATCTCGATCTATTTCCTCTCTGGGCCCATAACAAAAGACTAAACTGCCATTGGTCCTCCAATGGATCTTTTATGTGAACTAACAGGGACTTGGATATTTAGAGAACGTGAGGCAAATCCTTATGAGGACCTGGAATAAGAAAATGCAAAATTCATGCTAACAACATTTAACCATTCATTAAGATACTTCTAATGATAAAACTTATGACAAGAAGGTTCACTCAAAAATGATACAAATATGATATATTTGCTCATGTAAACCATTTATCTAAGCCTCAATTTGAATGGTCAAGAACATAAATCACATTTATGTTTCATTTTAATAGAAATCATTCTGTACAATTAGTCACACAATTTCATACAGATTCAATAAAATGAACATTTGCTGATTACCTAGGGAAAGAAGAGAGAGATAACATGGGAAAAGTCAAGTTTCAGCATTTAGGTTATACAAACCAAATATGCAGAGTCAAAGCGTAAGGAAACTCAAATAGATTTCCTTCCTTTGTACACTTCCAAGGGCTCCAAAGATGTTTTGAAGAGATCCAATATATTAAGATTGCTGTCATAATTCCTTGACTTTAAAAATATAAAATCCAATGGCCTTTCATTAACACAATTAGTTAATGACCAGTTGACTGGTAAAGAGGTAACTATATTTGTATCGTAATGTCACACCTGGGTTGACAATATCTGAGAGAGGGAAAACTGACTTTGTAGTGATGGCAATTTTATTGAAATGTGTACACAAATTGAAATACCCTATGATAGTGAGACCCAAACCTATGAACCTGTCACTAGATAGCCTACAAAACACATTCTCTGAATATGGTGGCTACAATAGGAAATTTAAGGGTCTGGAAGTTTTCCTTTCAAATGAATTTGATAACTAAGGGGGTCATTATGATGGCGGGCGGATCGCCACCACCCGGCCGGCGGTGGTGATCCGCCCGCCATCACAACATGATTCACCCCGCCATATTATCATGGCGGGGGGTATCGCGGCAGACGGAAAGTCCGTCCGCCGCATTTCCGCCAGTCGGCAATCGTCACGATTGCCGGCCGGGCGGAATTGGGCCTGAATATGGTGGCGGTGCCTAGCAGGCACCGCTATCCATATTAGGATGGGAGGTAAACTGAGCCTTTCCATGGCGGCGATGTGGAAAGGCTGGCGGAATTTGCTTTGGGGGCCCGTTGCGGGCCCCTGGGAGGTGGGGGGGTGGGGGGCTGCACTTGGTACCCCCCCTGCATTGCTGTGCACAAGGTGGCAGGCACCGCGCGGTGCCTGCCACGTTGTGCATGGCAATGCACGACATGCCTCTTTGGCATTGCGGCGGGTGCTGCTTACAGCAGCACCCGCCGCAATGTAATAGATGCAGAATGCGACCGCCAGGGTGGTGGTCGCATCCTAATTTGCGGTGCGGGCCCGCCGCTCCGCTGGCGGCCGGTCCCAGCACCGCTAGGGTGGCGGGCGGACTGAAGTCCGCCCGCCATCCTAATGGGGCCCTAAGGGTCTGCTTCAAAATTTGGTGGATAAAGTACAGGCTGTCAGGGTTCCAGAGGACATCTCATCCGCCACTCTGATGGGCTACACCATATGCCAAATTTAGAGATCACTGCTGGTCCATCCTTGACCTCTGTACTTGCATAATGAAACATTAGAGGCAAAAATATTGAAATACAATAATTTTGCTAAAAATAATGAGGGCAAAAATATCATCTTTCTATACATTGTATGAAAAGGAAAAAATATTGATTACACAAACATAAAAGACCAAAATGTCATTACAAAATAGGTAGGTATATCGAATTTTTAATATTAAACAGTATATTAACTTTAAAAACATATATTTATTTTAAAAAACTGCACTTAAAAATATATATAATATAAAAATATAATTAATATAATGTATAATAACATCTCATTTATAACTTTTAAACATAGCACAAACATATATAATATATAAATGTAAATAAACATATAAAATAAATACAAATATAAAATATACAAAAATAAAATAAAAAATACTAAAAATAATTAGCAATTTTTAAAAACACTTTATCTCAAATACTAAAAACACATATACAATACAACTATTAAAAATAATTTTACTAAAAAGAAAATTACTTTTAAAATCAAATAAAAAATGAATATTTAAAAATTAAAAACAAAATAATCACATAAAAATAGACTTGTAGGGGTCAAATGTACTTTTCCCAGTTGAAAGTAATCAACAGTTGGAAAAATGCGGGACTTTTGAGTTGTCAAATTTACTTTCCCACTCCAATGTGCACAACAGTATCAAAAGTGTTGGACTTCGAAGCATTCAGATTTAGTATTCCCAGTCCAAAGCAACCATAGGGAAAGTGTTGCACTATTGAAGGGGATTAGATTTACTATTCCCATACAAAAATATTTTTAAACGTTACATGTACCACCCTTGAAAAAAAGCAAGATATATATCTATCTATATCTATACATATACATATATCTATACATATATATATATATATATATATATATATATATATATATATATATATATATATATATATATATATATATATATTATCTACTGGCGGTCGCCAGTAGATAGTTATAGTTCGGACCTATTTTCCATAGGAAATCTGCGACATTCTATTTGAAATAACTCTTGCGTCGGTTGACGAATCTTCGCGAAATTTTCAAACTTTATGGCCCGCTCCGGTCCGCTCCTACCCTGAAAGTCTCAGGGTGATTCATCAAGCGGGGGCCGAGAAAAAAGAGGGGTCCCAAAACGTGTTTTCCCCATTCATTTTCCCATAGGAAACTTTAGACACGGCTACAGCCCGAACTGCTGAACGGAATTACACCAAATTTGGCAAAGAGGTAGTTCTTGGTTCAGAAAGAACCCTTTTTGTTAAATGGTGTAAATCCGTTCAGTAGTTCCTGTGAAAATCAAAATGAAAATCACATATATATCTATGGCCGCGTCGGATTCGCGCACCCTCCCGATCACGAGCTGCATGCTAATTGGCTGTCAACACTCCAAATCAGGAAGTGTTGGCAGCCATTTTGTCCCTCAGTAGAACCGAGGGACAGAAACAAGTGCGCAAAACGCACAAAGGGGGCAGGGTAGAAACACCCTGACCCCTAGGTCTGCTCAGGGGTCCCACAAGGACCCCCTGGGCAGAAAAAAGCATTTTTTTTTTAAATTGGCAGGATGCGCTCAGGGTGCGCGGATCCTGCCGAAAAAAAAAAAAATCGAAGCGCGGTCTCCCGTGCTTTGATGCAAATTTGCCCCCGGGTGGCCCAAGTCCCGGGGGCATGCGGGGGGTGGGTTTATTGTTTATATGGGGGGCCTCTAAGGCCCCCCAAGCCCCGGGGACCGCCACCCCCCGGGGCTTTATTAAAAAAAAGGTGCGGGAGGGCTCTCCTGCCCTCCTGCAGCCCCGGGGACCGCCACCCCCCAGGGCTTCTTTTTTTTTAATTTAATAACGTGTGGGGGCTCCAGCCCCCACACGCCCCGAGGACCACCACCTCCCCGGGGCACGTAGAAAATAAATGTGGGGGTCCGTTACGGACCTCAGAGCCCCGGGACCACCACCTCCCCGGGGCTTTGTCAATGGAGGGAGGGGGCCGCGCGGCCCCCTCCTGGAGCCTGTAATGGCCCTGGGGACCACCACCCCCCAGGGCCGGCTCCTGCAGTGTCCCGGGGTGCCTACCCCGGGACACTGTAGTTTGCTATGACAGGACGGGAGCCTCGCGGCTCCCGTCCTGTCATAGCAAACTGCTTTGGATATTGGAAGAGAGAGCAGGAAACCTGCTCTCGCTTCCAATATCCAAAGCAAATTGCTTTCCACATGGGGAGCTGCATCTTAGCAGCTCCCCATGTGGAAAAGCAATGCCAGCTCCCAAGGGACGCGGGGAGCCGGCGGGACTGTGGGGGGATTGGGGACCCCCCCCACAGTCCCCAACGGAGAGGGCCAGCCCCGGGGGATGGGGTCCACGGGGCAAGTAGTGGACCGGGAGGGGGGCCACGCGGCCCCCTTCCCCAAAATTAAAAAAAAAACAAACAAAGGCCGGCCCCGGGGGATGGGGTCCCCGGGGCCATAAGTGGCCTGAGGAGGGGGGCAACGCAGCCCCCCTCCAAAACAATAAAAATAAAAAAAAGGCCATGCCCCGGGGGATGGGGTCCCCGGGGCCGATTAAGGCCTCGGGAGGGGGCCACGCGGCCCCCTTCCAGATTGTTTTTTTTTTTTAAATAAATAGGGGGCAGGCCCTGGGGGATGGGGTCCCCAGGACCAATAAATTAGAAAAGAAGGGGGCCACACAGCCCCCTTCTTTAAAAAAAAAAAAAAACACCGGCATCGCGCCGGAGGCCACGCCCCTTCTTTCACCACTCTGCAAACGCGCCCCCTGGCGCGTATGCAGATGGGGAACGAATTCCCCTTGAATACTGGCGGTCCCTGGGGGCCAACTAGCCCACCAGGAACCTCCAGTATGCGCCAGGGGGCTGCCCACCAGGAACCTCCAGTATGCGCCAGGGGGCTGCGTTGCAGAGAGGTGTACAGAGGCCACGCCCCTTTTTACACCTCTCTGCAACGCAGCTCTGTGGCGCTTTTGGAGGTACATGGTGGGCTAGTTGGACTCCAGGGACCCTCAGGATTGAAGGGGATTTCATTCCCCAACTTAAAACGCGCCACGGGGCGCGTTTGCACAGTGGTGAAGGGAGGGGGAGGGGCTTCAGGTGACATGTGTGCAAACAGGCCCCGTGGCGCATTTTAAGATGGGGAATGAAATCCCCTTCAATCCTGAAGGTCCCTGGGGGCCAACTAGCCCACCAGGTACGTCCAGAAAGCGCCACAGAGCTGCGTTGCAGAGAGGTGCAAAAAGGGGCGTGGCCTCTGAACACCTCTCTGCAACGCAGCTCCCTGGCGCATACTGGAGGTACAGGGTGGGCTAGTTGGACCCCAGGGACCCTCATGATTCAAGGGGACTTAATCCCCCAACTTAAAACGCGCCATGGGGCGCGTTTGCACAGATGTCACCTCAGGCCCCGCCCCTCCCTTCACCATTGTCCAAATATTCCTCTAAAATCAGCCGAACTACGAATTCCGATTTACTCACCTGTTATCAGGAGAGACCTTAGTGCTGCATCTTTGAGCCCAGTACTGATCCTGAAAAGTAATTTTAACCGTACTTACCAGTAACTTGAATTTCCTTCCATAGGCTAACATTGACTGGTTTCACTTGGAAATTCTTCTAAGTGTGGAGTTTTGGAACTTTATAATATTCCTCTAAAATCAGCCAAAATACGGATTCCGATTTACTCACCTGTTATCAGGAGAGACCTCAGTGCTGCATCTTTCAGCCCAGTACTGATCCTGAAAAGTAATTTTAACTGTACTTACCAGTAACTTGAATTTCCTTCCATAGGATATCATTGCCTGCTTTTTGCTGAAAAAGTTTCTAAGTGTCGATTTTTGAAACATACAAATATTCCTCTAAAATCAGCTGAACTACGAATTCCGATTTACTCACCTGTTATCAGGAGAGAACCCAATGCTGCATCTTTTAGCCCAGCACTGACCCTGAAAAGTAATTCTAACCGTACTTACCAGTAACTTGTATTTCCTTCCATAGGAATCCATTGTCTGGTTTTCAGCAGAAAAGTTTCAAAGTGTCGATTTTTGAAACATACAAATATTCCTCTAAAATCAGCAGAACTACGAATTCCGATTTACTCACCTGTTATCAGGAGAGACCTCAGTGCTGCATCTTTGAGCCCAGTACTGATCCTGAAAAGTAATTTTAACCGTACTTACCAGTAACTTGAATTTCCTTCCATAGGCTAACATTGACTGGTTTCACTTGGAAATTCTTCTAAGTGTGGAGTTTTGGAACTTTATAATATTCCTCTAAAATCAGCTGAACTACGAATTTCGATTTACTCACCTGTTATCAGGAGAGAACCCAGTGCTGCATCTTTTAGCCCAGCACTGACCCTGAAAAGTAATTCTAACCGTACTTACCAGTAACTTGTATTTCCTTCCATTGGAATCCATTGTCTGGTTTTCAACAGAAAAGTTTCGAAGTGTCGATTTTCACAAACTACAAATATTCCTTAAAAATCGCCTGTATGACTTAAACGCATTCTTTCAACTGTTTACAGGAGATGCACCAGTGCTGGATACAGGATCCACCACTGAGTAAGAAAAAGTAACGATAACACTACTTACCTGCTAAGTGAATTTCCTCCCATAGGATAACATTGGTGATTCTATGTGAAAAAGTTTCTAAGTGTCAACTTTTAAAATACAATAATATTCCTTAAAAATCACTACTGTAACCAAAACGCTTTTACTCAACTGTTTACAGGAGATGTCCCAGGACTGAATCTAGGATCCAGTCCTGTGGTTATAAAAGTAATCCATAAAGTTACTAATTGCATTTAACTAGAAATTCACATTGAGCTCAATGTTGCATTGTGTTTGAAATTGTGTTGCCCATTGCAACAACTGTAACTACTGTACTTAAAAGTCTATTGCCTATTTGCAAAGTATTTAAACTAAAGTAATTCATTCTGAGAAAGTATATTTTGTAATGTAATGTATAATGTAATTACAATGTAATTTAAAAAATAAAATATGTAAAAATAAATAGTTTAAAAAAATGTAGTAAATCAGTATCAAAAAAATAAATATAACAATTAATACATTTAAAAATTGTCATTTACAAAACCTTTGAAATTCACTGAAAAAAACATAGGTTTTAGGGGCGTTATAGTTAGAAATTAGCATTTAAAAAACCTTTGAAATTCACTTAAAAAACCATAGGTTTCAGGCACGTTATAGTTAGAAATTAGCATTTAAAAAACCTTTGAAATTCACTGAAAAGCCATAGGTTTCAGACACGTTATAATTAGAAATTAGCATTTAAAAAACCTTTGAAATTCACTGAAAAAACCATAGGTTTTAGGGACAGTTATAGTTAGTTGGACATTTCACTCGTACAAAACCATGGAAATTCCCCCGTTATAGTTAGTTCAGCTAACTATAACTCGCGCCCCCGCAATGCACTGCTGATGACGTCACATATTACATCACTCATGACATGGTCAGTGACATCACTGATGACATCACTGATGACATCTCAAATGACATCACTGATGACATCACTGATGACATCAGCCACGTGATAATCTGATGCACCTCCTCACACCCTAATATAACCTTTGATACACCCACTCTAAATTACAGACTGCCATTCGCAAAACCATAGACACTCCAACACCAATAACTACATACCCACTCACTGATTCTTAGGTCTACACACACATCCACTCACTCACCCATACAGTCACTCATACTTACGGTCACTCAGTACAGGACTATCATATGCACTCATACTCCTATATAGACACTCAAACACCGCCACTCATCCATAGAGGTACTCACACACCTAGTCAGTCATGCAAATAATTAAACACACTGCCATTTACTCACATATACAGTTATACACACACCAGCTCACTTACTCATACAAATACTAGCACATTCTTACGCTCTTATACAATCACTGATACAAGCACACACTCATCCATACAGTCACTCTCACAATCACACACTCTCGCTTATAGCTATTTATATACTTCAACACACATATATACTGCCTTTCACATATGTAGTTACTCACACATGTACCACTGGGACATACATTCACTCACTAACACACTCTTACACACACTTACCCACCCATACAGCCTATCACAGATGCACTCTTGAAACCATCCACCCAGTGAATCACCCACTCACACATCTATGCACAGAGTCGCACACACCCCACCCACACAAACACTCAGGCACCCATACAGATACTCAGACAACCAATCAATAACTCATATAGACACTGATGTAGCTATTCACAAACCCATGCAGCCACTTACACAGCAACAGACAGACAGTTACAGACATTCACCCAGTTTAGTCACTAAACCTTGCATTCAGTAAGATACGTTTAATCACTCACTTATAGAGTCAGTCACGCACCTACTAAATCCTTCATCCACACACTTATACACCCACTCATTCTTCAATACACCTTTCCCTATATATTAAAAATATTTAAACTTTACAGAAACACAGTCACTGGATGATGTCATCAGTGATGTCATTTGAGATGTCATCAGTGATGTCATCAGTGATGTCACTGACCATGTCATGAGTGACGTAATATGTGACATCATCAGCAGTGCATTGCGGGGGCGCGAGTTATAGTTAGCTGAACTAACTATAACGGGGGAATTTCTATGGTTTTGTACGAGTGAAATGTCCAACTAACTATAACTGTCCCTAAAACCTATGGTTTTTTCAGTGAATTTCAAAGGTTTTTTAAATGCTAATTTCTAACTATAACGTGTCTGAAACCTATGGTTTTTTCAGTGAATATATATATATATATATATATATATCCAGAAAACTCCGCTGTAGCTTGATTCTATCAAAAAAACGGAGCACGGACCACATGTAATCTTGGCAGTGTCTTTTTATTGTTCCCCATACACCTCTACAGCCATTACGCGTTTCAGCCCTGCCTGGGCCTTGATCACATGACACGCTCTGTCAGGTAAGTGGATTTTTTTATACTTTTTGCTAGTGAAATTTTTAAAGTGACAGGTGTTTAAGTTAAAATGCATAGATATAGACAAACTATAAACAGTTATTTGTATTAAACCAGGTGATGTGTTTTGATTGAAGCCTGTTAACATTACAATATAATTTTCAATGTGTGATACACAATTGTTTCAAGGCTGTGTCATTATATTCAAACATAGAGACAATGTGTCTATCATCAAAGCATTCAATTAGCTATAAAATGTGCTATTTTCCGTATGATGTGTAAACATTGCCTCTCATTAACATCTGGTTTTAAATAATAATACTGAGGTAAGAAATAAAGGATTTAGGTAGTTGTTAAAAAATCCAAATATAAAAATACCGGCTTGAATGCCACATAGTACCAATTGTTTTGAATATCTGTCTACTTAGCACCTGCTATTAATAAAGTGTATATAATCTCCTCTAAAAAAGTGCTAAAAACCCATATATACAATCCTAAAAACCTAATGTAAAAAACTACCTAACCCTGTAATATATATGTACCACAGCTTCTACTCACACTGACGAACTCTCACAGGCGGGTGCTCCAGCGTGATAGTGGCCTCACGACAAATCAAACTCATAGTTCTAAAAGAACAATCCAGAGCACTCAAGGGGGTTCCTTATCAGCGATTGAATAATTGCCAAACAGACATGTTTCGGCGACAATGCCTTTCTCACTGTTGGTGAAAATATGAAGCCTGACAAGTTCAAGTCTTTTAAATGCATCCTGAATGCTCCCCATTGGAGAACAGCATGTGGCAACTGAAAGAGGACTGCAACAATCATACTAAAATATTTGATACTTGATACTTCTATGGCCATTGCAGCGTATGCAGTCAAACATTTGTTGTCCCAGTACTCATAAGGCATGTGCTCGCACATCTGTATGATAAAAAGCCAGTGGTTTAATAGTAAATTCACATATATATTTATATAAAAACAAATCAAAATAATACTTGGAAAAAATTAACAACATACATTAATTTAACAAATGAATTAAAACAAATTATAAACACATTGCAATCAATTTATATACAAATTATTGAAATCAGTTAAATAGTTTACATAATCGATAATCTAATTACCCACTTGCAAAGTGCGCTTATTAAATTTGTGAGAAAATATGAATATGAAATAATCTACAAATAAAACAATTTTCAGAATTATTAAATGAATTAATGAATTAAAAATTACAAATATTTTATTGACGTTAAAAAATAAATACTAAAACAACTTCTCACTCTGTTCCCCTACAAATCCAACAACCTGCCAATACATAGATTCAAATACAATTTAAAATATTTAAATATATCCCCAAATCAGAAAAAATAAACTATTAATAACTTTTAAATCAAAAACTAATAAAACACAAAAAAATTGAAAACATAAAATGATATGGACAATACAATTGAGAAATAATGAGTCCCTACAAAATGTTCTATATTTTGCCCCATGATATCTTTGACTTAATGCTTGTATCAAACAATATTTTTGAAACAAAATTACGGTGGGACACCCATCAGTTTTTGATGGAGTATCCTATCTTGCAAACTAAATTCATCAGTTGCTGCTGCTTAGGGCTTGGACAGCAAATGATCTGTGCACATAAATGACATTCGTAACAAAAAAATCTTGTCGGCCAATGTGACATAACCACTTATTTACCTTCAAGGCTCCTGATATTGCTGATATAAATTCCAACTCATATAATGGTTTCTTTAAAAAAAAATTATGGAGCATTGCTGGAATAGCGAAGCAATGAAATTTGGGTGGTAAGTATCTAGCAAGATTTTTTAAAAATCTTTCATCAATGTGTATGTTGGAATTTTGAAAATGTGCTAATTTTTCATTCAACAATTTTCTTAACATATTAACATTTGCTTCAAAAAGTTCAAAGGATAGACCAAACGGCAAAGTTCTCATTCTAGTAAACACTATCTTACGTTTTATGGTACTCAAGCTAATGATCGATTCAAAATGCATATTTGCTGCTCTGATTGATTTAATTTAGTCTAGCCAGATATCTCAGGCATTAATAATTATAAATATTCACTTACCCAAGCTATTCTGGCTGTATCTCCTCTTAAAAATCTGTCTAAGTATATATGGAACATTTAACTAAGAAGTATTCCAAGACTTGTGTGAAAATAACTGAGAACTTCAATGCTAACTTATTAAAACTTTAAACCTTTAAAATAATGGATTATCCCGACTTCCAGTACAATATCCCACCAACTTAATTTCACAATAATTGCAAACAGCTTCAGACAAAGGTCTAGCTTCTGTTTTACATAATTTGTGCTTTCATAGTTTAAACATATGCTATAGTCAAGATCGCCCTGCCAACAGCATTTATTTTTCTCATGAGCGACCCTAGACTATACTTTTCGAAATGTTACTGAGTTTTATCATTGTTCCAGTTTAGAATTTTTAGTTCATGTAAAACTGCAAATGCCTCTCAAATTTTCAGGGCCAATTAAGTTCATCTAGCGCAATTTAGTTTTTGTATCTAGCAAACTGACTGTTAACAAGAGCAGGAGAATTCACAGGAACAACCACCTTGCAAAATGCTTATCATCCTTAGATTCTTTTGGCTTTATAGTAGACAAACAAGCCCAACTTAGACACAATCTCATTCTTGCGCAAACTAGTTGACATATTTTGGAGAGTTTTGTGGCAAAACGTTTTTAAAATGTGTCTTCAAATGATCAATTCAATTCAACAAATTTGTAGTAAACATAAACGGTTTAAGTGGTTGATTAGGGAGTCAAACCTTCTGTTTAAAAAGTCTTTACATACCTTAATAAAATTCCAACTAACTTAGTCCATGATCTGTCTATAAACAAATTTAAGTAGCACATATGTACACAATTTTGAAATTATTCCTTCATTGTGCAAACGTTCCATTATACAGTTACCCCCACAAGCATGGCTTAAAGTCTGACCCAAAAATGTATCTAATGATTGCACTACTCGAAATCAGACTAGACATCAATGACAAGCTCTTTGCAAAATTTCTGCTGGGCAAAAGAGAATTACTAAAATTCACTCAAACAGAATTGTGTGCCAGTTGTTTCACTCTATAAAATGATGGCCTAAATCTGTTGGTTTCTCGTGCTTGAACAGGTTCTAACAGCAAGCTTTTTGCCTGCTTCGTAGACTATTCTACTGCATCCCAGAAAGTAGACAGGAATCAACTTTGATCCAAATAATAAGTAGGGGGATTGACAGTCCACTCTTGAACTTTTTGACTCAACTACATAAAGACGTCTGGGTGCAAATAAACCTATATTGTGGGATGGGTCTCACCCCTAAAATTAGCACTGTATATGGAGTCAAGGAAAGGAGGGACTGCAGAACGATCTTACCTAAGCAAATGAGACATTATTTTTCTGCTTCATTTGTGAAGAAGAGTGTTATGGTATGTTTCTCATTCCTGTGCATCTGATATGAATAGCAAAGTGAATCAAGACCCACTCCAACTAAGACCCTCAAGAAAACAACAAAGAACACAGTGAGTGCACTGGCTGAGACATCTGAGATCAAATAGCTGTCAGGAGTTCAAGAAGATAATACAGCAGCAGGAATGTGCAGTGGAGCTGACTGCCAATGCCAAGGAATCAGTCTGCAACTTCCGAGTACACAAGGACCTAACTGGTACCAGCGTGGACTTCTCATTGAAACTAGAATAGCATCCTGGCAAGGTCTTGTGCATACCAGTTTTCAGAACACCATCAAGTAATCCCTGGTCCCCGGGGGGGATGTTGTTGCAGACTGTAGATCACAACACCCACCCCAAACTGCAGATCCAGAAGGTTGCACTGACTGACATACCATGGAGTTGTGTGGCAATGGTTGAGAAAACTGTAATAGTAAAACTGGGCAATGAGCTGGAGGCACCACAGCTGCCAAAATGATGCCTGCTCGACCCTTGTGAAAAAATACTGGTGTGGGACACATTTGAGCATGTCAGCTGGTGATGACGCCATCAATCTGACACACGTGAGGCTAGTCTGAGCTGCCAATGAGACGCAGAGGCGGCAGTGGACCCGCCAGACAAAATCCACACAGCAGATTGTCTAGGATAGTGGAATGAAGCCAGAAGTTGGCACTCCAGAAACTGACTGAATGCAGACAGCTTATCCCCAGAGATAAAGAAGTCTAAACAGAAACTGCAGTGAGGTAGCTAGGAAGTACTGCCAGCCACAGGAGGAGCAGGTTGTTCTTGATGCAAAGCTTATTTGTTGACTTCACTGTCACTGAAAACCACATCAGCTTGAGGTGGCCTGACAGCAATACGCTAGGGGTGGTGGGGGGACTTTTCTAGGCTGCTTGAGGGTAGGGTGGGGGCCTACCTCCGTCACAATTTCATGGGGTAAATGTGCTGCATCTCTCCCATTCCTCCCATTAGGGAATAGGTCACAAGGGACCCTAGTCCAATACAATCAATGCCTGTGGTAAGGGAGTAAGGAAGGCCAGTACAAGGGATCCCATTTGAAGAGTAGGCATTTTCATGTACACGTAGGGGCTGAAGTGGGTGCTATACAAGTTTGGGGTTGTGCTATGAGTGGCACTTCATTGCTCAACCATCCCATTGCTTTTTACCCCTGGACTTAGCAGAGCAAAACACGAGACTTCAGGCATGAGTGGAAAAGCTCTTCTGCTGGTCATTGTCGGGGGTATATAGTCTTACCTATATACTCGTGGAGTTATCTCGCAGGGACGACGTGAGCAACCCCCACCGTTCCCCTCCTCACCTGATCAAGGGTAAATATATAGACCTAGGCACGGATAGGACCGGGGGAAGATGCCTAATGGTGTTTGGAAGTGACGTCGTCTGTGATGACCAGGTGAGGTGTCTCACTAGACTGAGGGCGCTCTCCTGGGTATCGCCAACTAGACAAGGGATAATTAACCGGTTAGTGCGTCTGCCTTCCTTCTAGATCATACACACACAACAGCCATACAACATGTGAAGTTGATTCAAGGTTGTATAGTCACCTGAAGGATGAGGACTTGTGCTCCAAATGGGGTCTCTCTGACAAGGTATGACAGAAAGCAGGTAAGCCCTGCCACGCCAGAAGAGGGTGGTGTCTGTGCTCCCGACTTCAGTGCCAGGAAGGTGAAAGAAACATCACGCACACCTGCGTGGCAGCTGGACTGTAACGGAGAAAAAGTAAGAGCGCTCCTGCGCGGTGATACGGGTACAAAGAAAACCGTGACCACTCTTCCCTGTGAGTGTCATGGAAGGAAAATCAACAAGCGCTCCTGCGCCGAGTATAAGCAAGAACCAGCCGCGACCACGCTTCCCTGTGCGTGTCGTGGGGAAAGGAATTAAACAAGCGCTCCCGTGCTGGTGACCACTCTTCCCTGTGAGTGTCACAGAAAGAAAACCAACAAGCGCTCCTGCGCCGTAAATGAACATAAACCAGCCGCGACCACGCTTCCCTGTGCGTGTCGCGGTGTAAGGAAAACAACAAGCGCTCCTGCGCCCGTAATGATCGAAGGGCAGCCGGGGTGCTCCAACAAGGGTCTGATGGTTGGTTGACGCTTCAGCGAGTCACTGAAGACAAAGGATCCGGGAGGAGCCGGTGGAGAGAGTCAGTGGTGCAAGGAACTAGCGGCAGGCCTCGGGCAAGGTATAGTACTGGAAGCACTGACTGGAATGAGTGCCGCGGCTATATGCGGTCTCACCCGGAAGTGCTTTTTGTTTGATCAGGTGCACTTCTTGGTCTGAGCGCTAGACCGCTGACCAGTCTAGCAGTGTCGTGCTGCAAATACCGGAACCAACCTCACACATCCCGCTGTTCCTCCTGGGGCGGAACCATGACAGTCATTCATTGGGTAGCACACACACAACACCTGGAACAAACATTATGAAGAGACCCAATGCAGAACATGGTTCAGCAGAGCAATTTAGATGCTAGAGGCAAATCCTAGCAAACTAAATTGCTGCCCACTCCAATAACACAAGAATCAGCAAGCTCCTAGTACTTTGATGCTTTTGGAGCAAAGCCTGAAGTAGACGCATTAGCAGAAAATTATGACTGAATCCTCCATGCAATTAAGAAAACTCATCAGCTCTGGAAAGCAAAATAGACTTGGTTGCCAGGCACTTATGGACAGATCAGAAAAATATGGCAAACAGTGATAGAGAAGGAGAGCAGTCTGCTGATGCACCCCCCTGACACCGATCTGCAGGACAAGATTATATTTTTTTAAATACCGCACAAAGGATGCCAAAGGATGGTTGTGCAGGAACAGAGTGAGGTTTGAAGAACTGAAGGACAAATCATAAACAGTTTCTCAAAAAGGTTTGTCCAGGTTTTTCATTGTGGATCGTGTCTACAGGGTCTGTGAACCTCCTCCAGTGCCCCCCCCCCGGCTAATGGTAGCCCTGGTACTGAACTACAAGATTCACATCTTTTTCTGCAGTGAACCAGTCAAAATCACCCTTTTATAATTAACAATAGCAGAGTTATTATTATTCCTTACTATAACATCATAGTATAACCACATCACAGCACCTTCCATGGTGTTAAGGGGAGGCTTTACAAACTAGGCTTGAAATATATGCTGCGCTTCCCAACACGTGTGTATAACATAGGAGTTAATTTTCGCCCGGCTCTTCCTTACCATGATTTGCGGTGCATTTTATATTTCTACTTCTCCACCAATAGTTCACCATCTTGTGAGAGCTTGTGTCTGTAGCACTTTTCGGAGGATGCATTCTAGCAGTGGAGAGGTCGTGTTGTCGTGTAGTTCCTATATTGCCCATACAGGACCTGCGCGTTCGGATAACATAAACTGTGGGCTTGGTGGCAGACTGGTTCTGAGCACCCCCACCGAGAAATTTTAGCCTGTTTGCATAAGCTAGCTCACAGTGCCACTAGTGTCTCCTCTTATCGGGGAGAGATTCGTTTCTGGCAACCTCAGAACATGACAACCCTGATCCCTCAAGATCGTGGAAACAATGTACTACTTTTCGCTCAGTCACTCGTGCTTATTTATCTTGTCTCATAGATACACAGAATAAACAGCCTGGGCGTTTCAATTAGGATTTATTGAACAGTTGTTATTCTCATGTACAATATATGAGCTGCAACAACCATCAGACAGAGCAGTGATATATGATTAGCAGTACAGCGAATATAAAGGATAGTACAGTTCTACCATATTACAATAGGCATGAATTAATACATGAATATAAAATGCATTGAGAAAAGAAAGTGCGTACTCCTACGATGCCTATCTAGATGTACCTAAGTGTACCTAGCATGTGAGTAGGTGTAAAGCCAAGAATCCCTCTAGGAATTAGTCGAACCCCATTACCTGAAGTGTGAGAATGTAGGAGCCCTTCTTGGTCTCGAGGTGGACACCCCACAAGGGATGTTCAGACCACTGTCAGCTGGAGCGTCTGCATGCAGGAGCCTCAGTGTCTCTGGTCAGTGTGTCGGCCTGGAAGTCTCGGTTCCCTCTAACTAACAGCAAGAGGTGCTGTATTTATACAGAAAGTATCTAGGGCTCCTTTGTCCCTTGTTGCTTGTATTAGTCATTGTTGGATTTGAGGATGACGTATGGGATGAACCGTGTACGTAGATATGGGGAGGAAGGTGGTGTAGCCCCAGCCTGGTTTCTAAGAACCCTTATGAATATTCATTCATACTGTGTGAGTCTATTGATGGAGTTATAGGACTCTATTGTTTATGAGAAACCCTCCTTCTGCACCCAGGACTAGAACTAGGTAAAGGTTCAATCCTAAAAGGCTCGTTACAGTGTAGTGTAGGGGAGGTAATGTAGGTGAAGGGGTATGATGTTACCCGGGCCTATATTAGGGTACCTACATGAAACATAACACCCACTCCTCTTCTGAACAGTCAACAATGATAAAAATGCTAGTGAACTCTACTCTTTACTAGATAGTAGTGCATAAAACAATTTTCAGTGAGTTCTGTAAAACCTTATTCTAAAATCATTTTAAAAACAGTTTAAAAGGTTAAAAAAAAAAAATTTACTACAAAAATCATTTTTTTGAATGGTCACTTAAGTCACAGTCCTAATTGAGTTTGTTTATATAAGTTGATGTTCTACAAGCGCCAAAAGGCCATGCTTTTTAACGCGAAAGTGTCAATTTTGTAGGAAATGTTCCAAATTTAGTTAAGTTTAGAGAAAATGAAAATCCGAATTCTGTCCCAGCACACGATGAGCGAATTATAGATTAAATGTCCTGGCTGGGAGACGCAACATCATCGCTGCTTGCTGCTGCAGGGACGGTCCTTGTAACACCTCGCAGAGTACGTCAATGGAGCACAGATGATATTCAGTACTGCCAATAGCTGGTGCTGTAGTCGATACCTGGGTGCTAGTGGTGCTAGTGGTGGAGCTAAAGCTCACCCCAGTTGTAAAAGGCACCTGCGGATTCTCGAGGAATGCAGCCATCAAGATGGGAATACGCTGGGGACATTGCCGAGCATGGGCCCTCAGTGGTTCCAGCCTGGTATTCAAGTCCGCAGGCGTGTCCGTTGCAAGTGTCAGACAGATGTCCAACACGCATTCTTCACCGCAAAACAGGCATCGAAGAACAGGTAGGATGCAGTCCATCCAGACTGGTCTAAATGATAGGAACCAAGAGGTGCTTAGTTCCCTTAGGCGAGGTGTGCCCAGATGTTGTACCATGCGTTCACTGTATTTCCGCTCCAGGAGCGCTTTTGCCATTTCGTTGGTAATTGGGCCATCCATTGCGTAGCAGGTAAATGACAATCAGGATTCCCACTATTGATAGCAGGATCAGAGGTAGACCTCCAAAAATGCTTCCAAATACGGAGTGTATAAAGTTCGGGATAACTCCGAGGATTGTCTGAAAGGTGCTAAGAAGTCCTGACCCTATGGTCCTAAATAGGTGTACAATACCACTCGTATCAGACATATTAAAGATACGACCCACCATTTCTGCTAAATGAATGGGGCAGTTTGTACGTATAAGTGCCTGTATCTCAGTCGAGGTCCTTGAGATTTGAAAATCAAAGGTCTCTCGAGCTGAGGTTAAGGGTACGGTTTGCTGTAAAAGCATGGCTTTCAGTCTGCTCAAAGTATCAAATTGTATAAAGGAAACATTCAATGAAGGCCATAACGGCGCCTCCCTGACTGTACTTGTTGGGGGAAACAATACTTGCATACAGCAAGTAACCCTGGAGTTCACAGTGACCAGATAGGCAATGCCCAGAAGCATACCACAGCAACCTTGATCGTTCAGCATCAAGTAACTCCCATTTGAGAGCAGCTCGAATACCGGTTTAATCACGGCAGCTGGAGTCCCTTTCATGTGGCAGGACAAGTTTGCTATCAACCCATTACACGCTCCGTGCAATGAAATGTCCCGGCACATGAGAGAACCGCTCAAAGCGCTCTTGCAGTTTGTACCACTTAGAAACACTTCTCGATCCCCACTCCGACATCGAAATCTATATGGTAAATCCCAGGATTCCTTAATGTATTCCTTACCCATTTTTTCATATTTGCCCGCCTGCCTTTGTTCAAGGCAATATTGAAACTGAAAAGTAGTGACCGGTAGAGTTATGTGGCCATGGATTAGCCATTCAGTAGACGGAGCTTCCGCTACTGTAAATGGTAGTCGGTCCAGTTTTTCAATACGCAGCATTGTATATTTAGCTCCCCTTTGTGCCATTTCAACCTGTTTATCTGTTAGATTATATTCAGAAAACAGAGACGTACTGTTTATAAAACGCCAAGGCACAAAGCCTGCACGCAAAGATTGCAGCGTCTAGCTCAATAACATGATAGAACGTAATTGAGATTGCCCGTGTTGTAGTATGGCCAAATCTTGTTCTAGGATATCTATCGCAGAAGACACAATGTTGCCCAAAGAATATATTCTGGAGGACAAATTTGTTAACCCATTGTCTACCACAGCCAATGATTTTTTTAAGTTAATACGGTCTATTTCCCGTATTCTCTCTGCGGCCTCTTGTTGGGATATTTTCCAATTTTCATTATAGGAGGCATAAATACTGGCATATATGAAACGTTTCTGACGTTGTTTCTTGGGACCTTGTAAAAAAAAACAAAGATCCATGTCTTGTGAGAGTAAGGCTAAGTGTTGTTTCTCTTCTGTTAGTGTTGAGGTTTCTAGCCAATCAAGGCACAACTTCCCAACACTGTAGGATGTCACTACCCCTGGGTGTTCTCTTTGTACATAACGCGGGTCTGGCCTATGGATATTGAACCCTTCGGTGAAACCCAAGAATCGTTTATGACATATGTTTGTGTCTAAGGGCCAAACCACCCATTTTTCCCAATTAGGGTCTGATCTATTGAACTGTAAAATGTCATCTACTGTTGCCCCTTCCTGTGAAGTCGAATTTTGCCACCCTCCCATCTGTGATGGTGTTGGAGATCGAGGTGTGTTCAGGTCCTTGATCTTGGCTAATCCAAGGCAGGATGTCTGTTGCACAGTTTTGTTTAGAAATATCATCTGCTGTGGAATGAGGCATGCTCTAAATAGCGCTTCTGTTCTCTGGACTTGCCAGTCCCTAGAACCCCAAACTGATTTTAAGTCTATTGTGTCCTTCCATAGGTCAAAACCCTGTACAGACAGTTGGGCAATAAAGGAAGCAGAGTAAATCTGTTTGGTGTTTGTCAACATAATTTTCAGTGCTGATGTTGGTGTAACCTTATAATAATATGAGGTCGGGTCAGTGGTGTTAAAGCCTGAAAAGTATGAAAATTTCTGCGCAAATGTGTGCGAACTAATTTTTGGTGGTGTAGGGCAATGTTCCCACTGTTGGTACTCAAAAACATTTCTAGGTGAAATAGATTTGTGCAGGAAATGATGACCATAATGCTGGTAACAGTACAAAGTGTCATAGTCTGAATTACTTTCTAACATTTCAGTGTTCGGAAATGCAGCAGTTTTTTCTAAATCGGACAAGATGTTATTAACAGTTTCAGAGTCCCAATCATCAGAAAATGTACTGGAGATAATGATATCACTTAATAAAATTTTAAATAAATGAGAAATTTTTAAAAGTTCAGTCGGACCGAATATTTCTAAATCAACCTTGTCCCAAACTATACCATCAGGTATAGGAACCGCTGTGATGTTCACTGATAACAAGTCTCTCTGTTCACGATGAGATGATTGATGTGGTTTTAAAATCAAATTAACTTTCGGGGCTGTAGAGCTTTGCTGAAGATATTGTCCATTAATAAGCATGCTAAAAGTTATAACTAAGCCTAGCCAGAAAAGAAAAAATAGAATCCCACTAATTACCCATAGTTCTAACCAAGGCGATACCAGGTAAGTCTTTTTAAGAAAGTTTAGAAAGTCTTTAACTTGCTGTTTGCATGGATTTTGGGTTGGCGTTGTTTCTGGTTCACTTGGATCCAAAGAAAGCGTATCAAAGTTCATGAAGTAGCCAGAAGCAGTTCGATCAATTGTAGGAATTGCATCGGGATTTGTTGAAATCGCATTTTGCTCTCGTCGAGGCATGTTGACGTAGACGTTTGTATTTGGTCTGATTGCAACTTGAGTATTGTTCTGAGTTTCATTTTGTAGATGATCTTCGGGTTCAAGGGGAACGAGTTCCATAGCATTGTTGCTTAGTCCTTCATTCCGTACAGGAGGCTCTTCAAACGTGGTGAGTCTTTCTGTTTGAACTTCTTGGACTGTAGCGAGAGGCGGGCGTCTGCTACTGTGGAGTCCACGAGGCCTACTGTTCAGTATCGGCCACATAGTGTGGTTTGATTAAGTCAATTGAGACAAATCTTTTCTCCTTTTTCCCGGCAAGAGGCGGCAGAAGTACAGTTCTTGTTCCTTGTACTGCTAGGACCTGTACAGGCTTTCTGTAGGATGGCCTGAATTCTTTCTTGTCCGCTATTTTCTCTCTGACCAGATCCCCGACTTTTGGGATCCAGACAGATCTTGCCGTGACTGCCTTGACTTCCCCAGTGGCGGTTTGTTTGGTGTTGACGTTACTTTGTCTTGTCCTGGATTCATTTAGATCCTGTAAAACAGCCAAACGATCATCGATATCAAATGGTTTCTCATCCGCCACTGTACCTTCACAATCAAGATCAGGTACCAACATTCTCGTCCCAAATAGGACCTCATATGGAGTGACACCCCCTAGAGAACTTCTTGGCTGATTGTTGAGTGCTCTCTGAACCCCATATAAATGATTAACCCAACTACCGCCCTTGCCTAATACCCTAGCTGTTAAAGATTGCTTTAAGCCCCAGTTTTTCCTTTCCACGACCGAATTTCCCTCAGGATGGTACGGAGAGGAGTACCGCAATGCTACGCCCATACTTTCCATGGCCTCTTTATAAGCCCGAGAGCTAAACGCTGGGCCGCAGTCAGAATGTAACGTGCCAACTGCCTATGTCCCTATAAAGACTCGCAAATCTTTTATAACAGTTCGGGCATCAGCCGAGCGCTGAGGCCAAACCCATAGAAATCTGGAACAAGAATCCACTGCCTCCAAGATATACTTGTAAGCCCCATCAGATTGTAAAGGACCGCAGTGATCCAGATACACACATGCGAGAGGTTTGTCAGATATCAGTAGTGGTGTCTGCACCGGGCGTTTTATGGTGGAGCCCTTCATCTGCTGGCAGATGTCACATTTCAAGACGTAATCTTTAGTTTGTTTTGCTAGACCTGGCCACCAATAGCGCTGTTTCAGTAGTGAAATAGTCGCTGTAACGCCTGTATGTGCAGAACCCAAACCCTCGTGTGCTGCAACAATCAAACCTTGCCTACCATCCATATTTGGTATTACTCTATCCCCCACTCCAGGAATCTGAGCATATGGAATGTTTTATGCATCTAATTTGTAGCAGTACTTGAGTGGAAATTTTTTCGGTACTGCTGAACTGCCCTTGCGTGAAGCAATGACAGCCACCCTTATCTCGCCATCTATTCTCGGTTTTGAACGAGTGATTGCAGCTACGGAAGCCGTTCGCACAGCCCCCTTTGCGGCTTCATCAGCCAATGAATTCCCTTCAACGTGAACGCCATCACGCTGATGACTCAGTGTGTGTATCACGTGAGCCCTTGGTAGTTCATTTTTTAACTCCACTACCTGTTCCCATAGCATTTTATGCTTAATTGTGCCACCTTTTCCATCTTTAACCCGTTTAGTTCCCAATGTTGTAAGTACTCATTGTACGACTGTACACAGTAAAAGGAATCACACACAATTAGTGTGGGGAATTCGTGATCCATATTTACAAGTGCCAGTATTAGTGCTTTTAACTCTGCCAACTGAGCCGTGCAGTCTCTTAGAGATTGCGTTTTTGTGCAACTTGGATGGAACTTTCCATCCCGCATGCGACCTTTAACTATAGCACACGCTGCGCTGTATTGTTGCTTACTCCCTATGGCCGGTTGAGCAGATCCGTCAGTGTAAATAATATATTCATACTGATCTAGAGGCAAAATCTCATTTGGTAGAGGATATTCTTGTTCGTATTGCAGAAATGCTTGTGTTTTTAGACTTGGATCAAATCTGTATTCAGCGTCCGTTGCAGTAAGAGAATTAGTCCATTGTATCCATCTCGGATGTAAGGCTTTCGCATTTGGAATGCTAGCCTTTGTAACAGCTTCAAAAGCTGGTACCGGGGTTACGACAAGTATGCGTTTCCCTTGAGCCAGTGCTCTTTCTCTTGCTACAGCGGTCTGGACAGCTGTCAGGATTTTTTCTGTTGAAGTGAAACGCATTTCTGCGTTTGTGTACAGGTGTGATTTGTATGTGATTGGTACCGTTTCGTCTTCATTGAAGGTTAAGTAAGTGTACCCTCATTGACCCGCTATTACACGGATCACCAAGTTGCGTACGTTTAAGCGTGTCTGTAAGTGTTTGGAAGCAATCATGTCTTCTTGTAATGAACGTAGGATATTTGAATGTTCCTGTGTCCAATGTCTAACTGAAAAGTCAGGTTTTATTAAGTCGTAGAAAGGTTTTACTCTTTCTGCGTAATCCAAAATGTATGTTCTGCCGAAATTTAGGAATCCCAGTTTTGATTGCAAGTTTTTAAATGTTTTTGGAGGTTGGAGCAGCGCACACTTTTCTAAAAAGTTAGCTGCCAGGCTTTTCCCTTCACTTGAAAGCTTGTATCCTAAAAATAGGACATTGAGGTGGGCTATTTTAGATTTCTTAAAATTAAATTTGTAGCCCTCAGAGGCGAATCCCATAATAATGGTGCTCACCCTGGTCAAGTGCCTTTTTAAGTTGTCGTCCGTCAGATAAATATCATCCACATAGGACAATGCTTCTTCATCAAAATTTTGGAGTAACTCAGTTACTCTTGCTGAGAATACCCCTGGGCTGTTCTTATACCCCTGGGGAAGACGATAAAATTGTCGTTGAGACCCCAACGCTGAGAATGCAGTCAAATACCTGCTTTCAGGCACTATATTTTGGCAGAAGAATCCATTTGAGATATCTAGTGTAATTTTGTACTTTTTCCGCACAATTTTATTCATTAATGCGGCACTGTGTGCGTTTTGGACAGCGAATGTCTTTGTGCATGTGTTTAAATGTCTGTAATCTAAAACTAGACGATATGAGTTGTCCGGTTTTGATACTGGAAACAAAGGGTTGTTCATTGGTGAGGTGCATGTTTCAATCACCCCTTGGTATTCAAGTTGATCTAAGATCTCCCTGACTTGTTTTTTAGCTTCTTGCTTTATTGGGTATTGCCTCTGTGCATTTGGTGAAACATTTAACGGGATCACGTGGTGGGTTGAATCCTCATCCCATCCGGCATGATTTTTGTACAATGCTGGAGCTAGGGCAACTGCCCACTCCTGTGCATATGCATGTTTAAGGTGTATGGGAACGAAGTCGGAGAATGCTGGAAAAATTATGTTTTCCCCCCTAGGGCACTCCATAACGAATGCCGGCGGCCAATCTTGTTCTGCTAATAGGATGTCATACCCAGATGACAGATTTTCCCAAAAGAGACCCTTAACTTTCCTGGGCTTGTCCCCCTCCATTTGGAGTGTTATCTCGTGTAACTTATGTGGGACGCTCACCCTGGTGTCTGGTGTTTCCACCGTGATGTAATCATTCAAGTCCGCTGTCACCAGAAATTCCTTCAGGTTCTGGCGAGCTATTGTTACCTCTGCCGCACTGTCTAGCATCGTCTGAGACCATTCCCCTTCAGAAGTTGCGTCCTCAGAATTCTGGGCATGTCTGATCTTTATGCCTGCAACTTTCTTTTTCTTAAATTGAGGTTTTGATTTTGGCTTGTCTTCTTTTTTGGAAGTATAGTCTTGAGCGTGCTGCTTGTCTCTGGACTTTGTACGCTCTTCTTTGTGTTCTTACCGTCCTTCTCTCTCGGACGTTTTCGTCGAGCCCTGAATGGAACAAGAGGTACGTGTACCAGTATCCTGATACCTGCCAGGTTTCCTAATATTATTCATATTCCTGAGATTATGCCTCTTTTCAGAGGGCTCCTGTGGAGGAGATCTACCTCGGGATTGAGATCTCTTTTCTGAAAAGTTTTGTTGTTTTTTATTATACCACTTCTTTTTAGAAGAAGCAGGTGTCTGCTTGGAAGTGTCCTTTTCAGGACTGCCCATCAGTTGTGGTTTTAAAGCTTTCCCACCCAAACTGTCTCTGCCTAATTCTGCATATGCAGTTTCGATTATTTTGGGTAGTTTGTGTGGTTGGTCTAACGGACTGAACTCTCTTAGGCGCTGGCGGATTGCCACTGAAGCTGCTTTCCCTTTAATATTAGCTAGTATTATGGCTGATACCTGGTCATAGTTATTTAATAACTTCATCCCTAAGTTCAGGGCAGGCTCTGCTCCGTACTCGTTTTGTATTTGTCTTAATACATCTGGTACTACCGCTAATGAAGGAATACCATGAGTTCTGGTATATATGGCAGCAAAGACTGTATCCCAAGTGGTACAATCCTCTAACTGTGGTGTTATCCCCATGGGCAAGCAGATTGTTAGCATTCTGTATTTTTCAAACGTGGTAGTATTTGGAAATACTGCCTCGAACTGAGTTATTTTCTGAGCTACCCAGAATGGTATTTGTTCATGTTTCGTGGGCATTTTGGCCATTACTGCATGTAATGTTTGTGGAGTTATTTTAGTTGCTGTACCCTGATATTGAGTTCCATTTGTTGCAACTGTTGTTGGTTGGACTGTGAAAGTCCTCATGACGTATTGCGTCAGGTTTCTGTAGATTCTAATTAAATCTTTATGTTGTATGAGTAAGTCTGGTTGTGGCATAGTATCAATGTCAGGATGTGGTGTGTAGGCCGCTAATATTGGCCATGTTGCCCCGTCTCCTCCGAGCGGGCCTAATCTTACTCTGTGTCTTATATGGGGTAGGGCGCCTTTAAACCAGTATAGGTGTTCCTGGTACGTGAGTGGAACTTCTATGTCTTCGCAAGGACCGTATTCCACTGGTGCAACTCCTTCTGTATAGAAGTGAAATGTGTGCGTTCTTGCATCCGCATCTGGGATTGTAACCCATGAATAGAATACCTCTGTTTTGTTCGATTTGTGTGCCTCAATCACAAAAGCTACTAAGCCACCCCTAGCTGATAAACCATATTCTAGTAGTTTCAGGGTGATAGTACGTCTGAATTTAGGTGCAATGAGTACTCCATCCACCTCTTCATCTTCTACTGAGATGCGTCTAGCCACCACCGGGTTATTTGGTTGGTGTTGTGTCCTCAGTCATTTTGGAAAGTAGTTTGTTCAAGGGAACTAAGATAAGGTGTTATGCACAATTTTAGGAACAAAAAATGTCCTTCAAGCTTGATTAACCAGCAGCCAATAAATATGATCTTTCGCCTACTCAGCTGTGGCGGAGTTTGTGCCCACCCACTCCAGACATCTCTGGTGTTTGTGAGTAGGGGTCTCCGAGAAATAGCACGACTGAACTACTCAAATTCTACTGTTAAATAAGTACCTAACCAACGTTGGCGGCGCCATGTCGTGTAGTTCCTATATTGCCCATACAGGACCTGTGCGTTCGGATAACATAAACTGTGGACTTGGTGGCAGACTGGTTCTGAGCACCCCCACCGAAAAATGCTAGCCTGTTTGCATAAGCTAGCTCAAAGTGCCACTAGTGTCTCCTCTTATCGGGGAGAGATTAGTTTCTGGCAACCTCAGAACATGACAACCCTGATCCCTCAAGATTGTGGAAACAATGTACTACTTTTCGCTCAGTCACTCGTGCTTATTTATCTTGTCTCAGAGATACACAGAATAAACAGCCTGGGCGTTTCAATAAGGATTTATTGAACAGTTGTTATTCTCGTGTAGAATATATAAGCTGCAACAACCATTAGACAGTAGCAGAGATACATGATTAGCAGTACAGCGAATATAAAAGGATACTACAGTTCTACCATATTGCATTAAGCATGAATTAATACATCAATATAAAATGCATTGTTAAAAGAAAGTGCGTACTCCTACGATGCCTATCTAGATGTACCTAAGTGTACCTAGCATGTGAGTAGGTGTAAAGCCAAGAATCCCTCTAGGAATTAGTCGAACCCCATTACCTGAAGTGTGAGAATGTAGGAGCCCTTCTTGGTCTTGAGGTGGACACCCTGCAAGGGATGTTCAGACCTCTGTCAGCTGGAGCGTCTGCATGCAGGAGCCTCAGCGTCTCTGGTCAGTGTGTCGGCCTGGAAGTCTCGGTTCCCTCTAACACTAGCAAGAGGTGCTGTATTTAAGTATCTAAGTATCTAGGGCTCCTTTGTCCCTTGTTGCTTATATTAGCCATTGTTGGATTT
This sequence comes from Calotriton arnoldi, assembly GCA_963921515.1. Classification (NCBI taxonomy): domain Eukaryota; kingdom Metazoa; phylum Chordata; class Amphibia; order Caudata; family Salamandridae; genus Calotriton; species Calotriton arnoldi. Next base: position 576,498 of record CAWUFW010006037.1, on the reverse strand, counting down.
GAGGATGACGTATGGGATGAACCGTGTACGTAGATATGGGGAGGAAGGTGGTGTAGCCCCAGCCTGGTTTCTAAGAACCCTTTTGAATATTCATTCATACTGTGTGAGTCTATTGATGGAGTTATAGGACTCTATTGTTTATGAGAAACCCTCCTTCTGCACCCAGGACTAGAACTAGGTAAAGGTTCAATAATAAAAGGCTTGTTACAGTGTAGTGTAGGGGAGGTAATGTAGGTGAAGGGGTATGATGTTACCCAGGCCTATATTAGGGTACCTAAATGAAACATAACAGTGTGTGCTGCCTCTCTCTCTGAGCTATAGTAGTGCAGCTTTAGCGCGTCTGGGCTGCGGCTGCATGTAGTCAGTGCACCAGTAGTCAGTCAAAGGTGCAACAAAGGTAAGGCCATCAGTGCCCGAGTAGCACATTTCTGCTTCAGATTTCCAGAGATAATGTTTCCTTCTGTAGAACTCTGTACACTTGAGTTCACAGGTAGTAGCAACTGTGGGCACTCCTCTACATTTCCAAAATCCATGGAGTGCTTACTCCAGGAATTGGGGAACTATTGGGGGTGCCAACTATTATTACTTCTCTGTGTAAACCTGATCAGTCAAACTACTCAAGTCCACAACACCCATTGGAGCACTCCAGGTTTATACTCTTCACACATCAAGACTGTGAAGTTGTTTTTAATTAATGTGCATTCCTTCTCAAAGCATCAATTAGATATTTTTTTACCTGATTGTTTCTTATAAATGAGCATTCATATTGCTTACCAAAACCTAGCTGTGGGATTCGCCTGCTTCCGACATAACTATGGACAGTTCCAGTGACTATACTATATTTCAGCAAAAAGTATAGCCTGAGGAGAGCCAAGAAGGACTATTTTCTCAGACGTATTGAAGAAAATAGTAGCTCTTCTAAAGAAATGTTTAAAATTGTGAATGAGCTTGTCCAGCCAACCTGCCTATCTCAATAGATTCTCCTCACTGGGGCCCTCTGTGAGGAAACAGGAAACAGCTTCACAGACAAAATAGATAAGATGTAGTCATCTTTTGAGGTCGAACTACCCCTAGAGGAATCTCCCTGGTTTGTTAAGGGCCCCCACCCAGATGCCATCATCCACCTGGGAGCTTTCGAACAATTTACAGAAGATCAGGTTCTAAAGCTGATCACAGAGGTCAAGTCAGGCCCACCTATTCATCCCTTCCCTTATTTTATTTACTCTCAGTTAGCTGCTACTCTTGGCCCCTACTTAACACATATTTTTAATCAACCTCTAGCTGAGGCAACAAATCCAGAGGTCTGGAAGGAAGCAATATGTCTACCTCTAGCCAAAGAAACAGGAATCGATGCCTCAATCCTTTCCAATTACAGGCCTATATCACTCCTACCTTATATGTCGAAGATACTGGAAAAATTGGTAAATAGGCATCTGACCAATTTTTTTAGAAAACAGCAACTTAATAGACCCCTCAAAAACTGGCTTTCGAGCCAATACTAGCACAGACTCAACGTTTTTAGCTGTTTTGGATGACATCAGGCTAGTAGCGGATCAGGACAAGGCTGCTGCCCTGATCCTACTGGACCTCTCCGTGGCTTTCAACACTGTCTCTCACAGCCAGTTGATTAACAAACTCTCTGATATTGGCTTACACTCTGAATCCCTTAAATGGTTGGACTCTTTCCTAAAGAGGAGATCCTATACAGTTCAGCTCGGCACTTTCAGATCCCGCTCTCACAAATCTGAATGTGGAGTTCCACAAGGCTCCTCCCTGAACCCTACCCCTTTTAATGTTTATGTGGCTCCATTATCAAAAATTGTAAGGAATTGGGGCTTTGATGTCTGCTCTTATGCTGACGACACCCAGTTGATCAATTCACTGGGTGAGAAACAAGATGAAACTCGAGGCAACCTACATAAGCGCCTTACTGAAGTAGCAGGATGGATGACTAATCACTGTTTAAAACTATACAGAGGGAAAACTGAAATCCTGCCATTCGGTGGGGCTCGCTTAATTTGGGATGCCTCTTGGTGGCCAGATTCGTTGGGGGATATGCCCACCCCTAAGAAATTGGCCAAAAACCTCAGGATCATTATGAATGACTCTCTTTCTATGCAAGATCATGTTAAGGTCACTTGTGGTAAATGCTTTGGCATTCTTAAGCTTCTTAGAAGGCTGTTCAAATGGATACCAATTTCTAGGTGAAAAACCATAGTCCAAGCCTTGATTACTAGTCGATTGGACTATGGCAATACCCTCTTTGTGGGCATGGCGGATTACCTCTTTTTAAGGCAACAGGTAATTGAAAATGCAGCCAAAGCTATTTTGCAACATGGACAGATTTGGCTCTGCCTCAGCTTGTCTGAGATCATTACACTGGCTACCAATGCAGAAAAGAGCTGACTTTAAACTTCTATGCCATGCTCATGATGCCATATATAACAACGGACCTGAAATTGTACAGGCCAGAGTCGAATTCTACAAACCTTCAAGTCAATTGAGATCCCGCAATCTAGCTTTGGCAAAGGACATCCGTATAAGGAAAGCCAAAACAGGCAGACACTCATTTCCACATATGGCGGCAGCCCAGTGAAATTCTCCACCTCTGGATCTCCGCCTTACTGACAGACACTCTCTGTTTAGAAAAAAATGCTAACCTGGATGTTTTTGGGACAAACGTCAGGGAGCACCACAGCGCAGTGATATTCCCATGGGGATGAGTGTTGTGGTTTATAAATAAATACAATAAAAATAAATAGATAAATACGACCATGAGGGCAAATAGGTGTTGGCTTTGCTATATTTACAAAGCTTCCCACACTTGCACTCTTTTAGACACCCTTGCACTTACATTAGCTGAATGAATGATATTGAAAATTAATCTAAACGCTACCACTTCTTTCACTGGTGCTCCTCTTTGCAGCCTTCTTGACCCTATAACTGTTCAGTGGTGTAACAAAAGTTGAGGGGGCCCCTGCAAAGTACATGGAGGACCCCCCCATGCTCCGAACCCAGTCAGGACCTCTCAGGCAAGGGGCCTGTGTGAAGAGGAAACTTCGGAACTACCATGCTTACCTGAAGGGATTCCCTGGGTACATGCTGGCCACCACTGCTGTCCCTGGAACACATGTGGGAAAAAAGAAAAATCACAGGTTAAACTGGGCAGAAAATCGACATCTGCAAAACTTACGAAAGACCCCTGTATCTTTGGACAGGTGGGCGGGGCCCTGACACACAAGGACCAATCAGGGCCTCAGGAAAAAGGAGAAAAGGACGCATTGACGTGCACAGAGAGAACACTGGAACGACCGCAAAGCTCGAGGAGGAGAGGACCTGTAGCAGACCAGAGGGAAAACGACGCCACCAACCTCAAAAGAGCTCTGGAGACCTGGCCAGAGGAATGGTGGACGCCACCGGAGGATGCTGAAGAGCCGCCACAACTTAGGAGAGTTGCGGGTTAGCGGGTGAGTGACGTGGGGGAGGGGAGGGTGAAGGACCGTAGTTTTACAGTGGTGAGACTCAGCATCTTATTTTTTCACTATACTTGGAGTATATTGGTTGATTTTGTTTTCTTTTCTCCATTATGACGTCTTCAATATAAAAGAGGGATTGAAAGCCATCCGCTGCATGAGGGGAATGTAACGGGCACTGGATCGACTCCTTATGGGGACATTAAAAGGAGCATCCTCGAGCGAAAGGGGGTGTCTGAGGAGGCCTATCAGGTGGGACTTTGTCAAATCAAGGAGGGACCCCAGGAAACCCCCCGGGTCCTATGCTACAGAGTCAAAGATTTGACAGATCGCTGGCTGAAGCCCCTTTCTGCCTCCAAAGAGGAGATCTTGGAAAACATCTATTTAGGACAGTATCTGGACTCCCAACACCCTCCTGTTCAGAGATGGGTAGGCCAACATACCCAGCTGACATCGGACAGAGCAGTGGAAATTGCAAGTGCCTTTAATCGAGCCTACGAGCTACAGAAGGGACGTGAGGAGAAAAGCTGGAGGAACCCCAGAGCGGGATCCGGGAAACCGCATAGACCTAGTGTGGTTAAGAAACTAGAGTCCGTAACTCTATTCCCTGGCCTGGCACCAAGACCTGCCCACCCAGGTTCACAGTGTTTTCAATGTGGGGGTTATGGACACATCGCCCATCATTGTCCCCATAAGAAAGAACCTATGGAGGTCGGTTTTATCAGGTCACTCTACTGTAACCCACCAGAGTCACGGCCTCCGTATCATTGCGGCATGACAGTAAATGGTGAACCCATTACAGCTCTGGTAGATGCAGGGGGCCACATGTATCAACATTAGGAATAGCGATTATCTAATTGCGATTTTATGCGAATTGCAATTTGGTTATCGCTATTCTCAATGTATGATACTCCAAGAGTACCATTTAATGATTCATAGCGGGTCACGAATTGACCTACCTTATGAATATTAATGAGGTAGGTTGCTATTAGCGACCCATTAGGAATTGCTAAAATCACTAGGATGGTGGCCTGCTGGGGTCATCAGACCACCAGGTCCGTAATTGCTTTGAAATAAAGCAATCATTTTTTTTTTATTGCAGCCCGTTTGGAAAACGGGTTGCGTTTAAAATAGAAAATTGAAAAGTTTTCTCTTCATTTTTTAAGAGCAGGCAGTCGTCTGTGGGACCACTTCCTGCTCTGAAAAAACGTTTTTGCTACCAATCTCAAAGGGAAGAGGTCCCTTAGGGACTCCATCCCATTTTATAATGGGTTACCACCTACTTGACATAGGTGCTAAAATGCAATGTTTTGTGACTGCATTTCGGTCGCAAAACATTCATACATACCGATGCGATTCGGTATTAGAAAGCGACACCCTAAACACGTCCCTTCCTAATACCGATTTGCAAACCCATTTTAGGATTCAGTAACAGATTACCGAATCGCAAAATAGAGGTTGGTACATTGGAAAAGCCTTTTTTGCGTTCCCAATAAGTCGATTCTGTGAAGCGGCCTGTTTGCGAATGCAAAATAGCTTCATACATGTGGGCCAACTGCTCCCCGGTGGGGTAACCAAAACTACTGGAACAGTAAATATTCAATGTATCCACAAGGACAAAAAGCAGTACCCCATGACAGAGGTCCATATCCAGAATCAAGCAGACCCTGTTGTTCCGTTATGAGTAGGACTCATGCCAAAATTGCCTGAGCCATTTATTGTGGGAAAAGATTATCCTAAGCTGGAAACCTTGGTGCAAGAAAAGTGGAAGGAAGGGGGTGCGTGGTGAGAAACCACGCCCTTCTCCCAGGCTGAGAACAATGAGTGGCCTACACCAAAGAGCAGAAAAAGTAGGAGACAGAGAAGAGAAAAGAATGCCCCAGATGGTGTTACTTATGGGCACAGATGACTACATACGGGACACTGATGGGAACTTTTGGGCTGCCCAACAAGAAGACCCCATTTCAGGGAAGCCTGGAATGCTGCGATCGAACAAGAAGACCCTGGACAAGTTGGTCCCCAATTCTTTCTGAGAGAGGGGTTGTTGTATAGGAAGGGAGGGATAAACCAACCCCAACAGTTGTTAGTACCGACACCCTTCAGAGGTGCCTCAGGGGTGGGTCTTGGGGCAGTGTTATCTCAGGCAGATGAAAGTGGAGAAGAAAGACCAATTGTGTACATCAGTAGGAAACTATTCCCCAGGGAAAAGAACTATGCTGTAGTTAAAAAGGAAGCTCTAGCCATCACGTGGGCCATAGAGACCCTAAAATACTATCTGGAAGGACGTGAATTCACCCGATTCAAGAATCATACTCTCCTTGAGTGGATGGCATGTAAAAAAGGAAACAAAGAATGCATTGGTCTCTGGCTTTAGAGCCTTTTCTTTTTAAAACCTCCCACCGAAAAGGCATAGGTCATACCAATGCTGACTTCCGTTCTCGATATCCCCAAGAATTTCTTACTAATAGGAAAGTAACGGAAGAGGGATGTGAGGAGGAAACATCAATAACCCCATGCTTACGTGAAGGGATTGCCCGGGTACACGCTGGTCGCTGCTGCCGTTCCTGGAACATCTGTGGGGAAAAAAGAAGATTCACGGGGTAAATTGGGAGGAAACTCGACATCCGCGAAACTAACGAAGGACCCCTGTATCTTTGGACAGGTGGGCAGGGCCCCGACACACAAGGACCCATCAAGGCCTCAGGAAGGAGGAGAAAAGGACCCCATAGACGTGCACAGAGAGAACGCTGAAATGACCATGAAGTTTGGGAAGGACCTGTAGCAGACCAGGGGGAAAATAATCAAATGGAAGCAGACCAGAGGAAGTCAATTCCAAAGTTTGATGGACGGTACAGTCAAAATGATGACACAGTCTGTCAAACTTTTAACATGTTTTTTGGTTTTCAAAAATTAAATCCCAAAGCAGGATTTTGTTTTTGACAATCCAAAACGAATGATCTCCATATCATGGGAGTTATACTAACTGATCTTCCATCAACATTATTGGGTTGCTTCTAGTACATTAAACTCAGGTCCACCTTCTATCATTTCTTGCAATACTCCATCAGTGTTTCCCATTATCCTCCTTTTAATTGGCAGCAACAGTAGGTATTTCTCACAGCCCTATGATGTGTTTCAGTGCTACCGACATCTTGTTTATTTTTAGGCAGTTTGGATTGCCAGAAGCCTTTATCAAAGCTATGGCCCGAAATTTGGTGAGGTAGTCACTTTATTTGGTACACACCAGCACTTTGGTGTAAGGTATTTACTGATTAAAGTAAATACCTCCTTTTCAGAGCTTTTTATCAGAAAATGGAGGATGATGTTTTGCATGCATTATTATTAATGGCACATTTTCATCCAAAAGATCTCGGATTTGGTTTGTCCTGCTGTAATTTGCAGGGAACAATTGTGGGTGGTGTGCTAATTATTGTGGTGCTCAGAATTCTGGCATTTGTGGTAACCTGAATTACCGGGCATATCGTAAGTTACCACGTCACTCATAATCAGACGTCAAGTCTGCGATTAACACCAACATTTGGTTGGGCTATATTTTAGAGCTTAATTTTGGATGCTTTAAGTGTATGTAGCCTTGTTAGAATTAGAGCATCCTCTTCTAGGAATGTCAACCATCACTTTGGCTAATTAGGCACGAGGTAAATGGCCTTGCATTTTTAGAAATGATCTCAGTTGTCAAATGGGTTGTTAAAATGTGCTATTTGTATTTCATCATTTTTTCCCAAAAGCACACAACTCTAATTGAAGTAGCTTGAACACAAAATCACTGGACCCATTAGTCAAGGGGGTAGATTAATCAAGACTGCTCTGCCACAGAGTCATGCAAAGTGAAGCAAAGCCTTAATAGGGTATTTACTTTCCAGGGCAACTTTTCGCACACTTAGCTCTTTGTGCTGCTTTGCACTACTTTGCGTTTAGGGGTGGTGCATTGTTAAAACAGAATCATCCATGGAATTTGATGCAAAGACGTATGAACTTAAATTGTTAGCCTGACCTTGTCGTAAAAAATAATGCCTCTTGGAGGCTGGCACAAAGTTGCAGAAATCTTTTTATTTCTTGTATGATTTCACACATTTATAGTTTACAGCATACATCCAATGTGTGAAATGTTTTACACTATGTCTAGACAGATGATTTTGTACTGGAAGAATACCATTTCAGCACAAAACATATGCTAGACCCCCTCACACATCATTTGCTATGTGGTGCAAAGGTGAGTGCATGGCACTAATCAGCCTATTTGTGCACCAGCAAAAGGAAAGGGATGAGCATCAGGCAATATTTAGTAAAAATGTCTCTGTACAGTTCTCTCTTCCTATCAAAACATACTGCAGCCACTTTGGTTGATGTTCTGCGTTGCACTATAATTTAGTAAATTTGCCCCAAGATGTGAACATGGTACTACACAACCAGAATTAGTCTGCATTTTTAGAATCATTTAGATGACCAGCACGAATTTGTTTTACTTTGTTTAAAATTGGTTTTTTTGGAAACCACACAGAGGCAAAGGAAGAACGCTATAAATAAAGGCCCGTGGGAGGTCTGTGGTGTGAAGGATCATGGAGAATATGTATTTTCTGCTGCACACTACCGTGGATATGTCTTCACACTTTTTTAAGACGCCATAACATCCACATTGTTTGGTCTTAGACTGAGGAATCGGAGTATTCATGTATGTAAGTCGAAAAGAATGTTGGTGCACAAACTTGATCCTCATCAAGCAATGACTGAAAGAACACCAAACAAACACTTAAAACACACATTACGCACATATATCAAAATTCATTGCAAAATTTAAAAAAATGGTAGAGGCCAAACAAATTTCCAACAGCAAAATGTATGCGGGCAAAATTGATACAACAAAACTGTGCCTTTGAAAGTAGACTATCACTGTAAACTTTAATGTGATTAATCTTCAAATAACTGGGACAATGGGATGAGGTAAACGAGACAAAACAAGCTATGTTGTGTTCCATCAAGGAGTCAATAATATCAGGCATTGCACTCAGTTTAGAGCTATTACCCCTATGTGACTACATTTTGTATCAAACCGTTATTGAAGCAAGCTCATCATTCATTTCATATGTCCATATTCAACCTTACATAGAGTCTTCACTTTTAACACAAAAGTAAAAGTACTCAGTACCATGGCATAATATAGCATGATGTAATATCAATATCCCTCAAATGGTTTTCATCTACAGTAGTAAAGTTAAAATGCACTCGATTGACAATCCCATCCCTAATTATTGGAAAATTACTTTATCATGGAATGAACAATTACTACTATCAGAAATAATGATTTTGCATAAACACAAACATTCTGCTATCAAATTAAAGGAACAGATGTGGGCACAAACCAGTGCCAGTTTGTGAATCTCTGTCTAGCCGGGTTTTAGCTGATTTTGGTTCTTGCAGACACAAACCCTTTCAATCCATCTTTATTCCATGCAGAACATTCTTGGGGGATATCTTCATAATCTTGCATGCTTCTTCAGCTGATCTAATGACCATAAAGACATTAGGCTCTATTCACAAATGTAGTTGTGGTTGTAAATGCAAGTTTATGACCGAATTAACCTTTTTTATGCCTGAGAGGAATCCACAAAGGAATTCCTGGCATGTGTGGAGATCTCAGGCACAGGTATGGTGATCTCCACATGCGTCAATCTCACTCAAAGGGTGGGCAAGAGGGCTTCCAAGGAGTAGTTGGCCTTGAAAGTTTGGGAACGCCTAGAAACATGGACTTTTTGTTATGGCTTGTACAAACTGATCTACTTCTCCTACAATGCAAAGGGATGGGTTTCTACTCCAGCCATTGGTGATTTAAACCCCTTTCTAGGGTGGGCTTAAACCTATTTTTACGGTGGGAAGTCGAGTGGTTCATTCCTTTATTTGGTGAGGGTATAGGGGATGGGTTTCTGCAGGGGAAAAATATTTTCTTTTTGAAGGCAAAAAACAAAGAAAAAAGAATGTGCATTTGCAGAGGGGGTCCTATTGTACCTGTGCTGAGTACTCTGGAATTGTGAATTCCACACTATGGTTATAACATCCAGCTGGGAAACTCCTATGACCTTTCCAAAAATACACCTGGAAACCTGTGCCTTGAGCAGTTTTCCAGATATGCTGGAGGCATTTGTGAATTCTAGGAAGTAGAAAAACTGAATGTAGGCAGAGATGGAGATCTCTGCTCATATTTTTCCTACTTCTGTGTGAATCGCACCCATGGGTGGTTGGTTGTAAGAACAAAATGAACACTTTGGGCTCAGCTTAGAACAAAGCTTAACACAAATAAACATTCCTTAGACATACTGGTCAAGGCACAAAATTAATTTGGTGTACAGGTTTTCATTGCTGTGGTATTTGCACTGCATTGTGATGGAGATTTGTTTTTAAACTATCGGCGTTAGGTTGTTCAAGCACATTTACCTGTTTGTTTTCTTTGTGTGTCCATACAAACTTTATATATTTTTCAGAACATTTAGGGCTATGTATTGGTGTAAACCTTGTATCAATATTTCATTGTAGCCCGAAAGATCTATTGGAAAAAGTGTACATAGTTTACTTTTTTAAACACATTTTTGGTCAGTATTTTGTAACATTTCTCAAATGGACAAACATAAATCCCAGAATGCTAACCAAGGAAATGTTGTCTTCTATGTCTGAAACCCATCAATATCAAATAGATGTGAGTTTTGCTAGGGAATGAAATCTGCACAATCAATGATAGCAGATCACAAAACTGTGACATAATCACTGTTATAATGCACTGTTCATGTGAAGACAGATATCGAACTAATTCCTAATTTTGTATATGACCCAGTGAATCGATTGGTACGTCCACACCTCCCTCGCCCTGACTGCCTGGCCAGTAGAGCACTCTGAACAGGATCTGTGTCTGATTTTTTGCATTTTTGTTTTCAGAACATAGTAATTCCCTCCAGACTCCTTCAGGCAGGAACATATCACTGTCAAGGCTTGACCCCTAACTTTATTCCTCTGGATCTCCTGAGTGTGGGAATAGCAGGCATGTATGGGTTTTCTCTGGGGTCAGGGTGTCCTAAGGCAATAAACTATGTACAGTGTATTATTGAAATTTGGAAAGCAACAGCAAGTGAAATATCCATGTAGTCTATGTGTCATTCGGTCACTTGTATCACCCTGGTATGTATATAAACCTACCACAACCACATATTTTCAACATCTACACATGCTAACATTTCTATTGCTGGGTGCCTAACCTCCCTCACTGTGATTGATTGGCTTTGAGATTGTGCTGAACATGATGTTTGTAAGATTTTTAGACTTTTTCAAAAACATGGTCATTTCCACCAATCTCCCTTGCGCAGGAACATATCCCTGCCAAGACTTGACCCCAAGCTTTCTTCTTCTGGGTCTACTCAGCATGGGTATATTATACACAAATAGGCTGTTTGTGGATTCAGAGGGTCCACAGGCAATAAACTGGGTGCAGTTCATTTAGGAAATTTGGAAAGTGTCTGCAACTCAAATGCTTGTTACCTGGTACCTGTCTTTTGGTCACAGATATTACCCCTAAATTTACATTACATTGCATTTTTGATATCTGCATATCAGAAGGTTTCTAGCGCTGGGTATGACACCACTGTTGCTCTTGTGTGATGGCCTGTTGCAGGGATTCAGCTCTGGAACAGAACTATGCTTGGAACCATAGCACATCAGTTTTGTAGGGACTGAGTCACCATACCACCTCAGTGTCTATGATTCCGAGTCCACCTAGCTATAGTGCTTCACTTGCCCTCCTAACCTTACCAGAGAAACAAGTGAATTGGCACTCTAGAACACAACACTCTCGACCCTCTCAGGGATGGTGGCAACGGGACACACCCTTTCGCTCTCTCACTCGTACTCATCTACAATAAGATAACCAAGAGACACAAAGGAAATTTAGAAGTTTTATTTAAACTATTGTGCTAAAAAATGCAGTATACGTGCCACAATTAGAAAACAAACACATACTAAAAATACCGTTAGCATGGTTAATAATCCATATATAATAATGAAAAGCCCTGTCATTTTATAGAACAGCTTAAACTAACCCCCTTCCTTTGCTAATTAAGCTGAATGATTACATATCAAAGATCTCTGGGTTTACTGGCAGACCCCGTACCTTAGCATACACAGATGGATGTTCTACATCTCAGCAGACGCAATGCTCTTGCCTCAGAACTCTCGTTCCATGCGTCTGTTTTCTGCTCATGTGCTCATCTATAACATAAGACATGTGTGCACATAAACACAGCTACATTCTTATGTTATGTCTAGGTGCTAGTACCATCACAGAAAGAATAATAAGGGACATTGTTGTCCAACTTTGTCGATGGTGTTCAGACTAAATCACCAGGAAAAGAACAGAAAGCGAAGAAATATGCAGATTCGGTGTGAATGTACAATGTGGCACAAAAGCAAAACGTGTTTATATAGCAACGTGTGCAAAGGAAAATGAGGCCTACAACTTGCACAGTTAGGCTAACATAGAGAAAACTACAATGGGCCATGCAGGAAAAACACGACAGGCCACGACACTGCACCAAACAGGACATTTGCCAGATTTTCAAATTAGTTTCCCTCAAAATATGGTAGTTTCTTTCAGTCATTCTCTCACATGAACATATTCTTACCAAGGCTTGACCTAAAAGTGTGTTCTCCTACATCTTCTGAGTGTGGGTGGGTTATTTGTAGGTTGAGCAGTGATCCACACACGATACCAGGGAATGTTTTCAACGGGGAGATTCCATTGGAGATGTATTCAGTTGTTTGGTGCAGGGTCGGCCAGCGCTCAGGTGAACCTACAAACCCCATACATTTCTGAAAACTAGAGACACACAAAAATCCATAATGATGTGGCCTGCATACATTGCAACATGGTTTACTACCCTGGCCCCCATGCAAATGTCAGAGTATGGATAAAAAAAACACAACTCATCCTTTATCTGTAACAGAAAGCTCTAGAATTTCAGTCAAATGGCAATGTTCCTCTGCTTCTGCCGATAAAGGCAATATCAAACATGTGAGTGGGCCTATTTCATGGGAGAGGAATAGGCCAAAATTGTGACCACGAGACAACCACGTTGACACTGCACTAACTTCACAATGTCACATATTTGCCCCGTTCTACTCGGTTACATTAGGCCCATCCACACATGTGAGGCATTGCCTTTATTGGTGGAAGTGTGGGAACGGTGGATGGTGGGGGTTTTGCTGGACATTTTTATTGGTTTGAATTAGGATGATACATCACAACAAATTATGGGGAAGGAATTACTCTTAAACCATTTAGCGAATCAGATGTTATTTCTTACACTAAATATTCCTGTATCACTGCCAAAGAATGAAATGATTTTATAATAAAGTTTACATTTATTCCTCACCCCACCCTCCTCAACCCGATGAGTGTACAGATGGAATACATTCCAAAGTTCCTTTGGACAGAGCTATTGGTACAGATCAAACTACAAGATAATCACATAGCCTTCATATATACAGCAACTCAGTTATTTCTATATAAAAATAACCTTCTTGCAATAGTTGTCTTTAAAGCTCTACTGGTTGAAAGCAGGTTTAGTGCCTTAGGCTTAGAGGTAAAGCCCATGTTGAGGTCCCCTATATTAGGTAGGTAAGCAGAGGATGCCAGCCTGTCTCACAATCTTTGTGATTGTCAGACATACCCCAGGTTAATTTCTCCATCGCCATAAGCTTCCAAAGTGCCTACATGTCAGCGGAACTGAGCGCTTCACTACATCTCTCAGAGGGCCGCTTATTGGTGCACCATGGTCTCCTGGGTCTCACCAACTGGAGCACATCTATAACCAGAGAACTGCAAAGTTCGGGTGCGGCAGTTAATAGCCCCTGCGGATTCTAATTGCAGATCTTTAGAACATGGCCATCTTGTACTGCGCCATAGCTCCTGGGAGGAATTGTTTTTAACCAATGTTTGACCTATGTATAAAATTCGGGGTAAGAAAAAAGTTATGGCATCCATAGAAGCCCCAGCACCTAGGAAACCTTGCAATAGACTTGGACGCATAATCTTGACTCAACTGGTGCAAGAGCACTGGGCGATATATCCAAATTTCCCTGCAATATACCTTTCTAAGTGCCTGAGTAATAAAGAGGAGTTAACATCATCCATAAGTTCAATTTACAATGCAGCCCATTAGGTATAGATGTGCTAACAATTGAAAAACTAAGCTGATGTACGCTAATCTCAAAAAAACATTGTAAAATTACAAAATCACTACTGGCAGACCAAATCGTCTGACAAAGTTACGTCTTAATAACATGAAGCCTACAAGAAATTCAATAATGGCAATACAGAAAACACACAACAGAATCTGGAGGTCAGTATTTGGTTTTCGAGCCTCTCGCCTATACATGGGGCAATCTAAGTTATCTAACTAACCCTAAACTAAGCCGCATTAAAGGGGAAACCCTAATTAGATCCAATAAAGCAGAAGGATGTCAGCATTATAGAGACTTCTGTAGAAGTTCTCCAACACTAAAGGTATAGCCTAAACTCACACAATGGAAATATAGTAAAGAGGTCTGTACCCCTCGACGTCTAAAAGAATCTGCCTAAAGCTAAAGTGTGACCACCAATTAAAACTACACAGAATGTTTGAGAATCCCACATCATGTGTCTCAGTACTTTTCACCCTTCTAATGGTTAAACTTGGCAGTTGCACTTAAAACTCCTCTCTTCTGGTCCACAGATCATAACATCTTTGGATTTCTCCAGATATAGCGTGAACAGTGATCCTCCCTTTGTTCGTTAGCACCTCTCATCCTTGCCAAAAGTACTCCTCCTGAGCCTCACTATCTCTCATACACAATGTGCCTTTCACTAACTATGAGATCATATGCACGTGCCTGCAAGAAAAAGAAAACATTGCAACCCAAGAAAACTTTCACGTTCAAGATTAAACATTAAAATCCAAGGGGGATATTCTCTAGAACGTGCGATAAACATCGCCAAAAAAAGCCAACGCACGTTTTCATATCGTCGTCTATCGCGGGAAAATAACTCTGTGTTAACGTCGTATTCTCAACACTGCGGTAACATGCGATAGTCTCCCAAGAACGCGTCAAATGTCCGCGATAACATTACCAGGACAGCGATAAAAATCCAAACCCGAACGCGAAAAAAGTCGCAATGGGCCCAACTGCGATACAAAAATCAGCGATAAGCAGCGCCAGGCCTGCAATTCACACACGTCCGGCGGGAAAAATCACTACAAAAGCAGAAAAAAAACACAAACAAAAACAAAACAACTGCAAAGCACAATGGAGGTAGCCGGAGCAGGAACAGAGGACGAGCAGAACCCCACAAGCCCCCCGGAGGACCAGGCCGGGACCTCGGGGTCAGGGAAGGGCAAAGACAGGAAGAAGAGGAAGACGCGGTTCAGTCCGCAGGAAAACATGATCCTGATAACAGAGGTGATGAAATACCATCAACAACTGTTTGTCACCTCCAATGTGTCATTGGCGACAAAAAATGGAATATGGCAGTCCCTCGTGGCCAAGTTGAATGCAATCGGAGTGCTGAGGAGGACAATGGAAGAGGTCAAGAGGCGCTGGAATGATGTGAAGCGCAAAACCAAGCAGAAACTCGGCAACAACCAGAAGGCAGCAATGCAGACTGGAGGTGGGAGTCCAGCGCCACAGGAGGAGCTGGACGAGATGGAGGAAATGGTGCCCACAGTCATCAGTGTGGAGACGGTGGCAGAAGTTGGGGGACCGGACACTGCTCAACATGACCTGACACAACAGCAACAGGGTGAGTAACGACTAGGGACTGGGGGACGGGGAGATGGGCACAATGGCACACATGCACAATTAAGTATAGCACAGTGCACACCCACAATGACTCTGGATCATGTCCCTGATCCCCTTGGCACACTGCAGCACACCTAGAAACAGCAAGTAGGCCCCCGTCGACTATGTGCCCAGAGGGGGCCCTCCCCACACATCACTAATCTCACAACAAACCCATGCACAAGTACAAACACACATCCGTGATGTTATCGAAATGTCCACTGTCCCGCATCAAATAGGCAGCTCCTCCCAAACAGTCACAATGTACATTGTCATGCAGTTTGTATGTAAACCTGTACAATGCGTCAACATACATGTGAAAACAATGTTAAACTGCATCTCCCCTTTACATTGCAGAGGGTGAATCAACACCTCCTGCTGAGCAGACGGTACACCTCTTCACTGATGATGAAGAGGACCTCCCCTCCATCGACACCGACGCCCTCCAACGGCTCATGGACAGCTTCGGCACCCCACCTCCAGGAGCAGGGCAGCCCAGCTGCATCGAGGAAACCCCACCCCCTGCACAGACCACACAGCAGGAAGCACCCACCACCACGGCTGTCTCCCAGGACCCCCACGAACAATACATGGCCTTCCAACGCTGTGTGTTAGGGTGCCAGGAGAAGATGGCTGATCAGGTGCGGGTGGGGTTCGACCTCATGGCAGCCAAACTCAATGCCATACGTGGGTGTCTAAGTCCCATCAGGGACCACTTACAGTCCCTAACGGACACCCACAGTCCGCTCCATGCTCTCCATCGATCCATGGCTGACATCGCTGGAGTCCTGACTCTGAGACAAGGACAACTGTCTAGTCAGAGTGGCTCCAGCGATGTCAGCCGGGAGTTGGGACACATGCGGAGGATCATGGAGAACAGGGAGAGGATGCAGGCGGAAAGAATGGCTGCCACGGCTGCACACCAGCGTGATGTAGCTGGGATCTACCATGCCCTGCAGATCCTCGTCATGGCATTGCTGCCACAAGGCCTGGCGCAGATGAATGCTGCTGCTGCTTTGACATCCACATCTCCGCCCCCTGATGCGTCAGTGCCTCACAGTGTGGCAGCCAATCCACCTCCGGCCCCTGATGTGTCAGTGCCACACAGTGCGGCAGCCAATCCACCTCCGGCCCTGATGTGTCAGTGCCACACAGTGCTGCAGAGAAAACACCACCACCCACATGTGAGGCACATGAGACATCAGAGGACGAAGATGCGGATGAATCTGCCTTACTGGTAGTAAGGAAGCGGTAGCATTCTTCTCCGCCATATGGCCTGTTTCTGCTTGGTTCTGCCCTCTGCATCATCACCTTCCACTGTCCCCCGATGCACTCTGCGACACTCACCTTGGACCTCGACATGGACTGCCATATTCTGTTTGGTCACCAATGACACAGCTATCAGACTGCGGACTGAACTCTTCCTCTTCCGATGTACTTGTCATTCCCTGAGGGACTCTGGCTGGCCCTCCATGGGCCAACAATGTAAAGTGGGGTTTGCATGGCCCTATACAGCTCCTGCCACAACACTCCACTGAATGTGCATTAAACAATCAAATTCACACGGATGTGTCATGTTTATGATCATTCAAGTATGGAAGTATGAATGTATGTAGGGTCAGTGATTCCCCCTTACGTCCATGTTGCACATGTTGTGGGACTTGAGTCACAGGGTGCAACATTACCGATTGCGGACCAGGTTGCACCGACACCACATCAGAGACACACGCATTAGTTACCTTTTTGTCCAGCCCAGAACGGAACCACGCCCAGAGCGCCGGGGTCATCGTTCACACCCCTACGCTGGACTGGCATACGCCAGGCCAGCCCACTCCGCTTACGCTTACAGGGGGGGACGACAACGCTACATGTCCCAGGTCTCCCCTGTAGTGATCTGCTGATCACAGGTCTAGTTGTCAGCATGCCACAGCCACTCCTTGAGGGCTGGTTCACACCCACACCGCACCCATCCAGCACAGGCGTCACAGGACATGTGACCCTGCCAATAAAAGGGGCCGGGCGCACGTGCCCGAGGCCATTTCCACTATCTAGCTGAGTGTGTCCGTGTAGTCATTATTTATGCATGAGGGCCTAGGGCCCTACCACATCACATTCCCCTCTGCCGGAGGTGACATGATGGCGTCCGCACCACGAGACTCAATCATAAAGGGCCCATGACTTGAGGTGCACAGAGTTGGTGGCATCCGAGGCACTTTGGCCAGCACGGGCCTACCGCCACGTGGCGATGACTTGAGGTGCACAGAGTTGGTGGCATCCATGGCACTTTGGCCGGCACGGGCCTACCGCCACGGGATGGTGACTTGCGGTGCACTGAGTTAGTGGCACCAGAGCTGAGTGGGTGTGCAGCCTGCGATGATGCATAGGCCTCGATACGCCGTCCTGCCAATCAAGATTCGATTTGAATTGTGATCCCAGCTGGACCGCAGTGTACGCCGAGGGCAGCAGGCTGCACAGACATGATTCCACGGCGCGGTGCTGTGCTGCAGGGTGCGCTGGGGGCCTGTGGCGCGGAATCCAGCGATCGGCTGAGGAGGTTGCACCGGCACGTGGTGAGCCCTCTTGGAGACACGCCGGTGGCGGCAGGTGAGCATTGAGGCCTGGGTGCGCAGGGGCGGGCACTCATCACTGGTTGGCGGACTGGTCTGGGGACCAGGGCTGGGGTGCAGCAGGCGCACAGGATCACGTAGGCACCACCGGTCACGGCGGCGTGCTCGTGGCTGGGTGGGGGGAGTGAAGGTGCAGGGGTATCAAGCTGATACAAACCGTGATGCTTACAGGTATGAGTAATCCTGCATCATGAGACCGTAACAGAAGTTAGTGTGACCGTAACCTTCCTTTTCTATCCTACGTAGGTTACGACCACACGTACTTCTGTTACGGTCTTTTTCTGCATGATTTGTCTTTCCTGTGAGCATTCCAGTTTGTCCAAGTGCTATACATTGTACCAGATTAGGTTTGTGACTATACGGACGCTTGACCATTGTCACCATTTGTCCAACAGGTTTCTGGATACTGACTTCCGGTGTATGGAATGGTATTGGGGAGTTCCTGCAGCATATGCAGTTACATGAATCCACATGTTGCCCTGATGAAGTTCCCCGTTGGGCGTTGGCTGTGCTTTTCGTATTGTTTTTTGCTGTATTTGTAATAAAGGACTGTTTTTACACTACTGTTGACTACTGGACTTCATGACCGTGCGCACCCCCATTTCAGTTACTACAGTATTGGGTCTGGGGCACAGTGGCGTCTGGCAACGGCTGGCGTTGGGGTTGGTTGCGCAGGAACACTATGAATTGGAACTGTCGTGTGGTGCGGATACAGGGGCCCGACGTTGCTATTGTGGACATGCATCCATGACATGGGTGAGGAAGTTTGATAGGGCTGGCCGTGAGACTCCTCCGACTCTGGCAGTTGTTGTTTGGGAGGTACCAGGGCCCAACAGGTGCAGTACAGCCAGCAGCTTTGTCTGCGGAGGGATTTTGGTTGTCCGCTGTGTTGGTACCGTCAGCCTGTGGGCAATGTGGGTCAGGATGCGGAGGATGGTTGTCCTTTTATGCCTGTCGTGGGCAATGACTTCCTCTGGCGTTGAGTCTCTGAGGCTGGTGCGTTTTGGGTACGTCCGCTGTCCTGTTCTGCGCTGCCTTGGTGGTAGTCGGGGGGGTGTGGTCCGGGGGGTGGGGCGGGGGGTGGTGGCGGTGGGTGTTGTGGCCCTTTCAGGTCTCCAAGCTGCACGATCAGTGTCTCCATGACATGTTTTGGTCTTCAGGTGTGGTTCTGGGCTGGGCTTCCTTTCATACTGCAGGTAGTCGTCCTGCTTAACACCAGTAAAAGGCAGGTGTTAAATCCCTGCTGCTAACGCGCCTTATCGCCTGTTTTTGGGTCGCATCGCAGATCTGGCTGGTCGTTGAGAATATCGCGAAGTGGTGTTTTTGTGTGTTTTTGCACGGGAACGCCTACTCTGCATATCATTAGCGTCAGTTGTCTCTCTCATCCGCGGCGATGTTTTTTGCAGCAGCTATCGCTGGAAAACTGGCGATATGGGCTGTTTGCACCAGCTTGAGAATGGGGCGATAATTCTTTCGCCACTTTTGCTGCACTAAAGTGCCGATAACTCGGCGATAAGTCCTTGAGAATATGCCCCCAAATGTTTAAGGCCTTTGGTCAAGTTAACATGGCAAACATCTCAGACCACATTTAAATGCACGGTTATGGATACATATACAGCTATGAAATCAATGTAAAATGTTATTCAAATGAAAATAAGGAAGAATGTTAGTATGCACACTCATATAAATGTCGGGATTATACAGTAAATGCACCTTCAGTACCTCGTCAAATGCATCACTTTATGTTCATGATTTAAATCACACAAATATATGAGACCATGTGTAAATATATGTGTCATGGCCAAAACGTGAAAGGATGGAGCGAAAATTATGCTGACCTCGTCCTCCCTCTGATGGCGAATCAAGCCATCACAGATTAAGATTTAATCTTATCAGACGGACCACCAAAAACCTTGTGGTGTTTTAGCATCTAGATTCTTCCAGATGTTTCATGTCATCATAATATTTACTCTGACTTCCCTCTAACTCTACATCTGCTCTCCCATTTTAACTTTTATGCACTTATATCACTTAAAGATCACCATTAGGAATATCACACAAAGGGCAATTATCAGAAGAGGTTTCAAAACAGCACCCAAAATTCCACTCCCCAGGTTTCCAAACCATTTGCCCACTGAAGCAAATCCATTCCCAAGGAATTCCCAAGCACCTGTCGCTAACTCTTAAATCTCCCTTCAGGCTGGAAATATTCTTACTATACTTCTGTAAATTCTTACTTTTGTCAGGAATGTAGGTGCAGCATCCAGCAGATTCCGCCCTCCTTTGCGAGAAGGATGCCTAACACAAGTCGATTCTGTAAAACCATGGAGCTAATCACTACCATTTCAGTATTTACAACTAATGAGCTCCTGCTGTACTAGTGGCCAACTTATCCACCATGGCAGACAATTTTCTAATCTTAATGTCATTCAAAATCACAAATACAGATAAGATCATCGCTATAAAAATATCTCCCACTATTTCTCCAGCACTTGCTCCTCATTTAGGCATAGAATTCTGTTCCCACACAGGATCCTTAGATTGTTCCACATGATAAATCTTTTGAAAAACTACACCTAAATAACACACATCATACCAACCATCAGGTAGCTGGGAATAAGCATGTCCTCCACAAATATAATAAACTCCTGGAATAGCATGGTCTTGACCTCCCACAAACAACTTCCTATTACCTCCAGATTCAAAAGTATGATCACATTCGCTCTGCCCCACATATTTTTATGAACCACATATCTACCTCTAAGTACGCAAAATTTCCCTTTATGCTTCCAATCCAAAGTTAGTGCAGCTTGATTCCCTGCGACTTGATGGTTTTCTTCTTCTTTAGCCTGCTAATACTCATCCTTAATTCTCTGAACCGTTTTTGATCTAGATTCAATATCCCTCCTTCTGTCCTCTACTAAATTCATAAACGTTTTCATGACCCCTGTTAAACTGCAAGTCAAATTGTGTCTGTGGGCATGAGCAGTATCAAATGTCTGGACAGTCTTAAAGAATAATCAGCTGTCTCCATCTCTAAGGTGTTGGGATGACGATTTAAATGTTTAAAAATTGGAACTTCTGAAAGGACTAAACCATAGTTTGAAAAATAATATTGGAAATGACCTTGTCCATACAAAAGTCTCCTTAAAAGGCTTCAAGTGACACCATATATCAAAGGGAGATGATGGTATGTAACACCCTCTGCAGTGGATGCAGGCAAAGGCGTGCAAACATAACAGTCCCTTTCATCCGTAGTGTCAATATATTCATTAAGCAATTTAAAATAAGCATTTGAAGAAAAATCTCCACTTGATGCTTTTACATGTAACTCCTTATCACAAATGTGAATTTCCATCTGCAGGATATGGTGTTGTAGGGGCAACTATGGGCTTCATCCCTACTGAACTAGGTGTAGACGACTGTAACCCTATAAGCAAAATGATTAGTACTACAACCACTAATGTGCCTGCCATTATATACCTATGTCTATTAGTATTAGGATTGGCTTCCATGATTTTCTTTTACACAGAACCGTAGGGTGGAAGTTAGCAGCAGCAGACTTCTTTGTCGGATTCCACCTGTGCAAACGGCAAAACCATAGTTCAAATGATATGCAATAAGATTATGTAAAAAAACTTCGCGAGACTTCCTTAGCCCTACTTTGTGTTCTTCTAAAGGACAACTAATGTTCCTTCAGCTTCCTCGGGCCTCTGTACTCTTCTTTCTTCTCCTACCAAGTTTATATAAATGTCTCTAAAAATGCACAGTTCAAAGTCACTGATAATCACTTTCAGAATAAAATGTATCAGTCTATTTGATGGCAAAGCAATTTCAAGTCACAGTTCAAACAAAATGTTCAGTTCAAGGAGGTTTGGTTGGGTCTGCACCATTATTCCAAAATTCCCAGAACTCTCTTTCTCTGTTATTTGTGGCAAAACCTCTGAAAGCGTACCCTAGCTCGTTTTTACTTTCTGAGAGCAATCCCTTCACCTTCTCTGTCGCTCAGATTAGAATCCTCAGTGTCCTGTGGAATGGTCTAGAGCCCACCTTCTCCTTGCAGATTCAGTCTCCCTCTCTCCTCCCTTCTTGGCCAACACTTTGTGGCTGTCACTTGCCGTTCTACAACACTAGCCTGAGTCAGGGTCTGAGTCTGGCTCATTCACCACCACAGGACAAGACTCTCCTGCTTCAGATTCAGCTACGGACTCCTCAAGATCCCCCTCAGGCTGGACAAATGATTTCTTAGATTCTTGCTGGTTCCAGACAGCTTGACTAACCTGCCCCTGTGGCCTCTCGACCAACACCAACACTTCTGGGCGAGATGCTGTTACATCAAAAGGAGACGAACTCGGTGAGTGTGGGCAACGTGCACCCAATTGGGTAGACCACCACACTTCACAGCAATTGCTGTGACTAGAATTACCTGGAAAGGACTATGCCAGCGGGGCTCCAGACAACTCTTTCATACATGTTTCTTCACCAAGACCCAATCTCAGGGACTAAGATCATGGTGCTACTCGTGATGAGGTGGGCTGTGGCAGCTTCAACCCGATGAGACACAGAACGCACCATGTCAGCCAGTCCTTTGCAGTAGTCAAGTATCATGTCATCAGTAATATTCACAAGTGCATTTGCAGGTACAGCGGGCAGTCTCATAGCTCTGCCCATGATGATTTCATGGGGGGACAATACTGTCTTCCGATCAGGTATGATGCATAGACTCATCAACACAAAAGGCAAAACATCAGGCCATTTCCGAAACTTGGAAGCATACACTTTTGCAAGTCTGGATTTCAATGTCCTATTCTGCTCTGTTAGACCTGAAGCCTCAGGTCTATAGCTATAATGCAATCTCTGATCAACTAATATAGCTGCATACAGCTTCCTCAAGATTTCATTGTTGAAATGTGTCCCTCTGCCTTATTCCAGAGAATTCAGGAAGCCAAACCTAGGTGTTAACTCTCTCAAAAGCAACTTTGCTACTGTGAGATGGTCATTCTTCCTAGTGGGATATGCTTCAACCAACGTGAAAAGAAACACACAACGACCAAGATGTATCTCTACCCATTGCACACAGACATCTTGATGAAATCCAACTGCATCCTGTTGAAGGGATCACCTGATCTTCCTATGTGACTCGATGTCACAATGTTCATTTTCCCTACATTGTGATATAATGCTTCAGCCATCAGCCTGAACCTTGGATTGAACCAAGTCTGTCTAAACAACCTGACCATAGCATCCCTCCCTACATGAGTAGGACTATGATAATGCCTGGCCATCGGTGGTAAAGGACTATTAGGTAGCACAGGTCTACCCTCTCCTGAAACCCAAATCTCATCCTAATCCCTCTTCACACAACCTGCATTAACCCAAATATGATGTTCTGCCTCTGATACTTCTTCCAGAAGCCTCTTGACTTCCTCTCATGTTTCAGCTTTTGTTAACAAAAGGTTGTAGTAGGTCTAGTCTGTCCCTTCATTGGTGTATTTACAGTTAATGGTGCAAGCATAATGGGCACAGTACTTTGCTACCTCATCAGCATATCTGTTGCCAATGGTCACATAATCATCTCCTTTACAATGAGCTGCGCACTTTATGACTGCAACCTGAGCGTGCATCTGTAATGCTTCAAGAAGCTTTCGTGCTTGCTCTCCATTTTGGATAGGTGACCCAGAAGAGGTCATAAACTCCCTCTGGGACCATAACTGTCTGAAATTGTGAACGACACTGTTAGACCTGGGGGTCTCTAGTTGGCTGAGGTATGTACCTTAGTCCAAATAGGGACCCTTGCTTTCTACGTCACGGTAAGGAGGGACACACCTTTAGATAACCCCTGCTCACCCCCTGGTAGCTTGGCACGAGCAGCCAGGCTTATCTCCTAGGCAAATGTGTAAAGTATTTGCATCCACGCTCTCAGTGACACAGTGATAACACCACAAATGGACTCCACACGAGTTTCATAAAAAAACAATTATATATTTATAGAAAAAAGATATACGATGAGACCACACGATAAAAATCCAACATATGCGTATTTGTAATATTTCACCTTGCCGGTTATTAGGCCAGCACACACTGGTAGGTTCTTGCAGTATTAATGAGCAATTCTCGATGATCCAATGCAGTCCTAATGCAATGCTATGCAGTTCGTAATGCAAGAATCAGGCACTTCGTAGTGTAAAAATAATGCAATTCGTAATGCAACAATCAGGCAGTTCATAATGCAAAAATAATGCAATTCGTAATGCAACAATCAGGCAGTTCGTAATGCAAAAATAATGCAATTCGTAATGCAACAATCAGGCAGTTCGTAATGCAAAAATAATGCTTTCGGCACCGATCGCGGTGCTCTGGACGGTCTCTATGCCACTCTTACTGACTCGCGGTCAGCTACTGCCAAAATATGCCCACAACACTGTTATGATGGAAAACAAAGTGCCGCTCCACACTCCGGCCCCGGTACTGCCACTCCTCGGCAAGTACGGGCCGCGATACGGACTTGAGCGGGGGCTCGCGCTGCAAAGACGGGAAAGGCTGAGAGCGTTTCTCTCGTAGCTCGCACCCCGCCCCAGGCGGCGACACACGCACGCTCGCTGAGCGTAACCTGGGGGTGCGATCTCACTCTCCTTGCGGCTTGGGCCTCCGGTGCGACTTCATTGATCTTGGGCAGTGGAACTCGGACCCCCGACGGTGATGGTTCGAGGTCTCTCCTTGGCAAAGGCAGGCTCGGGCCGGCGGCGGTGAATTCCCACAGCTCCTCTGGGGATGCCGGTCCAGGCCGATGGCAATGATGATCGCAGCAGTTCTGGCCACGCTGTCGATCTAAGCAGAGAACAAGACTGCTCCGGGACACACAGTCACAGGGCAATTTCTCATGAAGGTCTCAGGCTGCCACAGGGCACACGCACACAGCGTCGCTGAGACTCACTTGAACTCCGGGTGCACACGATCACAGGGCAATCCTCAAGAGGGTCTCAGGCTGCACGAAGCACACGCACACAGCGCCGCTGAGACTCACTTGGGCTCCGGGTGCACACGATCACAGGGCAATCCTCACGAAGGTCTCAGGCTGCACGAAGCACACGCACACAGCGTCGCTGAGACTCACTTGGACTCCGGGTGCACACGATCACAGGGCAATCCTCACGAAGGTCTCAGGCTGCACGAAGCACACGCATACAGCGTCGCTGAGACTCACTTGGATTCCGGGTGCACACGATCACAGGGCAGTTCTTACGAAGGTCTCAGGCTGCAAAAAGCACACACACACAGCGTCGCTGAGACACACTTGGAAACTTTTATCTTCCTGAGTTTCCACAACAGGGAGCCAGCTCTCCTCGGGCCCTTGGAGACACGCTACTTCAGGACACAGCACACAGCAAAGTCCTCACAAGCAGGGGGACACAGCACACAGCAAAGTCCCTTGTCCTCTCCTTAGTCAAACCAGCAAACTGCAGGCCAGCCCCAGAACACACAGCAAGGGTCAGTCCTTCTCTTCAGTCTCTTCAGCTGTTCTTCTTTGGCAGAGGTTCCTCTTGAGCACCAAGTAGGTTCAATCCTTTTTCAATAGGGATTTCAGTCCAAAGTCCAGGGGTTTCAGCTCTCATAGTTATACCCCTAAATGTCTTTGAAGTCTTTGTGTTCAGGGGGCACTGACCCCTGTCCACCCCAGTTCTGGGTGTCTCCCTCCCAGTGACACCTTCTTCCTTTGATAGTGGGGGTCTGGATCTTCAATCACTCAGCAGGAGATGGAGCCTTTGTTTTATGGCAGCAGCCCAGACCTCTTCACCTCCAGGGGCTACTCCTCCCCCCTACACTCCAGATGCAGGTCAGCCTGTTGCTGTCTCACCTCCCCTCCCTGGGTCAAGACATTTCCCAGATCCTATCACATTCAAATCCAGACAGTCAATCCACAACCAGGCAGAGACACACAGAGTTGTTAGAACAAAAAAACCAGCCACTTCTAAAAGTGTGGTTTCTAAACACACAATTCAAAAACCACCTTCGCAAAAAGATGTGTTATTAAATTGTGAGCTCAGGCACACTAAACTTTACCTCTCCATCTTAAACCTATGGGAAGATAGGCTGGAAACATATTACACAGCCTTCCCCATTCTGTCCTATGGGCAAGATGGCCTTGCAACAGTCAAAAACGAAATGGAGAGTATTTCACTGTTAGGACATGGTACACACCTCAGTACATGTCCTACCTTTCACAAACACTGTACCCTGCCCAGGGGGGTACCTTGGGCCTACTATAGGGGTGTCTGATGTGCATGGAAAGGGAAGGGTAAGGCCTGGCAAGTGGGTGCACTTGTCAGGACAACATGGCAATTAGCAAACTGTGCGCAGGCACTGCAGTGGCAGGCCTGAGTTCTCTCTTTAGGGCTACTTGTGTGGGTGGCACAATTAGTGCTGCAGGCCCACCAGTAGCATTTGCATTACCAGCCCTGGCACACATAGTGCAGTTTACTAGGGACTTTACTAGTAAGGCAAACATACCAATTATGGACAACCAATTACCATTACACTTTACACAGGGAGCACTTGCACTTTGACACTGATCAGCAGTGGCAAAGTGCCCAAAGCATCTAAGTTGGTAACACCATGTCAGAAAAAAGGGCTAGGGGGAAGGCAAAAAGTTTAGGGAACTTTAGCCAAAAAGGGCCAAGTCCAACACAACCCCCTCCCAGCCTAAAGCCAGGGTAGACCAATCAATTACCTTGATGGACTTCCCTGCTTGGGGCGATAGAACACGGGCGCGGGCCCGGTACCGCAGGGACACCCTCCTGTTCTATGCCTTCGTGACCCCAGGGGGTTCTCTTGGTCACTACTCTCTGGGCCAACTATGCTGCTCCATGGGTACTTCCTGGTAGTCGGGGACCCTCTAGGGGTGCTGGTCCCTTGCCAACTCCCAACCAGAGCGGTACCCCTGGAAGACCCATCGGCCAGGATACTGTCTCCAGTTATCCAGCCCTCCAGGTTAGAGGTGGGGTCACCCCGGTCACTTTTAGAGGACCTAGCCCTACTGGCTGGGCCCTGTCCCACGGGTTTTCCCACGGGGGAACACCTCCCCTCCTTAACCTTCCATTTAGATTTTTGTGCCTGCCACTTAGGAATGGCACCCACCAACTTCAGGACCACGGGAGCTCTGGTCACAGACGCCCGTGACCTCTTGACGCTAGGTGTTCCTCCTCGCACTGCTGGCAGGTAGGTTCTAGACCTCCACCGTGGTGCTCCTCTAAGGATCCCTCCAGTCTCTGGGGGGGTTGGGGACCCCCGGGGACGCTGCTTACACTCTCTCCCTCTCCTTTGAGACAGGGTGCTAGCCTGCATGCCCCCCCACTTCTCTGGGCCCTGACGGCACCACTCTGTCTTTCTTCCCTCCCACGGGACTGGAAGATCCCCGAGTTGCTGCTGGGGTTCCCCTTTGGTGATTCTTCAGACCCCCCGACCCATGACCAGGGGCCTGTCTCGGGGGCAAGCTCCTGGGAATCAAAGAGCTCGCAGTCTAACAGGTGTTTTCGTAACTCTGAAAAATGTTTACTGAGCCGAGGCTCCCTGGAGCCCAAATTGAGCAATTCTTTGTAATCATTCGCCATGCTAACCAACACCCAATCATCCAGTGCACGCGTGTACTCATCCAGATCCTCCACCCGAGTACTGGATTTCAGTCTCTGGAAATCCCTGAATTTCTGCAGGTACTGTTCAGGAGTGAGCCCATACCTGAGGCATAAAGCCTCCTTCATATTGGTGTAGGTCAGGGTTCCCGCCCTCTCTAAAGGTGGTAAAACATCCCTCCCAGAAGCCTCAAAGTGTTTCCATAGGCCTGCCCCCCAATGCTTCTCAGGCACCTCATTCATCCTCAGTGCGATCTCATATGCCGTGAACCACGCATAAATATCATCACCCCTTTGGTAATCTCGCACTAAGTCTTTGGGAATGTACACCTTCCCTGCTGGCACTGGTTGTGTGCTGCCACCATTCGAACTGGACTCCGCCTGTTTAGCCTTAAGGTCCAGTTCCCTCATGCTTAACTCATGAGCTAAGAGAATCTTCTTCTCTTCCAAGGCGAGAGCGTTCTTGCTCTCCTCTGCTCGCTTTTCACTTTCAATGAGCAGTTTGTTCTCTTCTGCTTGAGCCTTAAGTTTTAAAACCTCCAACTCATTCTCTCTGACCCTTTGGTTTTCCTCCAGCTCCTCTGGGGAAAAACTCCTCCCTGAATGGTTACTACCAGCCCCTGAGGCTGGTCCTTCCACCGGCAAATCCTGTGGACCAAATCCATTCCCTGGGTCATCCTCATCCACCTCAGCATCACCTGTCTCCTGAGCCCCTTTGGCTTCCCACCAGGCCCTCAAGGCCGTTTGCAGCTCCTCCTTCTTGGCGCTACTTTTCACGGGACATCCCAAAGCTCTGCAGAATTGCCTCAATTGATCAATTTTGTAGGTAAGCAATGCCTCAATGTCGAACTCCAATTCTACAACCTCACAGGCTACTTGACTCCTCTGAGACATGATATGTGGCTTAAAGGTCGCTCAAAAATAGAACCAAAAATCAAAACACAATATGTGGTTGCGTCGTGGTCTGCGCTAAACTAGTGATGTACACCAATCACTGTGAGTGAATTTGCAAATACAGGTTCCAATCCCACACCGCTGACCACCAATGTTAGACCTGGGTGTCTCTAGTTGGCTGAGGTATGTACCTTAGTCCAAATAGGGACCCTTGCTTCTACGTCAGGGTAAGGAGGGACACACCTTTAGATAACCCCTGCTCACCCCCTGGTAGCTTGGCACAAGCAGCCAGGCTTATCTCCAAGGCAAATGTGTAGAGTATTTTCATCCACGCTCTAAGTGACACAGTGATAACACCACAAATGGACTCCACACGAGTTTCATAAAAAAACAATTATATGTTTATAGAAAAAAGATATACGATGAGACCACACGACAAAAATGCGTATTTGTAATATTTCACCTTGCCGGTTATTAGGCCAGCACGCACTGGTAGGTTCTTGCAGTATTAATGAGCAATTCTCGATGATCCAATGCAGTCCTAATGCAATGCTATGCAGTTCGTAATGCAAGAATCAGGCACTTCGTAATGTAAAAATAATGCAATTTGTAATGCAACAATCAGGCAGTTCGTAATGCAAAAATAATGCAATTCGTAATGCAACAATCAGGCAGTTCGTAATGCAAAAATAATGCAATTCGTAATGCAACAATCAGGCAGTTCGTAATGCAAAAATAATGCAATTCGTAATGTAACAATGAGGCAGTTCGTAATGCAAAAATAATGCTTTTCGGCACCGATCACGGTGCTCTGGACGGTCTCTATGCCACTCTTACTGACTCGCGGTCGGCTACTGCCAAAATATGCCCCCAACACTGTTATGATGGAAAACAAAGTGCCGCGCCACACTCCGGACCCGGTACTGCCACTTCTCTGCAAGTACTGGCCGCGATACAGACTTGAGCGGGGGCTCGCGCTGCAAAGATGGGAAAGGCCGAGAGCGTTTCTCTCGTAGCTCGCACCCCGCCCCAGGCGGCGACACACGCACGCTCGCTGAGCGTTACCTGGAGGGTGCGATCTCAATCTCCTCTCTTCTCCTTGCGGCTTGGTCCTCCGGTGCAACTTCGTTGATCTTGGGCAGTGGAACTCGGACCCCCGACGGTGATGGTTCGAGGTCTCTCCTTGGCAAAGGTAGGCTCGGGCCGGCGGCGGTGAATTCCCACAGCTCCTCTGGGGATGCCGGTCCGGGCCGATGGCAATGACGATCTTAGCAGTTCTGGCCACGCTGTCGATCGAAGCAGAGAACAAGACTGCTCCGGGACACACACTCACGGGGCAATTTCTCACAAAGGTCTCAGGCTGCCACAGGGCACACGCACACAGCGTCGCTGAGACTCACTTGAACTCTGGGTGCACATGATCATAGGGCAATCCTCACGAGGGTCTCAGGCTGCACGAAGCACACGCACACAGCGTCGCTGAGACTCACTTGGACTCCGGGTGCACACGATCACAGGGCAATACTCACGAAGGTCTCAGTCTGCACGAAGCACACGCACACAGCGTCGCTGAGACTCACTTGGACTCCGGGTGCACACGATCACAGGGCAGTTCTTACGAAGGTCTCAGGCTGCAAAAAGCACACGCACACAGCGTCGCTGAGACACACTTGGAAACTTTTATGTTCCTGAGTTTCCACAACAGGGAGACAGCTCTCTTCGGGCCCTTGGAGACACTCTACTTCAGGACACAGCACACAGCAAAGTCCTCGCAAGCAGGGGGACACAGCACACAGCAAAGTCCCTTGTCCTCTCCTTAGTCAAACCAGCAAACTGCAGGCCAGCCCCAGAACACACAGCAAGGGTCAGTCCTTCTCTTCAGTCTCTTCAGCTGTTCTTCTTTGGCAGAGGTTCTCTTGAGCACCAAGTAGGTTCAATCCTTTTTCAATAGGGATTTCAGTCCAAAGTCCAGGGGTTTCAGCTCTCATAGTTATACCCCTAACTGTCTTTGAAGTCTTTGTGTTCAGGGGGCACTGACCCCTGTCCACCCCAGTTCTGGGTGTCTCCCTGCCAGTGACTCCTTCTTCCTTTGATAGTGGGGGTCTGGATCTTCAATCACTCAGCAGGAGATGGAGCCTTGTTTTATGGCAGCAGCGCAGGCCTCTTCACCTCCAGGGGCTACTCCTCCCCCCTACACTCCAGATGCAGGTCAGCCTGTTGCTGTCTCACCTCCCCTCCCTGGGTCAAGACATTTCCCAGATCCTATCACATTCAAATCCAGACAGTCAATCCACAACCAGGCAAAGACACACAGAATTGTTAGAACAAAAAAACCAGCCACATCTAAAAGCGTGGTTTCTAAACACACAATTCAAAAACCACTTCACAAAAAGATATGTTATTAAATTGTGAGCTCAGGCACACTAAACTTCACCTCTCCATCTTAAACCTATGGGAAGATAGGCTGGAAACATATTACACAGCCTTCCCCATTCTGTCCTATGGGCAAGATGGCCTTGCAACAGTGAAAAACGAAATGGAGAGTATTTCACTGTTAGGACATGGTACACACCTCAGTACATGTCCTACCTTTCACAAACACTGCACCCTGCCCAGGGGTGTACCTTGGGCCTACTATAGGGGTGTCTGATGTGCATGGAAAGGGAAGGGTAAGGCCTGGCAAGTGGGTGCACTTGTCAGGACAACATGGCAGTTAGCAAACTGCGCGCAGGCACTGCAGTGGCAGGCCTGAGTTCTCTCTTTAGGGCTACTTGTGTGGGTGGCACAATTAGTGCTGCAGGCCCACCAGTAGCATTTGCATTACCAGCCCTGGCACACATAGTGCACTTTACTAGGGACTTTACTAGTAAGGCAAACATACCAATTATGGACAACCAATTACCATTACACTTTACACAGGGAGCACTTGCACTTTGACACTGATCAGCAGTGGCAAAGTGCCCAAAGCATCTAAGTTGGCAACACCATGTCAGAAAAAAGGTCTAGGGGGAAGGCAAAAAGTTTAGGGAACTTTAGCCAAAAAGGGCCAAGTCCAACAGACACCAAAGCCATACTGACTATCAGTGAAAATGGTCACCCTCTGCTGGTGGAAGACACAGCATGCTCTTGTAAGAGCAATCAATTTAGCCACATGTGCAGAAAATACTCCTTGGAGCCATGAAGCTTCAACTACTCCCGAAACTGTACAGACTGCATAAGCAGCTCCTAAATTCCCTCCATGGTCTCGCAAACACGAGCCATCCACAAACAATGCAAAATCTGATTCAGGCAGTGGCCCATCTTATATCTGGTGCAGAGACAGAATATCAAGTACAACATATCGAGTTGCACAAATATCGAGTCATTAATATCGTGGGTCAGGAATATCAACAGCAAGAATATCGTGGTCAAGAATATCGACCTAAGGTAAGAAATATCGTTTTTAAAAATATCGAAGTGTTTAATATCGTTTGCAAAAATATAGTTTATAAATATCATTCTTTTATTATTGTTATGTATTTTTGTATATATTTTATATGTATGTGATGTATGTTTTTTTGTATAAGATTTGTTTGTATTTTGAATATATGTGTTACATTTTTAGTAGTTATTAATTTTTTTTAATTTGAATTTTGCGCTTTTAGTCCCATAGCGGGTTGTGGGTTTATAGGGAAATAGGGTGGGAAGTAATTTAATTATATTTAATTTTTTTATTTTATTTTAGCATTTTTTGTTCTGTAGTGGGTTGTGGGTTTATAGGGGAATAGGGTGGGAAGTAATTTAGGGGCTCATTACGATGGCAGATGGACTTCAGTCCGTCCGCCATCGTTACGGATTTGGGACCGGTCGTCTAAGCGGCGGCCTCCCCACAATCCGAATCACGATGCGACCGCCACCACGGCGGTCGCATCACCTATATTTTGCATTGTGGCGGGGATGCGGTCAGCAGCCCCTGCCAAAATGCAAAATATAGGGTGCAGACACATCCCTGCACAACGTGGCAGCCACCCTGCGGTGCCTGCCCCATGGTGCAGGGATATGTAGGGGGGCACCATAGGTGCCCCCTAAGGTACATCTCGTTGCCCCAGGGATTAAGGGGGGCCCGCTACTGGCCCCCAAATCCGTTTTTGCCATTCGTTTTGCTGCAGTTTGTCCACCGCAAAACGAACGGAGGAAAGGGATATCATAATCCCTACTGCGGTGCCTGCAAGGCACCGCCGCAATGTTGGGTCATGTTTCTGTTCCGACAGGCGGTCGGAAAAGGACCGCCTGTCAGAACCGTGGCGGGCGGTCTGTACGATCGCCACGCTTACCCAACGATTCCCCCCGACATCATAATATGGCGGGGGGGAAACAGCAGTAGGATGGCAGAAGGCCCACCACGGACCGGCTGTCGGTTGCGGGCCTTCCACCATCGTAATGAGCCCCTTAATTATATTTAATTTATTGATTAATTTTTATTTATTAATATTTGTTTAATTGAGATGTTATAGTGTTAAATGTGTAAATTAATTTATTATTAATTAATTAATAATTGGTTGTCAATTAATTTTAATTAATTAATTGGTAATTAATTATGGTAATTGTGTAATTAATTTTAGGTGTGTGTTGTGGTGTTTATAGGTGTAAATGGTGGGAAGAAATGTATTTTTAATTTATGAATTAATAATTGGTTGTTAATTAATTTTAATTAATTAATTTGTAATTAATTTTGGTAAGTGTGTAATTAATTATATTTGTGTGTGGTAGTTTGTATAGGTGTAAAGGGTGGGAAGTAAATTATTTTTAATTGATGAATTAATAATTAGTTGTTAATTTATTTTAATTCATTCATTGGTAATTAATTATGGTAATTGTGTAATTAATTTTATGTGTGTGGTGTGGTGTTTATAGGAGTAAAGGGTGGGAAGTAATTTGCGTTTAATGAATGAATATATAGTTGTTAATTATTGTTAATTATTTGATATTTATTTTGGGTAAATGTTTATTTTTTGTGTTTTATTTTTACTTTTAAAGAGGTAAAGGGTGGGTATTAAATACAATTTTGTTATTTAATTATTAGTTGCTATTAGTAATTGTTTTTCTTTAAAGAAAATATAATTGTGTTTTATTATTTTATAGTTTAATTTAGGTGTGTGTTGTGGATATTACAGTGTTAAAGCTTGTGTACTCAATTAATGTTTATTTTTATTATTTTTAATAAGTAGTTTTTTAATTCATTATTAATTGTGTGAATTATGGAAATAAATGTCATTAAAAATGTTGAAGTGTTTTGTTATCGGTGTGGTGTTATAGGGTATGAAATAAAATAAATATATTTATGTTTTAAATAATTTTTTTGTTTGTTAATATTTGCTACTTTTAAATAATTATTGTTTATAAATGTATTTATTAATTTATTGTATATATTATTTGTAGATTTTTGTTATATGTAATTAATATTATAATATGTGTTCTTTTTATATGTTTAATATATTTAAATTTATATATTTTAAATATTGTTTTTTTATTTTTATAATTTTTTTAATTTTGTAAGATTTTTGTTTTTTTCTAACTGTTTAAGTGTTATTAGTAATTTTTGTTTCTCTGCTATCCAACACTTTCCCTAATGTTGCAGTCACTGGAGTGGGAATAGTAATTTTTACCTCTTTGCTATCCAGCACTTTCCCTACTGTTGCATTCACTAGAGTGGAAATAGTATTTTTTACCCCTCCACTATCCAGCACTTTCCCTAATGTTGCACTCACTGTAGTGGGAAAAGTAATTTGTACCCATCCGCTATCCAACACTTTCCCTACTGTTGCACTCACTGGAGTGGGAATAACATTTCTTACCCCTCCGTTGTCCAACACTCATCCTGCTATTGCATTCAGTGGAGTGGGAATAGTAATGTTTACCCCTCCGCTATCCAACACTTTCTCTACTGTTGCATTCTTTGCAGTGGGAATAGTAATTTTTACCTCTCCGCTATCCAATACTTTCCCTACTATTGCACTCACTGGAGTGGGAATAGTAATTTTTGCCCCTCCGCTATCCAACACTTTCCCTACTGTTGCCGTCTTTGGAGTGGGAATAGTAATTTTTACCCCTCCGCTATCCAACACTTTTCCTACTGTTGCACTCTTTGTAGTGGGAATAGTAATTTTTTCCCCTCCGCTATCCAACACTTTCCCTACTGTTGCGATCACTGAAGTGGGAATAGTCATTTTTATAAACCACACTAACCCCAGCAGTGAGCCGGAGGAGGGAACTAGAGGCACAGGGCATCAGGAGCTAGCCAGCCTCCAACATACAATGTTAAACACAAGTAGGGCTGCCCCCCCAAAAAAGTGACCTATAGTGCTCAAAGTGAGATTGTGAGTGTTGGCATCTCACAAAAAGTGAAGGACTGGCCTCACACACCACCTGGTGTCATGCTTCATCATCGGCAGTCCTCGCCCTCTAAAAACTTGGTTTGATAGAGGGCGGGCATACACCTGACGACAGGGATGCACTTCTAAATTAAGTGGAGGCCCTTGAGTAGTGAGTGTAATTTAAAAACCATTACAGTTGTCGAATTAATTTTAATAAGGTGGGCAACTGTATGATATTAAAAAGGTGAACGGTGACCTGGGGAGGTTATTGTCCCCTCACTGTGATATATAGGGTCAACATGTTTCTGCCTGGTGTCCCATAGGGGTACGTGGCATTCTTCAGGACCTGTTCTAATGCGGGCTCCGTCCTTACCAACCTTGTGATAAGGGAAAACCACTCGATGGGGTGACCTTTGTTACTCCGCTCTTTGTAAGGGCTCCAAGTTAGCCCATTAGTCTTAACCTACGTTCTCCATGGGAGGAGGAAATGGAGAAAGGCCCCTGTAGTCACACTTATGTCAAGGTGCGCCTTCCGCTGTGGCACCTAGCTGTGTCCTTCTCTCTTCCCCGTCGGTTCCCTTATCACAAGGTTGTGTGCCAGCCTCTATAACGGAAAAGGTGGGTATCCACTGACAACTGTAGCCCACCATTCCCAAGAACATTCTGACTTCTTTCTGTGTTGTTGGCGGCTTCATTTGCAGAATCACTGAGATTCTTTCCTGTGACACCTTCCTGACTCCTTTCTCAATGTGATGTCCAAGATAGAGGACTTCTGTCAAACATTATTGCAACTTATTGGGGGGGACCTTATATCCATTCTCAACCAAGTGGTTCAACAGAAAAATAGTATTCGTCTTGCAAGCTTCCTGAGTATTTGACACAACCTGTAGGTAGTCAATATACTGTACCAGGAGAGAATTACAGGGCATCACCAAGGACTCCAGGTTCTTTTTAAGGATCTGGTGAAAAATGGAGGGCTTTCCCTATACCCTTGCGGGACTCTGCACCATGCCAAAACACAACTGCCGAAATGAAAAGAGGAACTGAATGTCCTTGTGCAAGGGCATGGAGAAGAAGGCCTGACAAAGATCAATGACAGTGAACCACTCATCCTCACATGGAATCGGAAACAAAATCACAGCTGGATTTGGTACCATGGGACAACAAGGAACCACAATATTGTTTATCTTTCCTGGGCGGAGTTTGCGGAATTCTGCTATGCGGAACTCCGTGAAGTGCAGAAAAAACTAAGCTGCACTACGCGGAGCTCCGCAAGCGGCAGAGTACGTTTGATAAATGCTGTTCGCGATGATTTTCAGTGCCAGGTGCTTGTCTGCATTGTGCAATCATCGCGAACGGCACCATGCACAGCGCAAGCGGGCGCTGCTTCCTCTCTGCCGCTCGAGTAGATTTTTACTCGAGCGGCAGCTTTCTCAACTCGACCGGACAGTTTCTCAATGCGAGTGGTCGCGAGCATACGCGACCACTTGCAATGAGAAATCTGACCGCCTGCGTTGAGAAATCTTGCCGGGAGGTTGAATTTCCATGCTTGCGCTCGCCAGCTTGATGTTGACGATTGCGAATGAGGGAAAATCTCGCAGGGAGGTGGATTTTCCTCGCTCGCGCTCGCCAACTTGACGTTGACGAACATGAGCGAGGGGAAAAAACTCGCAAACTCCGCGAGCGGAGCGGAGT
Source organism: Calotriton arnoldi (assembly GCA_963921515.1). Taxonomy (NCBI): domain Eukaryota; kingdom Metazoa; phylum Chordata; class Amphibia; order Caudata; family Salamandridae; genus Calotriton; species Calotriton arnoldi. Next base: position 539,959 of record CAWUFW010006037.1, on the reverse strand, counting down.
TCACTGTCCAGACTTAGTCCTGGACTATGTGGTACTTACCGTTAGGTTTCTGTAAGCCCATAATGGGTGAATTACATGGACTACCCATAATCTCCTTCAAATACATTGTTGGATCATGGTCTTGATTACTAGAGTAATTCCAGCAATCATTTCAGGGTTCAGATTATATTGCGAGGTTCTTGGGTACTCAACATTAGGCTTTATCTGTATACAGACAGGCTCAACTCCTTTGATGAGTCTAATGTCCTTCCCTGAAAAGTCCCAAACTTCTGATTTCACTGTATCTCTGAGATCCAGGGATAACTCTTCACTTGTCATCATAGGTAACAACTCAATTGCAGGAATTTGATTCACCAATTTAAAAGTAACATCTTTATCATGAGTTTAGAACTCCACACCTCTTGGGGTGCGTTGAATGGTGCAATTCAGCTTGCACAACAAATTGCATCCCAACAAACTCACAGGACTCGAATCACATACCACAAATTGGTGATTCTCTTCAAAATTGCCGATTTTTACAGGCACAGCCTTTGTTACGGGATTTGTCTTTTGTTTATCTGTGACACTTACAGCTTGAATTCTCTTTTCTGAGAGGCGTAGGTTTGGAACTTCCATTTTTCTGACAGTAGAACGGGTAGCACTAGCATCAACTAGAAATGAGATGGGGTAGCCATTTTCCTCACCATCTATAAATGGACCCCTCTGGTCTACCTCCAAGACTGCGCCAAGCACACAATCTTCTACCCCTCTCCGGCACCATCAGGAGGACTGATCGGAGGTACAGAATTGTCAACTGTGTCAAACATGGAATACTGCTGGAAAGCATTGTTTTTCTGGAAAGAATTCAGACTCATGTTTTGTACTTAGTTTGAAGTGAATCTAGGGCCATTAGCAGCCTGCTGTGGCATCCGGGTTGTGGAAACTGCATCACTGGGGCTTGAGACACATTCAAATTTTGAGACCTTGGTCTCAGCATATTTTGTGACTGCATGGGGTTATTATTCTGAGACTGTGTAAACCCCAAGTTTTGACCTTGATTTACAGGACTGAGATGATATTCTCTCTTCCAATGCCCAACTTATTACAATAATGACAGGGGTTAGACCACTTCAAAGTAGCCACATCACTCCCAGTGCTCAGATTAATTGAAACGCCATGACCTCTACCTTATGGCTGAAATCCTCCTCCACCTTATATTGCAGGAACTCCCTGCTGATACACTACCTGCATGAGGGGAACATTCCCTACAAAAGGCTGACTTTGAACTCCTCTCTGAGCAGCCTTCGTTTGCGCCACCATCAGTTTCTCTTTCAATTTATTCTGCCTCATTTCTGTTTTGTCATTACAGTACTTGGCATATCTCAAAATGCTGCTGAATCATCATGTTAATTTCAGGCCTCAATCCTGTCACAAACCTAGACACAAAATGTCCCATACCTTTGGGCTTCAGGGTCTCCATTCCACTGTACTTTTAAATGCCTGCAACAATCTCTCATAATATGCATGAATCGTCTCTTTGGGGTCCTGGGTCGTTCGGTCAATCTTGACCCAGTCAATATCTTGTGGCAATACTTAAGACTTCAAACATATCATCATCTGGTTATACTTTCTCATTACTATGGGTAAAAGACCATTAGTCGGTGGCTCCCTTGCCTGCTCTCTCTCTGGCCATTCTGGGCTATGTTATATGCTGTCCACAAATCAGTTGGAACCACAATATCAAAAAGGGTATTTAAATCAGTCCACAAAACCTTTGAGATTTTCACAAACCACTCAACTTGTTTGTATCATTCTACAGGCTTCTCTCTTAATCTCGGAAATCATTTGGGAATGACGTAAGATCACTCCTACTCCAAGGTACATGGACATAACCTCCGCCGGGTACTTCCCATAAAGAAAAACTTGTAAAACCCATTCCCCCTCATACTGGAGAAGGGGTTCTCCATAGATCTCTTTTGACCTTTCTTTTTTGCCCATTTACCTTCCCACTTATCTAGCGCACTCCAGATCCGAAAGTTTGGAATCAACTTCTGAATTCGCGATTTCATTCCTGGTATTCTCATGCACTCAACATCTTTACCATTAAAACAGAGTTGGTGACTTTTCTGTGAGGCCTTTGTCCGATCCAAATGTACCTCATATTTCTGAGCTCCTTTGGACAATTTATTATAGGCTTGCCTTGCTCGTCTAGTAACATCCTTACTCATAAACAAAAATTCACTTTCCTTTTGAGTATCTAATTGGGCCAATTCAAGACTTCTACTTATCATTTCATCCAATTCAAGTTTTAATATACCTACATCCATCAAGTTTACCCTCAATGATGACTTAATTGTTTCCTTGACTCAATTCTGTGCTTCCACTCTTGTACGAAGTGGCATTAAGAACCTTCAACCATTCGTCTAATTCTTGAGTGTTAAGACTATGTCACAACTAAGGGTCTTTAGGTTCTGCCCCCTCTCTGGGTGTGCTACTGTGCGCATTTAGGGGTGGCTCCCTGGTAAGCATACCTATCTCTGGCAGTCCCAGAAATTACCTTAGAGGTCCGAATCCTGTCTAGTTTATTGCTGAATCTGCACTCGCACCACAAGGAGAACTCACATTCAAAGGAATTAAGGGAACAAATACTCCTACCTTTTGAGTTTGTAGGAGCATTCTCTGGGGTTTTTAGTTTGGCGGGACAGCTAAGTGCAGAATTTGAGTTATATATAGGAACCACAGGACCAATAGTAACCGGGACAGTGAGAGCTTCTGGAGCATTAAGAGCTATGGAGATACTAGGGGCACAAATCCCTAGATTCCCTCCCATCAGATCATATTATGGTTCACATTTACTCGTGCGGTAGCCACTCCAGAATTCCCATTCACGCCTCCACCTCCCATTAATTGCATCTCATTATAAGGAGGTGGGCGTTCTGACAACAACACATTTAGAAGATAGTCGCTAGAGTCACAGTCACTAAATGTGCTTCTTACATCTTGTTCCTTTGACTCATTCCCTCTTTCTCTCATTTTCTTCTCTTTCCTTCCCATCTCAAATTCATCACTTGTTAATGCGGGATGCAACTTGGCCCTTTCTATAATGTCAGTTCTCCACTTCCTCTGTTCTGCATCCCACCTTGCATCGGCGTAAGTACACACTGCCTTTCTAGCTCTTCCCTGGTACTTCTCCTTCTCTCTGGCATGAGCCAAAAGCTCCCAAGCATTGAGCCCTTCAAACTGTGTAGGTCTAGGCTGTGGTTTCATCTCGTATAATATCCTTCTTACATTCTCAATGGTTCGCTCATTAAATGTACCATAGCGTGGAAACGCTAGTGCACCTTTTTTCTCAGTGATCTTATGCCATTGTTTAAGCCAAATACAAGTATGGAGCCCTACATTTATCACCATATAATGAACTTCAGTATCTTCAGGTGGTGCCTCTTCTCACTCTCTAACAGATATTGTCACATCTCCCCTAATCAAATCTCGTATAGTCTTAAAGCATTTCATTTTCAGGTAAAATGTCAATAATCACAAATAGAATTTCGTTTCAGAGGAGGAAAAAATAGTCTACCCACAATTCTTGTTTAGAGTAAACAACCAATACCAGCACAACACTCTATGACGTAGGCAACCAATAACAGCGCGGCTTTACAATAATCATCCAATTTCAGCGCTGCACACCGTGACGTCAATCTCACTCTTTGCAGCAGGTCACCCTCCTCACAGTTTTCATGAACTCACTCTCCTCAGCAATATGCATGAAAACAAACACAAAGCAGTTGCAATAAATAACTTTGTCTGTTCCACTAAAGAAATCAACAGTTTTCAATCATACAAGAAATGGTTCAGAATAACAGTTTCTGACCTACTCAGACACACACTGGAATGAAACCTCGACCTGTTGGCTTCACCCGGATTAGTCCAGATTCCCCCTGCCGAAAAGAGTCCACCACACTAACCACACCTCACTTTTCACTAGGTCACGTTGGACCCGATAACAACTGTAACTTCTCCATGCTAGGCCCCACTTTCACATGAAATTTCAAACAATTCCGCCAAACATCATGCAATCTCCATAAACACCAAAAGCTAAGCTTAAGCTGTTAAAATGTGCAACCCTATTAATATTCATTCCTCTGCTGTTATAACTTTGCCTCGAACCGCTGGAACTCCGCTGATCCTCCAACCCGAAACATGGGCTCTATGGCTGGGACTGGGATCGAAAGTATTCTCATATAAAGTATTATATCTTCCCTAAATCAGGACCTAACCACCCTCGCTTTGCTACCATCTGCCAGAGCACTGAGCCATATCTCCAGATTTCCCTTCAATAGACCTTTTTAGGTTCCTGAGGAATAAAGAGGAATTAACATGATCCACAAGTTCAATTTAAAGTGCAGCCCATTTGCCTACACAGTGAGGACACAAAGTCGTAGATGGGGATAAGTATAGATTTATTGCAAATTCAAAGCGAAGGTGATGTACACTAATCTCAAGAATACGTTGCAAAAATACAGAATCACTACTGGCAGGCCAAATTGTCCGACAAAGTTAAGTCTTAATAACGTGAAGCATACAAGAAATTTTGTAATGGCAATACAGAAAATAAGAAACAGAACCTGGTGGTCAGTATATGGTTTTCGGTCCCCTCGCCTATACATAAGGAAATCTAAGAGCCTGATTTAGATCTCTGCAGGCAAATTACTAAGTCACAACGGTGACGGATAGCCCGTCCACCAAAATATAAATCCCATTATATCCTATGGGATTTATATTTCGACAGACGGGATATCCGTCACTGTTGTGATGGAGTAACCCGTCCACCGAGATCTAAATCAGGCCCTAAGTTTTCTAACTAACCCTGAACTAAGGGGCCGATTCCGATTCGGGCCGGAAATCTCTCCGACCGAGCCGGACCCGGAGAGATTTCCGACCGAATCGAACCCGTGCAGCCCGACCGAACGAGTGCGATGCGCACGTATGCCATCGGACTCGAGTCGGTCGGACTCCCATTGAAGTCAATGGGAGCCTGTCGTACAACGCGTACGCGGGCTCCCATTGACTCAATGGGTGCGAGGCGGACAAGGGCGCCCCCTACAGCGTGTACGTGGCGAAGCGTCTCGCGCCGTACTCGCACAGGTAGGGGGGACCCATGGGTCCCCCCTGTGTGCGACTCGCGCGGCTACGCGTACAGGGGGGTCCGACACGGACCCCCAAAGTACGGCTCCGACTGCTCTTTGGAGCCGGAGTGCGCGGCTCGATCAGACTGCCTCGCGGCGCGCATCGTACTTACCCGGCCGGGGAACGTCTCCATTGCGCGGTGCGAGTCGAGTCCGAGCGAGTCGGTCGGTGCGGTTGGACCCGGGAACGAGTCGGTCGGAGCGGTCGGGACGCCCGGACGAGTCGGTCGGCGATTTCGCATCGTACTCGCTCGCCCGGACGCGCGTACGATTCGGTCGGGCAATAGGACTCCGAATCGGATCCGGTTAAGCCGAATCCGATTCGGAGCCCTACCGGCCGAGATCGGAATCGGCCCCTAAGTAGTATTAATGGGAAAACCTAATTAGTTCCAATAATGCAGGAAGGTGTCAGCAATGTAGAGACTTCTGTAGACGTTTTCCAAACTCAGAGGTATTGCATAGCCTAAAGCCACACAATGGAAATATAGCAAAGAAGTCTGTACCCTTCAAAGTCTAAAGGAATCTGCCTAAAGCTAAAGAGTGACCACCAATTAAAACTGCACAGAACGTTCGAGAATCCCACATCATGTGTCTCAGTACTTTTCCCCCTTCTCACAATAAAACTTGAAAATTGAACTTGAAGCTTCCCTCTTCTGGTCCACACATCAGAACATCTTTGGATTTCTCCTGTCTCCAGATACAACATTAACAGTGGTTCTCCTTTTGTTTGTTAGGGCCTCTCATCCTTGCCAAAAGTAATCTTCCCGAGCCTCACTATCTCTCATATACAATGTGCCTTTCACCTACTATGAGATAATATGAACGCAACTGCAAGAAAAAGAAAACATTGCAACTCGAGCAAACTTTCATGTCAAAGGTTAAACATTAAAATCCAAATGCTTAAGGCCTTTGGTCAAGTTAACGTGGCAAACATCTGAGAACACATTTAAATACAGTGTTTTGGATACATATACAGCTATGAAATAAATGTAAAATGCTATTCAAATTCATACGTTGTCATATAAGGGTTAACAATATTATTCAAACCATGCAAATGCAGATATATATGAGAACTGCAATTCGGTGACACTGTAAAGAAGAACATTAGTATGCATATTCATATAAATGTCAGGGTTATACAGTAAATGCATCTTCACTATCTGGTCAAATGTTTTACTTTATGTTAATGATATTAGATCATCCGAATCTATGAGACCATGTGTACATATAAATGGCATGGCCAAAATGTAAAAGGGTGGAGCCAAAATTACACTGCTCCACTGGGATACGGTGTGTTTATCAGGGAAGTGAAATAGGACATGATGAGGCACCATATATGGCTATTAGAACCGATTTGCAGCACTTCTTGTAGAGAATTATTTGTTTTTTATTTGCTTCCATATGAGCATTTGGGTGGAGTTAAATGGTGATCACATCTGTGCTTTCAAGAGGCTCCAAGGTCATGCATGAAGATGTCTGTGAGCCTGTGGCTCAACTGACGATGGTAGTGATGTTTTAGGGGTGGCCACAGGTAGGCTTTCTAACTGATACGAGCACTCACTTGTTAATTTCCTCCTAATGTTACATTTTTTGTGTGATTTGTTCAGAATGATCAACATAGCCATAAAAAAACCTAACCTAGATAGTGCTAAAATATACTTATATTGATAGACTATATAACCTTTAGATTCTACTCACCCAATCTTTTAGATCTCCCTTCCTTTCAATCCATTCATATTAAAATATTCACCAGCACAAGCTCTACACACTACATAATTGAATATTAATATATTTCTAAATAGGGTCGAAGGTGTAAAGACCTTCTTCCGACATCCCGACTCCATCAGGCCATCAAAGGAAGTATTCCATCGACACAGCCAATGATGTAGGCGGACCCAGAGTTTGGCAGACAGGGTGAAGTACCCTGTCCACCAAACTCTAAATCACACCCTATGTTCTTGGATTAACTTTCACTCGACCTGAGGAAAATCTAGTCCTTGCTTCTCTCTGTTCTGCTCCCAAAAGCTATGGCATCCCCTGATTGTATGCTGCCACATGTTTCTGGGTCAAACGTTTGAGGTTATGTTCGCTTCAATAGAGATTAACTTCTTTTAGTGATGTTTTTTTAAAAGATGATTTTAGCTTTTTACTTCTCTAAGAACTCTTTCATAGTGCAGCTAACCTGCCTTGTTGGTTACTGTTACAGGAGCAGTGTGAGACGTTTCAAGCTGACTTTGGTTGTTGACTTTGGTATTCTAGAGGGACAAGCCCAAACCGGCTACAAAAGCATACTTCTGGTTAAATATACAAAGGAAGTACATAATTGGAAAGCGCGCGACAATTACAACGTTCAGCTTCCATTTTATAATGCTTTTAAAATTCAACAAATAGTATTCCTATTCCATTCTGTTTGCGTGCTCCTTGTGTTTCAATATCCCTCTAAGTCTACATTTGTATGTCAAGCATAAACACAATATATGTCAAAAGCCAAATACCACACCAACAGCATGAATCTTCAAAAATATGTGTTCTCTGTTTCAAACATGATTTAAATTAGGGACTCTCTCTTCCAGGGAGGGGCTGCAAGGCCAGACAAGTCTGCTGGCACACCTTAGGACAACACACTTGGCTTTGTAGTAAAGTAATTATAGCGAAAGCCAATAGCACTCCAGTAAACATGATATCCACTTTGGCACAGATGTTTTCGTTCACAGCACTGACGTTCCAAGTTCCACTTTCAAGCACAAACGCTTTAGGTGTGCCATACGGCCATGAAAGAGAGATACCATGGAGTTGCTCTCTCTGTTAGCTGTTTGGATAAAACCTGCTGTAAGGGGTTACACAGTTCATTTTAGGGCTACGTTATTCAGCGATTGGACAAAAGGTAGAAGACTCTTTAAAGGTGAGAGTAGTTATAACTAAGAGAGAAATCAGGAGCAGATTATATTTTAGCCTTAAACCTTAGTCCTACTTCTAAAAGTTGCAGATGTTTATGCACATTAGAGAGGATGTTAACTGCAACTGTTGAGCTGAAGGGTGATTAGCAGCTGTTAATATCCGGCACCATGGGGCTATGTGCGAATCTATTAACACCAATCCCCTCTAATGTCCATCAACAAAGAGAGGTAAACAGAACAATTGTCCCTATCTGTGCCATGTTCATTTTTCACACTCCTCTGTAGGCAGACACCAGTAGATGGTGCCAGCATTAAAATATTCTGATTGGTTGAGCCACTCTCAGCATTCCATACAGCTTGCTAATATGCAAATGTCATGGGCCCACACCCTTCAATGACTCAAAACATGCCTCTATCTAATTCAGAACTGGATGCCAATCTCTCATTTAATGCTCAATCGACCATGGCAGAATTCCCCCATGGTTCACCAACACAAGCAAAGAAATATAGATTTAAGGCTGGCTTTTTTAAACAAACCTAGACAACTTCACCCAGCCAGCTGGTGGCAGCCATTGCTAAATTACTCAGATTCATCTTCAGTACAGACCTCCCCTTCAAAGAATCCATTGCAGGGAAAGTCACAACGGACTGGTATAAACTTCTACTAAAAAACGTAAGCCTTTCTTACCTCAAAACTAACTTCAGAACAAAAGTCAAACATACTGCACTCTTGTCTGGAAGGAGGTAGCGCGATGCTCAAAGGCCCTATCAACACACTGGTCTCCCTGAAAGGCATCCTGGTAAGAGCGGTGAGGCCAGGTTGGGGGGGGCGCATTCGACATACGACCACGCAGGAAAATTACATTAATTTTCCCTCGTCATCGTCTGTTAAACCCCCTCCCCCTCCCCCCGGCCACACTGCTCTTACCTGCAGGGGCCACAGTTGTCCTCTACACTGCAGCACATCCCATTAATAGCCTAAAGATGCTGAACAACATAAACTCAGATCAGGGGAACTACACCAGCTCCCCTTCTAAGCCAATAGCCAAAGCGCTCTGCATCAAATACAAGGCTACAGGAAATGGCAACCCTGCTTACCTAATCAAGAGAATGATCACTTTAGAGGGACAGCAATAATCCAGGAGTCAGGATAAAGCCAGATTGGAAGCAATGGACGGGGAAAAAAACAGAGAGCGGTTCTTCAACCAGCCGTGACCCAAGGATCTGGATCAACAGAAGCATTTACATCAGAACAGCGCCTACCTTCCTCCAATTGAAAAGAAAGGAAAGACACACCTCTTCTGTGAACACAACATGGTTACACCGTAGAAATGTACCTGCGCACAATTACTGGGCCTTACTGCGAATGTTCATGAATCGTATCTGAGTGCCCTTGGCCCGTGTCAGCAATCCATTGAGCTCCATCATGATGCAGTGGCCTCAGAATGCACACATACAGTGCACACCAATACCGTCTTTTATTCTGCCTTCCACTTCTTACTCTGTGCCCTGTGTAACTAGATCAAGGGTACAGAAGATGTTGCAGTGTAGACCCACAAGTACTTTAGTGTTTGCCCTAAAAGTGTCTTGGTAAGGGTTAATCAATCAATGAATCAATCAGTACATTTATAAAGCGCACTACATACCCGCGAGGTTCTCAAGGCGCTAGGGGGGCAGGGGGGTTGGTGCTGCTACTGCTCGAATAGCCAGGTCTTGAGAAGTCTCCTGAAGGCCAGTAGATCCTGAGTCTGTCGCAGGTGGATGGGGAGGGTGTTCCAGGTCTTGGCGGTTACATTAGTTAAGCATCACCACCACCAGCCCGAGAAATAGGCTCACCCGGTAAAAACCTAACCAAGTTAAATAGCAATTGCTGAAATTTGACTGTGAAGGTATGTCCCTCAGAATCAACCCCTTGCCCATGTAACGGGGTGAGCAAGCAGAGCACAAAGCACTTTATGCTATTCTGTAGCTTTTACTTAGAATATCGGCTGTACTATCCGAGGCCCATTTTTGTTGCACAGGGTATTTGGAACTATGATGTGGGCTTGCAGTTTTTGCTACTTTTAAATGATCCATTAGTATGTTTTAAAGCTGCTACTTTTATTTTGAAGGCAATTAAATTAAGGAAGAGTATTATGTACTAACTTTTACTAGCTGCGGATTTATCAAAAATGTATTATGTTGACTTGTGGATCTCATGTATTACCTGGAATTATGCATTTTATCTCCTTTTATGCCATATCTTGATGTTTTATATATTTATGCACTTTTATGGCTGTAAACCAGTCGAATAAAGTTGAATTGATGATGATGACTGTAAATTGCAGATATCGCCAGTGATCTATTTAGTGACATCATTTGAGACAGGGCCAGCTTTAGCTCTAGTGGCCCCCAGTGCGACCTTTTTGTTGTTGCCCCCAAATAACCTCCTCCTCCACTGATTCCCTCACCACTACCCTTTAACTGTACCCCTCAAGCCTCGATAACCACTCTCTCTCATGCATTCCTTTTATTTTATAGCGTCACTCATACCAGTGTAAGGTGTTAGAGCACTTTACATCACATACACATTACACAGAGACAATGAATCAAAAGTGTGTAAATCAGTGAATCGGGAAATGTTACATCAGACAGAGTACTACAAGGTGTAGGAGTCACATGTCCTCCCTACTAGTAGTCAGTATAGTTTAAGAGTGCTTGATCTGGAGAAGCACAAACTCAGGATTGTAAAAGTAACACCATGGTTGGCGTTTGGCTTCACTAATAAGAATTGATTTCTACCCAAGTGAATCCTTTTTGCAACATTAGGATAATGAAAGACTGGGGGAAAAAAATTATAAGGCTCGAATCTATACCTTGCAGTTTGCATGCAGCTCTTTGATGATAGTTAATAGCTCACTGTTGTATATTAGGATTTAAACTTATAAGCTACAAGTAACAAAAGTGACTCTTTGACAGAAGCAGTAATGCATTGACCTATTTACAATGCATGCACTTTGAGATCTGCATGGTATATTTGCTTCACAGCAGGCATTTTAACCTCCTGCGCTACCTTATGATGCATCAAAACTTCCACTAGACAAAACTCTGAACTCTCTGCAACAGGTCCATCAATCACCAGAGTTATCTTGAAACTTTTATGGTTGCCTGAAGATTGCTTGAGGCAAGTAACAGGCAGCAGGTGCTTTTAAAACCATATTGTACTTGAAAACACGGCGCCCTCCCAAAGTCAGTGCCAGGTGCAGTGGCACCGATCGCTCCACCCTAGAGCCGGACCTGATTTGAGCTGACATTGTTATTGTCAGTGGCAAGGGAGCGCCAGACTACAACTTGTATTATCTAGCAGCACAATTACAATGACTCATGATCTGGATTGCATCAGAGGACCACCCGAGACAAGGTACTTCTCGTCTAGGGTGAGTTGTCTTGCTCCAAGTAGTTCGGCATTGCTGATTCCGATATCTTTATCATTAGCACTGCACAACGGGGTACTACCTGGATCTTCCTCTCTGGTGTCTACATAACTTTGCCGAGGTCAGGATGACACCTCATTAATCGCAGTAGAAACATGCTTCCATCACATTCCTAGGGCAGCTGTTCAAGTTGGGGGCTACCCTCACGTTCGAGGGGCTAATGAAATGTACGCACTTCCATTGGGACAATTCCTGACACACGCATTTCTTCAGGGGGTGGTAGGTGGCAATTGGGGTGACCATGAGGCCGAGGGTGTCACCAACCCTGCCTTGCATACACTGCTGACATGGAGTTCCACATAAACGTATATAGGGCATTGGGACCGAAGGCAGGAACGGGGCTGACTGTCCTCTGTCTCCAATGGAGCCAAGACTTACAGATCGTTCTGTTGGATAAGAATTTGTCCTATATCCTTAGCCATATTCCCAAGGTTTTGAGAAACGCATTCCTGAAACTGGTACAATTTAATTATGCCCATCATATGTATCTGACTCCAGTGCAGCTTTATAGGATGCCATCACTGCTTCACATAAACACTCTAGGTGCGACTCCGACCACACAGACTCTTATCACATGACGTAACAATGCTCTGCATTGCGGCCATTTTTGGGCTGAAATCTGTGATTATCTCACACAGATAATGGGCAGACGCCACATTAACACACCAAAGACATGCTTTCTGGGCCGTATGCCCATCCCCAAGATGGACACGGCTGTTGTGAGCAAACTCATTGACCAGGCTCTCGCATTAAGTGATTGTGATTAAATGGAGGGCGGCTTCCCCTAATCCCATTCCAGCCTGGAAATTCAACCTCCGTCATTGGGCATGTGCTGAAGACAATGTGATGCAATGGCTGGGGTACGCTAGTTATGGGATTGAACATAATATTATTAGCCCTGGAACCGGACCCAGACCTACAGCCGCCACAGCGGCAACCGCCCCTCCTCACGTTAACTACAATGATCGCTGCTACAATGAAGACCATCCACTCGGGTCTCCATCTGACCCTTGTACCCATCATGTCTTCACCAAAGAACTCGTTCTGATCAGAAAAAGCACAAACAGCCATCCTCAGTGCCTCCATCGACTCAGACACATTCCCAGACAACAGGGACAACAGGAAACATGCCACCATCGTGTCCTTGTTCAAGAAATCATCTGCTGACCCGGCCACACTTTCCAACTAGTGACCTATCTCCCTCCTACCAAACCCTGCAAAGTTCTTGGAGAAACGAATAATCTGACACCTCACTGACAACCTCAGCAACCACCAGTCTGGATTCAGGGCCAACCAATGTACAGGAACATTACTCATTGCAGCCACAGACGACATCCGCATGATCCTTGACAGAGGAGAGACAGCAGACAAAATTATCCTGGACCTCTCTGCAGCATTTGACATGGTCGCACATCCCATCAAGCTCTTGAATGAGATTAGCATCCAATGACCCACTGGATCTGCTCCTTCTTAACAGATAGAGCACAAGCAGTCAGCCTAGCACCTTACTCCTCGGAAGCATGCACATTAATTTGTGGAGTGCCTCAAGGTTCATAACTCAGCCTCACCCTCTTCAATACATACATGTCCCCTCTTGCCAACATCATCCATGCACATATCAACATCCTCTTCAACACAGCTGACATGAAACTCATATTCTCCCTCTCAGACAAGACCCCCAACACAAGAAACAACTTCAACGCCTGCATGACCGAAGTCACTAGCTGGATGAAAGCCAACTGTCTCAAGCTCAGCACCAACAAGACAAAACTAATGATCTTCGGCAAGAACATCTCACCATGGACCTCCAACTGATGATCAGCCAAACTCGGACTAACACCAGAACCCATTCCAGGAACCTCAAAATAATCATCAACAGCAAACTGGACATGACCGCACAAGTCAACCCCGTCACACTCCCTGTGAATACGCCCTCTCAGCCAATTGGAAGGTTTAATTTTTTATTTCAGCCCGATGGTCCAGATATACAATGCCCCCAATTCACAAAGGTAAACTGAGAGGAAAGTCAGACTTTATGACTTTCGGTATTCACGAAGGGCATTTACTACTCATAAATGCCCTTTGTGAATACCAAAAGTTGTAAAGTTTGACTTTCAGTATTCACAAAGGACATTTACAAGTATGAAATGCCCTTTGTGAATACCGAAAGTCGTAAAGTTTGACTTTCCTCTCAGTTTACCTTTGTGAATCGGAGCCAATGGTTTTAAACCCTAATTTCTCAAAAACTACGAAATGGATTTACACCAAATTACAAAAGCACACTTTCTGGACCAAGATCTAGCTTTCTGCCAAATTTGCTGTAATTCCATTTAGCCATTTTGGCTTGTGCCATTTCCAAATATCCCTATGGAAACTGCATTGGGATATTTCATTTTGGGACTCCCCCCTTTTTCTTGGCCACTGCTTGATGGATCACCCTGAAACTTAACAGGAAGGAGCCGAGGAACAAAGAGCACAGTTTTGGAAATTTTGTGAAGATTCATCAAATGCTTCCAAAGTTATTAGCAAACCAAAAAAAGCATTTTCCTATGGAAAAGGAGTCCAAACTATAACTACCCAGTGGTGACTGCCACTAGGTGATATGTAAATATGTATAATATGTATATATAGATAAATGTATGTATGTATACACAAATACATGCACACCCATACGCACACACACACACACACACACACACACACTGGCAGTGCTGCACTTGTTCAAGCAGGGCACTTCACAGTAATGTAAGCATGCCACCTAAATTGAACCACGTTCTAGATGTGCTCAGGGATAGCAGTGACAAGACATTATTTTTCCTTTCTGAGTCTCTCTAAACATGTTAACTGTTGTTGCTCACATTGTTCTTGTTATGGATGCCTTTTTCAGGTTTTTTAAGAAGTGCTAATGCTAGCCCATTAGCAGTGAGATACTCGTAATTACATCTGAAAGGCTATGTTTGCTCTCTCACCCACTGAACTGCTTACCACGTGAATCTCTACAGGAAAAAAAGGAAAAACAAAGCGGGGAACAAAATTTTGGTATTCATTTAATAACTTTGTGCTTTGGCACTTTGACACAAGATACCATCATACATTTTTGTTTATTGTGGGGATTGTAGTTTTGCTTTTGACAATTTCACCATATGTTCAAAACCCCAGCATACAAAGAGCTGTTGGTGTACGGGCATGGCTACACTGAGCATGCTGTTGGACGCAGTTCTGTGAAGCTCCGCTCTTCCTCGGCCTTCAGCGACTCAACAGCACCCCTATACTGGAGGCAATAGCTTACTCACACCCCGGATCACTGCATACAGGTCCCCCAACTGACCCCAATGGCCTTTCTGTAACAGCGGAAACCCCTGCTGCTGAGGGCAGTCGCAGGAGCAGCCGCCACCCGAAGCAACCCTCCACCACCATCTTGTCTTCTCATATGCTCGGTGCAGAGGCTCTCGAGGGAAACTGCTGAAAGACTCCAGTGGTGTAAGGCTCCAGCGTTGCAGATGGAGCCTTTGGGGGAGATAGAGAACTCCGTGGACTGCCTTGGGTCGCAAGGATTCAGGGGTGATCTGGGCAGCAGGCTTAGCACCAAATTGGAATCACCTCGCCTCGGGCTGCCCCAGGGGCCTGAGTGGTTTCTCAATGAGACATTGGACTTGTGAGGACTTGAGAGCTCCCCCCAGCCCAGTTGGGTGGTCCACGCCTCCCAAGGCAACACAACAGAAAGGTCAGTGACAAGAGGTGCAGAGCCCCGAGGGAGACAGATGATGTGAGCCATGCAAGCCCTAATTAAGGCAAGGGGTGAATACTGAGCTCCCCCTGGACTGCATGAGATCCCAAAAGCCCTATGTGGGTGTATTGAGGCCACAACGCATACCTAGTCAGAAAAATCTGGATACTCCAAATGAGTTCTTGCACTCAGTCCTCTCCACCCACAGGCTCACAATCCGTTACCATAGGGTGCTCAACAACTCGCCTCCCTCTGCTACCTGACAGTTGACATTGGCCCCCCAGATGCACCAACAACCCTTGGGGGACACTGATACAAACACTCCATCACCCGTATTAGATCTTGTCTCCCTACCTACAGTACTAGAGTCCCCGCACCTGGACAGACTCAAAGCAGTCCCAGGGGACTCCCCCCAGCCATTCACTATCATTCTGCTTGGCACCCATCCCCATTGCCCTCACACAGGCCTTAAGGAGGGCTCCTTCACTGAAGCACAACCACAGTTCAGGGACATAAAGGACCCATGCAAAACAGTGCTCATCCATCATAGTGAATGGCAAGCAGGCCAAAGAGAGCTCTGTGCTGGACACCTTGAGTCGCACGGGGGAGGGGGTGCAAATCCTGGAAGAACCACCACCAGTGACATTCAACAAAGTGACCACAAAACAAGTCACTCAGGAATATATGGACCACTTTCTCACAGAAATACACTCTGAAATTGGCCTCCTGCAGACAGACGTCAAATCCTGTCTGCAAGAATTAAGGAGGGAAGTTACAGAAGTGGGCCAGTGTGTAGACGACTTGGAGCATTGTAGGAAAGTGTCCTTTTTGTATGGTCAATCCCGCACTTTGTGCTCCAATGCTGATGGTTATAACTCTGAAAGTGCACTGGAGCCTGCTGCCCAGGCACCAGTGCCAGTGCTCTCTCCCTAAAACTGATATGTGTGATTTGGTAACGACAATTGGCAAGGACTTTAACCCCCTTATAAGTGCCTAGTACATGGTACTAGTGGTACTAGGGCAGGGGTGTTAAAGGGGTCACCAGGGCCCGAAACACTGTTTGTGCTATCCTGAGTGACCCAAGTAAAATGCTGACAGCAGGCCTGCTGTTGAAGACTGCAGAAGGAGTGCAAACTGCTTGAACTCGTTTTTGCCCTCACCATGTGTGGTAAAGTCAATGCACTATTATTAATATATGCCAGTCAATACTAAGGAAGGCAATCCTGAGCCCAGGAGGCAGGGTGCATTATATTAAAGGTGTGGACATGTAAGTGCAAGCTTATATGTCCCTATAGTGGCCTTTACCATTAAAGGCTACTATAAGTTTATGTTTATGCAATTTATATGTTTATTCAATTAATAACACGCACAGCTACTCCAAGAGTGATAGGCGATCCATAGGATAACATGGGCTGGCACCCTAGCAAACTCAAGGTTGCCAGCTCCATTATGGTATTGCCCAAATATGTCATGCTTGGTATCAAACATGGGCCTCATCACGTTGAGGATAATGTGGCATCTATCCAGGTGCCTACCCTAGAGGTTGCCCCTGCCTTTCCTGTGCACTGGATGCCAGCCCACATAGAGGAATCTGACCCCCTGCCATGTGGCATGAACTCTCCCCAGTGTTAGAAACAATGGCCTGGACGGGAAGTTGGTCACACCTCCCTCCCTGACAGGATGGCTAGTGAAGTGGCACATCAAAGTGGTGACTTTCCAAGACTTCACTGCCTGTAATATGCACCCAGGCTGCCTCCTAAGGGAGGAAACAGCCTTCCCCCAGCCCCCAGGCACATTTGCACCCAGGCAGGTGGGAAAATGAGGTATTCAGGAGATGTACAGCCCCAGAAGGCTAGCTACACCTCTAGGGTGGGCTACCTGGTCTGCACAGCTGATGAAGACTTCTGCCATTTTTAAAAGTAGCAGAATAGAGTGTTCTGGTTCTGGGTAGAAAAGGTGACACACGCACCCGGATGTGGTCACCTCAGGGATGGATTAGCCGCTGCCACTTGCATCCACACCCATAACGCCCCTAAATCTACAATTTAAAGGCTACCTCTGACACCCAAACCTCAGTTCTGATCTGACTTGCAGCGAAGGACACAGAAAGAGACCTGAGTCTGTGATAAATGGAGCTGAACAAACCCAAGGCTTGATAATCTGCACCTGTGGCTACCTTCCTGGAACTGCATGACTGTGACTCGTCTTGGACCAAAGCTCATTTCCCCCAAAGGGACCCATTTGAGAGCTAAAGGCAACTCCAGACTAGTGGCACTAGTCCCCTGCACACCGCAGGTAAAAACAATGTACTGGAATTAAAGAATCGCTGGCCGTTGGGCCCTACAAGGAGCTGAGGGATTGCCCAAAATTAGACGGTCCAGTGCATTGTGGGAAACATAGTCCTGACCTCCAGCTTCATGTTTCATGTGGCTACCATTTTCCCCAGACCTCTGGACATCAAAATAACTTTATGCGGAGATTACTGCTGCCAAGCTTGTAGGCTGGCAACTACCACCTTTACTAGACGCTGCATCTTGAGGGAATGCCGCAAAGTTTTCATCCAATGTCAGCAATTACTTCATTGTTGACTTTCTGCACCTAGTTCCCACCAGCACCGTGTAAGCGGTAAAACCAGCTTCCCCGCGTGTCCCGCTTCAGCACCAACGGTCAGCCACGACAACTCTGCACCCGGGTTTCTCAAGCAGGTAAAATCGAACTGACTATCATGGCTTGGTCCTGGGACCTTTTCCCTCCTTGGGTTCCACGCAGCTCAACCTGCAAGCGACCGATTGTCACTAGTTCTTTTTACAATTGACCGCAATGATAAAGTTTTGCAGCACTGTTTTGCACTGATTTTTAGGTCACCCTAAGTACACCTTGTCCCCACACGGTAGGGTCACTCAAAACAAAACCCCTTGGTGCGACACACACATCTAATATACAGTACACAAGGTAGGGTGCCTGATATTTAAAAGTGGAAAAGTGGAATATGTGTAAAATTAAAATAAGTAGGATCCTCCAGTGACTAGGCCCCCAAAACTATTTTCACTGGCAGGGCTGTAGCTGAATCATAAACCTTAATCTGTAACTTTTGACAAAAAATGGCTACGAAGGTCATTCAAAGACTATTGTTATATTTTGCAATTATCCAATTTAATGGTACAGTCAGATTTTTAATAAACATTTAGGAAAAGTAACTTTTTTAGGAAGTTTCACCTGCCTGAACTTCCAGTAGGCAAATCAGCATTAGCCTACTAAAAGCTGGTATGCTTGACATTATTGAAGTGGGAAAACAACTCCTAGAGCAGAACACATTACTGGGTGTGGGAAGGTGTTTTTCTTCTCTTTCCAGGAAGACCAGTTACAGTGGACCCAAGAACTTAATTAACTTTTAAAATGGTCTGTCCTTTCAGAAGTAAATGTTAGGTGATACTTTAGGAAGGCAATCCTTTGACCCACAGACAGGCTGGCACCAAGCCCAGTGGGAAGGTAGTGTAACACTGGGCTTAGTGCTGCAATGCCAGAATAATGCTCACCTGGAAGGAAGCAGACCCCTCAATGTCTGCAAGGATGGACTTTGAAAATCAGAAACTTCAGCTGACACCCAAGACTAGAATTAGTTTCTACATGAACACTGGCACTGCCCTCTTTTGCCCCCTGAGAAACTGTAGGGGGAAAGGACCTGCTGGTGGACCCTGTAGGGTTCCCCTGAGACACCTGTGGCCTGGTCTTGTAGGGGTGTGACCTTCACAAGAAGCATAGCCACTGACTTCCCTGCTGACACTCAGCGGTGCCCTTCAGAACAGTCAAAACCATGGAACCTGGCGGAGTGTGCACAGAGGATGTTCTGCTTGTTGGCTGTGGGGGGGCTGGGGAAGATGCTCCTCAAGCAGGACAGAGCACCAGCTGACTAGGCAGAGGACAGGTCTGCTGAAGGGAGCCTTAAAAATCAAGTTCCCCAGCAAAAAGCAAATTTAGATGATTGGAGGCCTGAAAAAAATGCTCCTGGGACCAACAGCTGGTCCGCAGGAGCAAAACAACAACAAAAAGGGACAAATCTACCCTTTGGAGCTGGAGAAAACAGCATTTGAAGCTTGGTTCGCCCAGGTGACCGAGCAGGAAACAGAGCACATAGTGCTCCACTGGGATTTCCACAAATGCCCTTGGGGAGGGACCAGTCTCCAGGAGTGAGCAAACTTCCAGCATATATTTTTATGAGGAGAGTGTGAGTGGAACCCCCTCCCTGAGATCACTTTTGGCCCCAGGGACCCTATACCCTGGGGCCCGATGCAATACAAACTGTCTGACAGTGGCGGCTCCTCCACGTGGGCTTCGGAGCGTCGCCCCACTGCTTTCTCGCAGTCTCGCACTGCGAGTAAGCAGAAGAAGGGTATGCCTGGTTGGGGGCGGGCAGGTGGGCGGGTCGGGGAGGAGTGGCTAGCCCAATGTTATGGGCCCTGACTGTTTGGTCGGCCCCAGGGCCGACCAAACCAGTCATAGCACTCTCCGTTTTCTTCATGTAGGCTGCTGTGCAGCCTGCATGAAAAAACACAGCCTCCCCTAAGACGCCTGTAAGGACGGCGTCCTAGCCAATCACAACGCTGCCATTGCAGCGTTGTGATTGGCTTAGGGGAAGAGAGGGAGGCTGCCTGCTTCTGCTTCCTGTTTGCAGAGAGCAGGAGGCGCGACGCGGGAGTCCGGCACTGGAGTTTTTCTTAATTTTTAAAAAAATTAAATACCTGTTTGCATATTCCTTTCTTTAAAATTCACGGTAAGGGACGTGGCCAAGATGGCAGCGAGATAGGACGTGGATTCCTATCCCTCCGGCGCCGCCGCCTATTAGCATTGTCACAGCGCCCTTTCTAGTGCCCATCCGAGCCTACAGACGGGTGCCTTACCCCACGGAACTGCCAGGGAGTACGCAGAGAGCTCGGCCCCGGGGCGTCTGCAGCCAGCCCCGCTGAGTGATCCCCTCCGGCCCCGGCCTTGCTGCGGCCCGGCGGGAACTGTGCGGCCGGGCGGGAGGCCGTCCTGCGGCGCCGGACGTCTGCGGCGAAAGTGCTTGGACTGTGCCCCCTGTTCCTGACGGGGTGTGCCCTCTGTCCGCTGGGCCCGTGCTGCCCGGAGGCCCGACGGATTGGGGCGGACTGCTGGGGGCCTTGCCGGGACTGACGGCCGGCTGCCGGCGCTATTTTGGGACTTAGGTACGGCCCGGCGAGAGGGGACTGCGGCCTAACAGGCGGCCTACCCGGGGGATTCTGAAAGACAGCGGGGGCCTGCCCGGCGCCCTCTGGTTCGCGCCCCCCTCTCCCTGCCTGGGGGCCTGCAGCCTGCTCACGGTCCGGGGCCCGGATGGTGGAGCGGGGCCTGAGCGCCGATCGAGCGAAGGGTGCAGCCGGGATCGCGGTGATCCCCAGACATGCCGGTAAGGTGAAGCGGGCCGGGGAGGTGTGCTGCCCTTAATGCGTGGGGGGCTCGGTCTGCAGCCGGCAGACGGTGCGGCGCCTGGCGCCTGACCGGACCTGAGAGCGAGGCTTGCACGTGGGGTGCAGAGTGTTGTCCAGATATGAAGCTGGTCCGGGGGCGCCCCGCAGGACTTACGGAGCCAGGGGGTCCTGCAGCTGAGGATGTGTGAAGGAACCGGGGCCTCCCATACCTTGCAGTCCCAGCATTTCCAAGTAGTGGGCTGGTGCTCCCTTCCCCCATTGGCGCCTGGCCTGAGTGATCTGTGGTGGTGCCGCGGAGCTCCAAGGATACCTGTGCTCCTTCCTGGTGGGGCCCTGTGGCGGGCTGTGTGACTTCGGCCCTGGCTGAGGGGCACCACGGGTGCGCGCCAGTGGTGGGGTGAACATCGAGAGGCAGGGCACCCCATCCCCCCTGGGCACTGTCCTCATAGAGACTCCGCATCACCCAAGGCCTCCTCCTTCCTAGTGCCACCCCTTGCCTAGAGGATCAAGGAACCCTCCTGGTCAGCAGTACGGCGAGACGGTGGGCAGGCGTGAGGGTGGACTTTCGACGACCCCCCTGGACGTGGGAAGAGAGAGTGGTAGGCCTGCAGGGGGGCGCCTAGCTTCAATATGTCGTCAGCAAGGGGGAGGCGAGACAAATCCCTGAAGGATCTGCTACAGAAGACGACGGGGCCTACGGTAGCGCAATCTGGGGCTGGCGCGGCACTGGTGGATGGAGACGATGCCCCAGCGACCAAGGCCTTTATGGCTGAGCTCTTCATCAAAGAGGACATCCAAGACCTGCGATCACAGCTTTCCGCAGACCTGCGGGAGGTGTGGCGAGATGTTGACAGCATCGGGGAGCGAGTGGCTACGCTGGAGGAGCACGACCTGAGTAGGGAAGACGACCTGCACCAGCTGCAGCAGGAGATGCTTCGCCTCCGTGATCAAAATCTGGACCTGCAAGCCCACCGTTCCCGACGCAACAATATCCGGATTCGGGCGGTTCCATGGAAAGGTGAAGGTGACGACCTCAGGGCATACGTCGGCGACCTGTTCCTACAAATTCTAGGGGACGATGAAATACGAGAGATACAAATGGACCGGGTGCACCGGGTGGGCCTTCCGCGTGGCGCTAAGGCCCCCCTCCTGACATTCTCGTTTGCGTGCACGATTTTCAGCTAAAGGAGCGCATCCTCCGCAGGGCTCGGGATACCAACCCAGTGCAATTCCGTGGTCATCAGCCTGTGCTCTACCAAGACTTAGCGGCATCCACTCTGACTAAACGTCGGTCTTTCAAGCCCATCACTAACCATCTCCGTGACCAGAAGATTCCTTATTCATGGGGCCATCCGTTTCGCCTTATCTTCAAGTGGCAAACTGCACCAGATTCGATCCCTGGATGACGCCTATGACAAGCTGGGCATTGAAAGGTCACCTGCAGAACCACAGGACACCACACCTCTTCCCCGCAGGCGGCGTCGCTCCTCCGAATGGCAGCGTGTGGGGAGTGCAAGATCCAGCCCCGCACCGGACATAGCAGCTAGCAAGCTAGAGAGGGAGGCGGCCCTCTCATCAGTCTCCCATGTCACTGACAACCCCGAGGCAGCTGGCGATGTTTAGCATGGCATCTGGTGGGGCGCCTCAGCAGGCGTCGGAGGGAAGAGTCCCTTCAATTAGAGTTCCGCCCTGAGTATCCGGATGGTGGTCACACTGTCCCTGCCGTGTTGTGGGTCTTGGCCGCGTCTCCCTACACGCAGTACTTCGAGACGAACTTTTGTCCTGGTACCATGTTTTCCCTTTCCTTTGTTGTTCTTTGGGGTTTTTTATGTGTTTGTTTTGGGTTTTTTTGGGGGGTTATTTGGGGGCTCCGCATCAGTTCTCGGGCGAGTTAGGCAGTTGGCCCATTGTTTGGAAGTGAGCCCGCGTAGTTTTCAGCCCATTGGTCAGGGGCAGTTGCATAGCGCTCCGCTTCTCCCCAGCTGGGATGGGTAGAGACTTGAAAATTGTTAGCTTGAATGTGCGTGGGTTAAACAATCCGGTTAAGCGCACAGCAATACTTTCCCTTTTAGAAAACTCGGGGGGGGGATGTTTGTTTGCTCCAAGAAACCCAACTGTTAACCAAAGATAGCAAGTGAATGAGAGACCAGCGCTTTCCGCTCCAGTTCTGGTCCTCGGGGCTGTCTAAACAAAATGGGGTAGCAATCCTCTTTAGTGCGCGCTCACAATGCAGGGTGGTCTCTACAGTTGCTGAAGTGAAGGGCCGATTGTTGGCGGTACGGGTCCAATGGGGAGATGCGCACCTAACACTGGGATCCTTATATGCCCCGAATGAGCGACAGGAGCCCTTTCTGCGTCTCGCGCTGGCGGAGGTCCTCGCTTCCCCTGATTCTGCGCTTCTGATTGGAGGGGATTTGAATGTAGTGATGGATCCGGAGTTGGATAGATCTGGGCAGAGGGCTACCCAAGCGGGGACGCTATCACAGGCAGGGAAACAGTGGATGGCGGACTGCGGCCTGGGCGATGTGTGGCGTATACAGCATCCCACAGAACGTGATTACACATACTGTTCAGCGGCACACAAGACATATGCACGTCTAGACCACTTTTTAGCCTCCTCACCCCTCCTCTCTCTCCTACACGATGCGGACATCACCCCACGCTCCCTCTCGGACCATGCCCTTATCTCAGTCCTGCTCCCAGTGCGATGCGACCGTTCCAACCCTTCGGGCTGGCGCCTTCGCGATTCCCTTCTACAATCGGAGGAAGTTACTCAGCGCATCCGGGACACTATAAAATATTATATGTCTGAGAATGATCAGGGAGGTATCTCTCTAGCGTCGGTCTGGGAGGCACTGAAACTCGTGGTACGGGGGGACTTTATAGCGGTCGCGGCGACCTTTTCGCGTCTCCGCAAGGAGAAACGAGCAGAACTGGAGAAAGAGGTAGGAGAATTAGAGGCGGTGCACAAGCGCACGGGAGCGCCGAGAGTGTGGAGGGAACTGGAGACGCGGCGCCGCATGCTGAAGCATCTGGACCTCGACAGAGCTGAACATGCGCTTCTGCGACTCCGACACAAATTTTATCTCAGTGGGGATAAGTGCGGGAGGATGCTTGCGCATAGGCTGCGGGCACGGGCGCAGGCGACCGCGATCTCCTCCGTGCGGGACCAGCAGGCGGTTGAACATACGGAAGATCGCCTCATTGCCGATACTTTTCGCCAGTTTTATCGGCGCCTCTACGCAAAGGAGTCTGCCCCCTACAGGCTCCTGGGGAGTACTTGGCCGAGTGCGATATCATTCCCTTACTCCGACCAACGGCGGATCTCTTGGATTCCCCTATTCGTATGGAAGAAGTGATATCGGCGATCGCCCGGCTCAAGGTGGTTAAGTCACCGGGCCCGGACGGATTCCCCGTTCTGTTTTATAAGACCTTCTGTGCGGAACTGGCACCCCTCCTGACGCGGCTTTTTAACTCTTTTCTAGACTCTGGGGAAGTGACACCTACTATGTCTGAGGCAGCAATTACTGTCATCCCTAAAACGGGGAAGGACCCGGCGGAGTGTGGCTCCTACCGCCCGATTTCGCTCCTCAATGTGGATGCGAAATTGTTTGCGGGTGTCTTAGCCTCCCGCCTCAGTCCCCTCATGGACAATATCATAGACCCGGACCAGTCCGGCTTTATACCGACGCGGCAAGGGGGAGATAATACCAAGAGACTTCTGCACCTTATTGACTCTATTCACAGATCACGCACTCAGGCCTTCCTACTCTCGATCGACGCAGAGAAGGCCTTTGACCACGTGGATTGGGAATACCTATTTGCGGTGTTGCGAGCCTTCGGATTCGGAGATACTTTTATCCGCTGGGTCCGGTGTCTTTATGCCTCCCCTACGGCGACGGTGCGGGTCAATGGTTGCCGGTCGGCCCCCTTCTCCATTGCCAGGGGCACACGGCATGGTTGTCCCTTGTCCCCTCTCTTATTTGCGCTCTACTTGGAGCCATTCGCTCAACGCATTCGCGCGAACCCTGGCATAGTGGGCCTTAAATTTGGGGCGGATACTCATAAAATCAGTATGTATGCCGATGATGTCATACTTTCCCTCACACAACCCCGGTCTTCATTGCGATATCTGACGCGGGAACTTACCACTTTCGGTGCTGTCGCGGGGTTTAAAATCAAGTTCACGAAATCACAAATCCTCAATATATCCATCCCGGAGGCGGAAGTACAAGATCTGCAGCAGGACTTTGCATTCCACTGGGTGTCTACGGATGTCACGTACTTGGGTATTCGGCTGACCTCGTTTATTGCTAGAACAGCTGCTCTTAATTATGCGCTGCTGCTGGAGCAGACGACCAAGGCGCTGGACGCCTGGTCGCGACTCAAGCTGGCGTGGTACGGCAGGATCGCGGCAGTAAAGATGACGGTGTTGCCGCGTATTTTATACCTTTTCCAAATCCTTCCCCTGAGCCCACCGCCAGGAGTCTTGCGGGAATTACAGGGTCTGCTGAATAAATTCTTGTGGGATAACAAGAAACCACGTCTTGCATTTGCGCATGTAGCTGCCCCGAGGGCGCAGGGAGGTTTGGGTTTTCCGGTAGTGAGTGCATATTACCAACCTGCATGTCTCTGGTACATCTCGGAATGGAATAGGCCGATGTCCAGCAAACACTGGAATTTCATGGACCAAACGGTCGCCGGTCGGAACATATGGCGGGAACTGTGGCTCCCGCGTAAGCACAGAGCGTGGGGACTTTATTCATCGCCGGTCACCTCCCCGACACTCAAGGTGTGGGACCAGTTGGCAGGCCCAAAAGGGTGGACCTCCTTCCCCTCTCCTATGTCCCCTATTGTAGATAACCCCGACTTCCAACCAGGATGCGCTTCCCCGGTCTTCCAGCGCTGGAGGGAAGAGGGATGTAAAAGAGTGGGTTTCCTGTTTGACCTCGAGGGCCTGATCCCCTTTCAGCAGTTGCGTAGGGACTACGATTTGCCGCTGACAGATGCCTTCCACTACTCACAGGTAGCACACTGGGTCACGAGAGCAGAGAATGTTGCACGTATGTCCCGCCCCTTGACTTCTTTCGAGAGATGGCTTGTGTCAAGAAGGACGACCGTAAACTCATTTCCGAGCTGTACGCCATGATCACTGCACCACCTAAGAAACACCGTATGAAAGCGCAACTTAGATGGGAAATGGGAAATGGAACTAGGGCCGCCTCTCACGCACAAGGAATGGGAACACATTTATTACAGAGCACATCACACGGCTGCGAATACAGCAGGGGCGGAGTCTGCATACAAAGTAGTTACCCACTGGTACTATACGCCGGCGCGCATCAGGAGTTGGGACAAGTCCAAATCGGGCCTCTGCTGGCGGGGGTGTGGTCTCACAGGCACGTTGGTCCATTTGCTTTGGCGCTGCCCAAAACTGGTGCGTTACTGGGAGGCAGTCCTTGATGACATAGACGCAGCATTTGAGATTAAGCTCCCTCGTGCTCCTGAGTATACGCTACTGGGCCTTCCCCATCCTAAGTCCTTTCCACTGAAATCCCTAAAGGGAAAGCAAATAGCCATGGCTTTACTTGCAGCGCGAAGGGTCCTTCTGGCTCACTGGGGCTCTCCGACGATTCCAGACCCTCGAGACTGGATCCAGAACCTTTGGCAACTCTTAGCGATGGAACGATTGTCGCTTAGTGTGGAAGGGAAGGGCAAGGACTTTCCGGAACTGTGGGCCCCTTTCTACAGATTTTAACTAAAGATATGAGGGAAGTAACGTGTCCAAAATATCTTCAAAGCCTGCGACTTATACCCCTAGATCCATCTGGTGCATCTTAAGTGGGATTTCTTAGGTGCTGGCGCCTGAGGAAGTAGGATTGTCCCAGCTTAGAGCGTGAGAACTGATGTGGAGGGAGGGTGGAGGGTGGGAAGGGAGGGAGGGGACGTTTATTTGTGTTAATGTTCTAAAAGTGGAATACTCACCAGATGCCTGCCTGGCTCACTTAAGGTCTGAAATCTACGCGAGGTCGTCCTCAGGGATGTAGACCTGAACGCTGTGTTACCTTCAGGAATTTTTGCTCTGCCGGCGCTTTGATGTAGGCAGTGAAGCTGTGTATGTATTACTTGTGAGCCACGAAATAAATACGTTTGATTCTAAAATTCACGGTAAAATATGTCCAAAAGATGGAAGACGTACATGAAGTGTGTGTCGAATTGCTGTGCAAACTGCTGACTACCGAAGACAGGCTATGTGAGAACACAATAACTTCCAGAAAGTCATCTCACGATATCCATACAATACCATGGGGCCCCAGCTAGAACTTTTTGGACAGTTCCTAAATTCGGGAGCAAACTGCAAAGCTGGAAAGGGGGTTGTAAATTAGCAGGTGTGTGCAGTTTTTATGATGGAATGGGGAGTAACACACAAACCGTGCACGTTTTTCCCATGTACAGCGTGCGCAAACACTTCGTTTGCGCGATTTGCTGCCCTCACTTGCGCATGTTTTGAGATGAAAATCATACGAGAAACTACCTGAATTTTGGGCACAAGCCATAATCTCATTTTGGGTGCAAATGGGAGTTAACGCTCAAAACGGGATTAACAGGCTCACCCTGAGGGGTCTCAGTGTGCGGTATACACCACAGTTAAAAGGCTGCTCTGCATTGCTATATCGTCAAGTAGAAGGACGGTGAGAAATTAACACCCCACCCCCTCCCCGCGCGACCCCCCCGCACGACGCCCCCCGTTATGCCGGCCGCGACTGTTGACAAACCACTTCCAAAGTTCTGGATTTAAGTCAACCCGAGCAAAATCTAGTTGGTGTATTTGCGATCATTGTGATTTCATATTGCAAAGACCTCTTCGTGCATTATGTTCCATTTCTGTGATCGCTCGCGCCAGTGAAATGAGATTCCATAGGAGAACACATTCTCTTGTTACAATTGTGGGGTGCAAATAAGTAAATAGCGAGCCCCCTATTTATATTTGTTCATTTATTTCATGTTTCTACGATGCCATTACTGAAAATGGTGCACGTGCATTACTGTTTATGAATGCAGTTTACATTGTCTCACTGTTCCTTCACATTTGTAGTCCTATCTATTGGTTTTTATCTTTAACATTAATTTTGATATGATTTTGAGTATAAGGACGTTTGTAAAAATGCATATTTATAATCATAAGTGTGTTCAGCTGGGTAACATGGTAGAATCTTGCGGAGAAACCCCCCCTTCCATCCTGCTACTGCTTGTATCACTTCTTCTTGTCTTGAGCATCTTCGCACCAATCTTTCCTCCTCCTTCATCATCTCTTACAACCTTGGATCATTGCACGAATTACTACTCATTTTCACAAAACTGATGTGTTGTAAACATATCTTAAATACCATGCAGAAACGCATTACCATTAAAAACCTCAAATAGAAGCCGCCCTACTTGTGTATAGAACTCACCAAGGCAGCAATATAAATATCCACAGATTGGTAAAAATAATAAAATCAAAGCTACACATTCCTTCGCGTCACCTCGATTCCCTCTGATTTAACATTTAGATTAGAAAGTATGTAGTAAGCCACAAACATGATATTATTAAAGAATAAACTTAAATTGGAGACAGATAATATTAGAGACGTCATGTTTGTAAACCATCCTTTTTTCAGAAAATTCTGCGTACTAGAGCAGCAGCTCCATGGCATGAAAACAGAAAATTAATTTAAGGAAATAGTGTCATCATATTGATGTATAGCACTGCACAGTCAATGAATGTATTTATTGTATAGTTAAAACCATTACAAGTGTATCAGTGTGTTCAAAAGTTAATATTGGCAAATGATAACATCAGCATACGCAAAGATGGTCCTCTATAGCGCATAAAAATTGGCAATTTCTTAAATGATAAATAATTCAATCGTATTGCTTTATCAACCTTCCTGCTTCCTCAAATTTGCTTGAAAATGCACCATTTGTCC
Source organism: Calotriton arnoldi (assembly GCA_963921515.1). Lineage (NCBI taxonomy): Eukaryota > Metazoa > Chordata > Amphibia > Caudata > Salamandridae > Calotriton > Calotriton arnoldi. Next base: position 511,280 of record CAWUFW010006037.1, on the reverse strand, counting down.
ACTCTTTTTCCAAAGTTTTCTCGGGGAGAACCCCCAAACTCCCCGTAGGTTGTTCGGGCTCTCGGGCTCGCTCACTACGCTCGCTCGCTGGAGTGCAGTACGACAATAATTTTACGCCTCACCACTTTCCAATGTCACCAGCCACCACTGCTGTCTGAGGGACCCCATCTCCTTGGGATATAAAAGCACAAACCTGAGCCTGATGGTGTGCGGCCCCCGCTCCCCATGTCCATGTCTGGGGGACCAGGGTGCAAACCACCACCCACCAACCACTATGACATGGCCTAGGGAGATAAGTTGCCGGGTCCCGCATTAGCACCAGAGCAGTGTCGGCTATGCATGGAGCTAGCCAAGCAGAGCCGGAGTGGGCTTCCCACAGTGCTCCAGTGTTTGGTTTTTGCAGCGTGTTCCATCAAAAGGGCAGGGGCACCCAGCCCCTAAAAATGAAGAATGTGGCTCAAGGCTGCGTTGTTTTAATAAAATGTTGCAGCTTCCCGCATTGGGGAAACGGGAAGCTGCCCATAAACTATTCACACTCAGGGCTAAGGAGCGTCCCCATAAGCCTATGCCTGGGTACAAACTTTGCATATTGGCATTTGTGGTGCCCCTAGAGTGGGCAGGGGCACCACCAACATTTGTAAATGCCATTTGGGGGCTGAGGAAAGTGCATCAGCCCCCTATGTTTGTTCCCAAAAAGTGACCCTAAGGCTCCAAGGGGTTATATTACTGCCCCGGCAGAAGTTTTATATGTTTGACAAGCATTCTCAGAGCTCATGCCTTTGCACATAGGCTGTGCAGTGGGGGTACTTCTATTGGTTGGTCCAATAGCTGCAGTGATAGCTTGTTGAAAGTGAAAGAATGGCTCTTCCACACATTTAGTTGAAATAACAATGCCTTATTGTCAATGTTGGTCTTGTAGGTGAAATGGAATACATGTTTTAATGAAGATTATTGGAAAATGGTACCATCCTTTTGATTTTAATGGGGTGCATTGGTTGATTATAAAATGTCTATGCTTTTATCAATGGGTTGACACTGACAAAACCAGTAGTTCTGTCTTTTTGAGACTAATGCCCTCTTATTTTGTGATAATGTGTCCGGTATAGGTGGTGGGGATTGGCAATTTAGGGTTCAGGTCTTGCTGGGGATGTGAACTGTTATAAGGGAGTCATCAAAGGTATTTCCATCCACCTAATTGTAAGCTTTTATAAATTGATAGTAGTATTTAGTAGTGATTGAGTAATGCAGTATTTTTCTATTTTATTAGTTTGTGCAAACTCCTGCTGTGGATGCCAAGCAGGGCCCCAAACACAGAGCCTGCTTGGCACACTGTTCAGCCTACAATATATCCACCATATTGCCAGATGCAGTGTAGATTGTGAAATACCCACTCACCAAGCAAGCAAGGATCTCAAAATAAGGTGAGTGATCAACTGTCAGAGCTGCAGGAAGGTACATTTACAAGTTATTGAATAGAACAGATGCAGCCAACGTTCAAAGGTTAAGATGAAACAAAGAGCAGGCATAAGGGTCCTCTTGAGAGAATATCCCGACAAGAATAATCTTAAAAATTGTTTGGAACATAATAGCTGTTATTACATAGGACCAATTTGGGAATGACAGTGCCCTCAGATCTTATTTACTTCTTCAACCCCATGGTTCACAAACGGACTTCTCAAGTACCATGCATCTACACATGCCTCTGAACCAACTCTCTAAAGATGGGGATGAAACCACTCTACAGTTACAGGCAAAATGTTATTACTCAAATACAAGCCCTAAGGTCAAGATACATTTGACCTATCCAATATCTTCCCTAGTTTAATTACAGTTTGGCACAAAAAAAAACCCAGCTTTGTGTGTTTATTTTTGAGAAAGAAAACAGTCTGATGTTTGGCTGCATGAAACATGGCGGCTGCTTACCAAAGTTACAGTGCCATCAAAGGAGATGCCATGACAGGGACACCTCTGAAGGCACAGAACACTCTCCAAGTATGCGGATATTTCTAAATATGACAGACCGTAGTCCACTAGTGCAGCGGAGTACAAATCCCCATCTGTTCTGCCAAACTAGATTTACAGTTAAATTATGACACTGTTGTATAATATTGCAGAAAGCTTATACAATGTCTTTACAGTATCCTTCTCAGACGCGAGCTACTTACCTGATTATCTAGTTGAGGCCTGCCATTTCCTCCAGCCCAGTGACGCGATCTACGTTTGGGTATTCTAGAGGAAGACTGCACCACATCCTCATTGGTGCAGATCATATCAGATTCTGGCCATCACCAACACAGCTGTCACATGCTGTGCCCTGGAAACCATGTATATATTTGTCTCTCTGTAAACAAGCTGCTCCACCTAGGGACAATGGTGCTCCTGCTGCCACGTTTGGACCTACACCTGGCAGTAGACCACAGGTCACAACTTTTTCTACTGCAAGTGCATCATTGAACAGTGAGTCTCCATGCCCCTCTCCCCTGTCTGTTCCCCCGCCACCGTATGATGCTTCACCAAAAGCCTCTCATTGTTACTGTCTTCATTCAAAGTAAGGGGCCTTCTCCTCATGGACACCAGATCCCTCTGTGGGCCTAGCCTGCTATTTTACTTGCTGCTTTGAGCACCTGACTGTGGTGGGGTACATTTATGCAACAGAATGAGGAATTATTGCAAAACTGAGTTGTACTACACCTTCCTTTGCACAAAGCCACCCCTCGCTTACAAGGGTAACTCCTAAGTAAAGACCAATAACTCTTCCTCCTGCTGGGTTTGCACACACATGCCTGTGGAAGGTAGCATTCCATTGATCGGAAAGCCCATATGTTTTTATGTTATTTGCGTTCATATTTTTCATATCGGCCAAGGACTACCATGGTGTGCCAGACTCTCCTGCTCTTTTTTACAAAGCCTCAAAAGATTCAGTAACCCTTTCAATTGCAACATGCCATATGTGACTCATCTTGCAATGACTGAGCAAGGATTGTTTTTACGAACACAGCAGAGCAGTATTTTTGTTTGACATAGTAAATGTTCCTTTTGAGTCACCTACCTTTGTATACTGTCTTCCTCATGGACTGTTGTTTCTCAAACACCAGCTACATGGTGTCATGCATATTTCATCTGTGGGTCGTGGGTCTACCCCTATCTGCCCTTAGAATGGGCGGGGCCTTGCTATCTTTGCTGGACATAGCAAATGTTCCTTTTCAAGTCACCTACCTTTGAATACTGTCTCACTCCCATACTGTTGTTTCTCAAACATCACCCAGAAGAGGTCATGCATATTTAATCTGTGTAAGTGATGGATCTACCCTTATCTCCCATTGAAATGAGAAGGGACTTGTTATCCAGGGTACATTGTACCAGCAATAAGGCACTTTCATGATCATCCATTGGAGCGAAAAAGTGACAGGTAGGTTGTTTCAACTACCTCTAGGTTCTACTCTTCTTTAATACTCAGAAAAGATAGTGAATTTAATCTCAAGAGCCTTGAGCTTTGTGACAGATCAGTTAGATGCCCAGGCAAAAAACTGCTGATCCAAAACAATACAGCTTTAGATTATCTTTTAGAACCTAAAGAGGGGGAGCTTTGCAGTATTATGGCCTGAATGATGCACTCATTTTCCCAAAACTTTCTTTAGCATATACAAGTAAGCAGACCATATGAAGGAGAGTGAAAAGAAAGTATATGGAATACAAAGCGGCCCAGACGTAATTCCTAATGGCATCTGCATATGGTTGAGGGACGTTTTTGGCCCTTGCTGTATGATATTTGAATCCATTATCGGTATTGTTCTGATTGTGGTTAATATAGGCAATAAGGTTGCTATCGTGTGTCATCCAACACTAGCAAAAATAAAGGCACACCAATACTTTCATGCTTGCTACAACTCATGATGGTGAGAAATGTAATATTAACAAGATTAATAAAGAAATTGTGAGACTGTATTCTATTGAAATTAAAAAATTTCCTCCAGGAAAAAAGGGGTGTTGTGAAACCTGAATCTTGACCTTATCACGTTCATATATTCCTATCTAATATAGGGTTAAAAATCACATACATAACTCAGAATGCATTAACACTTTTAACCAAATATGAATGTCCTTTTATATTAATGCAAAAACTTATGAGCACCAAAGTCCAAAAAAAACTTGCCTTTCTTCACTCTTGATAGTTCCAAAATATGCAATGTTCTTTTATTCAATTCATAATGCATCCAAAACAGGTCCAGAAAATTACAGTAGCTAACATGTGTTTCGCCGCTGTGGTCTTAGTAACCACCGACTTCTTCAGGGCTACAAGTAAGCAGAAATATACCTCTATAACCAAAACATATGGTAAATACAGGCATTCTGACCATTTCATTGGTGATATGGAGCTGTAAAACCCCATTAAGTTCAACCATCGTGAGCATGCCAATATTTGGAAAGGAAAAATAAAATTAATAATAATAAAGTTTGTGTAACCCACAGATATCGTGCATATGTTATGCACTCAGAATTTCAATGAAAAAGGAGAGCGAAGACAGCATCAAGAGCAAAAATACTACATGCATGCAAAAAGGGCCAAAGTTACATGCAGGTCACCACCCTGCAACTAATAACGAAATACCCAAAGGTGCAATTTAAATTTGGAAAAGAGATTCTGTGTTGTGGTAACCTAGCCACTTTGCTTGTTGTCCTTTTATATTACTTTGAGACTTCCGGTAGCACAGACCATGCTTGCTAAATTTCGTGGCTCTAGTAGGCCCAGAAGCCAAAGGGCTCAGGGTTGTATCTTGAACATTTCATAAGAGCATAACCTCATTTTTAAACCTAGCAAGTGAAAGCTGGATTTTGTGGTAATAATGAGGGTAGTGTTGTACATATGGAGGACATTTCTTTTTTTATTTTACAAAGTTTTATATAGTGCGAACTTGACCCAAATCGGGTATCAGAGCGCTTTACATAGCACCAGTTGCATTACATGAGGATACCTTCTTTTTTTTTTTGTTAGGCACGGGGAGATTAAGGGGCATATTATCAACGGCCAGCGATAATTATCGCTGGCCGTTCTCAGCGTGAGAATTGTTATCGCCGGCTACCGCAGATAATTATCGCCATGCTAGCGCTGTATTAACAACGCATAGCGCAATGGCGATAATTATTCCTGCGATAGCTTGTTTTCCATGGAACATCGCTGGTTTTCCAGCGATGTTCCATGGAAAACGGCGATAACCTTGCTGATACGACCCTGTGGTCGTATCAGCATAATCCACCTCCAATATAAAGTATAGGTAAGTCAGCATTTTTGCAGACGTTAGTTTTTAGCGAAAACCGCTGTTTTCGCCAGAAACTAACGTCTGCAAAAATGCTTGGCCTCCTTGTAAATATCGCGATGTGCACATCAGCGATATTTACAAGGTTGTTCTGCCCAGTGACGCCCACTTTGCATCTCATTAGAGATGCAGAGGGAGGCGTCGGGTAAAAGGGTGCTAACATGCGCTAATGCATGTTATCACCCTCTTGTTAATAGGGCGAAAACATTATCTCCGCTTTTTTGGCTTTTAAAGCCAAAAAAGCGGAGATAAGGCCCTTGATAATATGCCCCTCAGTGATTTGCCCAGAATCACAGGATGTTCAGCGTCATTGCTGAGACTCGAAGCCAGTTCCCCAGATTCCAGGTCCACCGCCCTAGCCGTTAGGCCAACTCCTCTCCCTTAAGGCCATTCCAAGCTTCGTAGGGGGAAGACCCAGTTACCTGCACATTAGAGAGGTTTGAGAGAAGGGTAACAACTTTCTGTCATGTTATTAAGCTTCATGGACTTGTATTGAGAAACAACGTATATCATTAATAGGATGGGCTTCTATAAATGTTAGCTCTAGGCTTCAACTGACCATTTTCTGATGTGAACCCTGCTCAGTTGAAATGACAATTGTCTTTAGCCTTTTTCTGTGCTGCTTGCTATTTTGCACACAACGCTAGCTGAACTTTAGGTCTCCCAACGTGTTGTGTTTTATTTTTAACACACTAATAGTTTTTATTTGCTGCATCTTACATACACAAACATGCACACACGGACAAACACACACACACACATCCTTCCTTTTCTCCCCACACCCTTATCCACGATGCAGCAGGCAGCTGGAATGTAGCTGATTCTCTTACATTTCAAGCAATTCGGAGACAGAGGACGTAATGGGCCAGCAGATGGGTGGAGCTTAGTTGGGGAGGGTTTTCATAAACCATGCACAGTAGACGGTAGGCAGCCTGCACTGTTCGTATGGCACTAGAAGTTGTATTGCTGCAGTAGCAATGCAGATTTTCCTTTTGATTGCTCTGGCCTCTCTGCTTTTCAAGGTTTAATTTGCCAACATCAGAAGACTGAGCTGGCCTTGCTTGATTGCAAAAATCATGAATGGCATTTCTTAGGGGCTTCATTCCAAGTTGGATGGATTTATGTCTGATATCCTCACCCTTGGGTTTACCAATACCGGAGTCATTGGTAACTTTGCAAGTTGATGGGTGGAAATAGTTCTAATTCCTAGATTTTTAATATTAACATGCAAGAATTGGCCTTTCCTCACTGCTTTTGTCACTCCATATAGCAATCCTGATGTAGCTTATAAATTCTGTGACTGGGCCTATTGGGATTAATGGGACACGCAAAATGAGGCTCTAGTTCAGGGATACTCAAAGTACATTTCAGGAGCCAGTTGCCTTGACTGATTACTAACATTGAAAAAGCTGTAAACGGGCAAGCATTTTTATTTGCACGTTAACTAAAGTAAAGGAAAAGAAGCAATGGTGTCCAGCACTACTAATCTTTAAGAACACCATCATTTTTAAAGACATCCTGCAACAAATATGTAAGACTATGATAAAGTACCTTAAATATTCTAAAAGGTATATTCCCTTAACATGCAGAACTTTTTCACTTTAGTGCATCAGAATATATTACTGCTGAGACATTTATCAAAAGTGATTGTTTTCAAAAATGAACATAGAAACGTTCCTGTCTCTCCCAGCACTAATAACAATGCCGAAGAGCAAGTCAGTTGTCATGTGCACCCTCTGGGTAGCCTAGGTTGTCGTTATACATGGTACAACATTATAGTTTATTAAATCAAACACAAGAGAAGGTTTTGGACAGTACACATCCTCAACATATGTATTTCAAGTTGCATTAATAAATTGTAATAAAGTAAAAAGCTGTAAAGTGAAATAGAACAATATTCCTGGATCACACACTTTGGTCAAGTTGGGAAGCTGGGACTGACCCCAGGTTTTCCGCTTTCACGTTTTGCAATTCAGCCACTAAAAGGGTATCTCTTTATCTCTATTATTTTACATCAAAAGTTAACGCATTATCTTTTATTCTTGGCACATAAGGTTAGAGCATGGGTGGCAAACAAAACCCACATGAAGGCTTGGCTTAGTATGGGTTCGGGGATTCAAGAGAAACGCGAGCTGAGCCAGATCCAGGCATCTGGTTCGAGCTTGGCTTGATCCTTCAGTGGCTTGTTGACGTGTGTCACATAATGATGATTAAGTAGACAACACATAGAAGGATGTGATTTGGCTATCATCAAACAATTTGGTGAATCAAAACTACCAACACCACAGTGCAGAACCTCTTGTTTCAAGATTCATACCTTTCTCACTACACCATATTTTAATGAGTGTACTGTGAGACGGGGTGTTCTCACCCCATGGGTAAAATCAAATGATTGTTGGGTTACAGTCTGATTTCTTATAACATACTTACAACCAATGTTTAGTTTAAGTTTTTCATATCTTTGCTGAAAAAAGAAAAGCAGAGAAATTTGTTCAGAAAGTGATTTCCCAAAATTACACAATTTATTACATGGGAGTATTACGATGAATAAAAAAGCATGATTTCTGGTTCCATAATTCCTTCTCGCTCATCACACAACAAACGTGGTGTGAGTGATTCTTATGGTAAGACTCAGGAAATGTTCTCACCACAGAAATGCCATTGTGCTGTAGAACCTGCTTAGACTTTAAACAGAGTTCATAATCACAAAATTTTGGCAAAGTGGTAAAGCCAGGATTAAACGTCAAGGCTCTAAATGCCGTGGCTAAAACGTACCAACTATCCCATGTCTAGCGGTGGAGGTTGAGTGCTTCTGTTTGCCAACTTGAGTGACTTGCCGACCTTGTTAGGGGTTCTTTACCATGCACCAGCTACCTTAACTGATACTGTTTCATTCCAAATCAATAAGCAAGTTGCTTCTGTTGTACACTTGACTCACCAAAAGTTTCGAAAGCAAGCACAGAAGGCTTACACCAGAGTGCAGGAGAGGGACAGTGACTCAGATGCAGCATTAAACAGTATTGTTAAATCTATGACTCTTGAAGAGACATGGGGCTTAATTTAGAGGGCAGTACGGAATGAAACCTTCAAAGTAACTCCATGACTCACTGTCCACACCATGTCCACACCATGTCCACACCATGTCCATCCATCTCTCTGCTCCCCTTCCCAGCCAGTCATCGAGTAGGCCATCAACACCCAGCTCTACGAGTTCATTGAAACAAACCACATCCTGGACCTCCCCCAATTGGGCTTCAGAAGCAAACACAGCACCAAGACCTCGCTCCTCGCCGCCACAGTCGACATCCCCACCCTCCTCGACCGAGCCGAGACTGCAGCCCTCATCCTCCTGGAACTCTAGGCCACCTTCAACATCATCTCCCACCTCTGTGCAAGACTCCACAACACGTACATCCGCAACAAAGCCCTAGAATGGATCTGCTCCTTCCTCACCGGCCGAACACACAGAGTCAGACTTCCACTGTTCTACTCAGAACCCATAGAGATCACCTGCGGAGTGCATGAGGGATCCTCCCTGAGCCCCACCCTCTTCAACATCTACATGACCCCAACCGCAGCCATTGTCAGAAGCCACGGACTCAACATCATCTCCTACACCGACGCCACCCAGCTGATTCTCGCCTTCACAGGCGAACCCACAGCCGTCAAGAGCAACTTCCATAACGAGATGAAGCCAGTCGCCACCTGGATGAAGGACAGCTGCCTCAAGCTCAACTCAGACAAGAACGAAGTCCTAATCCTGGGCTCCACCCCCTCCACCTGCGACGACTCATGGTGGCCCGCATTGCTCGGAACCCCCCCACACCCACTGACCACGCACGAAACCTCTGCATCATCCTGGACTCCTCGCTCTCAATGAACAGCGAAATCAATGCCGTTTCGTCCTCCTGCTTCCACACGCTCTGCCTTTTTCAGAAGATTTTCAAGTGGATCCCCACCAAGTCCAGAAAAACGGTCCCCCACAAGCTCGTCAGCAGCAGGCTTGACTACAGCAATGCACTTTATACCGGCACCACCCAAAAACTCCTTAAGAAACTTCAGAACATCCAGAAAGCCTCCGCCAGACTCATCCTGAACATCCCCTGCTGCAGCCACATCACCAGTCACCTGAGAGACCTCCACTGGCTCCCGATCAACAAAAGAATTACCTTCAAGCTCCTCATGCATGCCTCAAAGACCTCCATAATGCTGGACCTGCATACCTCAAACATTGCTTCGCCTTCCACACACCCACCAGACATCTCCGCTCTGCCAAACTGGCCCTGGCCTCCATCCCACGGATCCGCAAGACCACAGCTGGAGGAAGATCCTTCTCCTACCTCGCTGCGAAGACCTGGAACTCCCTGCCTCTACATCTCAGGCAATCACCGTCGCTGCCTCAATCGCTGCCTCAATTCAGGAAGGACCTCAAGACCTGGCTCTTCGACTGATTCACAGATCCCCTCCCCCCCCCTTCAGCGCCTTCAACGCCTTGAGAACCTAACAGTTGAGTAGTCGTGCTTTACAAGAAACCTGATGGATTGATTGATATGCTTGGCTTCCCCTATGTTAACCTTACACCCTAATCCCCACCTTACTGGCATAAATGTGGCCCTCGTTTACACCACAAACCATAATGTTTGGCCCATGTATGCAGTACCCCTGCTCTAGATGACAGCAGTGAGCATTTAAATGACTCAGCCATCTTGCCTGCTAAGTCTTCTGTGTGCCTACAGAAAGCCATACCAAATGTGGACCACACCTTATACAAGTGTAAAATAAGTCTCCTCAAAAGACTGATTATGGGGACACAAAAAGGATTAGTTTCTCTATCACTGCCCTGGGATGATAGAGGCCTGTGCTCCTCTTACTAACATGCGCTGGACCTTACAGAGGAAGCAAACAGTAGTTTAGGCAGCATATTTTTCTCTCTCGCTATCTTTCACATGCTTTTGTTAGCAGTTTACAAAGGCCTGATAAAATATGATACATTACAGCTCTCAGGGCTGCATTACTATTGGGTGAGAGCGTGCATTATGGAGGCAAACCTCACACTTAAACTTCAGTTGCTTGTATCTCGGCAGGGTGGGAAGAGGTGAAGCTTTGATGTTGAGTGTTTTATTCTACTGTGGCAGTCAGATTAACATTACTTATAAGTGTACACAAGCACACACCTACACACCCATAAAACGGGTGCAGTTTTATGAGTGAGATGAAGGAAACTGGCCACTGGATGAAGGCCAAGGGGTGTATTTACTAAGATTTTGCGCTGTGTTCAACGCAAAATCTTTTTTTCCCTATTCACTTTCCAGTGTAAAACGTGTTTTGCACTGGAACATCACTTGAAAGTAATACAAAGCAGTGCATAGTGCTGCTTTGCATTGCTTAGCACCAAGGGGGGTGTTCCATGGGTGGTGCATGGGTGTTCCTATGCAACCACCCAGGGTTTTCGAAGCAAAAACCCAATTTACTGAAAAAAGTAGACAGGGTTTTGCGTACAAAATAGCACCCATTTCAAATAGGGGCTATGAATGAATGAAATGAAAAGACCATTTGTTAAGCGCGATAGCTACCCTAAGGCGTCCTAGCGCTGCAGACACACGCGTGCGGGAATATAATTAGGGTCTATACAGGTTTGTTAAAGAGCAGAGTTTTCAAAGGTTTACGGAAGGGTAGCAGATTGGGCTCTGCCCGCAAGTGGAGGGGGAGAGAGTTCCAAAGTTTAGCTGAGTTATAAGCAAAGGAGCGGCCACCACATCTAGTTCTTTTGATCTTGGGCACTAGGGCGAGGAAGGAGGATGTTGATCGAAGCTGTCTATTCGGCTGGTAGGGAGTGATCAGAGATTGACTAATGGCAGGGCCCATCTTCCAGAAGGCCCTTTGGGCAATGCACAGGGCCTTGAATTCAATTCTTTCCCTAACCGGGAGCCAGTGGAGGCTTTTTAGTCCAGGATTGATTGAGAGTCGGCGGGGAATCTGAAGGAGTGTTCGGGCTGCGCAATTTTGGATGACTTGGAGTTTGCGCAAGGTGGATTGAGGGGCCCCTAGATAGAGGGCGTTCCCAAAGTCCAGGCGTGATAGAATGAGACCCTGGACGATGATTTGTTTTGCCTGAAATGGAAGTAGGGGAAGAATTTTTCGTAGTAACCTCAGTAGACCATAGCAGGTGGCTGAAAGTTTAGTTGCTTGGTGGTTAAAGTTGAGGGAGTTATCCAGCCAAATGCCCAAGCTTTTAATTGTGTTTTTTGGTGCTGGAGCAGGACCGAGGCAGATGGGCCACAGCGAATTCATATTGAGCTTGGGGGTATTACCTAAGAGCATGAGATCGGTTTTGTCCCCGTTCATCTTTAAACAGGAGAGTGTCATCCAATTGGCCACCTCCTCCAGACATCCACTCAGGTTGTTTGGGGAAGTATTTGGCTGGTTAAAGGCCACCACTAGCTGAGTGTCATCGGCATAAGTGATGATTTTTATGCCGAAGGGACGAACAATCTCAGCTAGGGGGCTCATATATAAACGTTAAATGGTGTGGGGCTCAGGGAAGAGCCCTGAGGCACACCACAACTGAGTGGCATGCTGGGGGAGGTAATATCGCCCTCAAAAACCTGGAAGGAACGATCTGCTAAAAAGGATTTGAACCAGGTGATGCTGCAGAGCCTCCTTGATCAAGGATCTTCCTGGCCTCCTCGGTTACTGTGAGAAGGGCAGTTTCGGTTCCATGCATAGGACGGAATCCCGTCTGGAAGAGATCAAGTAAGTGATTACTCTCCAGGAACTCTGTCAGTAACGAGTTGACATATTTCTCCAGGATCTTGCTCAGCCATGGTAACAAGGAGATTGGTCGGTAATTGCTGGGATTGTCTTGGTTGGGTTTTTTTAAGAGAGCCTTGACCATGGCGCGCTTCCAGGGTGGAGGGACAGTGCAGGAGGAGATGGAGGCGTTAAGCAGGTCGAGGGTGGTAGGAAGAATGTTGCCAATAGCTGGCAGCAGGGCGCGTGGGGGTGCCAGGTCAAGGGGGAGCCGGATTTCACCCGGTGCATAATGGATTCTAATGTGGTGGGATTGAGAGGGGGGAGGGTATCCAGGGTGGCTGGAGATCGGGGTCCTGCACTTGAAAAGTTAGCGGTGGTTGTGTCGAGCTGGGTGGGGGAAAAGGAGGTGTATATAGTTTGTATTTTCTGGAAAAAGAAATCTGGCAGGTTGTTGCAGCGAATTTGGGCGTCGATCGGGTTTGGCAGTTTCTGAGGGAGTTTGAGGAGAGTTTTTGCGATTCGATAGATTTTTTTGGGCAAAAAAGCAGCTGCTTTAATTTTTTCTTCAAAAAAAGTCGATTGAGAGGCTTTAATTTCATTTTTGTAGGCTTTTATTGCCGCCCTATATGCAGTTTTGCTAGAAGGGGAGTAATCCAGTCGCCATTTCCTCTCTAACTTTTTGCAATGTCGTTTACTTTCCCGTAGTTTGGGGGAGTACCAGGGTGCAGTTGTAGCGCTGCGCTTAGTTTGAGAGCATTTCATGGGGAGCACGGAGTCTAAGGAGTTGTGGATCCAGCTATTGTATTCCTCATTGGCTAGGATGGGATTGGGGTTATTGGGTGGTCTTGAGGTTTCAAGGGCCGTCAACCAGCAGTCCAGGGGAAGTTTAGACCAGTTCCGTTCCCTACGAATGGTCGTGTTAGTGGGGAGGTGGGGATCGGGGATGACCCAGGAAAGAGGGATCAGGAAGTGGTCCGACCACGGGAGCGGGGAAGGCGTTCCCTTTGTGAGATCTACACAGTTACTAAAAACAGGATTGAGTAAGTGGCCTTTAGTGTGGGTGGGTTTGAACAATAATTGTTTGAGTTGTAGTGCGGAGAGGCTCATGGTCAGTTCTTTGGCGATGTGATCAGAGGCATCGTCAAAGTGGATATTAAGATCCCCTAATAGTGTGAAATTAGATGACCTACATGCCAGATCGGCTGTGATAGGGGGAAGAGTGTTAAGAAATTGTCCTAGGGCACCGGGTGGACGATATATAAGTAGCCCGGAAAAGGTACTTATGGGGGAGAAATCAATGGCAAAGGAAAGACTTTCGCAGTCTGGTACCAAGTTAGGAGAGCTGCGGCACTTATAACAATCCTTAAAGATAACCGCTAGGCCTCCTCCTCTACCCTCTTTACGGTCCTCTCGTTGAATGTGATATCCATGGGGAAGGGTTTGGATGAGATCCGGTTCTGACTCTGCATTGAGCCAGGTCTCTGTCAGGAATAGAGCGTCCGGTTTGAGCTCTTCTAAGAGCATGGCAATTTCGGTGGAGTGTTTGGGAAGTGATCTACAGTTTAGGAGGTACATCCTTCGCTGGGTGTTCTTGGTAAGGGGGGCAGATTGGAAGTGGAATCCACAGTGTAGGCAGGTGTTGTGTTCATCTGCCACGTTCCAAGAGTGATGGCAGCTAGCAGGGGTCGCTCCCCTAAGTTGAAAAAGGGAGTGGGGGCTGTAACTCCTAAAATGCGGGGAAAAACAGGCAGGGATTGTGGCCTCTGGCCCCGTCCGGATGCGGACGGGCGCAGACGGGCTTGCCTTTGGCGCGCCGGCGGCGCGCCCGCTGCGCGCGTCCGCTGCGCGAAGCAAATGGCATCCCAATTAAGTAGGAGGGGGGAAGATCAGCTGCTGGTCAGCTGACTTGCCTGGGTGCGCCGGAAGTTGTAATCACTTCCTGAAGTGCCTGGAATTCCCTCCACTCGATCCGAACAATCGGCGGTGGACCGGGGAAAAGCACCGAAGTATGCAATGTTGAGGTGAGTGCTGAGTAATTAAAGTGACAAGCATACAATTGTGGGGGAACAAGTACAAGCGAGTGTGATTTAAAAGCGTTTTTTTAAATGGTGAATAAAAGCAATGCAGTTGTGGATTAAGGCGCCCTTTACCAGGCGCTCCTGATCTAGCGTTTAAGAGGTCTCTCTCACCGCTGCGTGAAGCAAATGGCATCCCAATTAAGTAGGAGGGAGGAAGATCAGCTGCTGGTCAGCTGACTTGCCTGGGTGCGCCGGAAGTTGTAATCACTTCCTGAAGTGCCTGGAATTCCCTCCACTCGATCCGAACAATCGGCGGTGGACCGGGGAAAAGCACCGAAGTATGCAATGTTGTGGTGAGTGCTGAGTAATTAAAGTGACAAGCATACAATTGTGGGGGAACAAGTACAAGCGAGCGTGATTTAAAAGCGTTTTTTAAAATGGTGAATAAAAGCAATGCAGTTGTGGATTAAGGAGCCCTTTACCAGGCGCTCCTGATCTAGCATTTAAGAGGCCTCTCACCGCTGCGCGCGTCCGCTGCGCGAAGCAAATGGCATCCCAATGAAGTAGGAGGGGGGAAGATCAGCTGCTGGTCAGCTGACTTGTCTGGGTGCGCCGGAAGTTGTAATCACTTCCTGAAGTGCCTGGAATTCCCTCCACTCGATCCGAACAATCGGCCGTGGACCGGGGAAAAGCACCGAAGTATGCAATGTTGCAGTGAGTGCTGAGTAATTAAAGTGACAAGCATACAATTGTGGGGGAACAAGTACAAGCGAGCGTGATTTAAAAGCGTTTTTTAAAATGGTGAATAAAAGCAATGCAGTTGTGGATTAAGGAGCCCTTTACCAGGCGCTCCTGATCTAGCGTTTAAGAGGTCTCTCTCACCGCTGCGCGCGTCCGCTGCGCGAAGCAAATGGCATCCCAATTAAGTAGGAGGGGGGAAGATCAGCTGCTGGTCAGCTGACTTGCCTGGGTGCGCCGGAAGTTGTAATCACTTCCTGAAGTGCCTGGAATTCTCTCCACTCGATCCGAACAATCGGCGGTGGACCGGGGAAAAGCACCGAAGTATGCAATGTTGCGGTGAGTGCTGAGTAATTAAAGTGACAAGCATACAATTGTGGGGGAACAAGTACAAGCGAGCGTGATTTAAAAGCGTTTTTTAAAATGGTGAATAAAAGCAATGCAGTTCACGGAGAAATGCTTTTATTTCTCCTTTCTTATCAGACTTTGCATGTGTGTTACACTGTACAGCACACATACAAAGTGGCAAAAGTTTTAAAGTTAGTCTAAGAGTAGTATTTTGTACTGGAAGGGAATCCTTCCAATACAAAACCAATGCTAGACTCATGCAGAAACCCTTGCACTATGGTGCAAAGGTGTGTGCATGGCACATGGCTGCCTGATTGAGCACCGGTGCTAGGGAGCGGGGAGGAGTGTTCCATATTTCTGTTAATATGGCACTCTCCTGCTCTCGCCTTCTCATGCAATGTAGTGCAGCATTTTTGGTTGCTGCGCTGTATTGCATGAGAATTTAGTAAATCTGGGCCCAAGTGTCTGAAACTGACAACCGACAAGACCAAAATCATAATCTCTGGGAGAGCACTTCACCGTGGGACTCTATTTGGTGGCAAGCAGAGCTAGTACTGACACCCACCCCAACACCCATGCCAACAATCTCAAGATCGTCATCGACAGCAAGCTTGAAATGACCACCCAAGTCAACGCCACCGCCGCCTTTTACGTCCATACCCTGATGATGATGAGGAAGACTTTCAAATGGCTCGTAATCCTCACCCAGAAAACTGTCAGGCAAGCCAAAGTCATAAGTAAGATAGACTACGGGAACACCTTTTATGTCGGGTTCAACAAAAAAACTCACCAGAAGGCTGCAGACCATTCAGAACTCTGTGACCAGAATCACTCTCAACCTCCCATGCCACCCTCACATCACACCACATCTGAAGGAGCTACACTGGCTTCTCACAATTCAAACTCCTCACCCACACTTTCAAGACACTACATAACACTGGCCAAGTATACCTCACCAATCACATCCGCTTCACAAACATTCCAGACACCTCCATTCATCCCAACTTCTGCCTTACGCACATCCCACATATGCTGAAAACCAGATCTGGCGATCAAACCTTCTATATTGCTCCTGAAGCGTGGAACGATGAACCAATACACATAAGAGCCTGCTACTCACTTCCTGAATTCAGCAAGAAGCTGAAAACCTGCCTTTGTAAGTAGTCCCACTAGGCCCAAGGTTTGGCTAAACTCATACCTGCTCAGCGCCAGGATACCCTCTCGGGTGTAGTACACTACACAAACTTGCATAACATAACAACATAACGTATAGATAGCAACCCATGCATAACTAGCGATAGTGCCTACATGATGAAGCAACACACCTTGTCGTTATTTGTGGTGAAAATGTGGAGCTGATGGTGTGTTCAGGAGACAGCATTTTATGTAAAGAGCTGAGTTTACAGCTCAGTAAGGAACCTAGAATCAATGTTTTAAGGTAAATTCTGATTTATGTTTTACACTACCCATATGCCTACATTTTACATATTCACATCTCTCTACACCAAGTTACTCAAGATACCTGAAATATGTATTTCAAGCAATATCTACACTTTTACAAAATGATTATAAGTAGTACCCAAAAAAAACATACAAATTTCATACACACCTACAGCAGACCAAACAGCGTGTTTTTTTATTCAGACTACTTGCTTTTTGACAAGGTATGTACAAGACATAGTCGCGTATAACTTATGAGCATGTAAACTGAGGGTCGGACTGAGAGAAAATAGGCAGGGTACCATAGGAAAGGGGCTCGTATTAGCAAATCAGTTAACAAAAGTAGCACACATTTTCAAACCGAGACAGCTTTGAACTTGTAAAGAGATGCTTTATAGGTGATAGCAGTGGCGGCTTGCATAGGGCGTGCTGCAGGGCGGTGAGGCGGGGCGGGGGAGGGGAGGGGAAGGGTGGGGGGGTAGTAAGCTCGGACATACGACGGAACGGAGGAAAGTAATTATTACGTTCCTCCGTTCCGTCGTAAGTCCGAGTTTACTACCCCGCCTCACCGCCCCGCAGCACGCCCTATGCGAGCCGCCACTGGGTGATAGAGACTGAATGCATTTGTGCTTGCTGCAGGCAATGTTTGTGGTGATGTCAGGGAAATCCACAGTATAATCTGGCCCACCAGACCATAAAACAGGCCCTCAAACAACCAAAAAACCTACCCTCACACTGACCTCTCATGCCAGCCCTTCTGGCACTGCCAGACGGCACTACAGGCCAGTCCAACCTTGATTGAACTTCACAAATCAAATAATTCGTCTTCATTTTTTAGGGCCCTTTGTACAGAGCTCTTTACATTCATTAATTGGGTTGGAGGAGTAGAAAAGCGAGAGCAAGATGCAACTAAGCCCTGACCACGGCTGCGGAGCAATGTATCGGGTAACCACCAATTCACTTAAAATCTGTCACTACGCAGCAGTTGTTATGCAAGGAGGAGAGGAAGGCTATACGTTCTTTGATCCTAATTAGGCCAGGTGGGGAATGCCTTTTAAGGAAGAAAAGCAATTGGAATGCGCCTGGGAGTGAAAAAAGCATGCATTAGTAATTTAGATAGGGAACATTTTTAATGCGGCCGGTTGGGTCTTGTAGAGTTTTGTAATTTCATGAGGTAGGCAGGATCTTCAACAATGATAAACTGGCCTTCGTCTGACATGCGCTGCACCTGCACGATCACGAGGACAGACTCACAGCCTCACATACGTAGCATGCCAGCGCTAGCGACACAGACGTTTTTAGGTTCAGCTGGCGCGAGGAGGTGAGGGAACGAACTTAACGTTACATTTGAAATGGTTCCACACTTGCTCGAGCCATTTCAGAGTCTTTTTTTTGTTTTTTTGAGGTACAGCTGTCTGGCAGCCTGTGCTCGGAAGAACCAACAGATTATCGGTCGCGCATCTACAAGCACTGAGTGATCAGGAGAGATCAGCAATGCTACTGACAGCATTTTTGACACACACCGGCAGCAGTTAGCTTACTTCAAAGTCACACTTCAGTTATTTTTCTTGTCAGATGTGCCACAATAAGGGCCTCATTATGAAAGGTTCAGGGTTTGGCGGTGGTGATATACGGGCCGAAATGAGAGAATCTGGCCGGTATTTTCACCCTAACTCCGGAAATCACGAGATAATGTCCCCAGAAGGGGGAGTAACCTACGGAACCTGGTAATACTGGATCAAAAAAACGCTTTGTTCGATTCCGACAATTTATTAAACAAATCTGAGCGACGTACAATGTTGGTGCAGTGCAGTTTCTGGCAGGGGAGTAGCTATAACCGGTGCAGCAGGTGCAGTAGCACCGGGACCCAGAGCCCTGAGGGGCCTATTGATCCCTGATAATTGCTGTATTTACTACCCCAAAAGCAGTTAAAAGGACTATGTTCCTTGCTTGCCCAAGGGCCCATGTCTGTCTTGTGATCAATTCCCCAAAACAGTACAATAAGAAGTATAAAGAGGCAGTGAGTTTTGAGTCACCTCCTAAAGCCACTGGCAAGCAAGCCACCATGATTCATCACTTTTATGGGTTGTCTGTCAAAGCCCTCTGGGTGTACTGATGTTTATATTTTATTTGTTGTAAAGTTTTCCATGGGTTAGGAGCCCACAAATAAGCTCTATTTAGGTCCCATTCTTGACTGTTTACAGTGGCCGGCAGCATCCTTGCTATGCTATTGGTTTCTGTGGCTGCTTGGGGGCGAGGGGGCTTTGCCTGCTTCCCCATTGCTGTGTGAGGGGGTAGCTGGGGGCAAGCAGTGCCCCAGCACCCCACAACTGGCCTGGTGTCCCCGTGATTGTACGGGTTTTACCTTACAATAGTCAGTTCCAAAAATATACGTTGTCTTGTACAAACCAGTACATCTCGATTATAGTGAACACATTTTGAATAGTACCACTCTTATTTCTAGTTACCATTCGACTTAGCTTTAAGTTATTAGCTTTGTCGTCATTATCTCGTTCCAAACCATAATACATTGTGGCACAAGCGAACCTGCTGTCAGACAGTCTAATGCATACCCTAACTTTTTTCTCCATGTGTTTAAAAAGTCTATAAATATAATCCTACCCTGTCATACCCTTTTCTCTATTTGTCAGCGTCGGACTGACTTCTTGAGGACCTGGCCGGTCAGGTAAAGCCGGATGCATTGTATGGCCCCATTCTTAGGTTTAGCTACAGACATTATTAGCTGTCTGTCTTGTGATCAATTCCCCAAAACAGTACAATAAGAAGTATGAAGAGGCAGTGAGTTTTGCGTCACCTCCTAAAGCCACTGGCAAGCAAGCCACCATGATTTATCACTTTTATGGGTTGTCTGTCAAAGCCCTCTGGGTGTTACTGATGTTTATATTTTATTTGTTGTAAAGTTTTCCATTGGTTAGGAGCCCAAAAATAAGCTCTATTTAGGTTCCATTCTTGACTGTTTACAGTGACCGGCAGCACCCCTGCTGCTTCCTTGCCCCATAGCATGCTCCCACTGGTCCACTCTTGTCTGTTTTGAGGGCCAGACAGCTCCTCTGCCGCTCCCTTTCCTGTCTCCTCCTGTCTCAATAAAGGAAAAAATGCTGAGCGTTCGCAGTGGTCCAATTCCTCTTCGACAAGTTCGCTCTGCACACACAGGGGCCTATTTATGAGCGGGCTGCAAAAATGTGGAGAAAGGCAATGCAGCGCAAATCGCTGCGTCGCCTACTCTGGCCTGGGAAGGTGTTCCATGGGCGTTGCGTGGGTGTACCCTCGTAACTCCCATGGTTTTTGAGGCATTGCTAGATTTACCAGAAATGGTAAACCTGGGAATGCACCAAAAAGATACGCCTTCTCAGGTGAGGCTTAACAAGGAGAAATATCTTTATTTCTCCTTGTTACTTCCTCTTTCTATGTGAGCGGCAGCAATAGAAAGAGGAGTATGCCTCTTAGGATTGTTTTTGTGTAGGAAGGTGCCCCTTCCTGCACAAAACCAATCCAGAATGCAACGCAGGCACCCTTGCACCAAGGATGCCTGCGTTGGCGCTAGGCATCCTTGGCCAGCACAGGAGAAAAGCCAGGAATGTGACATATTGCCTTAAATACGGTGCATTCCTGCCCTTTCCCTCTCACGCAGTGCAGGAAAGTGCCCCATTTTGACATGGTCACCCCCACTTTTTGCCTGGTATTTGATGTGATTTCGACTGGAAGTGCACTGAGGTTCCGCTAACCAGGTCTCCAGTGCCAGATCTCTTTCCCAAAACTGTGCAATTGTACCCCAACTGGCAATACCTTTAGCACTCTCTGTTAGTCCCTAGTAAGTGGTACCCCTAGTATCTAGGGCAAGGAGCCTAAAGACGGTCCTTAAAGGTTGCAGCCCGAATTTTGCCACCCTAAAGGACCCCTCACCAAGCACGTACAGCCTGCCACTGCAGGGTGTGTGTCTTGATGCAGACAAAAGTGAAAACACAACATGGCACGCATCCCTGTGTGCCATGCCAGCAGACTCTACATGCAGTATAGGTAAGTCACCCATGCAGCAGGCCTTACAGCCCTAAGGCAGGGTGCACTATAGTACATGTGAGGACATATTTGCATGAGCAGATAAGCCCCTGTGCTGGTCAGCTCTATTGCTGCTAGTACAAGTGAACAGGAAGCCATTTTAAGTACATGTGCTGGACCCTGGTGAAAACGAGTTTGCCAGCTACATGATGCCTTCACTGAAAATAGGGATGTTTGGGAGTTTAGCGACATGTTCGCTAGACAGGACACACTATACTTCTACTTTGTCTGGTAATTCCAGTTACATAGTCGAGCGTCTCTATACATTGCGGGCATCTAAAGTCGTAGGAGGCAGCATTGCTTTTCTAATTTACTGTGGTGACGTTATCAGGCAGTGCAGCTTTGAATTTCCTGGCTGTTCTTTTTTCCTGTTATAGGAATCCGGAATCGCCAAACCCGACGCTGCCAAGCAACACTGCAGCCAAGCCCCCCAGCATGAGTGGAAGTGGGCCAACTGTATCATTGTGGTCTCCAAGCCCTCAAGAGAGAAAGTCCACCTTGGCTTCACCCCTCGTGAACTCTCCGATGTCACCTGCAGCCTCTGTGAGCAGCCCCCTGAACCGCGTGGGCTCCCGGATGAAGAAACTCAACACCTAAAAGACCCACTGCAACCGGCCACCCCGGTCCGAGGAGAAGAGGACCACTAGTGTCTCCACATCCCCTATCATTGCAAGACTCGAATCCTCTGGTTGGTTCAGCCCAGCTGGCCTCCCAGTCCAAACCTGCAGTCTTTTTTCCTGAAGACCAACCCCCATTGACTAACATTGGGTACCTGACTCTGTATTGCACCACTGCACCCGGCCGCTCTAGTGCCTCTAGAGGTGACCTGCTGGTGCTGCTTTGGACCTTGCCAAATACTCACCCTAAGTTCCGGAGATTGATTCTGTAAATCGCTGTATTGTACATGAATGCCGCATTTGTTTTTCCTCCCATAGGATAACACTGCAGCTCCTGAAAAATGCACTGTCGACTTTTTAAACGTAAAAGTATTTCTTTTGCAAAACATACTTACCTGATCATATTGATTCTGGTGCTTAAACATATGTAAACATATGTGTTATTTTTATAAATTGCTGTGGATCTCCTTATTGAATGGTTTGCATAATTTATTAACCATTGTGTGTATTTGTGGACATCTAACACTCCTCTCTGAGAAGCCTAAGGCTGCTTGCCCACACTACCCCCTAGAAGAGCACCTTGGGATTGATGGAGCAAGCCCCTGTCCACTCATAAGGGAATACCTGGACTCTCTGCATGATATACCTTATAGCCATCTTCCTACATGCAGTGCAGCACAATAAGGTGACTTGCTGTACTGTTCTGCGTGACATTCTCATAATTAGGCCCAAGAGCGCCTGGCTGATGGCTCTTCTCCTGCTGAGGACAGGCACGTGCTCACACAGGGAGTGTGTCTAGCTGCTGTTCTCCTGTTGCTACCAGGCTGCACTGCAGTGAGTGCAGATGTCAGCTTTTCTTCTTGCCACTGCCAAGCTGCTACTCACAAATGAATATGCCATACAGCTCCTGTGATGTGGCCATACTGCTCCCACTGGGCACTCTTGTAAGCATTAGAGCTCTTGGTGGCTTTTCTTCTGCTATGGCTAAGCCAATAAGACTTCCTTTTAATTGAAAATAAACTATACCTAAAGGCTTTGCAATTGCGTAGGATCGAATCCCTGTGGGCTGTCTTTGCTACTGGGCTTTTGAACCACAAGAGGTGCAGTGGGCCTCAGGGATTACGGGCAGGAGGCAATATTCTTCCATCAATCACTACACCTCACTCTCTTTTTAGAGTGTGATTGCCAATGGGAAACACCCACTACAACGAATGTAATTGTACGCGGTGCCATCGCAACGCTACTTTCACATCGCAGGATCATTGGCATCGCATGCATTTACAACGCATGCTACAACTTCGATTTGACATTTATATCGCAAACACACTACAACGCTGCACGGGACAGAGAAGGTGGAAAGTCACGGGACAGAGCAGACATAGGTGGGAAGCACTTTTAATTAGGGCAAAAAGCGTGCAGAGCAGATTTTCTATTAGCCCCAAAGGACTTGAAATGTACAGCAGGATACCTGATAACTTGCGTGCGCAAAGACACTACAACGCTGCACGGGACAGAGAAGGTGGAAAGTCACGGGACAGAGCAGACATAGGTGGGAAGCACTTTTAATTAGGGCAAAAAGCGTGCAGAGCAGATTTTCTATTAGCCCCAAAGCACTTGAAATGTACAGCAGGATACCTGATAACTTCTCTACTGAACTTTAAAAATGATGAACAAAAAAAAAAAATACTTCCCTGAAACCCTCTGTTGGACTGGCCAGCACTGAAGTTATCACGTATCCTCATTGGTCCAACGAAAACATTAATATTAACATCTGATTTTTAAATAAACTTTGTCCTTTTTTCATGTTCACAGCACGCGATTACGTCGGCGCGCATACGTTACTGCCGTGGTTCCGGGAATCGGCGCGAGACAGAGAGCAGGTGGAAGGCAGAGCTCCGTCAAAGTAAGTGACTTTTCATTCATTATAACCTTAAACATTTCGTAATTATGTACACTATTATGTCATTAGGTACACTAGGTACATTCCGAGCAATGGAGAGTGAAATGGTTGGGACTGCTGGGATGTTTCTGTATTGCTATACTTGTAGAAAGTTACTTAAATAAAGGGAATCAGCGGCAGTCCTGACTACTCCTATTTGACATTCAAACGCTATTCTTTTTGGATGGCTGCCTGAGCCACTACACTGGGTGTGTTGGAGTCGAGAGGAATTACAGTGGTGGTGAAAGGGGCAAAGTTGGCTATTTCCAGGTACAGAAAAGTAAAAGTTGCATTGAGGAATTGAGAGTAGTGCTCAGTGGTCTCGCCATGCTTACGAGATATGTGGGCATTCCATGTGTGGGTGCATTTCAACAGCATGGTAACCACAGACCAAACAGGCCATGTGGAGCAATAGGCGGGCGTCGGCACTACCAAGGGGGGCATGGAATGAGTAAGCTCAAATGGCTTTGGCACCAAAGGGAGGGAGATTCCAACGTTACACGTAATTTTGTAATTATGTACACTAGGTACATTCAGATCAATGTTAATACCTGCCATTCTTTATTTAACGATAGAGATGTTTGTTTTTTCACTCAGGTACTGTGGTGGACTGTTTAGTGCACTTTTAATATTCTTTTAATATATTTTTAATATCCTTTTTCAGGGGCTAATGAGGATACGTTATAACTTATCTGCTGGGCACTTAAAAAACATGCAGCAATCACATTCCAACGTAACACTCGTTGTACAGTGCAACAAATACCTGCCATTATTTAATTATACATATTTTAATTATGTACACTATTTAGTAATTAGGTACACTAGGTACATTCAGATCAATGTTAATACCTGCCATTCTTTATTTAACGATAGAGATGTTTCTTTTTCAGTCAGGTAGTGTGGTGGACTGTTTAGTGCACTTTTAATATTCTTTTAATATACTTTTAATATACTTTTGCTGTGGCAAATGAGGATACGTTATAACTTCTCTGCTGGGCACTTAAAAACGTGTAGCAATCAGATTAATGTAGGGCAAAACAACTAACTTCTCTGCTACCCTCTGTAGGTAAGAGACTTTAAATAAGATTAGGTACTTCTACTGTGGCAAAGAAGGCCAAAGTAAGTGACTTTAAATGTTACAAAAAATAAAGGTACTTCTGCTATGGCAAATAAGGATACGTTATAACTTCTCTGCTGGGCACTTTAAAAACGTGCTGCAATTATACTAATGTAGAAAAAAAAAAACTTCTCTGATAGCCTCTGTTGGACTCTGATTAGATTACACTTCTCGGCTGTGGCAAATAAAGCTAATTTAGAGTAATGTCGGACAAAAAAACAGCGGCGCAATCGCATTATTACAACGAAACCCACATTATATCACACTTCTCTACTGGCCTTTTTGTGCCTTCTTTAAATATAGTTACTGCAACACTGTTCCGCTGTTTGGTGCAACTAAAACATAAATATTAACAGCCGATTTTTTAATAAACTTTGTCCTTTTTTCATGTTCACAGCGGGCGATTACGTCGGCGCGCATACGTTACTGCCGTGGTTCCGGGAATCGTCGCGAGACAGAGAGCAGGTGGAAGGCAGAGCTCCGTCAAAGTAAGTGAGTTTTCATTAATGATAACCTTAAACATCTGGGAATTATGTACACTATTATGTAATTAGGTACACTACGTACATTCCGATCAATGATAGAGATGTTTGTTTTTTCAGTGAGGTTGTGTGGTGGACTGTTTCTTACACTCCAACCTGAACCAATGTAACTTAAGGATGGTACAGGCTTGTGGAACAAAAATGTTATATGTATAAAGGTGGGGAATGTAAGGTTGACTTGTTTTGTGCCCTTGATGAGATAGGTAACTGCGTAGAGGATGGTCACCTGTGAGATCACGGTTGACCTAAGAGCACTGGGAGGAACTATGTTGACACATTTCAGACGTTGGAGGACTGCAAGTCGAACAGTGGTTTTGCATTTTGGTTTTCAGAATGGTATTGTTTTTCTGAAGAAGTGACCTTTAATACCACTCTGTCTTCTTTGCCTTGGTGGAGAAGGGTTAAGCGTCACATGTAAAGGCAAAGACTTTGTATTCGTTGTAAGTTTGTGTGTTGGTCCTTCCAACACTGGAAAGTCCACTTAGGGGTTTGTGTTATCATCATTGGCTCTGCAGGTGAACTTTATTGCTTAGCGTTAAGGCACAGGTAGCCGTTTACCCTTGATGCTGACATGGCAAAAAGGCATTTTGTTACAGTCTGAGACTTTTGGAACTTTATTGTACTGTGCATTTCGCGTACTAATTGGTGAATCACACAACCTGTGCGTTTTGTGACCTAATTAATAAATATTTAGTTACCCTTCATTTTGTACGGAAATAATTTTGACAATTACCTACAGCATTTCTCCAAAACAAGTTTAGCCAGGCAATATGTGGCAACAATTGTGGAAAGAATAAACATACGAGTACTAATTTTTCTGCTACGAGAAATGGAAAGTGTGAGTTATTGCCGCGTTGCCCAGCCCTCCATCCTTTCAATACGCAAAACACTTTGGGTTTGTCCATGTTGGTGCTCTCACAAGGTCGGGTAAAGGTATGTTCATTTTTGGGAAGGACACTGACGCTCACATACATATTGTTCTGTGACAATCGGTATTACCTCCTCTAATTTCATTGTTTGTAACAGCTTTGGTTGCGTTACTAACTGACAAATAATAGTACGAAACAAATATCAATAAACTCAAAGAGCAACACTTATTTATGCAGCTTGTGTAATACATCTTCAGCTGTGGAAGCTACAAGGTGCTGTTGGCAATTTTATTGCACTATTCACTTTTTACATGCACATCATTAAATTCATATTTAATTACACGATTGGAATATCACATACATATAATTGGATTGTCACTTATGTATTCACGTTTGTTGTACCATAGAAAAACACATATTACATTTTGGGTGTTTCCAACGTGGAAATTTACATTTGTAGATTATTGCATTAATATAATACAAATTTCACACTTTTTTTTATATCAATTTACATTATATCCTTCACATTTGACTTCATGACACAAAGGTAGCACATTTAATTTCCACTGTAAATAACGTTTGGCATGTTCCAACTACAATGCAGTTGGAACTTTAGCATATAACATGAATGTTATTGTTTATTAAAAAATATTATACTTTTAGGGAGTTTTGCTTTCATTTTACAAATTGTTTTGGTGGTATGTGTCAATGTAACATTTATGGCATGGTTTATTATACAGTTATAATACTTGCACATGCTGTATTCAAAGAAGAATTTACATGTTTCACATCGGATTTTGATCGGATTCTTGGTTACATGCGATTGTCTGGCTTAATAAAACAAAATTTTAGCGGGAAAGGTATGGCTGGCATGCATGCGGTGCACAAAATGAGTGGTTGGCTATAATCAGAGTCTGCCACAGTCGCAATTTTTATGCATTTGTCGATTTATGGACACATTTGTGTACACTACAGGAATATTTTGCCTTACATTTGGGATGCTAAAAAGGAAAGTCGGAAGTTTTAGGCATGTGTCGATTTAGGGACACATTTCTGTAGACTACAGGGACATTTTGACTTAGATTTGGGATGCTAAAAGTAAACTACAACAATTGTTAGGCCAAAAAATCCAGTATATGTGCAATGGAAGCTAGGTAGTCAGAAGCCACAGACAATGTAAAAAGTTTTGCCGACATTTCTTTTGTTCGCTGGGAAATACGTGGATTTAGTGTACCTGCTAACGATTGTGATATTCGCAATTCCTGGTAACTTTGCTCCTTTTGCAAAATCTCTAAAAATTTATAGAAATTAGGGTGAGGTTTGACAATACTGTTGTTTAAGGAGTTGTGCCAACCCTCTATGGCATTGTTTGTCTTTGCTCCTCCCTCTAAGCAGGTCGAGTAGCAGTTCCACCAGTCGACAAGGAAACGTGGTTTCCTCCGGCGAGCCGACCTGCTTAGATGGCCAATCCATGTGTCTTCGAAATAATTTAAAATCGGTGCCAATTTTAAATTCATTTGCCATAAAGTACTCTGACTCTGTAATCGATGTGTAGTACTCGTCTACACTGTCAGGAGGAACAAAGCAAAGGGCAGTTAGTTTTTTAAGCTCAAACTGGAGTTTGCTGCCAGACACATAATCCTCAATTAGGGATGTTTTTTTAATTTTATGCCAAAACGCCTGAGAAAAGTGGAAAAAACATCCTTGAATTTGGGTATCCATGTACAATTTGTTTATAATATTCATCATCGGTAACTCATAGTCCATAATTAGTTTCCTCGGACTTTTGTTTGGAATTTTTAATTTTAGTACTGACAAAAATTCATTATACGTTGAGGATTGTTTGTCTGGTAGTAAACTGTACACTAAAGGAACTACTGTGTTGTTAACGTAGCCGTGAATAGTGTATATTTGGGTGAAAGGGGTGGGCGTACTTTTAAACGTACCATCCATCATCCAAATATCACTGTTCTCCAATCTATTTAAATTACGGGGGTGCTAAACACTAAAATACGCTTTAAAGGCTTTTCATTGTCATGCAATATGAAAGGTTCGTTTGAAACAGTAAGAGAGAGTTCCTGAGGAATTGTTAGATCTGAAAATGTTTTGTGGTGTAACGCGTTTAGGGTTACTTGCGCGTTTCTTACGTTGGATTATTCTACGCAAGTTAGGAATAGTGGGCATACTACTGGCAACATGTTCAGGAATGTGTTGTGATACCTCCCTTAAAATAGCACCGCACGGGTCATTGGAGTTGACTGAAATCGCTTTCATTTCATTTATAGATTCTCTCACTTCAATAGCCGTTGCAGAGGCAGAGTGGTTATGGTCTGTGCTTCTTAAAACAGAGTCACCCAGAGTAACCGCTCTGCCTCTGCAATGGCTGGAGTAGTAGTGCACACACCTCCAATGCCCCCGTGGCTCCGAATGTCTCTCTTTACAATATACATAACCACTATGTTTTAGTAGATCCTCACTTTTATCCATCCACCCATCCATCCATCCATCCATCCACCCACCCACCCATCCATCCATCCGTCCATCCACAAGTTTAGCCATCCATCCATCCGTCCATCCATCCACAATTTTAGCCATCCATCCATCCGTCCATCCATCCATCCACCCATCCACACATCATACATCCTTCCTCACTTTTATCCATCCATCCACCCATCCATCCATCCATCCACCCACCCATCCATCCATCCGTCCGTCCAGAAGTTTAGCCATCCATCCATCCGTCCATCCATCCATCCGTCCATCCATCCATCCACACATCCACACATCATACATCCATCCTCACTTTTATCCATCCATACCACCCATCCATCCATCCACCCAGATTGTGGATGGATGGATGGACGGACGGATGGATGGGTGGATGGATGGCTAAGATTGTGGATGGATGCATGATGGATGGACGGGTGGATGGGTGGATGGATGGGTGGATGGATGGGTGGCAAATATTGTGGATGGATGCACGATGGATGGATGGATGGATGGACGGATGGATGGGTGGGTGGATGGATGGATGGCTAAGATTGTGGATGGATGCATGATGGATGGATGGATGGGTGGCTAAGATTGTGGATGGATGCATGATGGATGGATGGATGGATGGCTAAGATTGTGGATGGATGCATGATGGATGGATGGATGGACGGACGGATGGATGGGTGGATGGATGGATGATGGTTGGATGGGTGTGAGGATGGGTGAAAGGGTGGTTGGATGAAGGATGGATGTATGGATGGAAGGATGAAAGGGTGGATGGGTGGAAGGGTGGATGGGTGGCTTGACCGTATGTTTGCTAGACACTGGAGATGGACATTAGTCGGCCACAACTGGACACCAGGTGTTGTTCCACAATATGGTATTTTTACCAAACAGTAGTACCTCCATTTGATCTGTATTAAGTTTTAAACAGTTATCGTGCTTCCATCTGATGATGTGGGCCATGCAGACATTGAACTTCTTCGCTCCTTTATCTGGCTCTGATGTTAATCACACCACTAGTTGTGTATCATCTGCGTAACAAATCGTGGTGTACCCGTAGGAACGGATAATTTTAATCAGTGGGGCAACATATAGTTCAATAAGGTTGAGGATAATGAGGACCTCTAGGGCACCCCACATGGCAAAGCAAAAGGGTGTGATTTATGTCCTCCCAACATTAGGGTTTGCTCTCTATTAACTGAGACAGCGTTCCTGTGGATACCGCTCGGCTGGCCCCTCATCAGCAGATTCGGCTGTGTGGGAAGGACTTTCTCCTCGCAAAAATTGTTTTTGGACTTGTGATGGGGAAAATATTTTAAGAAATGTAGTTTCATTTGTTAATTGACAAAGCAAAGAATTTATATGGGAACCCACGTTCCAAACGGCCAGCCCCTAGTAATATTTGTCACCCTCCCTCACCTTTGACACTTTGTTAGTACTTTTCTTTTCATACCTCAGCTTTATAACTGTCTCTTTGTACACAGTGTAATTTAAAGGCTTTTGGGCTCCTGTGTAAGACATATTGCAGCTGTGTTTTTGTGTGCAAAGTGTTGCGACATTTCCATTTATTAGGCACAATACCGCCATGAAATAGTACAAATCCGGTACAAAAATTCCAACTTGGTCAGAAAAGGACCACAAAATATATGTTGCCCAGATGCAAAAAAGCTTTACGATGAAACTACTAAGCCTGTGAGTGGAGATTTATGATTTAGAATTCTATGGGAAAAGGGCTCTTGGGGAACACACGGACAGAAAACAAGGGCAATTGTTAAAGAAAGAAAACTTAATGCGCTAATGACGTACCATACTTTCAATTCACTAATTGTTTCAGTTTTGATGTAACTAATAAAAACAAAAGTGGATGTGTAATGTAACGGACCAAAAACACACTGGGCAAATTTTTAGCATTTTTATTTTCATTACATTGCATTGATATCACATAAATAGACACTTCAAATGTATTTAATAAGCAGAATTATTTACATTGTATTTACACTGAAAGCAATGACAAAATTCTGAAACGTTTTACATTACTGTTTGATGTAAACAAAAATTTGTCGGTGGTACGTTTGCATATAACATTTACAGTATTCTTTATTAGGCAAATTCTATGATTCTTAGGCATTATTCCTTTATTTTGCCACATTTTTTCGGTGGTACATTTGCATATTACATTTATGGATGGTTTATTAGACGGTTGTACGACTTGGAAAGTGATTTATTGTTATTATTTGGTTTATTCGACAAGATACTGCATATGTTCCATATCAGTTTTTATTCTGATTCCTGGTTGGATGCTATTCGGTGGATTCATAGGAACTCAAATCTTGTAAGGTTCTGCGTGTTACGGATGCCGTGCACAAAATGTGTGGTTTACCCTACTAAGAGTCTGCCGCAGTCTGTAGTTTAATACATTTACCAATTTATGGACACATTTAGGTACACTACAGGAATATTTTGGATTATATTTTGGGTGATAAAGAGTAAAGTACAAACATTTTTAGGCAAAGGAATTCAGTATATGTGCAATGGAAGCTAGGTAGTCATAAGCCACAGACAAGGTAAAAAGTTTTAGTGCTGCCAATAGTCTAGCAGACATTTCCTTTGTGCGGTGGGAAATACGTGGATTTAGAGTACCTGCTAACGATTGTGACATGCGCATTTCCTGATAACTTTGCTCCTTTCGCAAAATCTCTAAAAAATTGTAGAAATTAGGGTGTGGTTTGCCAATACTGTTATTTAAAGAGTTGTGCCAACCCTCTATGGCATTGTTTGTCTTTGCTCCTTCCTCTAAGCAGGTCGAGTAGCAGTTCCACCAGTCCACAATAAAACGTGGTTTCCTCCGGCAACCCGACCTGCTTAGATGGCCAATCCATGTGTCTTCAAAATAATTTAAAATTGGTGCCAATTTGTCTTCATTTTCCATAAAGTACTCAGACTCGGTTATAGATGTGTAGTACTCGTCTACACTGTTAGGAGGAACAAAGCAAAGTGCAGTTAGTTTTTAAGCTCAAACTGTAGTTTGCTATCAGACGCATAATCCTCAATTAGGGATGTTTTTTGAATTTTACGCCAAAACGCCTGAGAAAAGTGGAAAAAACATCCTTGGATTTGGGTATCCATGTACAATTTGGTTACAGTATTCATCATTGGTAATTCAAAGTCCATGATTACTTTTCTCGGACTTTTGTTTGGAATTTTTACTTTTATGACTGACAAAAATTCAGTATACGTTGAGGATTGTTTGTCTGGTAGTAAACTGTACACTAAAGGAACTACTGTGTTGTTAACGTAGCCGTGAATAGTGTATATTTGGGTGAAAGGGGTGGGCGTACTTTTAAAGGTACCATCCATCATCCAAACATCACTGTTCTCCAACCTATTTAGATTACGGGGGGTGCTAAGTATTAAAATATGCTTTTGAGCATTTTCATTGTCATACAATATGAACGGTTCATTTGAAACAGTAAGAGAGAGTTCACGAGGAATTGTTATATCGGAAAAGGTTTGTGGTGTAACGCGTTTAGGGTTATTTGCCTGTTTCTTACGTTGGATAATTCTACGCAAGTTTGGAATAGTGGGCATACTACTAGCAACATGTTCAGCAATGTGTTGGGATACCTCCCTTAAAATAGCACCGCACGGGTTATTGGAGTTGCCTGCAATCACTTTCATTTCATTTATAGATTCTCTCACTTCAATAGCAGTTGCAGAGGCAGAGTGGTTATGGTCTGTGCTTCTTAAAACAGAGTCACCCAGAGTAACCGCTCGGCCTCTGCAATGGCTGGAGTAGTATTGCACACACCTCCAATGACCCCGTGGCTCCGAATGTCTCTCCTTACAATATATATAACCACTGTGTTTTAGTAGACGGTTTCCTCTGCTGGAGGTGATGTATTTGGCTATCTTCGGATCAGACATTTCCTCTAAAACAAAAAATAAATAAAGGAAAATCATTTTAAAAACGCAAATATGTACATATTTTGCTGGTGCAAGTCGTAAAAGGTGTAGACGGTTATAGGTACTTTAGTACAATAAAAGGAAAAAAGATATTTTGTATTGCACCAATCACCATACATATTTTTGGGTACAATACAAATGGGGAAAATATTACTTGAATCAGCACCTACAAAATTTGCCTACAAATAAAATTGGTTCACTCACAAACTATGAATGTAAGCTGTTTTACCTTTTGTGCTACTGTGCTCTGGCACATAGCGACGACACACAAAAATCAACAATTTATGAGGCTCGAGTTCGAAGTACATAAGTTAGTTATCAACAGTAATAGCACAAATACACGTTTGAGCCCTAGGGGCGTACCAAACCATATACCAATAAAGTGGTATAAGAACCACGACTGAACTAGACACAAGGCCTAGAGCCTGTAGAAGTGCTTGGCCCTCAAGGAACCACCCAAGGGGACCCACGGGGGACGCGTGCAGTGTGAGAACACAACCGCGAGCCACCGTTGACTTCTATGAGAAGGTCGCGGTTCGAGAATTAAAGAAAAAGGACACTTAGAGGATGACTTGGAGCAAACCCCTTTAGAACTAGGTTGTTCTAGAGTCAATATCCATGTGAGCACCGGAGTACTCGAGTTAACTCACCCAGGGGAGCCGGGTGCATAGGTGTCTTTCGGGGTCGGGTTTCGTCGACGATTTCAATGGCGATCTGCTGCAAAGTGCTGCTTGCGACCAAGTCGAAAGTGTTCGGGTGGATCCAAAGGTGGATTGAAGATCTGAAGAACCTGAAAGCAGAGGGGACAAAGTCTGGGTCACTAGCCAGTGACCAGGAAGGCGATGAGCAGATGCCCACCAATGTCGGGTGCTTCAGGTAGGTCCGTCCGTCCATCCATCCATCCATCATGCATCCATCCACAATCTTAGCCATCCATCCATCCATCCATCATGCATCCATCCACAATCTTAGCCATCCATCCACCCATCCGTCCGCCCATCCATCCATCCATCCACCCATCCATCCGTCCATCCATCATGCATCCATCCACAATCTTAGCCATCCATCCATCCATCCACCCACCCATCCATCCGCCCATCCATCCATCCACCCATCCATCCGTCCGCCCATCCATCCATCCACCCATCCATCCATCCATCCATCCATCATGCATCCATCCACAATCTTAGCCATCCATCCACCCATCCGTCCGCCCATCCATCCACCCATCCATCCGTCCATCCATCCACCCATCATGCATCCATCCACAATCTTAGCCATCCATCCATCCACCCACCCACCCATCCATCATGCATCCATACACAATCTTAGCCATCCATCCATCCACCCACCCATCCAGCCATCCATCCGCCCATCCATCCACCCATCCACCCATCCATCCGTCCATCCATCCATCCACCCATCATGCATCCATCCACAATCTTAGCCATCCATCCATCCACCCACCCATCCATCATGCATCCATACACAATCTTAGCCATCCATCCATCAATCCATCCACCCACCCAACCGCCCATCCATCCGTCCGTCCATCCATCCACCCATCATGCATCCATCCACAATCTTAGCCGTCCATCCATCCACCCACCCATCATGCATCCATCCACAATCTTAGCCATCCATCCATCCACCCACCCACTCATCCATCATAGATCCATACACAATCTTAGCCATCCATCCATCCACCCACCCATCCAGCCATCCATCCGCCCATCCATCCATCCACCCATCCATCCGTCCATCCATCATGCATCCATCCACAATCTTAGCCATCCATCCACCCATCCGTCCGCCCATCCATCCATCCACCCATCCATCCGTCCATCCATCATGCATCCATCCACAATCTTAGCCATCCATCCACCCATCCGTCTGTCCACCCATCCGTCCGTCCATCCATCCATCCATCATGCATCCATCCACAATCTTAGCCATCCATCCATCAATCCATCCACCCACCCATCCATCCGCCCATCCATCCATCCACCCATCCATCCGTCCGTCCATCCATCCATCCATCCATCATGCATCCATCCACAATCTTAGCCATCCATCCATCAATCTATCCACCCACCCATCCGCCCATCCATCCGTCCGTCCATCCATCCACCCATCATGCATCCATCCACAATCTTAGCCATCCATCCACCCATCCATCATGCATCCATACACAATCTTAGACATCCATCCATCCACCCACCCACCCACCCATCCATCCGTCCATCCATCCATCCATCCGTCCGTCCATCCATCCATCATGCATCCACAATCTTAGCCATCCATCCATCCATCATGCATCCATCCACAATCTTAGCCATCCATCCACCCATCCGTCCGCCCATCCATCCATCCACCCATCCATCCGTCCATCCATCCATCCATCCATCCACCCATCATACATCCATCCACAATCTTAGCCATCCATCCATCCACCCACCCACCCATCCATCATGCATCCATACACAATCTTAGCCATCCATCCACCCACCCATCCAGCCATCCATCCGCCCATCCATCCATCCACCCATCCATCCGTCCATCCATCCATCCACCCATCATGCATCCATCCACAATCTTAGCCATCCATCCATCCACCCATCCATCATGCATCCACAATCTTAGCCATCCATCCATCCATCATGCATCCATCCACAATCTTAGCCATCCATCCACCCATCCGTCCGCCCATCCATCCATCCACCCATCCATCCGTCCATCCATCATGCATCCATCCACAATCTTAGCCATCCATCCACCCATCCGTCCGCCCATCCATCCATCCACCCATCCATCCGTCAATCCATCATGCATCCATCCACAATCTTAGCCATCCATCCACCCATCCGTCCGTCCACCCATCCGTCCGTCCATCCATCCATCCATCATGCATCCATCCACAATCTTAGCCATCCATCCATCAATCCATCCACCCACCCATCCATCCGCCCATCCATCCATCCACCCATCCATCCGTCCGTCCATCCATCCATCCATCCATCCATCATGCATCCATCCACAATCTTAGCCATCCATCCATCCATCCATCATGCATCCATCCACAATCTTAGCCATCCATCCATCAATCCATCCACCCACCCATCCGCCCATCCATCCGTCCGTCCATCCATCCACCCATCATGCATCCATCCACAATCTTAGCCATCCATCCATCTACCCATCCATCATGCATCCATACACAATCTTAGACATCCATCCATCCATCCACCCACCCACCCACCCATCCATTCGCCCATCCATCCGTCCATCCATCCATCCGTCCGTCCATCCATCCATCCATCATGCATCCACAATCTTAGCCATCCATCCATCCATCATGCATCCATCCACAATCTTAGCCATCCATCCACCCATCCGTCCGCCCATCCATCCATCCATCCACCCATCCATCCGTCCATCCATCATGCATCCATCCACAATCTTAGCCATCCATCCACCCATCCGTCCGCCCATCCATCCATCCACCCATCCATCCGTCCATCCATCATGCATCCATCCACAATCTTAGCCATCCATCCACCCATCCGTCCGTCCACCCATCCGTCCGTCCATCCATCCATCCATCATGCATCCATCCATCATGCATCCATCCACAATCTTAGCCATCCATCCATCCATCCATCCACCCACCCATCCATCCGCCCATCCATCCACCCATCCATCCGTCCGTCCATCCATCCATCCATCCATCCATCCATCATGCATCCATCCACAATCTTAGCCATCCATCCATCCATCCACCCACCCATCCATCCGCCCATCCATCCATCCACCCATCCATCCGTCCGTCCATCCATCCATCATGCATCCATCCACAATCTTAGCCATCCATCCATCCACCCATCCATCATGCATCCATACACAATCTTAGCCATCCATCCATCCACCCACCCATCCAGCCATCCATCCACCCATCCAGACATCATGCACCCATCCACACTTTTATCCATCCATCCACCCATCGATCCATCCAAAATTTTAGCCGTCCATCCACCCACCCATCCATCCACCCACCCACTCTTTCACCCATACATCATTCATCCATCTCACCCACCTTTTCACATTGTCAGCTGGCCCGATTCACTGCAAAGTTGCACACACAAGGGGGCCATTAAAAAAATCAGCCCTGCTGTACTCCCTAAAGCAAGGGGTAGGGTTAGGGGTGAGGTGGGGAGGGTTCAGTATGCCGCTGCGCTGGTTAGCATTGTGTTCCGTGCAACTTGGATTAGCTTGTTTCGGTCATTGCATCCAGATATATAATACAGCAAGTAGCATTACACCAACAACAAAACGGGACTATTGGCTTAGTGGACTACCATACAAAAACTGCTGTTCCGGTCGCAAATGGTGAGGCAGTGAAATAACAAATGCCGGTACCAGTCTGCAACCAACGTCCCACCCCCGCCCCCGTATCCATGTAACACCTTTCGTATGGCACATCAGTAGGATTTGTTTACAGACTACGCAACGGACAGTACAGGGAATGTACACAACTCAAACTGACAAACACTTGATTGCATTCAATATACTGTTATAATGCAGGCACAATTAAACCAGTAGTATTAAACATTGTAACTACATATGTCATCTGTATATGTTAATTACTTACAGGCTTCACTGCTGAAGAGATTGCTCACGATTTTGGCGCCTTTAACAAAATAAAACTTTGCCGTTCACCACCTGTAAAAAAGAAGAAATTATGACTTTACGTCCATTTAATGCTACAGGACAGTTAGTTGGATGACATTACTGGGTTTTAAGTGACTTACTTGTTAGGTTGAATGCCTCTGCTCAAAGTCGGAGTCCGAACGTAAGCACAACGTCTAGTGTGCCGTGGGAACTGGTCTAAACAGGCCTGCAAATACAGTGCGCCTCCTTTTATACCCTAATGTAAGTGTTGCAGTCAGTGAAAGTGTGGTAGGACTTTTGTGGTACGCGCTTGTTTAAATAGTGTCTCACTAACCCAATTTCTATTGATACTTTGCAAATGTACAACATTTCGTGTCCCTAATCCCCAAAAAGCACTTCTGCTACATAAAACAATAGACAGCCTTTAATTTAAAGTATGTAGAACATTTTTTACGTAATCGATTGGTGAGCGTATGTTGCTATTTATTAGTACACTATACAAACTTTAAAGTCCAGGAATACAATACAACACGCCCCAGAGTAAAAAAAACGATGTAATAGCATGCGATTTAGTGAACTGCGTTGTATTTGCCTAAAACAGCTGAGACACTACAATCGCGTGGCAACAGCATGCGCACTGAATGTGTGCGATGTAATGCCTTTTACGATTTGAAAACTCTGTGGTAATTGCTTGCGTTGTTATGGTTGTCGATGTATCATCATACATCCTTGCCAATGAGTGTCATGAATACTGCATGGAAGGCATCACTGAAATGGATGTCAAAAGGGAGAGCATATAAAGCACACACTGGTGACGATTGGTGGTGATTTCTGATTGGATCCTTTTACCTGCTACCGTTAACTAAGGTCTTGATAAGCTGGACTTTTTCCAGTGGTGGATGGATCATAAGAGCTCACTTGTATGGGTTCATCATTCTATCTTAGAGAGGATGCAAAAGGGGCCAATTTAAAAATCCTAACGAGGGATACCCAGAAGAAGTATTACAGGACCACATGCTAACTGGGTAAGTGGGGGGAAGGTGAAGAAATGTAAAAAAATATTTTGGGAATTCCTGAGATAGATTCTTTATTAACTTCATCCTACACATCTTCAGATAATGTCAGACAGAAAATGTAACCCCTGGATCCCCCTGAATTAGATCCTGATGGAAAGTACATGAATGAGGACAGGACTGCTACTAAAATGCCTTATCTTAAAGAGAACTTAATTTTCCCATCCAATAAATCACTTTCGACCAGCAGGTAACTTTAAAAAAAATTCCGACAGACTGCCTTTGATCAAGAAATCAAAGAAGTATGCTACTGGAACAGCAAGCCCTAAATATTGTGCTGCAAAAATATTTTAGCAAGAATATTTATAACAAAAATATTGTGAAAAAAACCATATATAGGTAAGCATAGATTTACTCTACTTCTCTCCAAGTTTATATACCTTGATGATATCCATTTTCAAGGTATGTGAATATAGAGTTAAAAATATGAAATCTACTCTTACTAATATGTACTTACCCTCACGATATTTTTGTTGCCTATATTCTTGCTACGATATTTTTGCAGGACATTATTTTTGTACTCGATATTCTGACATAGAACCAGTCAAAGATTTGATTTCCCGCAAGTGGAGGGATTTGAAACAGTTCTTGATCAAATTTTCTGCATCATATTCAGGGTGGTGAAATATTATGAAACTTAACAGAAAGATCCTCTATTGTAGTTGATGAAGCTTCTCCATTTAGAAAAGGCAGATTAGTTTTGCTGAAACTACTCAGGGATGAACATGGAATTTCAGAAGGGGATAGATGGCAATTTTGCATTGCTACCCTTGCTGGACTTTGCATCTATCCAAGTAGCCTTGCAGGTGGAAGAATATCTCTCTGAATTAATTGCTAAACAGGAGTTACTGGTTGAATTCATGATAAATGCATTCTTTGGTAACACCAGAGCATCAGCAGTACCAGCAGGAGCCACATGGGCCGTATATCACCAAATCAAGAAAAGGGTTGGGAGGGTGGCTGGAGAGCACAAGCATTGGGCCTTACAAAGCTCCCATTATTGGAATGCATTATATAGTTAGAGCAGTATTTGTCAGCACATAGAGTTTTACATTACACATATTTAAATTACACTTATTTACAGTTTGAGGTACATGGAGATTAAGTGATTTTCCTTGAATCAGGTAACTTTTGATCAAGTTGAGAAATCATTATCAGAGCCTAGGTTTCAAGGTTCGCATTCCAGTAACTCAGGCACTAGTGTGCATTACATTCTACATCTCTGCTCTATTTCTGTCATCATTTTTAGGTCGAGCCTCGAGTAGCGCGCAAGCGATGCTCTGCGAGACTTATAGTTAGGGAGTTTGAAAAGCTGACCAGACGCTCGTGCGTCATGGCCTTTTCCCTGCGGTTACGCGCGCGGCAGACATCTGTTACCAATTATTGTGTCCAGACGCGGGCGCGATAATTGGAAACAGATCGCTCGCTGTGGCGCGCGCGCACCACTCGCGTCGCCCCCCCTCCTCCCCGCTCGTTTATATTTGTGGTTGTTGCAAATATTCCTGAAATCTTCATTGCGCATATGACTTCTTTTCCTGGGACATATAAAACATGTTTTCGCAGACTGCTGCACGCTTGCATGTCTCCTTTCACGAATGTATTCCCGAAGAGCTCCCGTTCCAATATGTCCGCTAAGGTCCGTGCATCCCAGAAGTGCTGCTGTTCTGCGGTCCCCAAGGAAGGCACGGGCTCCTCCAGGTCTCCACTGTTGCATCCTCCTTGGCCAGGTAACCTAAATGTTAGCGGTGTGGTTGATTAACAGCAATACTTTTTACTTCTGCATATCGAAGTACCTCCGGGCCTTGGATTGGACCTCGACGCTCTCCGTTGACGTACTGGAGATTTCTGCTTAAAGGATTCTTTTTCCTGACATTCTGTATAACGAGTTGGTAATCGCACAGCAGCAGTCAGTCTTCCAGCTCATGTATTAATCTGTCAGGTTAGTCCAGAATGAATTGGTATTCAGTGCATAAGGATTCAGCGAAGGGTTGCTGAGTCTTTCAGCTGTGGGTCACTGGTTCATAGGGTTTTAGTATACCCTACCTCACATATCAAAAAACATCCCTGAGCTCCTCCCTCGTAGAGAGGGGTTGTAGCCCACGTGAGGACCAGGTTCCTCACGTGAGGAGGTACCCCTATGATGAAGCATGACACCTTTGGTGTGTGAGGGGAACCATCCTTAAAAAGGGATATCCCCCTGATTTAGTTTTCACATTGCCACTTTCTAATGTTAGTTCTTTTCTCTGGACCCGGGGCCTCTCTTTGTGAGATTCATTAACCTATGGAGAGCCGGTACCCGCAGGTCCTTAAACTCCTCAAGCCCTCAGTGTGATTGATTGAGGGTCAGAACTAAACTCGACATTTCCTAACTTTTCACAGCTGAGTGTGCCTTCTCGAGACTGGAACTAGTGCTACGCTACGCTGATGTCAGCTGTGAGCGTTTAACTCCTTGAGGTTACTGGCTGTCAGGTGCGGAACACTTTATTTAACTATAGAATTGTTTGATAACACGTGTGAATTCAGCCCTTGCTCTCTATCTCCAAGGCGTCGGGTATCTGTTTCAAAGGAATACTACTAGAGCAATTTGCACACTGTACTCCTTGGTGGGATTCCCAGCACTGTAGTCAAAGACTGAAGGAGTGCAGAGTCTGAGCAACTTCTTCAAAGTAGCAGAGAGCGCCATGTCCAAGAGAGACCACGTTTCAAGCCCCTTACTCTAGAATACTTTGCTTTGTTCAGCTAAAGGCCCCGACATGGAATGATCTGGTGACCCTGCCTTTTTAACCACCTGTGGAAGTTTGATGCATACACTGGTGAATATTGGGAGAGAGCCCAAATGCTAATTTTGCACCTTCGTGCATTTTTCTAATTGGAAACTTTCGAACTGCGCGATTAGTAAAATAGTTGATATTGTGCTTTCTTCTTATTCCCTTTTCTCAATTCCAGAGAATGCTCCGTTTACTTAAATGTTTTTCTTCCTCCCCCACCCTGTGGCAGTATGGGATATTATTACTCTTTCCTGGATTGTTCAGGCATACTTGTAGAAGTGCAGGTAAGTGCTGGAAAAGCAGGGCGAATGTTTGTAAATAGCCACAAATGTGGCTTCCTCACCCTCTTTCCACTGCATTGCCTTGAGCTCGGTGTTCACATTCCCGGAGAAGGCTCGTCTACTCATCTTAGTGTGACTTACGAATGTATAGGTTGCACGTACATTGTGTGACTTCTTTTTGCCTGAGTCTTCCGATCTTTACTTATAAATTTTTAAATGTAACAATTACACGAGCGTCAACAATCTTTTGTAAATTATCCCCTAAAAGTGCATTCTTCTTGGAAATAGTGACAAACACATCTCTTGCCTATGCACCAGGCTGAATTTTCAAATCACTGCCAATTGGCACTAGTAAGAGACCAACAGTGTGCAAGGCATGACACAAGCACGGAATGTGCATGATCCCTCAGCTAAGAAACTCGTTTGAGCCAGGTTTGTGTGGTTCTGGTGTTAGCAGAACTTAAAGCGCCATTCATCCACAGGAGGATGCAAATGCGCATTTCAATGCATCCATTTATTCTGCCAGTTGGACAGAAGAGGGACATTCTAAAACAGGATTCAGGCTAGAAAATTAACTGATAATCTTCTGTGGAAATTAAGTGGAAAAAAAATCTAGATCTGCAAGATGCATGACTAACCCGCACGGCTCCTTAAATCAAGCACATCTCTCTGAGGCTCTTTTCTACAGGCAAATCGCCACGGCATAAAAGGTTAAAAAAACACATTCCACTGCATGTTCCCACATCATCGCACTGAAAGCCAAGTAGAGATCCTCAGTGCCTGCTTTGTGCTTCTGTGATTTAAAAAATCTATATATAATGAACACCGAAAGTCGTTGGGTCTTCCCTATGTTGTGGTGATTTCCATCCACTTGGGATGTTGTGCTGAAAATACATGTGAATGAGGCTACTTTGCAGTAATGTTAAATAATGTGCTGCATTGCTAAACGCTTATAAGTTCCCAAAGGCGAGACCGATTGCATTGCAAATGCTTGTTAAAGGCAGTGCCTGAGGAAGAGGAAATGTGTTGTTAGGCCCTCCATCAAATCTCTTTCCCATTGACTGTGACTGCCATGCAAATGACTGGCATTGATTCTAGGACGGTAAAGTTCTACTGGCTTATGGAATCTTCAGAAGATTAAATCTCAGGGAAAATGTTTTTCAAGATTATTCAAGAGGGTTACAGAATTACTATTCTCACACAAAGTCCTAAATTCTTAGCTTTTTACCTGACTTAAACATGTACCAAGGCAAAGGCTGTGAGATCGCCTCAAGAAGAGGGCAATTTGTTAAGTCCCCAGGGAAGAGCAGGGGTTTGGAGAATATTCCCGGTCAAGGAATCTTCAGAAGATATCCAACTTATCATGATGAGTCTAAATGGGGTCAGGGTGTCAGTGAAGACAGACAATTTCAAGAGGGCATAGCACCACTTCCGATGCTAGTAGAATATATCTTGTACCTGTATATGGAGTAAACATACCTCCACATTTCAGCACAGATGCGTACCCAACACTTCTTATAATAATGTTTTCAGACTTTTACTTTCAAATCTAGACTTGCTTCTTGATTTAAGTCTGCATCCAATGTTTTTTCGGGAGGGTTGCTTCATGATTAAGTAGTTGCCCTTCATTCTTGTCTGGGTGAGCTGCTCCTTGTCTAGAGACAACATCTGTAGTTCAAGGATAAAACAATAGGCAGAGTTGTTTTAATTTACTATGTTTATCTTACCTGCACAGAACACTCCAGCTCTAATGTGCATTCTCTTCATTCATTACAGCTCATCTGTCTCTACGAGCTGTACAATACTGGATAACCGATATTCGATTATACTGAAATACCAGCAAAACTGAAACTTTGCTTTCTGGCTTATTTAAGAAAACACTGAGTTTGGTTATGTAAGTTAGCAGTTTCACCAAACCCAGTGTTCACTGTCAGAAACTTGGGGAAGTCTTTAATTCCAACTTATCTTTCAACACTGAGATAAGTCACTAAAGCCACTCAGATTCATTTGAACTATTTGCAGATGGTTGCTTTATTGGTTCAGACTTGTCATCTGATTTTACTAATAATTGCTGTGGAATTTTCAAGACATTTATATTGTGCTAGTGCATACTTGAAGAACAGTCAATTTATCTTATATAAATGCAAGCTTCTAAAAAACAGGGCAATAAAAGTTGTATGCGGACTAAGGGCCTGATTTAGATCTTGGCGGGTGGGTTGCTCGATCACAACGTTGACGAATATCCTGTCCGCTGAAATATAAATCCCATAGAATATAATGGTATTTATATTTTGGCGAACGGGATATATCCAACACCGTTGTGACGGAGTAACCTGTCCGCCAAGATCTAAATCAGGCCCTAAATGAACATGACCATCGAATAAGCATTCCTGAACTCTTATTTGGGAAGCATTGCATGGCTTATGTCCAGACTACTTAAAGAAGGGCTTGCAAATTTAAACAACCTATTGGAAAGCTTTGATTAGCTCCAACAAGGGATGTAAAGAAAATGTGCAGAAAAAGTGTGTGTAGATGGTAAAACGGCTAGGGAAAAAAAGGCCTCACCGAAATGTTGGTTCAAAATAGCTGTGCTGAAATGAAGTGGCAAAGGATCATGGTCTGAAATGGGGTGTGCTTTAAAGTGTAGTTTGCAGGTGTGTCCTCGTGGCCAATCGACATCAGGTGCGTTGTATTTGTACTAATAACAGAACAAGCGGCATGGTTGTGTTGATGCGCAATTAAAGTGTTGTACCCAATTATTCAGAGAGAATACATATCAAATCAGTGCTTTAAATGAAGGAAGGCAGCCACCATACCTTTCTAATCGAGAAAAGTTCCCTGCACACAAATAAACATTTTCCTGGGCACCGATAAATCAAATGAAAGTTCAATACAGTAGTCGTCTGCAATATGCAGTATTTTACTCCTTATTTTTATTAATTCTTGATAGATGCAAACATGGAAGTAGCCATTCGTTGAAGTAGCCAACATGTGTTTTGTAGTGGTTGATATTTACCACTGACTTCCTCAGGGCTACAAACAGAAAACATATGCCACATATCACAAGACCAGCTCAAAGTCATGGCGAAATTCCAATAGTAATACCCAAGTGAGAATACAATTTCTCAGGCCAATAAAAGATAAAGAAAGAGTGGTGCAAGAATCAACATCTTCGAATCTGTTGTGCACCCCACACATCGCAGTGAAATCGGACTGCATCATACAACATCATGTCAGCAAGCCACTGTGTAACGTGACAACACACTAGGTAAAGAAAAGAAGGGTTTCCATATAGGCACTCTGTAGAGTATCTGTTTCCTGTCAACATGCTCGCGCCAAGTGTGTGATGCATCAGTGAAATCATTCCGCTCGTTGGTTACCGCGTACAGACTAGCTCATGCTCATCCAAAGTGATTACATGCAGTTACCAAGTCAACCACAATAATTATGTAGCTCATCCAATCTCTTACCTCTAATTCAATAAAGGCATCTGGTCCTTAGAGAGTAACCTTCAAATAAAATCTAAAAGAAAGGACAATGTATTTCGCAGATGCCTTAGAGTATCCCTAACATCTATTGCCAATGCACACACAGTTTCATCTTACCCAAATGTTGTCTATCAGTCACTAACTCCCAAAGGTGAAGATAAAGTTATTTTACCTATAAAACACAAAGACCCCTGCATAAGTATTCGCATGCTAACATAAAATAATCCAAGTTAGGAGTACACCTCACCAAAGTCTC
Organism: Calotriton arnoldi; assembly: GCA_963921515.1. Classification (NCBI taxonomy): domain Eukaryota; kingdom Metazoa; phylum Chordata; class Amphibia; order Caudata; family Salamandridae; genus Calotriton; species Calotriton arnoldi. Next base: position 466,514 of record CAWUFW010006037.1, on the reverse strand, counting down.
CCAAATAACGCACCTATCGGCACTTGCATATAATCACTGTGTACATGTAACAAACTTCAACCATGTCTCAATCTATTTATCAGAATAATTGTAATGAAGATGCAATGGAAAACTGGGAGAAGCACTGTACCTTCTGTGTTTTTACTTATGTCGCCCACCAACAACCGTTACTTAAAACATGTGTCATTTTAACAGGCAGTTTAACCCATCTGTTTAAAAGAACAAACACGGGGGCGTGGCCAAGATGGCGCCAAGGTAAGACGTGCCTCGCCGTCTCTTGTGCCCGCCGTCAGCCTTGACTGTGTCCTGGGTCTCGCCTGGCAGCTCACATTGGCCAGAAGCCCTTGAGGAGAGCGTTGCTTCACCCGGGAGTGTCCAGAGTTCGGGTGGGAGACCACAGAGGCGGAGAACGACTGATTCCGTTGGAGCTCCCCGGGGAGGTGTCGGCGTCGACACTGCAGAGGGGTGCGGTCTCCCGGACAGAGGCAGCGAGGCCGGGGTCTCCTGCATTGTACCAAGGCGGAGTAAACACACAGGTGCCCAGCGGAGCAGAGTGACGGAACGGGCGACTTCGGACCAGACCGGAACGAGGCACGCGGTGCCCGTCGCGCAGACGCCCAAGCGGCTTGCGCAGGATAGGCTGGATCCTGGCCCACTAGGTGAGACAGGACCAGAGTGCGAGGCAGGGGGTCCTGGGAGGAGCAGGGGCCTCCCATGATTGAGACAGTATGCCTAGCAGTCAAAGGTGGGGGTCCTTGGTAGTGTGGAGCCACCCCCCCCTTTTTTTGTTTATAACACTGCTGGCCCGGGCCCTGCTGCGTCGGGGTCCAGGAAGGTCCAAGTGGGCCCAAGAATGGAGCATGGGCGGTGCCTTACAATTGGGACAGGAGCACCCATCCATCTAAAGGAGAGCAAAAAGGGCGCACGCCAGGGCCGTGGTGGTACAGCGGTGGTGAGGAAAGCTCCCTGCTCTATTTGTAATCAACAGAGCAGTTCGCTAGCATGAGAACAAGCACCAGTCACGCCAGAGCCCAACCGGTGGAGGAATCAGAGAGATACGGGCTAGCGAAAGACCCTGTGCAAGCCGCGTGGCGGCCTCAAAGGAGGGAGGGGGAACTCTTGGATTCAATCACCCCATTGGGTAGGAGCTGGGCTCTGTGGGAGCTGAGTCTGGAAGCATCGAGAGCCCACGGTTGCCTGGCGGGTGCAATGACTGCATGAAGGTAGTCTACAGGAACAGCACGTGCTGAGGGAGGCTCCCCTCGCTTGGATTACTTACGCATAGCTAATTTTCAGGTGAGGGCACCTTTGTCAGGTCGCACCCCAAGATGGCAACCAACCGTGCCAAGAAGGATCGCACCATCAAGGACATGCTCACTCGCCCGGCCACGGGCTCGGGGGGAGATCCGGCCCCACAACCGGAACAAATGAGAGAGCTTCCTGACCAGGTAGCTGAGGAACCAGTAACCTGCACCTTTTAGGAAGCATTCTTTACGACCCTCCGGGAGAACCTTCAATCACTTAAGCGAGAACTCTCACAGGATATTAAAGAGGTCTGGAGGGACGTCGATGCTTTAGGGAATCGAGTTGCGGAACTAGAAGATAAAGAGGGGGGTCGGGAAGAAGAGACAGAGGTGCTACAGCAAGAAGTTCTCCGCCACAAAGAGCAACACATAGACTTGCAGTCCCACCTGGAGGATTTAGAAATCAGGTCTCGCCAGAACAATATTCAAATAAGAGGCGTAACGTCCAAAGTGGAGGGTGACAACATCTTTGGATACGCCAGGGAACTCTTCCGCCACATCCTCGGTGGGCCCTCGGACACTGTCATCCAAATTGATCGGGCCCACCGTGTTGGCCTACCTCAGCCAAACTCAACATCTCCCCGGGACATTCTGGTTGGTGTGCATGATTTCCAAGTCAAAGAAGAGATCCTATGGAAAGCCCACAGTATGCACCTGTTGGAAATGGCCCTTTTTGCAGGGTTATCCCTAAACTTTTTGCTTTTTCCTCCTATTTGTTCCTGACCTGTGTGTGTTGGTTTTAGGACTCTGGGCACTTTCCCACTGCCAATCAGTGCTAAAGTGCATATGCTCTCTGTGTAAATTGTGTTATGGATTGGTGTTTCCATGATTGGATATTTGATTTACTTGTTAGTCCCTAGTAAAGTGCACCGAGTGTGCCAGGGCCTGTAAATCAAATGCTGCTGGTAGGCTTGCAGCACTGGATTGTGCCACCCACGCAAACAGCCCGTAAAGTGTAACTCTGGCCTGCCATTGCAGAGCCTGTGCGCAGCCTGGGGCTGCCATGTCGACTTGGCAAGTGCACACACTTGCCAGTCCCTAAACCTTCCCTTTTCTACATGTTAGTCACCCCTAAGGTAGGCCCAAGGTACCCCTGTGGGCAGGGTGCATTGTATGTGAAAGGTAGGACATGCCCTGGTGTGTGTGGCATGTCCTGATAGTGAAATACAGCCTACTTCGTTTTTCACTATTGCAAGGCTACCTGTTCCCCATAGGCCAGAATGGGCAGTTTGATTATTACATCCTATGATCCTAACTGACCCAGGGAACATGGTAGAAATTCGAGTTTAGTATGCCTGAACTCAGAATGATAAAATGCATCTTTTAGTGAAGTTGCTTTTAACATTCTGTGTTTGAAAATACCACTTTTAGAAAGTAGGTATTTTCTTGTCCAACCATCCAAGCCTGCCTCTGCTAGGTTGTGTATTCCTTGTCTGGAGTGTGAGTGACAGGGGCTGGGGATTCCAGGAGACAGGGTGAGTCAGCACAGGGCTGAATAGCAAGATCTACATGTAGATGGGTGGGAGGAGTTGTACCTGGGACCTGAATAGGGCTGTGCCTTCCCTCCCCAATGCTGGCTCCACCTCCTGTGGTGCGTCTGATGTCCCTGGCCTACACTGCAAAAGGAAAGAAGGAGTCTTGTCAACAAAGTGCTCCAGGACTAACCAGAACTGGTTTGGACTAGGCAAAGGCCTCTCTGCCTTCAGAGAACAAAGAGAAATTGAGGATAAAAAGGGGGACCCAAACCCCAGAACTTTAGAACTCTTTTGGACCAAGAAGACTGCCAAGAAGAAGAGCTGGAGAAGCTGTGAGGAGGAACTACCACTTTGCTGTGTGCTTTGCTGTGTTGGCCTGCAGTGGCTGCTTCTGTCTTGGGCAGTGAAAGGACTGGACTGAACTTTCTGCAATCTACTTTGCGAGTTTCTCCAAGGGCTTGACGTAGAGCTTGCCCCCTGTTCAAAAAGTCTCAGGAACAGCAAAGACTTCAAGCCCGACGCCGTCTACTACGCCGCTGCAGACTCCGTGTCCTGAAGGGACCGCAGAGGGCACCGCCGCACCGCGACCCTGGTCTCACCGACGACGCCTGCTGATGCCGCCACCGAGCCGCTGCTCGCACCGCGACCTGTGGGCACCGCACTCCGCACCGCCTCGCTTCACGACGACGCCTTCTTATCTCCGACGACGCCGCTCCATGCCGGACTCGACGCCGCTGCTTGCACCGTGGTTCGAGGGCACCGCTCGTACAGTTACACGACGCACCGCCCTCATCCCGCACCGCAGCCTTGGCCTACTGACGCCGGTGCCATCGACTCCAGTTTGTCAGCTGACGACAGCGCTTCAGCAACGACAACGCCGCTGCTGCACCGTGACCTGCCAGCACCGTGACGAGCACCGACTTCACCTAACACCGCGACCCTGGTCTCACCGACGACGCCATCTGACGCCGCCACTGAGCCGCTGCTCGCACAGCGACCTGAGGGCACCGCACGCCGCACCGGACGCCTGCCGATGCCAGCGCTCCTGACTTCAACAGAGAGGAGTTCGATCTGCAACGCGTGTGACTTCGAGGGCGCCGACGGCGCCTGCACCGACCTCCGGAACCGACGCCTGTGGACGCCGTGTTTTCGGAAGCTCACTGCGAGGTCTTCGACGCCCTGCATTTCTGAAAGGTACTGTTTGCGGGTCTTCCCGACACCGTAGCTGACCCGCGACGTCGCGGTCAGCCAGAACTGTTTGGATTTGTTTGTTCACGACGCCGTGATAGCCCCGGACGAAGCTATCGACATCAAGGAACTGTTTTTAAGGATACTGTGATAACTGAAGATTTTTTAAGTACTGTACTGTGGATTTTTATCGTATTGGTCTTGTTTTAAGTATATAAAAATATTGGATATTTTTCTAAACTGGTGTGGTGTCCTTTTGTAGTGCTTACACTGTATTACTGTTGGTTATGTGCAAATGCTTTACACACTGCCTCTAAGATAAGCCTGACTGCTCGTGCCAAGCTACCAAGGGGGTGAGCAGGGGTTATTTTAGGAGTGTAACTCCCTTATCCTGACTAGGAAGAAGGGTCCCTACTTGGACAAAGGTGCAAGCCCTTGCCAACTAGAGACCCCCATTTCTAACATTGGTTGTCAGCGGTGAGGATAGGACTTGTGTTTGCACTTGACTTACAGTGATTGGTGTGCACTACTACCATATCGCAGACCATTATGTACCACATACAGGTTCTTTTTCTTTTTGGGCCTATTTTTGATCTTGCCAGTTTGAACTTACTACTTCAACATGCCTGAATCTAGAGTATCATCAATTGCATCAGTAGAAATTGCCTTTGAGGAGGATCGATTGGAAGCCTACAATGTCAAGGAGTTAAAATCGATTTGCAAGAACCTGAAAGTCCAGGTCAGAGGCCTCACCATGAAGGATGAGCTACAAAAGGCGCTGAGGGCCTGGGTAGCAGCCAGACATGCCAGTGGGCAATCTGGTGATCTCAATGGAGAGGTGGAGGAGCCTGTTCCTAGGGTGGATGTGCTTTTGGGAGGGGGGGGACCCTCCAGGCAAGGCAGCAGTGGCTTGTCCCCAGAGGAGCTGGAGGACAGGCGGGAAGCAAGGAAGTTCGAATTAGAGAAACTCAGGATGGAAAGTGAGAGGGAAGACAAAGGAATAGCCATGGAGGAAAAGAAGATGATCTTGGATCATGAGCTTAAAATGAGAGAGCTGGAGCTGGATTGGGAAGCCGGTAGGGCTTTGTCCAGCCCAGATGGTGGCAGCAAAAATGTAGTGTCTAGTACTGAGGGGAGGTACACGCACACACAGATTTGGGGCCCTGCTTCAAGGAGGGGGTTGACATACGCCAGGGGGTTCAGGATTGTGAGGTTACTCCCGTGGTACGCAGTGTCCCTGAGGTGGATTGGGGAACTGGCACAGGGGATCATATTCCTGGTAGTGGGAGGGACACTCTACTGACTCTAGAGGAGAGGTGCAGGGAGAGGGGTTCCCCCATGATAGAAGCCCTGGTAAGTGAGTATGGAGACCAGCCACAAGAGTATGGGTTGATAGACAGCAACAGTCAGACACTGTCTCACCAGTCTTGTGAGAATGATGTGGGGTACTTTTCTGAGGCACTGGATGGTTGGGTGAAGGGTAGTTTGGTTAACACCTGTGTTGGGCTGTGTGATTCAATTGTTGGAGAGCATATTTTAAGTCCATGTTTTCCAGAGCTAGGCCAACACCCGGTGGAGTGTGAGTTCTCTGACCCCAGGGAGCTTGCACTGGAGGCAGACCTTGTGGTGGATTCCAGAGGGTCTGGAGAAGCATCTGGGGGTGACCCGGAAGGAAGTGGCTTAGGTATTTCCCAACCAATGGTGGTGGGAAAAGTTCGTGGTAGCCCAGATAGGTCCCGGTGTCGTGGGAAAGGTGTAGGGACTCACGTCCTGTCTCCGCAGAGAAGGAGTGGGAAGGGGCTGAGGCCCAAGGTGCCCGAAACCCGGTCCCAGAGCCTGGGTGGTTCCATGAGGGAACACCAGGTGGGGAGCCTAGGCTGTACTGGAAGGCCACCCATTGAGGGGGATCCCCTAGTGTCTGGGGAACTGGGGGGGACTGCTGTAATGAGCATCCCACCGGTTCTGGTGTCTGGCAACACCGCTCCAGTTGGGAGGGTGCAGAAGTCCAGATGGAGGGGTGAGAGGGGGATGCGTTCCCCAGTGGGAGAACCAGTGGGTCAGGGGCCAGCCAGAAGGGCTGAGCCTCCTAGCAGTGACCATGGTGACACCACTTCTGTCCTGGGGGATCTTCGCGCACTGTCAGATGGACAGAGGTCAGGAGATCTGCGCCAGGCAGACTGTCACACAACGCATGAGTCATGTGTTACCCTCAGGGGGGGCATGCGTGCTCCCAAGGAAGTCCTGGTGTGCCGGGCAGGTGCTCAGCTGCAGGGTTTAGTCCCTGGGTTGGGAAGCCAGATTCAGGTCCTGCCTGACCTGGAGGGAAGGACGACTGTAAGCAGTGTCCTGACCGGTTTGTCTTCTAGGGGTACCACTCCAGGTGGGAGGGTGCAGAACTCTGGAAGGGGGTGCAGAGGGAGGGAGTCCTCGCCTCTGACCCCGGTTCAACTTGAGGGTTTAGACCCTAGGTTGGGAGACCAGTTGCTGGAGGGAGGTCCTGAACTGGTGGGCAAGTTGGGCAGGACACCTGCCGCAGGTGCCCTGACAATTTTGGAAGGACCAGTAGGTCAGGGGTTGCCAGCTCTGAGGTCAGAGCACCCCAGGACTGACTCTGGTGAGGCCACTTCTGGCCTGGGGGGTCTTCATGCTCTGTCAGGTGGACAGGAGGCTGGAGACCTGTGCCAGGCGGATTCTGGCCAAACTCATGAGGGGTGTGTTTCCCTTGGGGGGGTTGGTGTACTCCCCCGGAAGTCCTGGGTTGCCAGGCACAGGTCCAGCCTAAGGGTACAGACCCTGGGTTGGAGGACCAGGTTCAGGGTGTCCCCCCTGACCTGGGGGAAGGGGCAACTGCTAACAGTGCCACTACCAGTTTGTCTTCTGGGGGTGCCGCTCCAGGTGGGAGGGTACAGTGCCCCAGGGAGGAGGACTGGGTGTGGGAGAGCCCACCCCAGTCCCTTGTTCAGCCTCAGGGTACAGACCCTGGGCTGGTGTACCAGTTGCAGGATAGCACCCCTGAACTGGTGGGTGAATTGTGCAGAACGCCTGCCACAGGTGGCCTGACAATTCTGGAGTTGAGGGGGACTGCTCCCGGTGGGGGATGCAGTGCCCCAGGGAGGAGGACAGGGTGTGGGAGAGGCCACCCCAGTCCTGTGTCCAGCCTCAGGGTACAGACCCTAGGCTGGTGTACCAGTTGCAGGATAGCACCCCTGAACTGATGGGTGAATTGTGCAAGGCACCTCCCACAGGTGCCCTGACAATTCTGGAAGGGGGTACCACTCCAGGTGGGAGGGTACGGAGCCCCTGGGAGGAAGACCGGGGGTGGGAAAGCCTACCCCAGTCTCCTGTCCAGCTGCCGGGTACAGACCCTAGGCTGGTGGGTCAGTGCCAGGATGTCATCCCTGGCCTGACAAGAGGGAGAGTGGACAAAAGGTGCCAGGCACCTGGGGCTACCGCCCCCCACTCTCTGACGCCACAGAGGTTAGAGAGCCTTGAGAGGCATAAGGCCTGGGTCTCCCCACTGACAACTGTCAGTAGCCACTGTGGCTTACTGTCCTGGTGGACAGAGCTGCCCCTTGGAGGGGGACAGGAGTCACACCCCGGGGGTGGACTGGGCCACACCACTGTGTTGGCCATGTGGGCACTGTCGGCCTGTTGGGACACATCTGTGAGCAAAGTAAGTTTAGGCGCTGCACAGATGGGGTTCACAGGTGAAGAGAAGGGTACCCCATGGGTCAGCTTAGTGGGCCCTGAGAGTATGGATAGAGGGATCCAACTAGGTTCAGGAAGGCATAGAACGGGAATGAAACCCTGCTATTGCGGGCCAGGTTCCATGTTCTATCGCCCCAAGCAGGGAAGTCCATCGAGGTATGGATTGGTCTACCCTGGCTTTAGGCTGGAAGGGGGTTGTGTTGGAAATGGCCCTTTTTGCAGGGTTATCCCTAAACTTTTTGCTTTTTCCTCCTATTTTTTCCTGGCCTGTGTGTGTTGGTTTTAGGACTCTGGGCACTTTCCCACTGCCAATCAGTGCTAAAGTGCATATGCTCTCTGTGTAAATTGTGTTATGGATTGGTGTTTCCATGATTGGATATTTGATTTACTTGTTAGTCCCTAGTAAAGTGCACTGAGTGTGCCAGGGCCTGTAAATCAAATGCTGCTGGTGGGCTTGCAGCACTGGATTGTGCCACCCACGCAAACAGCCCGTAAAGTGTAACTCTGGCCTGCCATTGCAGAGCCTGAGCGCAGCCTGGGGCTGCCATGTCGACTTGGCAAGTGCACACACTTGCCAGTCCCTAAACCTTCCCTTTTCTACATGTTAGTCACCCCTAAGGTAGGCCCAAGGTACCCCTGTGGGCAGGGTGCATTGTATGTGAAAGGTAGGACATGCCCTGGTGTGTGTGGCATGTCCTGATAGTGAAATACAGCCTACTTCGTTTTCACTATTGCAAGGCTACCCTATTCCCCATAGGCCAGAATGGGCAGTTTGATTATTACATCCTATGATCCTAACTGACCCAGGGAACATGGTAGCAATTCGAGTTTAGTATGCCTGAACTCAGAATGATAAAATGCATCTTTTAGTGAAGTTGGTTTTAACATTCTGTGTTTGAAAATACCACTTTTAGAAAGTAGGTATTTTCTTGTCTAACCATCCAAGCCTGCCTCTGCCAGGTTGTGTATTCCTTGTCTGGAATGTGAGTGACAGGGGCTGGGGGATTCCAGGAGACAGGGTGAGTCAGCACAGGGCTGAATAGCAAGATCTACATGTAGATGGGTGGGAGGAGTTGCACCTGGGACCTGAATAGGGCTGTGCCTTCCCTCCCCAATGCTGGCTCCACCTCCTGTGGTGCGTCTGATGTCCCTGGCCTACACTGCAAAAGGAAAGAAGGAGTCTTGTCAACAAAGTGCTCCAGGACTGACCAGAACTGATTTGGACTAGGCAAAGGCCTCTCTGCCTTCAGAGAACAAAGAGAAATTGAGGATAAAAAGGGGGACCCAAACCCCAGAACTTTAGAACTCTTTTGGACCAAGAAGACTGCCAAGAAGAAGAGCTGGTGAAGCTGTGAGGAGGAACTACCACTTTGCTGTGTGCTTTGCTGTGTTGGCCTGCAGTGGCTGCTTCTGTCTTGGGCAGTGAAAGGACTGGACTGAACTTTCTGCAATCTACTTTGTGAGTTTCTCCAAGGGCTTGAGGTAGAGCTTGCCCCCTGTTCAAGAAGTCTCAGGAACAGCAAAGACTTCAAGCCCGACGCCGTCTACGACGCCGCTGCCGACTCCGTGTCCTGAAGGCACCGCAGAGGGCACCGCCGCAACGCCGCACCGCGACCCTGGTCTCACCGACGACGCCTGCTGACGCCGCCACCGAGCCGCTGCTCGCACCGCGACCTGTGGGCACCGCACTCCGCACCGCCACGCTTCACGACGACGCCTTGGTATCTCCGACGATGCCGCTCCACGCCGGACTCGACGCCGCTGCTTGCACCGTGGTTCGAGGGCACCGCTCGTACAGTTACATGACGCACCGCCCTCATCCCGCACCGCAGCCTTGGCCTACCGATGCCGGTGCCATCGACTCCAGTACGTCAGCCGACGACAGCGCTTCAGCAACGACAACGCCGCTGCTGCACCGTGACCTGCCAGCACCGTGACGAGCACCGCCTTCACCTCACACTGCGACCCTGGTCTCACCGACGACGCCATCAGATGCCGCCACCGAGCCGCTGATCACACCGCGACCTGAGAGCACCGCACGCCGCACCGCTGCACTTCGCACCGCAGCACCCGACGCCTGCCGACGCCAGCACTCCTGACTTCAACAGAGAGGAGTTCGATCTGCAACGCGTGTGACTTCGAGGGCCCCGACGGCGACTGCACCGACCTCCGGAACCGACGCCTGCGGACGCCGTGTTTTTGGAAGCTCACCGCGTGGTCATCGACGCCCTGCATTTCTGAAAGGTACTGTTTGCGGGTCTTCCCGACACCGTAGCTGACCCACGACGTCGCGGTCAGCCAGAACTGTTTGGATTTGTTTGTTCATGACGCCGTGATAGCCCCAGACGGAGCTATCGACATCAAGGAACTGTTTTTAAGGATACTGTGATAACTGAAGATTTTTAAGGTACTGTACTGTGGATTTTTATCGTATTGGTCTTGTTTTAAGTATATAAAAATATTGGATATTTTTCTAAACTGGTGTGGTGTCCTTTTGTAGTGCTTACACTGTATTACTGTTGGTTATGTATAAATTCTTTACACACTGCCTCTAAGATAAGCCTGACTGCTCGTGCCAAGCTACCAAGGGGGTGAGCAGGGGTTATTTTAGGAGTGTAACTCCCTTATCCTGACTAGGAAGAGGGTCCCTACTTGAACAAAGGTGCAAGCCCTTGCCAACTAGAGACCGCCATTTCTAACAGCACCTGATTGCCAATCAGCATCAAACCCCGACCCTTTACCAGGACTTAGCCGCCCTCACATTACAGAAACAGAGAGAGTTCCCCCTGGCCACCCCACACCTCCGCAGCCATGGGATATCCTATTCATGGGGCCACCCCTTTTGCCTCATTTTCCGGTGGTAATGGAGACTTTACCACCTACGATCATTGACAGAGACCTTTCGAGTGCTGGATCCACCTGGGGAACAATGCGATCAAGGCCTCTCTCTCCCCCACTGAAGGAGCAACCAGCACCATGGCGGAGACAATGCCCGCACGGGACAGCGAGCCGACCCGACGGAGACCTCCAAATGCCCGCAAGCAGCTTTGGAGACGGTACCAACAGCATTGGCAAAACTGGACGAATCTTGAAATCCTGGGACACTCTACAGCACTAAATAAGAGACCTTGGGCTGGGCAGCGAGCAGGGGAGACGGGATCACTGGCCGCATGCAGGACCCCACTAGGCTGACCATGCAGCTTTATCTGGCTGCAGTACTGAACGTAAGCAGATGTTCCACCTTTCATGTTATCTTTGTTAATTTCTATTTTTTATGTTATGTTTGGGGTTTACACTAACCTTCACATGGGGTACAATGACCAACATATGGCTGGGTGGCGATGGTCTCAACAGAATCCACTGACACCGCTGGGCTCGGGGGCGGCGACACTACGGGGGTCACATAACTTCTCCCAACTTCTCTGCCAGACACTTCACTTAGAATCCTCACACTCAATGTGAGGGGTCTTAATAACCTGATTAAGTGCAGGGCAGTCCTTGCATATCTGTAGAACTCAGGGCAGACATCTGCCTCTTACAGGAAACCAACTGCTCGCTAGAGACTGTCACTGCCTAAGATCCCGCGCCTTTCCCCAACAATTTTTCTCATTATCCCCCTCCAAAACAGCTGGAGTGACCATATTGGTGGCGTGTTCCTTCCAGGGGAGGGTGGAAAAGAAAGTAGGCAAACTTAGAGGCAGACTCCTCATATACCGCTTCCCCGTAGTGGTCAGGTCCCTGGTGATAGGCTCAATTTACGCTCCGAACGAGAGGCAGGAGGCGTTCCTTTGTAACGCACTTGCGGGGCGGTGAAGATTGACGATAAACAGGTGCTGCTGGGAGGGGACCTTAACCTAGTGTTTTATAACACCCTAGATAGATCGGCACAGAGACATGGACAAGCTGGAGCCCTGTTCGGCGAGGGGCATGCATGGGTGAAGGACCTTTTAGGCACAAGGGAAGTACGGACACTCACAACAGCTATAGAAATACATACAGCAGCGCTTTCAGAGCACGGGCCGTGATGGTTTCATTGTCCCTACCTCCAGTGACCCCCTCTACTATGCACTGGTGCTTACACAACACCATGCTACACCGTCAGGAGGTCATAACGCAGATACAGCAAGCAATCAAAGACTACCTAATACACAATGACACCCCAGGGGTTTCGCCAGCTGTGTTGTAGGAGACACTCATGGCAGTAATACGGGGTGAACTAATAGCGATTTCAGCAGCGTATAATAAAATTGGCAATGAAAAATGGGAAGACCTTATGAAACAAATTAGAGAGCTGGAACGCATTCACCAATGCACAGGTGCCCCAAGAAGTGTGGAGCCAGTTATCTAACATTCGCTCCCAGTGGCAGCCATAGACTTAGATCCAGTAGAGTATGCCACTCTCTGTGTACGCCATTCTTTTTATTTAGGTGGGGACAGATCTGGCCGTCACTTGGCTAATAAGCTGCGAGCTAGACAACAGGAACAGGGTGTACACTCGATCCACACGAAAGGGGGAACCTGGTAACAGATGACATGGCCATGGCGAACGTCTTCAAAGATTTCTACTCACACTTATACACAGATCAAACTTTAGACCCCACTGAAGGAGCCCGGTACCTCCAATTGGCATAAACGACACCCCTCACCCCAGACCAATCTGCATTCCTAGACGGGGAGATCCGCATAGAGGAAGCCATATCAGCCATCTCTCGGCTTAAACCCGCGAAGTCACCCGGGCCAGACGGGGGACTCTGTGGCCTTTTACAAGTCATTTTGTCTTATTCTAGCACCCATACTGACGCGAATATTTAACTCCTTCGCAGACCCTGGGGAGATCCCGGCGTCAATGCTGACGGCTTCCATAGTTGTCCTCCCAAAGCCAGGTAAGGGCAAATCACACTGCAGCTCATACCGACCCATCTCCCTCCTAAACTTAGACTTGAAACTATTCACGAGTATCATAGCACATAGGCTTAACCCATACATGCCCTCTATAGTTGACCCAGACATGGCAGGCTTTATCCCCCAGAGACAGACAAGCAACAATACTAAGCACATTTTGCATATCATTGAAAATGCCTCACACGCTCAAGGGGAATACATGCTGCTTGTGATTGACGCAGAGAAGGCCTTCGATAGGGTCCATTGGCCCTATCTTAAACAGGTCCTTACTCATTTCGGTTTCGGGGAAAAATGTAAGATACAAATCCTCAACTGTTACCACGCACCCACAGCAATGGTCTGGATCAACAGCTACACTTCCAAGCCCTTTCTGATAAACAGGGGCACAAGTCAGGGATGCCCCCTGTCTCTCCTACTCTTCGCTCTTTACATGGAGCCAATGGCCTAGAGAACACAAGACCACCCCAAAATCACGGGGTGACATTCGGAGGTGATCACCATACCATCAGCTTGTACGAAGATGATGTGATTGTGACAGACCGGCTATAGCCATGCAAGCCTTATTGGGAGAGCTCGGGTCCTTTGGGGCTGCCTCGGGTTTCCAGATCAATGTTGGAAAGTCACAGGCACTTAGCCTCTCCCTGCTGCCACCACTAGTGAAACAATTGGCAAACCAATATCCCATTCAGTGGGCAACTGAGACAATTCCATACCTGGGGATCAACCTGGCCATGACCATGCAAGCTACGGCTTCCAACAACTAACAACCATTGCGAAATGACTTTGGGAGGTGAAAACGCCATCAGATTTCCTGGCTAGGAAGGATAGCAGCAACCAAAATGACTACCCTCCCCAAGATACAGTACCTCTTCCAGACCCTCCCCCTGCCGCTGCCCCGGGTACAATTGCCAAACTCCAAATGGAATTCTCACAATTTATTTGGCAGGGCAGGAAACTGCGCATGAAGAAGACTCTTAGCCGCCTCCCTCCGGAGGCTGGGGGTCTGGGTATCACCGATCTTCAACTATATTACCAGGCGGCGCAGCTACGCTACCTGGTCGAGTGGAGTTGAACCGAGACCGAGAAGCACTGGTTGTTTCAGGACAGAGCGGTGGCTGGAACATCCCTATGGAAGATCCCCTTCTTCAAGAAGGTGCACAGACCACGGAATCTATATCGGTCGCCGATCACGTGGGTGAGTATGACAGCCTGGGACCAGACCAGAATTAGACATGGACTGACCACATTCCCATCTGCTATGACCCCACTATTCGACAACCCAGACTTTGCCACAGGGGCGGAGGTAGAGGGGTTTGCAGAGTGGAGACAATCGGCCTGCCGCTCCATTGACCACCTATGCGATACGGAGGGTATGCTCTCCTTCCCCCAAATACGCGAAGAGTACGGGCTTCAGGAGTCGGAAAGACTCCCCTACTTACAATTACAACATTGGATTGTACACCCACAAAGCACAATGGCACCTCACACAATACGAGAGATGGCTTCTTTCTAAAGCATTGGATAAAGGCATAATATCCGAACTATATACATTTCTGATCCAATTTAATAGGCACGCATACAATGCTGGACAGGTGAGGTCGGAGGACAAACTGGGGAGGTCACTAAGCGCCAAAGAATGGGGAGAGATATTATACAGAGCTAGACACACTGCTAGCAGCAATGCCCTCACCGAAACACTCACAAAAGTAGCCACATACTGGTATTATACTCCAGCAAGACCCCACAGGGGCAAACCCACACAGAGCACGGACTGTTGGCGAGGATGCCGGATGCGGGGGACCCTGACGCACATTTTATGGGACTGCCCCCAACTCCAGCAGTACTGGTCGCAGGTACTCGATGACATAGATATCCATCTAAAAAACCAACTGCCACGTTTCCCCGCATACACACTCCTGGGTCTTCCAAACCCGATAAAATACCCCTTGAAATCTAGATGTGGGTGGCAAATCTGCATAGCATTGGGAGCTGCCATTCAAAACATTCTCAGCTTCTGGGGCTCCCGGGAGACTCCTACACACACTGGTTGGCTTCATAGGCTATGGCATATTTTAGGAATGGAAAAGATCACATAAACCCTAGTTCCTCTGCCAGACAGACGCACGTATTTGTGCTATTTGGCCGGAGTACATGTCGCTGGGAGATCTGTAAATCAGATCATAATGCCCTCACACACCTGTTGGAGTGCAATCTGGTGTTAAAAAGTGACTTAAAATAGGCACAGGAGCCCATAGGCAAACTATTTATTCAGATATGGGCCCCAGGACTAAGTAAAAAAAAGTGGTGCTATCTGTTGGTCCTTAGGTACCAGGATAGCGTTAGTAGCAGGTGGTCAGGACTTTTTTACACCAGATTGCACCACTCATACCGCCCACTTGCACTCATCATTTACGGCGTCCTCAGATCAAAAGAACTCCGCTAAAGCAGCCCCCAGGCCCGTCAGGCATTGCAGCGCTGGGCCGACGAGGAGCGCCCAATGATGAAGCATGACACCCCAACAGGTGTGTGAGGGCATTACGATCTGATTTACAGATCTCCCAGTGACACGTACTCCGGCCAAATAGCACAAATACGTGCGTCTGTCTGGCAGAGGAACTACCCCTCACACTTGATAATCCTGTTGTTAGTCCCTGGAGGAGCACAGGAGTAGGACCTCTCTAAAGATTCGCTCTTCCGTCCCCATCTTTGATTTAAGGCATCACAAAATGTAGAAATGCGGCATGTCAATCGGCATCTAGAACCGACACCTGTGATCAAGATATCTAAAGTAAACAACTAGTGTGCTCTCCACTTACTGAGTATTGTTGTCCGCGAAGGAGAGTATGCCCCCGCATCACGTAACCATCAGCTGTCGTGTGCAGCACCAAGTTGCAAAATACTACTATTTGTATCCTCAACGTCAGTCACGTACATGTAGGTCATTGTGCGATCCTCGCAAGAGCAGCGTAATCTCTAGCTATGTGAATCGGCGGCCATCTCGGAACATGTCAATATCCCCATATCTAAGAAGTATACCAATAATGTACTGAGTATTATCGTGCCATGAACGTGAAGAGGCCCCCACATCACATATCAGTCAGCTATCATGTGCAGCACCAAATAGTTCAATACTCCTATCCACATATTCATAGTCAATCACATGCTGCACACATCCTCGTTCAATACTTACATAAGCTACGTTCTTAGCTATGTTATCCTGTAGCCATCTTGGAACATGTCAATTTTCCTGATCTAATATGTATTAGAATGTGCATTATATTCCTATATTACAATGGCACATTACTACAAAAGAAAATTGTTTAAAAACCATTGTCACCTCCTCAAAGAAATATCTACGTGTATATGCATGTGTCTGTAACATTCATCATCAATCCAAATCTGTGTTATAGTCTCTGTCATCAGCCATTATATACATACGATATCTTAATGTCTGTTCCAAATCTACATATATTTGCCAAATAACACGTTTTTCTAGATGGTTATTACTCCATGTGTATTAGTATTGCATGTCATTATTGCTAGTCACCCAAACGTCCACCCCTGACAGGCGACAGAGTACGAATCGTCAACATTGCAGTCCCCCGAGTCGCAGGCGGCACACACTCCGTCGACGCAGCTGGCGGTTCTGGCTGCATGCATCGCAATAGGGCGGGCGGAAGACCGCCGACTCCATGGTGTTCTTGGGTCCGCCGCCACAGCGGTATGGCGGTAAGGCCGCCAAATTCGTAATCAGAGCGTTAGTCTTGTGCCCGATATTGTCTGAGTCTCTGAGGACTTGTTAGAGGCCAGTGGGGGAAGGCGATCTGAAGTTTTATTCTACTTAATTGGCTCAAGGATTTTTTTTCTATTTATGTCAATAAAAAAATTGGTGAACCAGCAGCTCAGATGGACGTTAGAGCCTTCCAGACCGGCAATCATTGCATAACAACAAGGTCTTATTTTCAACAGATGCAAGGGTGCCTGTGTTAGCACTAGACTGCCAAAGGACGCCAGCGCAAGAGAAAAGGCAGGAGTGTGCCATATTGCCTTAAATACTGTGCATCCCTGCACTTTTCCTATCATGCAGTGCAGCGCAGCACTGCGCGATATTCTTGTAAATAGGCCCCTTGGTGTGTCAAAGTTTGCAGTTTTCAATGCATGCATTGCTTTGATATATGTGAGCTTCCTGATGAAAAGCTGGTTACGGAGCCCAAATTCTAGCCTGATCTGGCTTTGGGCTGCATTTGGAAGCAGTTGAAAGATTTTCCTGAATACTTTAGTGATGATGAGGTTAGAGAAACTAGCAATATCAGTTGGCAAGGCATCAATACCATACTTAAAGGCAGGCTCTAACTTGCTAATAGTTGTTTTCAGGAGTGGTTTGAGAGAAAGACACTGCAATTTGGAATGTAACTGTTTAAAAGCGTATTTATTTTTAGTTGCAGTGATACTTTATGTTAATTGAAAGAGGCCTGATTACTAAAAGTAATGCCTAAGTATTTTTAAGAATATACAGTTTTAACTTTTCTATTATTATCAAACCAAGCTCCTTTCTTTTTAGATCTTTGTGTGCCGACTTTCATAATTTTTATTGATTTCTAATTTATTGTTGGTTTAATAAATTCCAAGTTTGTCTAATATTTGTTGCAGACCAATCAGCGTGTTATTCATTAGAAGCATACCAGCTGCATATTGTAACATCAGAAGATGTAGGTGGATCACACATGAGTTTATCGAAGGCCTATCTGAGGTCTACTGTAAAGAGGGTCTGCTGTATATCACAACAGCTTGCAGCACTCATCCTTTGCTGTCCCTTTTAACTTACAGTTCTTTGGAAAATTATTCAATTCTTGAATACGGATACTAAAAAGTTGTGTTGTCTCTGCTCAGCGCGGTGCGAGCAGTGCCACCGCACCGGGTGCCAAGGTCAGGGGGTGCCATTTGTGCTCCGAAATCGGCACCAGTCGCATTTCCGAAAAGCCTGAACTGCTGAAAACTGTTGTCCCTCTTTCTTTTCCATAATGTTAATCTTTGTAGAAATAGAAGAGAGATAACAGTGTAAACAGATCACGAGGCGCGCTTATGACAGCCCATGCGCAGTATTGCCAGATTGGGCTATTTACCACACAAATGGGCAACATTTTTCCCATTTGTCTGACTGACTGACTGAATTATTTGTTAAGCGCACTATTGCCGAGGCGTCTTGGCGCTGAGCGAGGATAAAGAGTGGCTACTACTGAAGCTATGATTTTATGAAAAGCCAGGTTTTTAGTGCCTTTCTAAACAGAATTTTGTTGGCCTGTAAGCGCAGCTCTGTGGGGAGGGAGTTCCATAGCTTCGCCGCTTGGAATGAGAAACCCTTTCCTCCCGAGAAAAAAAATTGCGGGCGGCTACTTTCTGGGCATTTATTAGCCCGTTGTTTTTAAGCTGGGGCGGCGCCTCAGCAGTGTCAGCATCGCCACAACACTATCATCATTGGCAGCCAGCCCTGAGCGAATGGACAATGAAGTGCGCAGCATAACTGGCCCTGATTGGCCAGTGTGTGTAGTGCAACCGCACTGCATGCACCACCTGAGGATGCATTACTATCACCCCCTGAGGATGCAAACTAGCTTTTGTGGGTCCCAGGGGCGTCAATCTGGGAGACCGCGAAAGTGCTACCAATGAAGGCCCTGCAAACATTATTGTCCCGAGCGAGCCCCATGGCAGTGAAAGTCGTGCAGAGTCGGAGTGCTGTGGAGTTCGAAAGCAGAGGAGGAGTCAGTGTCAAGGCAAGGGCTGGTTGTCCTATCCTGCAGCCTGCTTCTTTTGCTCAGGAGATCCCTAGGTGCCCAGCAGGTTTATTATAGTAAGATTAGTGGTCGAAGTGTCCACTTCTCCTGCTCTGCTACTGTCAGCGGCCCCCCTCTTTCTTTTTTTCTCTCTCTTCCTGTCTCTCTCTCGCTGAAAACCGTGACTTCAATAAACGTCTGTAACCCTCTGTTTTCTCTACTTTCCTTCATTTGTTTCCCTGTGAAATGGATCAAAAAAAGAAAGAAACACTTTTGCTTAGTGTTTTGCAGACTGTTTACTCTTGCAGCGCCGGGTGAAATACCCTCATGTGTGCTTAACCACCAAAATATCACAGGCTCTGCACTCTAGGCACCTTGTACATGAACATTAAAAGTTTGCAAGGACTTTGCCTGACCCGCTCGCAGCGATATCACTGCAGTGGCGGAGTTCTGGCCTGGGCATTGGAAAATGCATGTTTTTTAACTTTGTGCTAATCCTGAGGCTCCCCGGTTGTATCCTGGTACACTTATGTGTTTCCTATTACTCGACAGGCACAGCTTTGATTCGTGTTCTCGCCATCCACTGCCATTCGTCACCTGCTTCGTATCCGAGAGGCGGGATCTATGCAGTTAAGGGCGTGGGTTAAAACATTAACTTAAATCCTTTGCTTCACATGGTGTACCATTTGACCAGTCAGTGTTTGAGTGCCTTTCCCTTGAGTTTTCTGCTACGGCATCCAAACATATCTTACGACAATGAACATATGGCTAAAACAAGGCAGACCTAATAGGTTTGCTAATGCTTGTTAGTAGTATCAAAAAAATAACAATTTCATTGTGAATAATTAGAATTGAAAATGTTTCGATTCTGAAAATATGAGACTGAATTAAACATTATTAAGTCTGTGGAATGGTTAGTGGACACTTCGACCATTAATTTTACCTTAATAAACCTGCTGGCGTGACTAAGCCACTCGGAAGACCATTCCACTTCTCCTGCTCTGCCACTGTCAGCTGCCCGCCCTCTTTCTTCCTTTTAATCTTTTTCCCTCTCTTTCTGTCGGTCTCTCGCTGCTCCTCACTTGCTGAAAACCGTGACTTCAATAAAACGTCTCTTACCCTCTGTTTCCTCTACTTTGCTTTATTTGTTCCCCTGTGAAATGGATCCAAAAAAGAAAGAAACACTTTTGCTGGAAATGTCATTTTCTGACATTATTCTGTTTCAAAGTGCAGCCTCGGACGAAGAGAAAAAAAGGGTCAAAATACGAAAAAGAAATAAATAACTAAATAAAGCATGACAGAGTAGTCACAAAGTGGCCACATTGGTTTTATTCACCCCCAAACACATTAGTGCCACTTTACAAAGTTTGCCAGTGAAGCGCTACTTTCATTTTCTCTTATTTCTTTGAACAGTACTGTTTTCCAGGGTGGGGAAGTGCACCATTCCTGGTGATACTGCAATACCTGGTTGATGACTAGAGTGGTAACGTTTAATGCGATCTTTATGTGTACTGCGGCTCTGTGTTCAGGGATGTGGTCTTTTTAAACCATACTGCTCCCGTTTTGTAAGGATATACACAATAAACATTGAAACGGGTCGCTTCCAGGCCTTTTAGTCATGTCCTTAAACTTTTAGGTAAAAACACTTATTGATTTCTGAATAATGAGTGTAAAAGTGTTAAGGTAACCAACCATGTTGTTCTGCTTAAGTTTCAAATGCTTTACTAATCTTGCATTCCCTATGAGGGTTTGCTTTTTCCAGGATGTTCCTTTTTTTTAAAAAAAAATTTAGGCGGCATATTACTCTTGTCTAGTGCATAATCTGAATTGAGTTGCATCCAGGTGTTTATAGCGGGGCACAATTGGGTTGTAGCTGAAGGCAGTGAGACTGATGGTGTCATAAGATCTGTCCCCCTTCTAATCCGTATTTCATTTACATGATATTTGAGCATACATTTTATATACTCTAAAATGTATCCTGTATATATTTAACATGTGGTTGAGAAACCATACTACTCAACATAAAAAAATAAAAAAATGTTGGGGGGGGAGGGGCACCAACAAAGGTTGTCGCACAGGGCGCCACAGCCTCTAAAGCCGGCCCTGGCTCTGCTATGATTGTCTCAAGTCATGGTCAAGCTAACTCTCTGTACTTGGGCCTCCCTGATTATCTTCTGCAGAGACTCAAAATTATTGAGAATATAGCTGCATGCATATGGAACTCGGAGGACTAACAGTCCAGAAATCTTTATATTTTTAACTGTTTGAAGCCCATTGATTTTTTTCAAATACTTATTCCTTGAAAACTACTGGATGCATTTACATCAGGTAATTTTCATCCCATTTAACACACATATTTGGGCCATATGGATTATGTTGTGCAAAGATTTAGTCCTGCTCTCCAGAGTTAGCACTGCACTAGAGACCTTCCCTCTAAAATGTGACTGGGTGTTTAGTTCTGCCTCCACCTGTCCCACCTCGTCCTCCATCAGTATTGAGTTGAATTGGCTGCCCACAAAGGATTGGGTGCAAAGCCTGACTAGAGGTCTTGAGCAGCCAGGGTTGATCACCCGCAAGTGCTGGGTACAGTACCTGACATTCAACCCCTGCTACACAGTTGTGTGCAGCGGCGGTTTGGCCACCCTTGGATGGTTGGGTGCATGGCCTGGCTAGAGGCCAGGACCTGTGGCCTACTCTTGCTGTGTACAGCTGAAAGCCATAAGCAGCAGTGGTGGCTACCCACAAAGGGTTGAGTGCAGAGCCTAGCCAGAGGCTAAGCCCTGTGGCCAACCAACAGCAATAACAATCAACACAACCCAACTAAACATAACAAAACACTCAACACAGTAACAGCACACAAAAAACACACCAAACATGGAGACAAAAACACTCACTTTAACAATATAGAGTAAAATACATCAAAACATGACAAAACACAACAATTACAAACAATGACAATTCAGCAACACAACAACAGCACAACAACAACACAAGGCAGCAACAACACATGTAACTACAAAAATAGCACAACCTAAGCAGGGCAACACATAATGAGAACAAAACACTAAATACCAATAACTGCAAAACAAAATATCAATTATAAATACTGAAAAAGAAAAGTCACAACACAACAACACATTAACACAATGACAGAATCAACAAACCAATAAAACACCATAACACCACACACTAATATAAACAACACAAAAGCAAACATAACACTACAAACATTTATACAACACAATAATACAATAATTGTATTGTATTATATTGTATTGTATTGTTTGGTATTGTATTGTATTGTATTGTGGTTGTTTTTTATGTGTTGTGATGTGTTGTTGTGGTATGCTGTTGTGTTGTTGAATTGTATTGGTGTGTTATTGCATTGTGTCGGAGCATCAGCTTGGGCTTCTATGTGATATTTAATAGGAACAATAAATCAGGGCTCTTTGTTGGTAGGAAGTACTATGAGTTTGTCATCTTTTTTGTATGTTTGAAGCGGGGGGAATATTGGCATTGTGCATGCATGCATTTGTTTTAGAACGTCATTGTTATGGTGGTTTGCACACTATCTGTGTTTTTGATGGGCTACACATCATTCTTTTTGTGTTGTGGAGTGTGACAGGTAATATGATCGAAGCTACCAATTACAGACATTATTTAGGGATCGTGGCATGGTGGTTGCCACCCACAGAATAATGCCGGCTATGGTGCGCCATGGACACCCCTGACATGATGGAACCCTCTTCTGGCATGATACTGATCATGGCATTATGGTGGCAATTCTTGGCATAATGGTTGTAACTCTTAAGAGAATGTGGCCATGCTTGGCATCTTCTTGTCCACCACAAGCATTTTGACATACTGTTAACATCCAGGGCATGACGGAGTCCACTCCTCCATAACGCGTGCACTGGCATTATGGTGGCAATTCATTCTATATTGTGGGCATTGGTGATACGACAGTGCCCGTCCTTTGTTTATTGGCAATTCTTCATTTTAATAACTTCATCACTTCAGAGGCCTCCCTATCGGTGTAACCTGTATGCATCTATCAGTGCACTTGCTGACTTATTCATTCAGCCCTTAATCCAAGCACTAGCTTCCCTCCTAATTATTTATGCATGCAATCGCTTTGTTCATCCATCCATGCACGTATTCATCAATCCAAGAGCTTAATAAGCTCACTTTCAAACATTTATACGCTCACTGGCGCAATCTTTTAAATCACTGACAAACTATTTCACTTAGCAAGTAGCCAGACCTATTGCATTGCTAATGCTTGTTTTATGCTGTGGCACTCCAATATAGTTTGTGTTTTGGGAAAGTATGACAAGTGAAACATAGTCATGAAAAAAACGATTTTTATGCACTTTCTTTCTCAGGTGCGACGGGAGAAACATGACTTTCAGGAAACCAGCAGATAACACCTGATTATTCTAGGAAGGAGTCCCGCTCTGTGTGGTTTGTTCAAGCACTGATGTGGGCCCCAGGGGGAGAAGGTGTTTTTGATCCGCGTGACAGACTCTTATGTTGCCATTGAAGCTCGCGCCGTGTATGTGATAGCATATCTTTCATGTAAGGAACACATCCGCTTTATGTTTCACAACATAATGACTTTCCAGTTAATTTAGTACTTAGAAAAGGTGTCTAGGGAAGGCCTTACGAGCCCTATCGCCCGTGTATTTATAGACCAAGCACCGTGTGGGCAGCAATTGCACGCACATCCATAAATGTGCCGTGTGACTTTAAGATGCTCTGATGGGAGCATCATTAGAATACGATGTGGTACTCCTGTTGTAAACCACATTTAAGGATGGCCACTCTTTTTGAAACAGTTTATTAGTCTGGTAGTGAGGCCATATTATGTGGAATAAAGCGGGTTGTCCAGCTTAGGTTAAGGAAGGTCTTATCTATGCTATATGTTCGATTATATCCAATACTAATTCATTTACGTGCAGCGATTCTAAACCATGAGCATTTAAATAGTGGTTTAAACATCAGGCGCTCCTGGACTTACGGTGGACACCCTTGGACTAGATTCATCCCAAATACTGATCGTAAGGATATTAGAAGCACAGGCTGCGTACTTCTGTACTTTATACAAACGAAGAACACAGAGGTGATGTATAATATATGTAAAACGTACTTGAAGAGGATACATTTTTGGTGTAATTTCAAAAAGACAAACCTGCACCTTGAGATTGGAACTCACAGAAAGCAATGGAAAATCGTTGGGAGGGCTGCTCCGCCATTTTTAAAGTAGTGTAACCACTTAGTAATGACTGAAACTATCTAAAACTGGTGCCACAAGCTCAGACTAGGTCAATGTGCCAATTAATTAAAAACTCCAAGTGCAGTCTCCTGCACATGTGTTAAGTGTACGATCTAACACATGCATTAAAGTGTGTGGCACACTAACATAGAGTACCAAATGGAGGGAAGCCGAAGGTTCACAGAAGTCTGGGCTTTTCAATGGTTGCAGGGCACCACTGTGCAGACACTATTCTTTCTTCAGCTGCTGTATTGTCACTGTCTGTGCAGCCACCCCCCCCATCTTGAGAAAAGGGCCACGAGCACCCTGCTCCCCACTAAAGGTGTGCCACCCATGCAGTATGTGCACTTTCTGCAGCTCCCCAAAGCTATTGTAGCCTTTGTGTATGTTTCAGGAATATGGAGAATGCATATTGGCAAAGCGATTTCTCATTGTATGGCCTCCTGCACCCACTACTCCTTCTCCTGTATCATCAGATTGCACACCAACATGACATCCACCACTACGCAAATCAACCAACGCAACCCACCTACTTCACAACAACTCGCCTGCCCCCTCCTCAACACTCGCTCACTTTGCAAACACGCCACCGAGATCTGGGACCTCACATCACCCTCAACCCGATGTCGTCTTCCTCACTGAGACCTAGCTCACACCCATGTCCACTCCCGACATTGCCATGGCAAAATCCCAAGGATTCAACATCATACACTGAGACCGCACCAACAAATCCATAGGAGGGATCACCATCATCCACAAAGAAAACATCCACTGCACCACCCAGACAGAAGACACCATCCTGACCATGGAACACCTCAACTTCAAACTCCAAGCAGATGGAAAAAACACCATCAGAGGCATCCTCGCCTACAGACCACGTGTACCAGGCCCCAGCTTCTGTACTGTCATCCCCGACTTCATCACCCCTCTCACCAGACTCAAAAGACTACTTCTTCCTCGGATATCTGAATTTCTACCTCAACGACTTCAACAACACCAACACCGCCAGTCTACTCAACAGCATGAACAAAATTGGACTCACCCAACTCATCACCAGCCACACCCACAATGCAGGACACATTCTGGACCCCATCTTCACCTCCAGCAACAGGGTCAAGTACAGCCACATCACAGAACTCACCTGGACTGACTACTCCATTGCACACTTCAATATCTCCAGCCCCTGCACCTCCTCCACCGAGCCACCCAACGCCCCCCACTGCAGCTGGAGCAAAGTATCAGAGAGCCACAAGACCGATGCCCTCAACACATCATGCCCTAAAGTTTCATCTAACCTGGACCAAGCTGTCAAAAGCTTCCACTCCTGGATCACCAACTGCGCTGACATCATCGCTCCCATCAAGACCAGCAGAGACAGGAAATCCACCGAGCAGGCAAGATTGACTACCTAGGAACTAAGAACAGGAAAACGCCACTCCAAGCAAATGGAAAGAAGATGGCACACAAGCAAGGAAACCTCAGACAGGACCACCTTCAAGACCTCCCTCAATCTCTACCACCGGCTACTGAGAGAGACAAAGAGGAAAGCCCTAGCTGACTGCATCGCGTCCAGCTCCAACCACAGCAAAGAGCTATTCAACATCGTCAGAGAACTCGCCAACCCCGCAGCCATATAAAACAGCATCACCCCCTCCCAAAAACCATGTGACAGTCTTGCTGACTTTTTCCACAACAAAATCCCCACCAATTATAAGAACTTTGAACCCCAGCACAAGTCCTCAGATTTCCTTCATGCACTCATCGAAATCAACACAGACCACCGACTTACCTCATGGGACCAGTTCACCCCAGGACACCACCACCTTCATGAACTCTGTTCACTCAGGAGTCCCACCAGACCCCTGCCCGCACCACATTTTTAACCTCGGAAGACATCATCTGAGGTGTCTCTCAAGGATCCTCCCTCAGTCCCACTCTCTTCAACACCTGCATGACCCTCTTGGCCAACATCATCAGATCCCATGGACTAAACATCTTATCCTCCGCAGACGACACCCAGCTTATTCTCTCGCTCTCATGAGATCCCGTCAACACAAGAACCAACTTCTGCAGGTGCATGCAGTGGCGTCTCCTCCGCTAAGGCAGAGGAGCGTCGCCTCACTGCTTCAGCTGCAAGCCGAATACAAAAAACAAAATGATAATAATGTCCATTTTTATCATTTTGTTTTTTGTATTCAGCTTGCAGCTGAAGCCAGGCGGGGGATGGGGGTGCTTGGCTTCCGGCGTCACAGACGGAGGAGTGGTGGCAGCACCTAAAGTGCGCTTGATGGTTTGGCCAACCGTCTCGGGCCGCCCAAGCCTTCATGCGCACTCTGCATATTCTCCACTCAGGCTGCATTAGAGCTTGGGTGGAGTACATGCACAGCCTGCCAGCCCCTGTCTAAGCGCTGAACCACGGCCCTCAGACCACTCACAATGCTGCTAAGGCAGCATTGTGATTGGTCAGGGGATTCTGGGAGGCTGTGTGCTTCCTGCCTAGCGCAGACAGGAGGACGGAGGAAGAAGAGGAGGTGGCCGGTGGTCGTTATAATAATAGTCAGTGTTTTTTTATTATTTCCCAACCCCTCCCTCTGCCACCCCTGCCCTACCCGCCCTGTTTGGTAGCACCCGCTACTGGGTGCATGACAAGATTATCACCAACTGGATGAAGGACAACTGCCTGAAGCTTAACATGGACAAAACGGAAGTGCTAATCTTTAACAACAATAATACCCCTTGGAACGACTCCTGGTGGCCCTCGTAACTAGGACACCCAACCGTAAAACCACACCAGAACCCTCTGCATACTCCTGGACAGCAAACTGACCATGAATTCCCAGATTAACGCAGTCGCCTCTGCCTGCTTTCACACACATCGCATGTTACATAAAGTCTTCAAATGGCTCCCCCTGAACACAGGCATACCGTCACTAAGGCCCCAATCACCAGCCGATTAGACCACGGCAACCCACTTTATGCTGGGATCACCATCCACCTTCTGCAGAGACTCCAGACCATACAGAACTCCGCTGCCCAACTCATGCTAGACCTGCCCAGGTGTCACCCCCCACCTCAGAAAACTCCACTGGCTCCCCATACAGATGAGATTTAAGCTGATGATCCATGCATAAAAACCCTGCACAACATAGGACCAGCCTACAACAACCATTGCCTGAATTTCCACCACCCTACCAGACAACTACACTCTGCCTCCTTCTCTATCGCCCACAGCCCCCTGCACCCACCGAAGCAACAGCGGTGGATGCTCCTTCTCCTAACTCATGGCAAAAAACCTGGAACGACCTCCCTCTGCAGCTACAGACCTCCACCTCTCTACTGGAATTCCGAAGAGCACTCAAGACCTGGATGTTTGAATGAATCTCCTGGACCATCATGACCCTCAAGCGCACGGATACCCTCTCGGGTGATTAGCCCCACTGCATAAAATCGCTTGTTGATTGATTGGTCCCACTCCATGGATATCTCATTGAAATGAGCATCCAAAGGAAGAGTGGGTGTGCATATGCACCCCCAAATGGCACAGGTGAGCAGTTGTAAAATGCACAATGGGAATATGCTATTTAAGTGTAGGTGGGTGTTGGGGGCGTGGCCAAGATGGCGACTGATGTGGATGCATAATAGAAAGCTCCGCGCCTGGCCCGCCACTGATCCTGAAAATTCCACCACTCCCCTCTGGCCCAGTGGTACACAAAGTGCTCCCCCGTGCCTGCGCAGTCCCGGTCCCTGCTACTGGGAGCGGCTGCGTTCGGGGGGGGCACTGATTCAACGGATTGAGATCCCGCGCCTGGAGGCCCATGCTGCTCCTGCGTCCTCGCCTGTGCTGGGCTGCCGCCCAAGGACTGTGCTGTCTAGGGAACTGGGGCCCCCGATGTGCTACCCAGTCAAGTGCATCGGGTGCAGAGGAGCGCCCTCCCTTGCCATCCCTACTCTCTAGCACCGCCCGCAGACATTAACGAGTGGCAGGAACACATATGTGGGGCTCTGAGGATATTGCGGCCCTCAAGCACTAGGCCCTAAAGGCCCAATGGTTGGTAGGCCCTAGGCAGCGCACTTGCTGACAGCAGTGCCCGGCAGTAATTACTTAACTAGGGTGATAATATGCGGACAAAGAGCTCAGTACCCGCGACACCCTCACAACACGTGTGGCATTAGGACCCGAGCGCACCTGTCTCCATAACCCTCCTCAGCAACAAGAAGTGGACGCTGTCCCCTGCCATATTAAGCCCAGCCCAGGGTGGGCACTCACACTCTTTAAATATTCAGTGATTGATCGATCTGCATTTCATTCCCTTTCTGAGCTCTCTGCATCCGAGCTCGACCCTACCCCCCACACGGGGCCTCCCTGAGGCAAGATACCGGCCTAGTGCTTATGGCCTGGGTGAGCGAATGCTGAGACACTAATAGAGGCGGTGAGACCAGGGTGGCCTCTGCCTACTACCCTGCTACCTGTCCCCCACGGGGCACCTGGATCAGGTTGTGACCTCAGGTCGTACCCTTCATCAGCTACCACATTAATACTGCTGCTTGCTCACGGCACATCCACCACGATGGTGAAGAACAAGCCGGACAGGACTCAGGCTCCAGCCAGCAGCACGCAGGGGACTAATGAACGCCTGGCGGATGATATCCTTGCGAATAAGACACTAGTGGCCACACTATCAGATTATTCCTGCCGATTCGATGAACTGCTCTCAGAGGTTCTGGATATCAAATCTACCTTGGGGCCATAACTGGATTCACTATGCATAGAGGTGGGCCGCCTACGTGAAGACCACAAAAAACTGAAGGATTGGGTCGAAAAATTTGAATCCATGCTGGTAACTCTCAGACCTACGGTTTTAGACTCTGACAAGCACCTTCGGGCTGTGCAGGAAGAGGTGAAATACCTGCAAGGTCGTTCTGAAGACCAAGAAATGAGGTCACGGAGATACAACATGGGAATAGTAGGCCTCCCCGAACGAGCAGAAGGTCTAAACATGGAACTCTACTTGGAAGACTGGTTCGTTCATACAATCCTCCAGGGTAAACAGTCTACCTTCTTCTCATTGGAGAAGGCCCGCAGGGTGCTGGGGGGGTCCACCCCGCCCGGACTCCCCACTGTGTCCCGTGGTGGTGCGCTTATTCAATTATCGTGACAGGGATCACATATTGCAGGTGACTAGAGCAAGAGGCCGATGGACAGTTGAGAACACCAAGGTACATATCTACCGGGACTACACTCTGGAGATTCAGAGATGCAGATCTGAAGTGAAGAAAAGCCTGCGTGAACATAATGTGAAATATGTTCCCTGCTACGCTCCTGGTGCAGCATGAGGGCACTACCACCTTTTGCGCACCTCCGAAAGAGGCTTGGTCCTGGCTGGAGCATAAAGGACTTGCACCTTCATATGGAGACAAAACGGGATCCCCCCTTCCGTGGCAAACACAGAGTCATCAAAGGGCACGCAACAGACGCTGACTGCAGGGTCCCACCAAAGAACAAGCAGCAAAGGAGAGGGCTCAGAGGTAAGGGATGTGGAGAAACACGCCACATCACTTTCTTCCTTCTGCCTCAGGCTCGGAGGCGGAGACCTGCATGAAGACACACTGGCAATGACAGACTCCCAGCTCGCAGCTGTGCTGGGTGGGGGCCCCATCATCACCCCGCAAACATCGGAAGAACTGATATGACGAATTTCAAATAGGTTTGGAGTGGGTTTGAATGAGTGATTACGACTGTTGCAGGGTTGGGAATACATTACTGCCCTAATTCTTCATATAGGCTAGGCCACAGGAGGTGGTTTATATCATGTGGGCCTACCACAGTCGTTGAACTTGTTTCCCCCCAACTACACAGTATCATTGATATAGACACTTTTGATTCTTGTTTATTTTTTATTGCATATAAGTGCTAAAGGCCGTCCGCCTGTTGGCGTACTGGCCTAGTAGTGGGAGTCGGGGACTATTACTACTCTGTTTTCATTGTTTACAACGCAAAGGAGGAACTATTATTCATCTCATATGGGGGTCTTTGCATGCTGTGCGAGTGGATGGATTACGATGGTGGGTGTGGCGTGAGTTGTTATTACTTATTGGGTTGATTTTGCTTGCATTAATATGGCTTTGATGACATGTGAACAGAGCTCACCCACACTGTTATTGACTTGGAATGTCCGTGCCCTAGCAGGGTACACCAAACGCTATCATGTATACCAATACCTTCGGAGACATAGGATCACTATAGCCCTCCTACTGGAAACTCATCTCACCTCACAAACACTGAACTCCAGACGCAAGCGTTGGAGGGGGACACTGGTGGGGACCACGTACCCTGGCTATGCTAAGGGTGCACTGATCTGGGTGGCCCCTGGAACACCACTGGAAGTCCTGCACACTCGCGTTGACTTTAAGGGCCGCTATGTGATGCTGGAGGGGCTGTTGAACGGTCTCCCGATATCGAGCGTCAGACCCCATCGCCTCATGCAGGTGTCAGACCGGCTATATGTCGGCAGTACCAACTGCCCGATTACAATGCAAACACTGTGCAGGCGGTCGGAAAACTGCTCTTTTCCATTGCGGCTTGTGCTGCGTCCCAGAAAAGGGCCACAGCACAAGGCACAGTGGAAAAGGGCAGTTCGCAAACATCCATGCATTTTTGGTTTTACTAGTTAAGTATAGGAAGTTGATATTTTTGTTATTTAATATCCAATATTTTTGTTGTTTCAATATTGTATGCATCGATATTTTGTCAGTGAACCCTTTCATTGGTATGTGTGTAGAATTACTAGAAGTGTGCTCGAAAAGCTGGGGTTACTCAGAAATTTGTACACAAAATTAAAATGAAATCCAAAGCAATTCAATTACAGGGTGCAGACCTATCTCAGTACACATGGTGTGCTTATTGCAATGCTGCAGGAGATGCATTTGTTGGAATCAGAAGTCCAATAGATTTATAGGAAATGGAGAGGTCAGACGTTCTCAGCTACATACTCCACTTATGCTGTTTATGGTCCAAATGTAGACAATAGTGGTTTTTACTTAGAGCTGGAGAAGAAACTGTTTCTCTATGTGGGAGTGCCTCTGCTATGGGCCAGGGATTTTAACTGTGTGCTCGATGGAGCTTTGGATAGACACCCCCAAGGTTACATACTAAGCCCCACATGACAGACGCGCTGTGCACAGTAATGGACCTTTTGCACTGCATTGATGTGTGGTGCGCAACGCATCCTGGGGTACAAGAATGCATCTGCTACGCCCCAGGTTTTGACGCATATAGCCGACTTGATAAGTTCTTGGTTTTTGGCAAGGTGGTGCCACTGTGCTACAGACACACACTCTGGAACGCTTCCTATCGGACCATGCCCCGGTACTGTTGGAGTGGGGAATGGGTGAAGTCCGACCTAGAATCCCCCTGTGCCGTCTCTGCCCGGAGACACTTAGAGACACCTTGTTCCAGGAGGAACTCAGGGAGGTGACCACTGGCTATTTCAAGACTAATTGCCTATCCACCTCTAATAAGGGGCTGGAGAAGGACGCATTCAAGGTGGTGGCACATGGGGAGTGCCTGTCTAGAGTTCGTGGTACGAGGCGTCATCTGGAGAGAGAGCATACTGAGGCGGAGGAGGTTCTGACTGATCTACGGGTCCAGGACCCCTGACAGTAGCACATCATGGGACCTTACTACAAGCACAGCCCCAGTGGAAGATATTTTGGACAGACTGGATTGCCTGACTAGGCACGAATACCGGCAACTATTACACCGGGTGGGCGATAAATCCAGGAGACTTCCGGAGCGGCTGCTGAAGCATTAAAGTCCACCCCGCCCGTATTGACGCTCAAACTTCCCAATCGGCATTAACACCCTGCTGCAAGACCATTTGGCAGTGGTTTATAAAAGGGGCTTACGAGTTGACCTCATTGATATTGGGAGGTTTTTAGATGACTTACCACTCCCGCACCTAACTGAAGCGCAGAGTAAAGGTCTCAGAGAGGTGCTCAGACTCAAAGACTTATAGGAAGCTGTGAAGAGCATGGCCCGCTGCAAGGCCACAGGACTGTATTGGCTCCCGGTAGAGTTCTATCAGATGTTCACTGACCATTTGTTGCCACACTTGCTGGAAACCATCCGGGAATCCAGGTATGCAGGTGTCCTACCGCCCTTCATGCAGGAGGCTCGGATCATCATGCTCCCCGAGTTGGGCAGTGACCCGCTGGACCCCGGTTTGTACCGTCCCTTATTCATGCTGGGAGTGGACACAAAAATATTGGCTAAGACCATGGCGATGCACCTGGGCCGTATGGTGACCTATCTGGTCTATGAAGACTAGTGTGGGATTATGCCGGGCAGTGGGACACATATGAATATCCAGCGACTTTCCCATGTTGTTCACTCGGTGGCAGGTGTCGAAATGCCGGCAGCAGTGGTCGCTTTGGACATCGAAAAAGCATTCAATACCGTAAGCTTGGATTACCTTTGGGAAGTCCCGAAGAGGATGGGACTGGGCCAGGAGTTCATCTCCTGGGCCCGGCTACTTTACGGCTGACCGATGGTGCATGTCTGCAGTGGGAGTGTGGTATCTGAGGGCAACCCTAATCAAGACGGGCACAAAGCAGGGGTGCCTGCAGTCCCTGCTCCTTTTTGCACTGGCAATGGAGCCCTTGGCGATACGGTTTTGACGCAATATGGTCCGGTGGGGGGATGCACTTGTGTCGTCTCCTCACATGTCAACAACGCATTACTTTAGGTTTGCCACCCGGAGAGGTCGGTACTCTCACTTTTGGAAGTGCTGTCCTCCTTTGGGATGATCTTGGGATTACGTGTTAACCGGCAGAAGTCGGTTCTCTTCCCGCTGGCAAGACTGGTTGGGGTGGATGCTGTCGCTCTCACTGTGACAGAACTCAGGTGGGAGTGTGATCACTTTCCGTATTTAGGTATATAGGTCACCCATACGGCTGAGGCTAACTATGTACTGAACATGGGAGAGCTCATTGCAGGTCTGGATGCCTCTGTTCAATTCTGGAACGGCCTCCCCCTCTCTATCATGGGAAGAGTGACCCTAAGCAAAATGGTTCTGCTCCTGCATTGCCTCTTTGTCCTACAAAACTCCCTAGGCTGCATTCCGCGTACCACTTTCACCACCTTGAATAGTCTTCAGATTTCTCTGGTGTGGGCCGGCCGGCACAGTAGGGTGAGCTAGAGGTATTAAAGCTGGACATGGAGTCTCGAGGCATGGGTCTACCGGACCTTAGCCTCTATTATTTTCAGGATTACTGCAGTATGCGGCACAGTGGTGTGCTGAGGGACAAAATACCAAGAAGGCCTTGCTAGCGGATTGGGATGGGGCAGACCTCCCGAAATGTTTGATGATGGGATAACAGGTCCCCTATAACTACCCGTTCATAGTCTATCAGGTTGCAGGAGTTTGGGAGCTGGCAGTTACTTTGGTGCTCTGCAGGGTTCCTTATGCTTCTCCTTCGATGGCTGCATGTCAGAAACAGAATGTGGTGTACCTTACGCAGTGGAATGCTGGGGGATGCTCAGTGGCTGGGGATCTGTATTTTAATGGAACCTTCCTCTCGCTCGAGGATGCAAGGGAATGCTATCAACTGCCACCTGGTCAATTTCTGCAATACGCGAAAATTTCACGCACTGCCCGTGAATTGTGGTTGATTTTTCTGGATGAGCTGAAAGATTCGCAGGCATTGCAAATATTGCTTGACTCGGGGTCCTCTAGGGGGCTGATTTCGCGCATATATAAAGCTCTAAAGGCGCACCACAAGGTCGACGTGACAGAGATCCAGGACAGATGGTTGGCAGACCTGCCGCTGCCCCTCACAGAGGGGGAATGGCAGCGTGCATTTGCGCAGGTCCAAGAGGTTGCCAGCAACACCCGCTTTAAACTCACACAGTTCCATTCTTTACATCACACTTATCTGACACGTCAGCGAATATCTCATTTCAATGCGGCGCACTCTTCGGCGTGTCCTCCGTGTGGTCAGGAGCTGGCAACGTTCCTTCATATGACTTGGACTTGCGCAAGGTTGCAGAATTATTGGATAGAGATACTGCGGGTACTGTAGGACATTGCGGGAATCCACATTGAGCCCTAGGTTCAGCACTGTCCATTGGGCATAGTTTGAACCCCAAAAACGGTGTCACAAATGCGACGTAGATTTGCCCTACTGGAGTTTGTGTTGGCCAAGCGCTGCATTGCAATAAATTTGATTCACCCTGCACCCCCCAACAGGATAAATGGAGGACTGATTTGAGTGAATGGGGAGTAGCCAAGGATGGGTGACTCCAGCTGGTCCACACAGATGACAACACGGAACATGACTTAGAGATCTGGGGGAATTTATTGGAAAGGCTGATGACCGATGAAGAGCCATGGGTTGCGCAATCTGTGCCTTCTCAGATTGTGGGATCCACCACGCCGCTGATACCACTTGAGATCGTCTCCTTGAATGTCTGAATGTTAAATAGCAGAGGCTGCAAGAGTATGATGTATGTGGGGAGAGGGGTCACCCACAGAGGCAATAGAGGTGGGACCAGCTGCGATCCCCGAGGTTGACTGAGGGGTCCCAACTGGACGGGATGGCTCCTATAGCCGCTGGGACTACTAGATTCTAGATGAGTGGCAGCCATTTACGGACGGGTTGGGCTCTATGCCTCCTGGCTCCCTGTTCCTCCCCCCAAATGCTCTCCATCTGGGGGAGGCGGGTGACCTCTCTTGAAGACCAGGGTCCCAAATCATGTTTTTTCTTCATTTTTGCTTGACTTCCATGGGTGATCACATCCCTTAATGCTTAGCTGCCACCACAGTGGATGGTTATTATGTTTTTTTGGGTGGTTCACTCCCAGGTATAATGCAGTGTATGCTTGCTATATTGATGTGAACTGTATATTCTATCATGATACTACTGAGTTGGGATCCCTGGCACATAGCACAGGTTCAATGTAAGGCTTTTCTAAATTGTATTGCTAACTGTAGGATGCTACATGTTTCTTAATTTTGTACTGTTTTCATATGTGACAACATGTAATGTACTATACTGTGTAAATTCTTAATAAAAACAAGTTAAAAAAAAGAAACTACATGAGGCTGAGACGTCCGTCATGTAGGAGACTGTCAGATACTTTCTCTGATTCCACTTGTTATTCGGATATTACTGCAGTGGTCGTCCAGATGCTTTTCTAGGGTTCATTTTAGCTGGATATTGCAAGAACATGGTGCACACCTACTTAGACAAAAGCATTCGAGTTTAAACCAGTCTCATCTTTACAAGAATGACATTAGACATCGAGCACATAACAATTATATACGTACTAGTATCTCTGGGCTTAACATTGGTAACTTTGCAAAACTTGGTGCCAGGATAAACAACATTAGTCTCTCAAAGGTTTAAAGTTCTGGTATGCTTTTGAAAGGGCTGGGCCCATACATTCTGGACCTGTTCTAGAGACACAATCCGATGATACTTTTTAGCAGCATGAAAGCATACAGGGGAGGAAATTCGTTATTCAGCAAATCAATTAAACAAGAATCCCTTTGGACACATAGTAACCACAGACCACTACGCACAGTTAGTTTGATTAATTACAAAGCCAAAAACAACTGAACATAAAGACACCTCAAATTGAGAGTTTAGAAATACATCAGAATTAGCATAAAGGCAAATCTGCGTATCGAATTTAGATGATGTAGCATAAACCATACAATTAGCTCAAGAAGCAGAATGCAGAGGATCAGAAAGCATGAGTCCAAATTTCCCTGCATCGAGGGTTGGTGAATAAAGAGCATTAATCTATCCCTATACTACACTAAAGTGACATCCCTACTTAAGCCTCTTGAGGAAGACAGTATAAAAGGTGTCAGCATGTGGAGTCTTCCTAAGAAGTCTCTTCACCATCAGTGGGTCATGTAGCATAAAGCTATCGAGGCAGAGCTTGTTTTCAGGTGCCTCTCTCCGAAGGCAGAAGAAGAAGTGGGCACTTTCCCTACTCCCAACATCACATTATTGCAGGTAACTTTTCCAAGATTCATTGCAGGTCACGCATTCTGCTCTGGGTGCAATCCCAAAAGTAGTTTTCCATGGGACAATGGTGTTCTTCTCTCGCAACAATTTTTCCTTGGTTCCCAGGCCTTCTCCTGTGTGAAACACAACAACCTTCCTTTATCGACTCAAGTCACATGATGTAACTTCTTCTCTCCTTGCCTGACTAGTAAGACAAAGACATTATTTTAACTAACAAGAATGCTTCTTTCACCTGCAATACAAACGTGAGAAAGAACAAATTCCACAATGCACATAAAATTCAACTGTTAATTCTAAAGTGAGGGTTTTCAGGGAACTACATTTCAGGCCTACAAGATTCAGCTAACATAAGAAAACAGCGCATGAGCTTTTACAAGTTACATGGAAAATAAGGCACAATCAAATAATGCATTTACCTACATTTAAAATGACACAACTAAATAAACATTTTTAGTAAATGAAAAATTGTCCGTTTCACAACACAAGTTCTTCCTGTTAATGTTTCCTGCTAGTTACCTTAACTTTCCGCGTTAATTCTCTACATGTTACTTTTCAAAGGCCTAAATACATCACGTTTCAAGTTAATACTTTTCACAATTCTAGCACGTCATGTTAACACCACGAAGGATTATATGCGGGTGCGCTCTGCACATGTGATTATAATGCACCCCTACAATTAAACTGCGATTTCCGCTACATAACCTTCTAGTTTTTAAGATTTCTTTTAAATTCTAGCATTCTCGCAATAGGCATGCATGCGATTGGGTACCTTTGTCTTTGATGCATCACAATTAACTCACTGTACTTTCTTTGGTCTGTTTTGCAGATAACAGTGCTGAGAACCAGAGTGTCAGAAGCCGTTGCAGGATGCGGCGCGATGAGGGATTGCAGCGGAATGCAGCGTTGTTGTGAAAATGGTCTTGGGTGCTGGTTTTCAGGTAAGTTACTCGGTTGGCTCTCAACGAGGATGCAGGAGATGTTGCTGTCATATGTCCTGTACAGGCCCACTGTCTTTTTCCCTATGTTAGAATGAGCACGTTGCAGACTGCCCTCTGCTTTGTGCAGGTTACTATACAAATGTATTTTGCTTTGTGCCACACTGTACTTTCACTCAGAACCTGCTGTTGTTTTCGGGTTCTGTTCTGTCCTGTGATTTCGTCTGCACACCATAGACATGGTCAAACAACAATGCCCCTTGTTATTTTGTTCTGGTCAGGCCTCAGCATCTAGCCAAAACACACGAATGCAGCTGTTGTTGGGGAACACGTACTTTGTCATAATTCTATGTACAGAATAGGTAACAACACACTTGGAGAGGGATCTTTCCAGGGAAAAGATCGTGACAGCACCTGAGGCGTAGAACTTTTATCTGTGCATGCTAAGGTACGGGGTCTGCTGCAAACAACCAGAGATCTTCTG
Organism: Calotriton arnoldi; assembly: GCA_963921515.1. NCBI lineage: Eukaryota > Metazoa > Chordata > Amphibia > Caudata > Salamandridae > Calotriton > Calotriton arnoldi. The sequence continues at coordinate 429,436 of CAWUFW010006037.1, read as the reverse complement.
ATATATAATCCCTTTGCTTCTGCAGAAGGGTAGAGGGTAAGGCCACCCTGTCTTGAATAATGACTGCTCCTTTTATGATTTATGGACTACTTACTCTGCTGTCTGTATTTGTGTTAGGCATTTTCTTACTCATTGTGGCACGTATACTGCAAACTAGAGCATGAGAGTTAAAATAAACATTTTAAACTGTTCTCGTGTCTCTGTCAGATCTTATTGTGGACTAGTACGAGTGTGAGAGTGAAAGGGTGTGTCCTGCAACCGCGATTCCTGAGAGAGTCTGGAGTGTTGTGTTCTGGGATGTCTAGTCACGTGTTCCTCTGTGAGTGAGTAGGAGGGCAAGTGAGACACTATAGCTAGTCGGTCCCGGGCTCATGGGTACCCAGGTGGTAGGATGACTCAGTCCCTGCCTACTAAGCTTCTATGATCCCAAGCTTAATTCTGTGACTCTGCAGAATCCCTGCAACATGGCGCCACCAATGTTTGGTCTGGTACTTATTCACGGGACCCCTGAGTAGCACTTGTGCTTGTTCACAATATCCTCGCACCGTTTCCCGGAGACATCCGTGGTGGGAGGGCTTTGCCTCCTCAATTTGTAGGGATCACCTATTGCTGTAGGTTTTTCAAGCTTGAATTTTAAAAGGTTTTTGACCCATTTTTAGTGCTACCTTTGGAATCCCTTCCTTTGACTTAATGGCTCAACCAGTTGCTATTCCAGCTCATTGCTACGCGGCGATTTCTCAATATTTGTCACAGCATGGAGTCCCCAATGCGGGGTCTCCGGTTGTTTTTTGTATTCAAGGCGAATCCTGCGTACTGTTTAGAAGTATTTTACTCCTGGGTTATTTTGCCCGCTGTGGATGCGAATGATCATTCTTTCCTTGCTTATACGGCTGCCGCTGTTCTGGCAGCTTATCGCCGTTACGCGGTTGTTGAAGTTCCTCTTACAGCCTGGGAGCACCAGATCTGGTTTAATGGCACCCTGCCCTATCCTATTGCTACTGTTCGTATGGGCCCCTTAAGTATTGACGGGGCCACTTGGACTGTGTTGGCCGGTTTTACTCCATACCCTAATTATGCTACCGCCAATGTGTCGGGTGTACGTTTGCTGTATGCTCAGGCAGTTCTCCTTTATAGACGCCTGATCCAATTTGTTGCCCATGCCTCTCTCGTGGCTACCCCTGGGTTAAGCCACCCGTGCAAGCTGCGCACAGTGGAGATCTTGTTATTAGTTATTATTAACACGGTCATGGGCAAACATCCTTAAAATCATGAGGATTCTCCCTTTTGGATTGCTCAGAAAGTTTATCAACTTCATGCGGTTTTTCCTTTTACGGGTCCTGTGGAGAAACATAGTTACCTTACTATGTGCTTGCCTAGTGGTCTGATTCCACCCATGGCCGACTGCAACACCTGGGTGACGGTGTTTGCCTCAGTGTATACACTTTGTTATGGCACACCCACAATGAGCGTTCTTCCTAGCGTTCTCAAACAAGTACAGAAAAAACATGAGGCAGGTCCTTCCCTAGATTTGGGGATGAAGCTAATGGGTATTTTTCCCGTTGTCTCCGAAATTATTCTTTCTAATGTCAAAGGTGAGGCTGCATCCTTGATGGTACGTCAATGCCTTTCAGCTGTGGCTGATGTTGACAGGGAACATGAGTTGCTGATTATTATTGCTGATGTTTATAAATTCCTCGGTCCCAATAATTTGGGGGTCAGACCATCTACCCCATCTCAAGGTAAGCCCTCTACTGAAAAGGAGGGTCGTCCTGTATTCCCTAAAAATGCATGGGCCAAGTCTAAGCAGCAACAGAAGCCTAGGTCTTGTGGTGGGTCTCTTCCGCCAGACGCTTCTGAACTTAGATACAGTGGCGGCTCGCAGAGGGAGTGCTGCGGGGCGATGGGGTGGGGTGGGGTGGGGGGAGGGGCTGTGTGGGGGGGTAGTGGAGCCGGACATACGACGGACAGGAGTAAGGTAGGTAAATAAATAAATAAAACTATTTACCTTGCGCTCGCTGCATCGCCGACTCGGCACTCCCTCTGCGAGCCGCCACTGCGTAGATATGATTTACGTGATCGCTCTAAAAATAGAACTCCTTAGAGATGTCAGGTTCCTGATCCTTGTTCTCCTTGTTCCTTTCAGGAATCATCTGATCAACAGTACGACCGAGGAGAAAGGCAAGATCGCAGACAGGGCAAGTCCGTGCAACCCAAGCGGGACCCGCAGCGCTCTTTTGACGTGAAAGTTAAGAGAGAGGAACCACCTTCGTATAGAGCCCCTTTCCAAAAGAAAAAAGTTGCCACTTTAACAGCAAACTATGCCCCAGATGGTGAGAACCCTCCTCCTGGACAGGAGCAGGGCGGTGACTCTCCTTGACAGCGCGGCAGAAGTTTCCGTAGTGCACTAGACAACTGACACCTCTGTAACTGTTGAAACCGCAGACACCCACGTGGCTCCACCTGATAGACTTTATCATGTAGACATTCAAATTGAAGGTGACATTAAATGCACCATTAATGCTATTTTTTGGGACAACTTGACTTCTTCTTATGATATTTTGTTGCCGGAGGCGATTGGCCTCCCCCGTTTGTTCTAGCGTGTCCTTGAGGCGAGGATGTGATCATACCTTCCTTTTCACAATTCGTCCTTGATGAGACTAAACATGCTTCTGAATGAGCTCTTGCTTTGTCCCCTGCCTTATACTGTAACCAGGTTGGTTGGGATAAGGATTCTCCTTTGCAGGTTGTTTTAATAAGTTCTACTCCTCAGCCGCAGCCTTAATATCCAAACAAATGTGATGCTGAAGCGTCCGTAAAAGAGATTCTTACTCAATTGGAATATTGGGTTTAATTGAACCCTGTGTCTCTGCGAAGAATAATCCTCTTTTTCCAGTTTTGAAACCTGATGGTTCATATCGCATAGTTTTGGATTAGAGACATTTGAACGGTCATACTCCTACTTTTGCACTGCAAAACACTCATAGTACAGCTTTAGACAATAATATCGTGCGTAGAAGGTTTAAAACTACAATTGATATTTCTAATGGCTTTTCAGTCATGACCTGGCTCCTGAGAGCCGGGATTTGTCCGCGGTCAGCGCCCTTGGTTCTCAGAGGCGATATGTGAGACTTCCCATGGGTTATAAGAATAGCCCGGGGTCTTTGCAGCACGTATTTTGTCCCTTTTGCATGATATTGATTCAGACGCTTTCTCTTATGTCGATGACATATACCTGACAGATGATGACTTAAATCCCTACTTGTGAGAGTGGATTGCATCATCATGCGATTCACAGCTCTTGGCTATAAATTCAATTTTGCGAAGTCGCATATTGCCTTTCTGGCCGTTCTTTTTCTTGGTTATGAATTGATGAATGAGGGTAGGGGCTGGCACCCCATTTTTTGGAGAAATGTACACAATTGCAACCTCAATCTACCCTTAAGAAACTCCAGTCTCTGCTTGGTTTTCTGAACTTTGGCAGGACTTACATTCCTGACTATGCTCAGCGTATCAAACCTCTTCATGCTTTGATACACCCTTCCTTTTCTGCTTCCTCCTGGCTTCTGGAACACACCGCGGTGCTGCGCGCTTTCCAATTGGATTTGCTTGCTATGCAATGCTTACAGACTAGATTGAATACTACCAATTTGGTCATCCGGATTCCACCTGGTGTGATCGGCTTCACTTATGTGACATTTATTGAGGGTGACTCTGTCCCAATTGCTTATAAATCGCATCTGTATACTCCTGCAGAACTGCTTTTCTCTTCTACTGAAACAATTCTATCTGCTGTGCAGATGGGCATTGTTAAAGAACGCCCTCTTGCTCAAGGTAAACAAATTTTTGTCGTTTCAGCTGTGCTGGCCTAGAGGCGGTCATGAAAACTAGTGTTCCTAATTCTAGAGCTCTGCATCCTCGTTGAATTCAACGGGCTATGTCCTTAACATCCATTGATATCAGCTTCGCGTTTGATCCTTCCTTGCAAACGCAAGAGTTTCTTCAGTATGAACATGTTCACCCTCTGCCTTCTTCTGTTCTTCCCCTTGATCAGTACAAATGTATCATTTACACTGAAGGTTCGGCACAACCGGCCATTGTTCTAAACAGGCTTACTCTGCAGCTTGTGCTATTGTCGTTGGTTCAATGAAAGATGGAGATTTTCACTCTACCTTGGTTCATACCCAGTCCCTTGGGGACTGCCCGGTCCAGCTGGCCGAATTGAGGGCTCTTCTTTTAGCCCTCAAATATGCTTTGCCTGAATTGTCCACCCTTGTTGTGTGTGATTCTTTTTATTGTGCTCAGTCCTTTGATTTTTTGGGATTCTAAAGGTAGTTCAATAAAGCATAAAACGCTTTGGGTTTGAGTGGCCGCTCTTAACGAATGCCTGCCACTTACACATGTTGTACATATATTGGGCCATCAACGTGCGGGAGCACACGCTGTTGGGAATTCGATGGCTGATGAAGCAGCCAAATCTGCAAATCTGCAGTGGCCACACTTAAAGTATATTTTGGTTGCAGTGGATTCTTGCACTAGGTTCCTCTGGGTCTGGCCACAGTGCTCAGCTGACGCTCGCACTGTTATCAAAGATTTGCATGTCTTTGTCAGAACTTATGCCTGTGGCACTTTCCATTCAGACCAGGTTCCAGCTTTCGCCTCTAAGGCGTACAAGGATTCGATGACGTCAATTGAAGTGCAAGTGCATTTCTCATCTCCATATAGACCCGAGGACAATTCTGTTGTGGAGCAGATGAACCGTGACTTAAAACAATCTTTAACAGCAAGGGTATTAGGTGTGGGCCATGGCTGGCTAACTCATCTTTATGGGGTGCAAGGTGCTCTTAATAACCTCCGCAGAAGATCTGCATACGAAATGCTCTTTGGCATCAAGATGTTTGTTCCAGACCTTGATGGTCTAGACGTTGTGGTGGCTGTCGCAACCTTTGACGTAGGTAACCACTGCGCTATCTTACAGGATCTACCAAAGTGTTATGACGCTCTGGCTAAAACCCATTTGCCTTTGACTCACCCTTCTGATGCCGCAGCTCTGGTTCCTGTTTCTGGCTGGCTTCCTAAAGTTGGCGATCTGGTTCATGAAAAGGTGGCGATCAAGAAAGAATTTGGTCCCTCCTACCATGTTCCTGTTCCAGTGTTTGGTCTTCAGGGTGCCCGAACTGTGATTTTACCTCCCTTTCCTGGATACAAAGAAAATCACTTTGTTTCAGTTGAACATGTCAAGTTACACCATTTGGCCAATACTCAATAGTATGCCTCTGAGTGTCCCAAGACGGGATATTCCCTTACACCCTGTGAGCTCCATTCCTTCTGATTCTCCCCGGCTGTCAGAGGGGGATGCTGAGTCTTCAGTTGACCTAGTACCTGTTTTACCGTCTTCACACTCCACTATGGAAATCATGTATTCTGATCCACCCCTTAAGACCCTTTGGGAGTGCAAGCCTCAGGTCTTCCACCAGAATCCCAGCCTCCATTATTCCAGCTGAGTTCTTCTGGTTACTATATCGATCAAGATAATTTTTCTTCAGACAGTTCTTCATTGTCTTTTGTTTTAACCCCACCACCAGCGCGGGTTTGAGTTTTCATCTCCTGGTTAAAATGCACTTATCTGGTTTCACCTTGGATTTATATCTGGATCGTGTTTTCCATGGTATTTTTGTTCATGTGGATTGCATTTGTGACTGTTGTTTTCCTTTTGATTAATGGCCACTACCTCCCAGAATGTTCTGCTGCAGAACTTGTCGACGGGGTGTTGGCCCCACATTCTTCCTCTCATAAAATGAAAATAGACCAGTCCCTTGTCAACATTTCAGCAGGCCCAGTCACTGATGGAATTGTATGGGATAAAGTACCATTCGATGTATGCAGTCCTACGGAGACCGTATAGATACCATATGTATTCCGTGTTTCCAAGGTTGATGTGATAGTGCCCGGGTTGCAATCAGATGATTGGGATGTCGATGCTGTAAATTCTATGTTTTCTGAATTACAATATTATACTGTCTTTGACACTGAGCATTTATATTGAAATTATGTTAACTGTGCTGATTTGTTCTGTTACCAACATTATGTGCACCTTTTTTTGCATAGAGCTAATGGACAGCGTCCCCAATTTAATTATACTTAATGGGAACATTGCCCAACTCCATCTCAGGGTAGTTCTAATACACAAAAGATGAAGTACACTTATTTTACCGGTTATAACCTTTCAGACCCGGTATCATACTATTTTATATTGGTCCCCATATTTGCTTACTCAGACCAAGTTAATATATGCATCCCTGTTTATTGATAATTTAGCCCTGAAAGCATATGATTACTGGAAGGACAATATTGACTTGAAATTAGTATGGGGCACTAAATCCTGGCAAGTCTAAGGTACAGAATCTTTATTCCGTGCATGTCTGATACCTACCAAATTATCTTTCTTAATGGCACGGTCCAACAGACTACTTGTCTGGGATTGGCTAAGATTAAAGAACTGAATACTTCCACTATCTAATCTTTTGCCAATTTTGATAAATGGCAATCTTATACAAATTATATGGAAGACCAAAGAAATAGTATGATACGAAACAGTACATTTAATTCTTCCAAGATAGCTACGACTGGGTGGTCTTTAAGGCCTTTGAACGCAAATGTTTGTCCTTTTCGTTTTGTGAACACTACTTCTGGGTTCAAATTAAATAGAACTGATCCACGTTATCCACAAACACCACATTCCAACACTGTTACTACTTATTCCGTAGGTAAATTATGTGAACAATGGATAGAACATTCCACATTGTCTGCCATGAACCAACATCTTTCTCTCTTATCTGAGGATATAAACGTATCTGATTTCCTTTGGGGTCCAAAATCCCCACGTTCAAAATGATTTATTTATGCTGCATATAATGAACTTTGGAAATTGTCACAACTGTAAGCTGCAGTACGTTTACCCCAAATTGAACAAGATAATTTAGATAAAGTGCTTGTTGTTGTCAACAACAGTATTAATACATTGTCATCTCGTATTTATACTTTGGATAATATTGTGTCATCCATAATTGATATTGTGCAGACTGAATTGTCTACCTTGTATCATGGTCAGAATCAACTTAAATCAGTTATGCAATTTAGTTGGACACTGCAAACACTTAAGAATTGGCGCGTTCCTTGGCATTACCTAAATTGTAGCGCATTGTTCTTACCATTTAATTTAACACGTAAACAACAATCCATGTCTATAAAAGATGCTAGTTACACCATGCTACATAGAGAGAAACTTGAACAACTTCCCTTCATTGTAGCTGAAACTCTTCTGCGGTATGGTTAATACACGGGGTTATCTCGTTGCCCATCTCGATGTTTCAGTTCACTGCCTACATGAAACACTTTACAGTAGGTAGATATGAACCCCTTGGGAGCCGCTACATACATAAGTTATGGTCCCTGCCCTTTACATATCATTGTCAATGAGCTGAGAGAGAGGTTTTTCTTACTGGGGAAGGGTGCAACTCCACTGCAGGTCATTCCCTTGTGTGTCAACAAGTAAAAATTCACGGCGCCTGTTATGTTTCTCCCCCCAATCTGGCTTGTTTTTTTAAAGGCACTCCTGTTCCCACAATAATTCACACTCTCACACTGATTTCAAATGGCAGTTATCTCATCCTTAATAATCAGGACTGTTAGGGTCTGCATGCGGGAATCCTGTACGTGGTGTCTGTTTCCCAGTTACTTACTTGTTGCAACAACGTCCTGTTTCCCCCTCCACATGGAAGTGTAGATAGTTCATTATGGCCTTCCATTCCAAATTTGAAAACAGATTTCAATAAGCTAAGCAGACTCAAAGAGTTATTGTTTCAACAAGAAGTAGCTCTCACTTCAGCACGGGAGACCTTCAAATTGCAGGTGGCAAGAACATCTAGTGAAATACAGTCATTGTTAAACACAAATCTCCCCTACATTTCGGGGAATTGATACATCAAATATTTAATGTGTCTGATACCATGGGTCTGGCCCACTTTTTTACAATTGTGGGCTCCGGCCTCGTGACATCATTTCAAACTATTTTTGGAGTAATCCCAGCTTTTATACATTCAATTTTTTCCAGCATATTCGGTGGGTTCCCGATGATGCTCGTCTTAATTTGCTGCATCATCCTGCTGTTTCTGCTATTCTGCAATGGCTGCTCCATTTGTGGTCCTTCCCGGACAGGCATCGCTGCAACTGTACCATGAGCGAAAGCTACAACTTTTTGGCGCAGTGCCCTTAGAGGCTCTGGGTGCCGAATTTTGTCTAACCTTCCACTATGCTTAATTCCCCTGTGTGCAACCTGTGTTGCATTGCATCCGGTGCCCCTTTCAATGGGCCATGGACATTTTCCTGGCTACACCACCTCTCGCTGCGCTGGATTTCACACTGTTAATGGGTCCCTCAGTGGCCCATAACCAGGACTGTTCCTTGGGTATGTGGCTTGTGTACAACCCCACGTTGAAGACAGCGGGGGGAGGTGATCCCTGTGCAACTGCGCAGCATCTTCTGGATCTCAGTTTAATCAAAATCACCACATCCTTGCATGGTCTTGTCAACAACTGTATATGAGGAGCATGTTTGTTCCTTTGACCTGCTCAACTGTATGGCTGATATTTCGAACTTGGAAGGTTCGGATTTCTTCCTGGAATCCTTGTCTTTTTACTTGGCATCCTACATCCTGGGTCCCGGTGATACGCTGTAATTGTATACAGTTTTCACCCAAAAATCCTTTTTTTCCAATTTGACCAAAGTTTGTAAGGGATACACTTACTACAATCTGTTGTGAATGCTTTGGTTTTGCTTATCACCTGATTTCTGTCGTCATTCTGGTGCTACCATCCTGACCAAGGGGAGGGTGTCAAATGTCCAGTGCAGGCCCATTGTCGTTTTCCCTAGGTTAGCATGAACATGTTCCAGACTGCCCTCTACTTTGCGCACGTTACTATACAAAAGTATTTTGCTTTGTGCTCCACTGTATTTTCACACAGAATCTGCCCTTGTTTTCGCGTTCTGTTCTTTCCTGGGATTTAGTCTGAACACCGTAGACAAGGTCAAACAACAATGCCCCTTGTTATTTTGTTCTGGTCAGGCCTCAGCACCTAGACAAAACACACAGATGCAGCTGTTGTTTGGGAACACGTACTTTGGTATATAGCTATGTACAGAATAGGTGACAACACACTTGGAGAGGGATCTTTCCAGGGAAGCGATTTTGACAGCACCTGAGATGTAGAACTTTCATTTGTGCATGCTAAGGTACAGGGTCTGCTGCAAACATCAAGAGATCTTATGGTACATAATCCCTTTGCTTCTGTAGAAGGGAGGGTGTTAGTATCTGAGCCTCCCGGCACCGTTACTGTATGCATATATATTGTTATTATCTCAGCCACCAGGCACTGTTTATAGTGCATGCATCAACATTGCAACTTGGGCCAACTATTGCAAGATTTGCCGAGATCTCGCGAGACCGCAGCAAATTTCAGTGCCCATCATGGGCGCTGTCCGGTATTTAAACCACACCCGAGTTTAAGCACCCGCGTTGCCTCAAGACACTTGGATAAGCAATGTTGCAGGGATACTGCGGAGTCACAGAACTATGCTTTGGATCATAGAACCTTAGTAGGCAGGGACTGAGTCATCCTACCACCTGAGTACCCATGAGCCCGAGACTGACTATCTATAGTGTGTCACATGCCCTCCTACTTACTCACAGAGGAACAAGTGATTAGACACCCCAGAACACAACACTCCCGAACCTGCTCTTAATGCAATGCTACAAAAAGAATGGTTACAACTGCCTACACCTCCTACGGCCCCATGGTGCAATGAACACTGCAAAAAGCTCAAAAAACAGTGATGAAGCACTATGCAGTTGAAGATAAACTTCAACTTAAAACTGCCTTCAAAGCTTATAAAAAGGCTTATCTCTTATACAAAAGCTGTTTTTTTTCTGTAAACAAGATATTTGCAGCATGTGATCCTGTTCGAAAAACATTTTTGATTGTTCGCTCGTTTACCTGTCCAGCCAGTGTCACACAATCTTTGACCCACTCTCAAGCCCTTTGTGACAACCTAGCCCTTTGCTTCAGGGATAAAATAGAAAACATACTCAATATTATTCTGCAACCATCCTCTGATGCTGTTTTGGCTACTCCTCTGTCCCCAACCTTAATTATGTGTACACCTCATCCGGGGTTGAACACTCTACCTGTCCATCGTTCATGAGATTCGGTCAGATTACAGCAGATAGTTTCCAGACACTTGGAGCCTCCATCTGCTCTGGTTCCCCCATGGACCTGCGTCTCCCAAAAATCTGGCAACTGAATGCACCTGTGTCCTTTGTACCATCAAGGAGCATCTATAATGCTTCCCAATCCATCACAGTTGTTCCTTCAAACTGGAAGAAGGCCTGGGTGGTGACCCTTTTAAAGAAACCTATTTCTAAGCAATTATTGTCCAGTTTCCCTTTTTCCCTTTCCGGTCAAGATCTTGGAAAACTTGTAAATACGCTCCAATTACTGCATCGCAAGAGAAATTTGCAGTTCGACCCAGCATAGTTCAGGTTCTGACCAATGCATGGAACTGAGACTGCCCATATCTTTGTCCTTGGTGATCTTCGTACTGCAACCAATAAGGGCAGCTTTATAGCCCTTGTATTATTTGACCATTTGCCTGCCTTTGATGCCATCTCTCACATGGTTTCTATGCTGGTGGAAATCAGCATTGGGGGCACAGCCTTGAAATGCTGAAGCTCTTACCTCTCCAATAGAGCTCAAGTGATTCATCTTCCCTCTTACCAATCTGAATGTTGGCCTAGTGATCAGGGGATAACTCAGGGCTCCTCTTTATGGAGCTTAATATCTATCTGAGGCTTCTTGCTAAGTCTAATCACGATCATGGCATCGCCTTCATGAATCATGCAAATGATACACAGCTCATTATTGCAGTGGATCAATCAACATCTGCACCTTTTCAAGAATTTCATCTATGTATGCTCAAAATCATGTGCTGGCTGTAGCAGAATGTCTTGAAGTTTAATGGGACAAGATAGCGGTTCTCTGCTTCTCCAACATTTTGATACCCTGTTTACTCCGTGATCATTTCTGGTCTTTGCTGAAGGACTTTCCTTCCTCCCCCTTATTTGAAGTTAGAAATCTGGGCTTTTATCTAGATCAGGGGTTCTCGCAAACATTTTCTCTGGGGCCGAAACGCCCAGTCTGGGGTATCACCGGGGGCCGCACATATGACCAGGGAAAGGTTGGGGCAGAGTGATTCGGGATCATGGGTGGGGCTAAGCTGAGGTGGGACATGGCATGGTGGGGAGTCTGGTGGACAAATTCTACCACGTGAAGTAAAACCATGCATGGCAATCACAAAGTACTTCTTCACAGCACAATCAGCACAGGGGGCTAGCTACAGGAGGGCTGAGGGTGCTATGAACATTTTCTAAGTAACCATGGGAAGAGACGTGGACTGACCTGGGCCCAGAGGCAGTTGCATGTAACTGAATGTTAAGAAAATGAAGTTAACCACTTAGCAAGGCTAAAACTGAGATCACCATAGCAAACCACTCGCATCTAGACCTGGGCCAAACTAACACACTCTGACGATTAGCAAGCTGTTAACTAAAAACCTGTCACCAAGCTTTGAGTTGCTGCAGTGCACCAGTTACTTTATAATGTGTGACAAAGCATGTTAGTGCGCTGATGTGGACACCAGCACTAAAATGTGCTGTGCTAACCCAAGAGGCACAGTTCTTAGAGGGCATGCTGTATTCAGTTGCCGATTTACAGCAATCTCTTTTGTTACTTTCAAACTGAGTTGTGTGGGAGCTTTGTGTGTTTGTGAGGTAGGCTTGTGGCAGTACACAGGAGTTCAACTCCCCATGTACAAATCATAGGTTATGGACAAGATGCACCGAGGCTTTCAAATTCATACGGTTGATAATATGCATGTTGGGTGGCAATAACAGACCATATTTAAGTACAAAAAACAGTAAATATTGCAATCTGTGTTCTGCTAACATACAGAGTAAAGCACTTGGATGTATGTAGCACAACTAAAATCTGTACTTGTCAGATATAGCCAACTTCCCCTTTAAATGTCCATAGAGCACCACATTTTGCATCCCCCCCCATGCTATGGAACGGCGCAGCTACTAGAAAATTGCTCCTGCTAGGAACCTGATCACACATGCTGTGTATGTTCAGTGTCAGTACTGCCACAGGAGATACCGTCATGAAATGTTGGTACAGTTTTTACAAATGAATGATGTGTTCCTTGACTTGGATCTATGTGGCCTAACGGAAAACAGATTAAGCCAGCCATCAGACAGTATGAGAGTCTCAGCCCTTCACTCTCTCTCGTGCACGGTATCCCTTTGTAGCTGTCTGTCTGTCTCTGTCTCTCTCTCTCCTATTCTCACTCTTTCTCATACTGTTTACCCCGCCCACATTGGATGGGGACAACAGCCCAGTCTCATATGCACAGCTAGTAATGCACCTCATGCACTTCGCTCTGAACACTAAAACTGGGTGTTTGTTCCAAAGTGCAGTGAATAGAGACAGCTGTTCACTGTTGTTAAAACATGTACACCAGGACGCAGATGAAAGCCAGATTCCCAGACCCCAAGGCCAGTGTTCATCAAAGATCCCTGTTCTACCCAAACTTCCAGCAAATGGGGATGGTGTGAAATGTAGGAGAGAGAAAGGGCCTGGCAGACTCAGGTGTTCTACTGAATTGCCTTTTCTCAATTATAAGTAACTGTGGTGTGCCTTAGCGTCCCCAAGTAGTTATGGGCCTACTTCCAACAGATATAATTTATCAAAGTGTTACCAAGGGATAGGGGATGATAGCTTCTAGTTATTTAAAGTTTCCATAATCGTACTCAGGCTGCAGGCTGCAGAGCCTCGGTGATGTGCACGTGTTGCCCTTCTGTAGGCAGCTTGCCGTCAGAGGAGCTCAGGATGGATGATGCTGATCAGGTGAAAGGAAATGCTGTGTGCAGCCCATTATTCCAGAGGCGAGGCAATGAAGCTAAATGCGGGTGGTGAGGAAAGGCTGAAGGATTTCTATGCAGGGCTGAAAAGGAAAGCCAGCAACCTGCATGCATTTTAAAATCCTCCTTCCCGCTGCAAGTTAATGACGTCACTGAGCAAGAAATGGGGAGGGGGACCCATGTGAGCAGGAGAGGCACTGATTTTCGGAGCATGCTCCTTTGATGCTTTGAATACAGCCCCCGAGGAACGAACGGCCAGAATAATAGCTGCGGTCTGTGTTTGATGTTGTTTTCTACACGGGGGCCGCATGGAAAGGTCTATTGGGCTGCAAGTGGCCCGCAGGCCGCACTTTGAGTACCATGGATCTAGATAGTGATCTATCCTTGACTTCTCATGTCAGTGAGTTGGCTGCCTCTTGTTTTGCTTTGCTAAGAATTCTACAGAAGATTCTCCCATACCTTCCTGTCCATCTCCAGCCTTTGGTGGTTCAAATCACATTCCGGAACCTGTTAGACTATGGAAATTGTTTATTCTTGGGCTTCCCTGACTTTTCAATCAAGCTCCTGTACAGAGGTCAGATGACTGCTGCCAGATTAGCTCTGTCTCTTCCAGGAGCAGCCGGTACAGGTAAGAGCGGTGAGGCGGGGGGAATCGCTGAGTCGGCAATGCGGCGAGCGCAAGGTACGTGGTTTTATGTATTTATTTATTTTATTTTCCCTATCCCGTCGTATGTGGACTCCCCCCTGCCCCGCCCCATCGCTCTTACTTGTACTGGCCACCCCTGGTCTCTTCCTTGTCATTCTTCCACATCTGCTGCTGGCGACACACTCCATTGGCTTCCTGTGCCTCAATAAATACTCTTTAAATATCTGTGCATTATGGACAGAGCCTTTCTGGGACCATAACTGTCTATCTGCAGTCCAAGTTACGCAGAACTATTCTGCTTGATGTTTGTGCTCGTCGGAGTTGAACCAACTGATCCAACTGAAATTCAAACTGGCTCGGCTGGGTGGCAAAGCATTCTCTATGCAAGTTACTCTGTTATGCAATAGTCTGCCTTCTCTTCATTTTATTCGCAATCTGTTTTGCTTTAGGAAGCATCTTATAACCTAGTTGTATAGCCACCAGCAGTAGTAAATTAGCTTATTTCAGCTTGAAAAGCCATCAAAGTGCAGCAAACATACATAGACTCAACAGTTAAAAGTGTGTTACCTCAATTAAAACTTATCATTAAAAAAACTTTTAAAAAAAGAGAAATATATATTTGAAATCATCAAACTCATGCAATTCTGTGCATTGGTTTATTAGTACTTTTAATGCGAGGTGAACTACGTCCTGAGTACTCGGGTAGTATGACTATAATCATAGATGCAAGGCTGTCATCATTAGGTTCCTACTTAATAGTGAAAGATAATTTATAGGCATCTAATTCTGATGTTCCATGCCCAGTTTAAGTATCAAGAGACAGCAAACATGATTTGTTCTGACACGTCATACCTTAGGATCCTTAGCGCCTCCCAGTAATGTGTTGCATCCAAATTCTGGCAGAGAGCTATGATCCAATTCTTGAGGGGCAGTATATACTTAGGGCAAAGAAAAAGAAATGTGCCCCTGTTTCTATATGCTTTGTGCAATGGGGGACAGAACTTTGTGGAATGCCCTATTTTACCCCATTTTACAGTAAAGATGTTTGGCAGAAAGCGGGAGAATGCTGTCCATATCCTGTCCATATAAGGTTCGAATCTAGGGGCCCAATTCACAAAGGTAAAATGAGACGAAAGTCTAACTTTACGACTCTCAGTATTCACGAAGGGCATTTACTACTCGTAAATGCCCTTTGTGAATACCAAAAGTCATAAAGTTCAACTTTGGGATTCACAAAGGGCCTTTACGAGTAGTAAATGACCTTTGTGAATACCAAAAGTCATAAAGTTAGACTTTCGTCTCAGTTTACCTTGGTGAATCAGGCCCTAGAAGTGCATTTATGAAGTAGGACATGACCTGATGCACTCCCTTCCGGATGTTCATTCCAAATCTAGGCCAAACTAGTCTCCCAATAATTCTTCTTTCATTTCAGAGTGATTCCTTTTGTTCTTTTGGTAGGCGAATCCCAAAGTTCACCCATCTTGATCCTTCCACATAGATTTTTTACCTACTTCAACCACGGGATATGAACATCTTTGTCGCAAGAGATTAATTCCACTAGAGATTCTCTGTAGATGGACAGCTTTGCCGTTGACCAGAGCCGCACCCAATATGGGTTTAAAGTAAACACCCGGGCCGCATTATACATGCAGCGTATTTTCCTTCATTGCTGAAAGGTGCGCCCAGCGCAATGAAGGATAATGCGCCATATTATGATTAGGGCTCCCGGTTTTATGGTATTTATTTTTTTAACATTTCCGTCTGTATTTATCCATATTTATGTTTTGGTCATTTTATCAGTATTTATCCACATTTATTTTTCTCGTAAGCAAAAGAAGACGTTGCAGCTAGTATTTTTCCACATTTATTTAAATAGACATGCACACTTGCACTTGGTTGTTATAGGTTGTTGTAACTATTTTTCAAATTGGCGCCCATGCTAAGTACGCTTTACATATTGGGAACAAATGTCTTGCCTGTCCTCTAAGAAAAGATGCATGAATTAGTGTTATTGATTAGGTCTCATTTGCGCAGCTGTCTGGCAAAAAGTCAAAGCATTACTCCCTCCTTTACTTGCATTTTATCAGCCATCACAGAGTGTCTGCTTGAAGACATAAACATTCAGAGAGTCTTTTCCAGGGCCCAGACTTTGGGAGGTCCTCTCTCCAACCATTAGAACGCAGACTACTTGCTGACGACCCAAACATAAATTAACCTTTTTGTGGTACCTGTTTGTTTTATTTTGAAACTTTTCTTTGTGAAAGGGGTGCTGCTGTCTGTAGACGAAGTTTTTGCGTGAGCACCGCGATGAGGGGCCTTTTCACCAAATTAATATAGGTCACCTTCAAGATACGAAGGGAACTGGATGTGAACACTGGTGCAGCAAGAGCTACTGAAATTCAAAAGTCATAGGACTGCAGCTATCCATAGTGGGCAAGAGTCACAGGCCTTTTAATGAGGCAGAACTAGCCCTTTTCAACAGGGTTTCTATGATTTTAATGGTCTGCACAATCACTTCATGGTAGAGAGCAGATACTTTGTGCATAAATGCTGCTTAAGACATATAATTTTAAAGGGCCATTTGCGTTTCCTAAATGTTTTACATTGTAATTTTGGTTTGCCTAAAAAATGAAGCACTGAATATTGAAACCTGTTGTTCTGCAGACACGGAGCTCCCCACTGCACTTGTTCACCCCTCTCCAGAGTGGCAGTTTGACTGCAGCAGTTTCATATTTCTTTCTGCAGCCCCTGTGTGCCTCAGACACAGATTTTCCAGAGGAGCACAGAGGCAGCAGGAGCATTTAGTTTGTCAGTATTTTTCTGTTTTTATATATAAATACAGACAAAGAAAAAAAGGTTTCTGTCTGTATTTATATGTAAAAATCCGTTTAAACGGAAAACCGGGAGCCTTAATTATGATGAATGGACTTCGCTCAGGGCAGCTGCAAACTCTCAGCGCATTCATGTGAAAAACGGAGTGGCTGCTTTAAAGCCGCTCCATGTGTTCACAATGCAGGCAGCAACCCACCTGCACTTGTAAAGGGGATTAAAGATCCCCTTGCAGGCAGGTGCAGTCAGTTACTGCACCCGCCTGCAAGGGGATGTCTGGGGGGTCCATATGATTCCCTTTCCACCCTTCCAGGTGGCACACTGTCAGTGCACCTCCTGAGAGCTTCTTTGCCTCTGTGCCCCTGTCTGTAATACGGCACAGGCACAGAGGCCAAGGGATTCCCCCATTTGCATGGGGCAAGCCCCCATACAAATGAGGGAATGCCCCCTGAAGATAGCAATGGCGCTTTATGTGCTCTATCGCTATCAGTTTTTACAGAAGGGGCCCCACAAGCGCCTGCGGCCCCTTCTGTAATAACAAAGTGCCCCGCAGTACGTAAAGCGGGCGCAAACGCCCATTGCGCCCCCAGGGCACTTTGTGTAATACGGTCCCTGATGTATACTATTGAGTGTCAAATCAACTCTCAGTGGAAATACAGGGGTACTTGTTGGTAGATTACAAAAATCCCTTATAAATTTGTTTTCTAACTGTGTTAGTGCAGTTGCATCAGCATAACCCCATATCTTGGCCCCATAGGAGGCTGCTGGCAAGGCCATAGCCATGTAGAGTTTGAGCCCACCCAGTAGTACCATTTTTTTTATTTCAAGTGATTGTTACCATTTTTTCATTTCAGCAATAGGACACCTTTTAGGCATTTGTTGCGCTATATACTTGGCAATGCAATACAATTCAATAGCAACACGTTTAAAATAGTATTATTACGGCACTTCTGCAGTTTGTACGAGCTGTAAATAACAAATAATACTGTGGCCCAGCTTTATGGTGCTCAATTTACTGATCTCAGAAGGTTGAGTCTACTTTGTTGTTATTCAAACTAGTGAAGTGCACATCACCACATATTTAAAATGAGAATTTGAATTCAGTGAGTCATTCTGCTGGCTGTATAACTATCAGTGGGTGAGTGATTCTGAAAGTTGGTGTATATAGGTTACTAATGAGAGGCTGTGAATGACTGGTCTTCAGGTTCAATTGGGCAAGTGGTAGTGAGGAAGGTGTCAGGTGTGCAGTGATAAAGGAAGAAAATGGTGAGTAATGGTTACATTGGCCATGCTTGAGTGGTGATAAGTGTCACAGTAGGATTTTGATGGTGGTAGTGGTTGTCTGTCAGTTTTCATGCAATTAGCTATTTGTGACAAGTTTTGAGGTTGGCTCTCTGCAAATAGAGGTATATGCAATTATGCATCAAAGCAGAGAGGCACACATATATTGAATCCACTTCCAAAAATTCCTTCAAACAATCAGTCCTATAATTAGAATTTAGAAGTCCATTCCAGCCAAATTCATTTGAATAAATTCTTTATTCATCGTTTCTTCATTTACGAGCAGCCAATGCATTTTGCTCACAATTGAGCTTCATCAGTGCTGCAACATACAAAACAAAATATACAAACTCTAATAAAAACCTCCATAGAGCAATGAAATGCATGCTTATAAACATGTCTATAAACGACCGGCTATTAAGACAAAAAGCACTTTAACAACATACATACAATCACATGGACTGATGTTGATTCAGACATATAATTATAAACACTTTGGCAAAAGCTTTCCGGCAGAAGATACCTTTCTCATTCTCTTACTATTTTTTTGGGTTCCAAAAACATTATTCCTCATATAGTACACCTTTTAATACATCTGGTATTAGTACAATAGTTATAGTTGAAACATTTAGTTCTTCATCAAATTATTTCATTAATGTTATAAAACACACATTTGTGAGACAGGTACTAAAGATAACTCAGTATTCAAAAAGAAATTAATTGACGAACTCCATCTCACGCACCTGTTTACATAAATAAGAGTGGAAACTACAAGTATTACAGCTTAATTCATTGGTCTAACTTAACCACCGTCACAGTATTCATAATGGATGGGGCAAGATGCTAATAAAAGGTC
Organism: Calotriton arnoldi; assembly: GCA_963921515.1. Lineage (NCBI taxonomy): Eukaryota > Metazoa > Chordata > Amphibia > Caudata > Salamandridae > Calotriton > Calotriton arnoldi. Next base: position 410,794 of record CAWUFW010006037.1, on the reverse strand, counting down.
AAGTGTCTCAAGGTTTCTTTTTTTTATATTTATTTTTTGGAGAGCATAATCTATACAAAAGAACAGAGTGACTAAACATGTGCCAACAGCAAAAGCCACAAAACAGAGAACAAGGGGTAACCAGAAGAAAGTGTAGCATAAATCTCATCATAATAATTCATATGTAAATGAGAAGCATAGTGGGGAAAAAAGGACATCAAAAGAAAAAACAATTGTCTTGACCAGCCAGCATCTCGCCCATCCAGAGCATAACTGGATCTCAAATCTTGCTCAGCCTCCTTCTGCGGACATCATTCTCCAGAAAGGATATGTCCAAAGAGCATGTATTCAAGAATTCACGCCTCCAGCTCCAGGGACATGAGGCTTAACTTGCAAGCCAGGAGCATGCCAATTCCAATCTCACCAGTGAAATCGAGAAAAAAGATAGCCTCAAAACGTTTTATGGGATACAGGGTGAATGCCCCAGCATGATCAATTTTGAGTCCCATAATACTGGCAGATGCGAGATACCATTAATTTTCCAGAATCCAGAAGACAAATGACCAGTAGTTATGTAGGACAGGACAGGTGACAAAAATATGAACCACATTGGCCCCCTCCATCCCACAATGGAAGCAGCGGTCATCCGCTCTAAGCTTCATAACCCAGAACTGGTGGGGAGTATAGTAAAAATCTTTAATGCATTTGATATGAAGGTCCTTGATTCGTGATAAGTTTAGGACGCTCTGTGCAAGAGAGTTGCTGAGCCTCATATCCTCATCTGTCATTTCAGTGTCCAAACGTCTACTCTATTTATCTGCATGTAGCTGGAGAGGATCTACCCGATGATCCAATTCAGCTGACAGAATTAGCTTATATGCCAGACTGATGTACCCCTCTCATCTCTATCAAGGCTGGCGATGAAAACTATATGGGGAAGGGAAAATTGCTGCTGCATAGTCTCAAAGGAAAAAAAGGACATCCCCCTTGAACATTTGTCCAAGAGTAAAGAGTTTGGCCGCCTCCCAAATCTCCCAAAAGCTATGATGGACACAGATAGGTAAGTTAGGGTTAAATCCTAAGTAAGTATATTGGTTAAAAAGGAATGTATGTGGAAATACTTTATTATGGGAGCTCGAAGCAAGATGGAAAATCTTTAAAGTCGTGAACCGGGTCCTCTTAAACTAGAGTGTGTCGATCAAGCTAGTCCACAGGACTATCGAATCCCCCAGTGGCAGATGGTCCTCAAACATATAGCCCTGCACCCTTGTGCCCCAGGCCATGTCCAGACAGAGACCCAAATTAGACTCCAATGAACTAAGAGTTAAGCAATTTTGAGCCTCTTCTATAGTCCCCAATCCTCCGCTGATGGACAGCAAATTTCAGTGTGTGTCCTTGACAAAAAGCCTTCAGTGCATCCCACGTGACTGTAGTGGCTGCTGATCCAACATTGGCCACCAGATATTCCCTTAGGAGCACCTCCATTGAGCAAATATAATCTTCTTCCAAAAGTAGTCTATGCTCAAATGTCCATCCTTGCAGCCCCGAGACTGAAGGGGTCCTATTGATTGAATGAACAAAGATAGGGAATTGTGATCAGATATAATTCTAGGATTGACCACAATCTTCAAAAGTGAGATCAAAGAATGACTCACTCAGAACATGTCAATGTGTGAGAGAGATTTGTGAGGTGCAGAGTAAAAAGTGAAACCTGGCTTGTTAGCTCTCCCATGCCGCCATACGTCAACGAGTGAGTAGGTAGACATAAGCTGTTTGAGTGCACCCCTAAGTCGCTGCCTTCCCCACTGGGCTGAATACCAGTTTCCCTGACCTTGATACATGGAATCTCTTTTAGGACATAGCATCACATTAAAATCATCACACATATTAGGGGTGATGGTTAGAGATGAAGCTCGGACAATAAGACAGTCGCAATAAGCCAGCATCCATCAGAATCAGCCTTCTGCTGCACCACCCCCCATTTACTATCCCTGACCAACAGTGCGACACCCCTCTGAGCTGAAGTTAAACATGAGGTGCTAAAAAACTCTACAGCCAAGCTCTTTTAACAGTACAGATTGCTCAGGAGGAAGCTGCTTCTCTTGGAGATAGGACAATTTGAGGTTTGAGAGTGTATAATTCTTCCCTGACTATCTTATTCTTATGAGGTGCTTTGACACCGTTGATGTTCCAAGAAAGAATATGCACATGCTGGCCAAGACCCTATCGTTACTAGACATTTTCTCAACAAGTCAGAACCATAATGCTTCCCCTTCAGACAACACACCCCCACACACTGAGACTGAGACCCAAAGTCAGTTGTTCCACACTTCCACCTCCGGCAACCTTTTTCCCGATTTTTACCCCTAAACCTTTCGAACCCCTCAACCAGAACAAACACACTTAGCCTAGAGCCCCGTGATCTCACAACCCCTCCCCTCACCCCACAACTGAGAAATTCACTCTCCCCCCAAGCTATGCCCCAAGAGCCAAAAGAAACCCCAACCTACACACCATATGGCTCATGTTCCCGAGTAGGCCTAGAGCCCTCTCCTGATGCACCTTGCCATGAAAAAGAAAAGAAAACACCATACAACCCCAACCCTTTATCCCCAAAAAGACTTTAACCAACACGCGATAACTCCCAGTCCCCAAACCCCCCAAGAGAAATCCTCCCATACATGTACAAGTACCAAAAATGCATAAAATAACAAAGAGTATGCAGGAGCATAACATTTTAAAAATGTTCTAGAAGCAGTCTTCTTAAGAGCCATTCTACCTAGAAAGAGAGAAAAGAGAAAATAAGAGTAACACAAGAAAAAGAAGACAAGATGAAGCAGGCCCAATCTTCTGTAGAGCTAGAATATGTTCTCGAAGCTGCCAGCGTCTGTTTGATGACAGAAATCAGACAGAACAAAGAGTTCAATCCCACAAGCCCTATTAGGTGAATTAGGAGGAGCCAATTATTAGATCTCCTGTCTCAGTAAAAAATCCCCAAATAGATAAGAATAGCAAGGGGCTGGCAAGGAGGCCCACCCTTACTGGGAGGCCTGAAGGGGAATGGATGTGTTCTCTGTATCATTCTATCCATATCCAAGTCACTTAATGTTGGAAAAGATTCTCTAAAAAGACGGACAATATAACCTCTGGGTTCATCTATTTCCACCCTTTCTGTGATACCCAGAACACTTAGGTTATTTCTTCATGAACTATCTATTCTCCAGGTCTTCCAGTTTGGACAAAAGACTAGAGAGCTGAAAGTCATGCTGAGGAATAGACAATTGAATCTATCCGACTGCTGCCTGAAGGCCTACCTGGGATGCCTCCACTTGAGTGAGATGGGTTTGGATGATGTCCATATTCTTTGACAACTTTCTTAGCACTACGTGAGTCTTTAAATGCGCTGTCTTTAGTGTCGGAGAGTCTTTCCTATAATCTTCCCTTTGTTGCAGGAGTAGGTTATAGATAGCAGCCAACGTGGGAGCATCCTGGCCTGGTAATGTCTTCTGCTGGGTATCGCTCCCTGGAACGGGGCACCTATGAACAGGCAAGTTACCATCTGAAGGGATTGGAGAGGAGATAGAAGAGGTGATAGCGGCTGGTGAAAGAGAGATAGTGGGCATTAGCCCCGTTCCCATAAGGATCCAAAAGCAACTCATCCTCCTCAGGAGAGAGGGCAAGATCAAGAACTCCATGTTTGAATGCAGACGTAACTAGATCTTCCACAAGAGGGGAGGAAGCACATTGTTTCTCATCCCGGCACAGTTCACTCCATTGCATTCTGGTAAATGCAGTACTCTTACTTTCAAGTTGCTGTAGTTTTTCACCAAAGTTGGTGCAGGTAGTGCTGTTACCTTAAGACACGTGTTTCTGGGTTTAGCCCTTCATCAGTAGAGAGCAGAAGTAGTAGAGAGCAGAGAAAAATCATCTGGGGTTGCTGAAATGTGCCCCAGTCTTCACAAGTCACAGTACCACTCCACAGGCACACAGGTGCATCCCAGGTGTGCTCTTCCGCGTGTTAGCTCAATGGAGCCTTTTAAACACAAGGGGGGAGGGAGCACACTGCCTCTCATCCCAGTACAGTTCACCACATTGCATTCTGGTAAATGCAGTACGCTTACTTCTAAGTTGCTGTAGTTACTTACCAAAGTTGGTGCAGGTGGTGCTGTTATCTCTAGACACATGATTCAGGGTTTAGCACTTCATCAATAGAGAGCAGAAGTAGTAGAGAGCAGAGAAAACTCATCTGGGGTTGCTAAAATGCTGCAGAAGACTTCACAGGTCACAGTACCACTCCACAGGCACACAGGTGCATCCCAGGTGAGTTCATCAGCTCGTTGGCTTAAGGGAGCATTTTACACCTGCACAAACACCTGTGTTTGATTTACGTTACCTTGGGAAAGGGGGCCTAATATGGTGTCGTTAACATTGTGGTGGATTAGTGTAAAATGGTTGTCCTTCCTTTTATTCGTATACGTTGAAGCACTGGACTTCAGCAACTAGGTTCATAGATGAATACGAAGATGTGTGCAGTTATCGAAATATTTGCTCGATGATACTGTTTGCCTTGATACCGATGGTGTTATTTATTGTGAGATCAGTTTGGGTTTCTACATGGGTGCTTTTGGTGGTGGATTTTTAATCATTTAAGCAAGCCCTGCTACTGTTACCTGTGCAGTTAAGAGGCAAATCATTTATCTCCTATTTCCCTAGAAGTTTCAAACATGGGAAACTCATAGTAACACATATGGTGAGGTAATTAATCTCTCTTCACTAGTTTTGATGGAGGTTTTGAACAACATGTGATTTTTTTGTAACCTGTTGGAAATGATTAGGCAACTTTTGTAAGAAACCTTGAGACACTTGATCTTTTATTAGCATCTTGCACCATCCTTTATGAATACTGTGGCGGTGGTTAAGTTAGACATATGAATGAAGCTGTTATACATGTAGTTTACACCCTTATTTATGAAAACAGGAGATTAAGACAGAGTTCTTTAATTAATTTATTTTTAAGCACTGGGTTGTCATTAGTACTTGACTCACAAATGTGTGTTTTACAGCATTGATGAAATAATTTGCTGAGGAACTAAATGTTTAGACGATGACTACTGTACTAATACCAGACATATTAAAAGGTGTATTACATGAGAAATAATGTTTTTGGAACCCAAAAACAGTAAGGGAGTGAGAAAGGGAGCTGTTTCTCTTCTATTATTCAGATATTTTCTGCCAAAAAGTTTGCCAAATTGTTTATAAATATATGTCGGAATCAATATGATTAGTCCAATTACGTGAACTCATTTGTTGCATCCAAAATTAATTTAACTGGTATCAGGCCATGTGATTGTATTTATGTATGTTGGTATAGTGCTTTGTTGTCTTAATATGTGGTTGTTGATAGGCATGTTTTATAAGTATGTTCTCAATTGCTGAATGGAGGTTTTTATTAGAGGTTATACATTTTTTGTATTTTTGTATGTTGCAGCCCTGATGAAGTTTGATTGTGAGCAAAACGCATTGGCTGCTCTTAAATGAAGAAACAATGAATAAAGAATTTTTTCAAATTCATTTGGCTAGAATGAACTTTAAAATTCTAATTATTGGACTACTTGTTTGAAGGAATTTTTGGAAGTGGATTTAATATATGGGTTGCCTCTCTGCTTTGATGTGTAATTTCTATTGTTAGGTTGTCTGGTAGCCAACCTATAGAGGTGGGCAACAATTCTACATACATAAGGGAACTTACTGGTAGACTGTACATTGGTCCTTAGCTGTCTAGGTTGTATATGCGAAGTATGTGGAACTCTGGGTAAATAGATAGCTGAGCCTTGGTGGTGAAATGAACAGCAATGGTGGAGCGGTGATTATTATTGACTATTAGTGATTGGCTGCAAGAATAGTGGTGCATGAATGGTGGTGCATGAATGGTGATGACCGGTAGAGGCAGGAAATTTACTGGTGCAGCCAAAAGCTAATACATTTCAGTGTTTCTCGCATTTGTATTATCGGAGGGTAGGAATTCAGAGTCTTCACAGCTTACCAGGATGAACAGAAGCAGTGTGTGCTGGCTCGCTGAACTGGAGGTGATGAAACATCAGAGCGCCTATTGCAAGAAGCCACTCGTTCTGTATCACATTAGGCAAAGCTGATTCTGGTGGTACATTTTGTGCTTGTTATCTATCGCAGAGCTATTATTGAACACCATGGTAACTTGAAGCTCTCTAATTGACATGCAAAGTTCACTTCCTGCCTAATATGCCTTAGAGCCACAGTTTAATGTTACTGGGTACGTTTTGTTGAGAGGCCTACACCTCTTTCCAGTCAAACCCTAAAAAACAACATCCTAGAATGAATTCTGAAAAATTAATCAAGAACTACAAAAACAAGCTTATGATTTGTTTGGGTGAAGTGTTTTAGTGAATGTAAAATAAAAGTTCTGCACAATCCATGTTAACTCAAAGATAACACATAATTCCAATACCACAGAAAAGTCTGTACAGTTGTATATGTATTGACCCTGGGGGCAGAGTATGCTTTCCGGGCATTTGATTATCCTGTGCCTTGATTTGAATCACAAAGGGACAGCTTTATCAAGGAGTTGCATTGTCCTTGTATCACGCAGGGTGACGCAAAACAGCACAATTCCTTAATTCAGATTTAGAAAGCCACGCCATGGCCGATTTCCACTTCCTAGGTTTGTATAGAAATATGAGACAACGGAGCGGCTGGTGCTGCCTTATTTTGCATTACGGTCTGATAGGCGTTCCATGGTGAGGCATGGACGTTCTTGTGCATCCATCCATAATTTGACTTAATCCCAGATTTACAAAGGTTTGTAAACCTACAATTGTGTCGAATTGGAACACCTCCCAGAGGATGGCATAACAAGGAGAAAAATCTTTTTTCTCCTCATTATTTCCTTTTTCTATGTGTGCTACATAGTGCAAGACACACAGAAAGAAGAAGAGGCTTTTTTGGATTGTTTTCATGTAGGAATGTATCCCTTCCTGCACAAAAACAATCCTGCCCGTAACACAGGCACCCTTGAAGCATGGCACAAAGGTGCCTGGGTGGAGCTAAGCAGCACACAGTGCGTCAACAGTAGGAGGAAGCAGAAGTGCACCAAACGTTTGACTCCTTAGGACTCCCATTGAGTCCCTACTGGAAGCCGGGGACCCCCAAGCAATTTGTACGATTTAAATTTCATACATTAAGACAGTAATTAAAAAAGAAAAACACGTGCACACAAAACACTCAAATTACTTATGATTATTGTATTTTATATTGAAAAAATGTGCAAAAATTGAAAAATGTTTATGGGAAGGTTGGTGCTGCATCTCGGCGACTAACTTTTCAATGTTTGGTTTTATTTCGCAGTACGAGGTTCCTGCTCCTGCCAGGGCCAGACTGGAAACCCAAAGCAGCCCTGGCAAATGTTTTCCGACCAGTTCCCGTACAGTGTACACCAAGGGTAGCGAGTGACTTTGACCACTACAAAGGGGGGATTTGGGGGGGCGCTCCCCCCATGAAAATGTGGGGGAAATGGTGCATTCTACAAAACGTTTGTCATTAAATATTGGATTGTATTAGCTTATTAAGTACAGTATATGATGCCCTTACTGTGCACCAGGATACAACAATCTTTGTTGGGGCCCTTCAATGATTCCCTCACTATCTCCCTCTAACAGTGCCTCTGATCTCGCCATAGCCCCTCTGTCACATGTATTTCATTTGTTTTATAGCACCTCTCATATACTTTACATCACACACATATAGAGAAAATGAATCATACATGTGTAAATCAGTGTATAGAAAATGTCACATAAGGCAAATGGGACTACAAGGTGTAGGATTCACATGTCATTCGTATTGGTAAGCATTTTTTAAGAGTGCTTGGTCTGGAGAAGCACAAACTCAGGGGCTTATTTACAAGCCCCTGGTGCCGCCGGTACATCACTTTTTCCCATATTAAAAGTGGTGCACCGGTGGCACAGGGGGCTTCTAAATAAGCCCCTCATGATTCAGAACATGACTCAGTGGTTAGCATTGACTTTATTATTAAGAATTTATTTCTACCTAAACAAACCTTTTTTAGCTGCATCAGGATAATGAAAGACTGGGAAAAAAACATAACTTATTAACTTGTAAAATGCAGTTTGCAAGCAGCTCTTTGATGGCAGTTGATAGCTCACTGTGCTCGATTACCATTGTAACTTATGAACTGCACGGTAACAAAAGAATCTCTGTGACAAAAGCAGTAACCCACTGAGCTATGCACGTAAAATACTGTTTTTTTAAAATGCATGGTGCACATTCTTTGCAGCAGGCATATTAACCCTCTGCCCTACCTTAGATAAGTCAAAGCTGCCTCTAGACAAAATTACCATCATTCTCCACGAGGTACATTAATCACTGGAGTTATCTTGACACTTTTATTGTTGTCCAAAAACTGCTAATTAAGGAACTTTGCTGTGCTTTTAAAACTGGGCCTGAGGACTCCCTTGGAATATGTCATTGACCCCTGGAGTCCTACCACAGTTTGGGAACCACTGTCTTAGAAGATATGGTGCATTTCTGCTCTCTCCATTTCATGCAACAGAGCACAGCAACTCTGCTTGCTGCACTGTGTTGCGTGAAATGTTAGTAAACATGTCCGACAGGATATAATTGATGCTGTGGTGTATTGCACTTTAGCACTGGATACAATGATTTCTTCTCTGCAACTTTAGGACTTGATGTAGAGTTTGGTGCTATTGGAAAATCTCCAGAAAGCTGGAGGAAATTATAAATGCACCAGTAGAGTTTTTGCCACCTTACAAACCCTGTTATGGAGAAAATAACCCCCACACGCTGCCTTTTCCAAATTTAGCACTTTCTCCAAATATCAAATGTATTTCATTTGCTATTCAATTTTAAATCAGGCAGTAACAGGCAATAACAGGACGGAATGAAAGGAAGCCATATGGTACATCAGCCCAGGGCTGTTACATCATGGAAAAAAGGCAATAAATAATGCTTGTCTCCAGAGGATTGAAATCTTTCCAGTTCTTAACACATTTCACTACACAAAAGCTTCTACAGCAAAAGACAATGTACATATGGGTTTATTTACAAGACCCTTGCTCCGCTGGTGCGTCACTTTTAAAATGTGAAAAAGTGACGCAGCAGCGGCGCAAGGGTCTTGTAAATAAGCCCCATAAAGTTTAAGCTGGTGCAAAAATGAAGTAGATTTTTGCAGCTTTTTGATGCTTGCAAAGTAGAGGATGGAGCAAACAGGTAGTCCAGATCACTTTAATGTTTTTTGCACTAAGACAAAAATAAAACATTTCGTGAATCATTTAAATATACATGTATATGACCCATCATTTGCTTCTTTGCCAGTTTAATCCGTATTTTAAGCAAAGAAGAAGCCTGATTCGTGAGAAAAAATTATTATAAAATGAAACAAATTTAAATTTGCATTTTTCTTCTGCTCTCTTACTAATTTGCCACAAACTTGCTTTTACCTTTCACATTTTGAAAGCAGAGAAAATGTAGTTGTCCTCTTCTCTCTTTGTACACACAGCAAACATAAAATACAATCACTTAGCTTATTTTTTACCTTTGTATAAAAACTTTATTTGTACAAGCTCAAACCTGCCTCTTACTGTAGATCAAAACGATGCAAACTATTTAACTTATGTGACAACTTCAGCCCAATTGAGTGCTACAACGATCAAGTGACTAGGGACAACATCTGCTTATGTCTCCAATCTGAACTAAGGACTGGAGGAGGACCAGTTTTGATGCTGATGCCCTGTTCAAGTGTCCCCATCCTACTGAACCTGATCGAACAGGGTCAGAACAGCTAGCTGTCAGCGTGAAGCTCACTGAAGCCACACGCAAGCAGTGCCAGCACGTCTGTCAAACAATTAGGGACGGTGAAACTCCTGGATTCATGGCCTTGATACCATTCAGTTCACCGTTTGCAACATCAACAATATAAATCTGACGTCACTTCCCTTATTGCACTGTGAAGATATTAGAGCGGTATAACTGACAAATGAAAGCTGGTCCCACAGCTTCTTGGCGTTCAGGACAACAGAGATGTGGGTTCCTTTACTTTACACATGTGCCACCCACCTTCTAGCAGCTTGAAAGATGAACTGAATGTAGCCGCCCAGATATTCACAGGTAGAGTTCTGGATGAGATCAGGAAGCTGTCTCCAGGGGTAGTGATGAACAAGGGCAGCACATCCAGGAAGGCCACACGGTTTTGCCTCAGATCTTGAGCAACTTTCCCTTGGTCCAAATCTGCCATTCTGGCATGAGCCATGAGCTCTTGTGCTGTCAGGATTCAGCTTAGGGTTGTGTAGCTTTCAGTACTTTTGAGAGTTATTTACTGTGTGCTTATGGCAACCCTCACAATGTTCTGCCTTCAAGCTAGGCCATTTTTGTTTGCTTTTGGCTTTCTCACATGTGCTTGAGTGGCAAATATATTCTTTCTATACCACGGGTTAGCATATTTGCAGCAAACAACACTATTTATGTGTGCTTTGTTTGGCACCAACGTGATGTGGGTGCCGTGCGTGCCGTGCGTGTGACTTTGTAGTGATTGAGTCCACGAAGGTTGGTATAGTTCAAGTAGATTTATTGAAGATTAGAACAAGATCAGATCAAGACCAGAGGGAGACCCCACCAGGAGCAGCCAGCATGCTGCTCAGCCCAGCCAACTGTGAACATTGACCGCTAACATTCCATAAGATGACATCATAGCAAGGTTCTACAGGCAGAGCATGAAAAGCATTGAACTCAAGATATAACATATCCCCCTTTCTCCCAAATGAATAAAAGAACACAATGAGAGAGAAAGAGAGAAGAAACCAGAAAGAGAAAACTTAGAGGAAACAGAACCGCAAAACACTCTAAAGAGGAGCAACATCAGGTAACAGAGAAGAAAGGAAAACAGACATAGAAACCATCCTCCCTTCTTACACAACAGAAAAGAAGAAAACCACAACGCCAGAGAGAGAAGAAAAGGAAACACAAAAGACTGCCCCAAAGCACACCCACTGGCCAGAACAGGAATGAATGAAGGCTGAAAATGGAAAACTAACAGAACACAGGGCTACAGGCTGCGATGAATGCAGAAGAAGGAAACACAACAGAAAAGCAGAGGAAAGCCCAGAATCCACAAGAGACCCGAGAAGAAAACCTCAGAAGGAAAACAGAGATGAAGAGAGAAACAAGGAAGATGAGGAAGGATAGAGGAAACTCTCACCAAGACACCATTATCAATACATAATGAAGCATATAATATAAAGATAACAGTGTAAACATAGCAATAAAAAAATACAATATAAACGGAACATACTTAGCAATAAAATCATGAAAAGCACTCAAATAGAATAAAAACGTAAGCTAAATATGTACTCTCCAATGCATGGTTGAGAACCCATGACTAATCTCTTGAGATAGAGATGCGTTGTGCACAAAACTGGTAATGCTCCCCATACACATCTCAGTGTAAGGACCAACTTTGTGTGGAAAAACCATACCGTGCACTGTAGTAATGTAACTGTGTTAATACAGCACATATGAGTAGGTACTCATCAAAAATTCCAAGCAAAAAAAATTGTGTATGGGTGGGAACCCATCTACTTAATGCAAAGGGTCAACACCCTTGCATAGCTCCCAGGAGGGAGGAAGACAGAGTCGTGCACACCCTATGTAGGGTAAACAAATAAAACGAGAGGTGTCCCTGTATGGACAACTAGTGTGGAGCTTCCACACTGTGCACTAAAGCAAAATGAACGTTAGCTTTTTGGGTAGGAACCCGTTAACTGAAAGTATCTGGGTAGGAACCCGTACTGATGCACAGGGACTGACACCCTTGCATAGATCCCTGTGGAAGGGTAAACACAACAATGAACATGTAATGCGTGTACAATCATACAGTGAGCAGATGGGACTTAGACCCATTGCTGGCAAATGGGACTAAAACCCATTGCAAAGATCCCCTGTTAGAAGGGAAAACAGAATAGTGAAATGGACTCTTGACGGTGTTTACCAACATGGCGTATACCTAGGGTCCATGGCCAATAGCGTTAAAGGCAGACCAGAGATCCACGCCGGTGAGCGACTACTCACCCGAGTATCACATGTTTAGACATACCTTTTGTAAAAGAAAAGAATGCTCACTATAACAGTAAATGTAGACATGTAATAAATTACCCACCAGCAATTCTCCAACATATAGAGAACAGACGGGAGAACAGGGAGAGCATAGGAACAGGGGTGTAAAATAAGCAATTCGAGATCCACCAATACATAATGTACAATACGCATATGCTCCCAAGACAAGTTCAGTTCTTTTACTGGAGTTGAAACGGAGAAAAACTTCCAGACGTGAAACACATTGACAGTCAAGAACAAGCACGATAAAAACCTGTGTCATCACAGCGCTCAGTAGAGGTCCATCGAAGACCAGGAATAGTGTAGAAAACCTGAACTTCAACCTTTAAAATCCTTGTTCGAATGAAACAGTCAATCAACTTTATTGACACCACAGGACCGTAGCGGGGAGCAGCGTAGGCCAGTAACGTGGTTGGCAACGCTGAAGTGTAAAGCACACAGTGTGATAGAAATTCGCCAGCCAACCAAAGATGGCGCCACGCATCAAGACGCCGCGCCGAGTGGCTTTCGGCAACAACGTGCGTCGAAAAACCCTCCATGACACAGAGCTTCAAAAGTGCTGATACGTCACAAGAGACAGCAGGGAGGCACCGTGCATAAGGTAACACAGCGTGAGTTGCGAGTGTGCGCGTGTAGGGAGGCAGGAGGAGTTTTGAAAAGGCAGCGGTTGAACTGCCATGTAGTCTTGCTGAGAATCAATTACTAAAAACGTTATTAAAAAATAATAATTTTCCCCTGTTACAATTGAGGACACAACACTCGGTTGAATACACAGTACCTTAGGAGATGTGCCGAACCGTGGCTCAAAAACTTGAATCCTCGCAATAGTTTGGCAGCAATGTTGGGAGTAAAACTTTGACGCAAACCCGCGGTAGATGCCTTGTCTCCAAATAAGGTGCAGATAAGTTGTAGACTAGATCGGGGATAGCAAAGAACCATAGGGGAGGCAGCAAACTCCTGAATAGTAACACTCTTCTTCAAAGGCAGTCCAGACGTTGAAAACTGGCAGGCTAAACCTCACTGAACACGCAAAATCATCAATGTAGAGACACAGTAAGAACAGCCTGAAGTGCTTTAAACTCTTGTAGAAATCGTTGAGACGCTGTAGGGATAGCAGGCCAGTTAAGTAGCAGAAACTTCTCTAGGTGACTGCACAAGCAGGCACTCTCCAGGTAGCAGAGACAACTTAGATTCACATAAGAGTGAAAAGCAGGCTTACCCTCACTTAAGGCACAGCACAGGAAGTAGACGTTGGGAGGCTTAGGGAGCATCAGGCTTACCCTCACTGAAAGCACAGCACTACTCCAGACGTTGGTAGGCTTACCCTCAAATGAAGGCACAGCAGAAAGCGTAGAGACGTGGAGAGACTTGAAGAGCGTCAGGCTTACCCTCACTGAAGGCACAGCACTTCCCCAGACGTTAGAGGGCTTGCCCTCACTTGAAGGCACAGCACAAAGCGAAGACGATGGCACAGCACAGGACGCAATTAGGTAGTGGGGAGTAGACGCCCAAGACAGGATGGGCAGCTCTTATAGTGGCACTTCCCCAGACGCACAGGAACAACTGGCAGACTGCTGTGGGCGACCGGTGGGAGGTCACTGGTGGGGTCAGGATGGCAGTTGACAGCGTCACTTGAGTTGCAGTAGGTCCTGTAGTTTTTAGAGTTGTTAGAGGTCCTGAAGAGGTGGTAGGTACAGGTTCTTTTTCAAGCTCGTCGCCAAAAACTTGTAGTGATTGAGTCCACGAAGGTTGGTATAGTTCAAGTAGATTTATTGAAGATTAGAACAAGATCAGATCAAGACCAGAGGGAGACCCCACCAGGAGCAGCCAGCATGCTGCTCAGCCCAGCCAACTGTGAACATTGACCGCTAACATTCCATAAGATGACATCATAGCAAGGTTCTACAGGCAGAGCATGAAAAGCATTGAACTCAAGATATAACAGACTTGTAGCGTTATTTCCTATATTTTATCTTCAGAGGCCAGATGTCCAAGCAGCACAAAATTGTCTCAACCCTCATTATTATTGATTCGGCTGTAGATGTATATTGAGGTCTTATGCATTCATAAGATATATTGTAACCTGCAAGAGAAAAGTGCACTTATAAAGCCACATACGAAGTGCATGTGCTATGTAATCATGACATTCATAAATGTGTGTTCGCTAGTGCTTTGTTTTCGGTAATAATGAGTTGTAGTTTATATGCATTTATAAAAAGATGTTTTGCTTTTTGCTATATAATGAGAAGTGCATTTATTTTCATAACGTGACTGTTCATGTATTAGCATTTATCTAGTATAAAGTGTATTGAACTTTTGAATTTGTTAACTTGACCAAAGACTTTAAGCATTTGGGTTTCACAATGTCTAACTTTTAATGTGAATGTTTTCTCAGAGGGAGTGTTTTTCTCCCCTCTCCAGGTGCCTCATAAGATGGCCTAATGAATGGAAAAAGGCTCTTTGCGGGAAGTGAAACAGATAAGAAAGCGAGAAGGGAGTCAAGGGGGAAAGAAATTACAGCCAGGGGGAAGGCTTACTGTCCGATTGGAATGAAGGCATAAATTCAAGGTCTTCTCCAAATATGTGGATCAAAGAAGAAAGAGTCACAAGCATGTTTTCGAAATGTACATCAGAGAATGAAGACTTATGAGTGTGTTTTGCTAAAGAGAGTATTGCTTGATGGTGGTCTTTAATTAGGTCCATGACACTAATTGAGGAGGGTCTTTGAGGGTATAACTAGGCAATGTTCTGTGGCTTTGTACGCACACTTACGCTGAGACTTCTTTAGGTTAGGAGAGGTTTAGACCTCTGGGCCTTGCATTCTATGCTTTATTCTCATTGAATGGCTTCATTCTATGTAATGCTTTGCATTAGAAACGTATACTGAAGTTTCTATGCTTTCACCTTTCTCTTCATCTTATGGATCTGTTTGAACTTAGTTTAGCATCTTCAGTATAGTTAAATTAGGGAATTAGAAATGTTCATGCATCATAGACAGGAGGATCGGACTTTTCAATCTTCTCATTCTGCTGTGTTTCTTTTACTTTGTACCATCGCTGCTGAGGTTCTCATTGCTTATTTACTATTGAGAATTAATTTAGTTCAGAGAGTTGGAAGCTCTTTGATAATTCGGTATTGCTATGCAATGTTTTTGAGACTGATTTACATTATGTTGGCTTTGAATTTGTAATAAATCTTTGTTTAACCTGACTATTCGATTTGGAGCTTTACTATGTAGCCAAATGAGATGCACTGTATTTGTTAATTTGAATTGATACCAAACTCCTTTATTTCTCAAGCTTCTTAAAAAGATCAGAGTCGTAGGTGACAAAAAGGGCCCAAATACCCTCCGCTGAAGCAGATGGTACCATAGTATGGTTAGGGTCTTAAGATAGGGAGTTAGTGGTTTTGGCAAAGAAGGTTAATGCCCCGGGTTAGGCCGGTTACAGACCTGAAGTTCATGATCCGATTTGGTGGAGAGGTGCAGTTCCAGTGTCCAGAGGTGGCATAATCGAAGTGGAAAGAGTAAGTATCAATAGGGTTGTGTGTGTATGGCTTACGCTTAGCTTACAGTGTTTTAATAGTTGTGTGATGTCTGGCTGAGGTAGTGTGTATGTTGTGTGAATGTGGTTTTTAACGTGGTAAAGTTGTTAACGGGTCTGACGTGGCCTAATATCCCCGGATAGTATTGAACGCTGTAGAAGACACCGTATTGTATTGTCGGCTAGAGTTTTGTGGGATTTGTTGTGAGATGTCGTCGGCAAACCAATTAAGATAGGGACTTTTCTTTTGTGTGATTGAGGAGTACGAGTAGTACAGTGGACCATTTGCGCAGGGGAATGTTGTATTAATCAAGGTAATTCTTCACGGGTCAAGGTTTTGCTTGAATGTGTGCTTGATGAGATTTAATTGCGTGACAGAATTCCGTCGATCTCTTTAGTAAAGCAGACAATTGTTGTATTGTATTTAGTTATATGTGTGAGGTTGAATGGGTGAGTTTTTGAAAAATTGCAAAGGGGGGTGAACTGTTGCAAGGAGTGAGATCGGTGTCACGCTGTACAGTGCTGGGTTTGGTCGATTGGTGTGAAGCCATGCTGTTATTGGTTTATTACGTAACATTGTGCCACGCTGATATTGGTTGTTGATTGTGAAAATAAATTGTGCAAAAATCATTGTTTTTCTGTTTGAATTGGATAACATTGATCAGGATTTTTGATACATTGTACTAAAATGGAAATGTTTTAAAATGATGCGGGATTTGATTAGAGATGTGTCTATTCCTGTAAGAAAGGGAGAAGAGGCACCACCTGAGGATGTGGCATATGGCGATATATACAGGGCTCCACACTTGTGTTTGGCTTAAATAATGGCACAAGATCACAGAAAAGGAGGGTGCATTAGCGTTTCCTTGCTATGGTACATTTAATATACGAATCATTAAAAATTGGAGACAAATTTTTTATGAAATGAAGCCACTGCGCAGACCTGCACAGTTTGAGGCAAATAATGCGTGTGAACATGCTGCACAAGCTAGAGAGAAAGAGAGGTTTCAAGGAAGGACTAGAGGACATTGCGTACTTAAGCAGATGCAAGATGGGATGCAGAACAGAAAAAGTGGAGGACGGATATGATAGAAGGAGCTAAATTATATCCAGCATTCACATGTGAAGAGTTTGGAAAGGAAAGCAAAAAGAAAGTGAGAGGAGATGGGTTGAAGGAAGTGGACGAGGGAGCTGTACCTAATGGAAGTGACTCCAGTGATGATCTTTTAAATGTTTTGCTGTCTGAGCATCCTCCTCCGTACAATGAAACACAAGTGAGGAAAAGTGGAAGTTTAATGATTAACGGAAATTCAGAGGTTGTTACTGCATCAATGAATACAAGCACTAATGTAGTGGGAGATACCTTTATGAATTGGAACCAAAATGTGATGCAATGGAGTTCAGGAACTTGTGTACTTAGTCACCCTATAGCCCCAAATAATTTTACAGCCCCAAATATACAGGATGCCCTTACGGTTCCAGTCATGATTGGACCCGTAGTCCCGATATATATCCCTAGTACTACAGAGAGTTACATGTGATTTTTCCATTTCAAGTGAGACAAGACCCCCAGAAAAGGTTTTGACTAGATCTGGTGTGAAGTTTGTTCCCTTAGTTTCGATAAATGAGGATTCTCCTTGTGCTGCCAGTGCAGATACATCTATGAGTCAAGGAGGATTTGGGTAGTTAAGGTAATTTGTGGGATTGCCAGAACCTGTATGGGAAACACCTTCCAATATACCCAAAAGCACGCCTGAGGGTTAAGGTAGTTCAAGCCACCTGAGACGACATGTATACTGACAGATGAGAATATAGATCAGTGATTAAAAGAACATAATGCTCTATTAAGGGAATGTGATGTTCCGTCGAATGAGACTCAGAGTACAATAAGTCAGGAGATGATTCAGTCAGCTGTAAAGGTGAATTTGGTGGATGTATTCAAATTCAAATTAGAATTAGATGAAATGATCAGTGGAATTTTTTAGTTTAATCAGATTGGCACTTATCAACCAAATTAGCTTTTGTTTATGAGCAAGGATGTTACTCGAAAGGCAAGACAGGCTCATGAGAAATTATCTGAATTGGCACAGAAATACGAGATAGATTTCGAACGAACTAAAGTTTTACAGAAAAGTAATCGACTTAATTTTTCTGATCAGGATTTAGGAAACATGAAGACGGTAGGCTTAAAAAATGCAAATTAGAGAACTAATGCAAAGTATTAGAATTTCAGGAACATTGGAGAAGTGGGAAGTCAAATGGTCAAAGTAGACAAGCCCAAGAAGATAGTTGGGAGAACCGCCTCCTTTGGGAGATGGAGGAACAGGTGTTAAGATTTTACCTTTAAGAGATTTGCTTAGTGGAAGTTATGTTCATGTACCATGGAGTTGAAGCAACCTTGCATCATTCACAAATGATTATCCCAAGTTAAGAGAGAAACCTGTAGATTGGTACAAACAAGTTGAGCACTTTATAAGGATTTCGAAGGTTTGGTGAACCGATTTGAATACTCTCTTTGATATTGTGTTTCCAGGTGATTTGTGTTTGAAATGAAAAATAGTTATTGAATGGCCCGGAGAGAGAGCCAAAGAGAGAGATCCAGTGACTAATGGTCTGTCAGATATTATGATGAGGAAATAAAATAAAGTGATGACATGATTGAAATCTAAGGTGTCACCCAAGGATGTTGATTAGGTTAAAATTGAACACACAACTCAGGAACCAATCGAAAAGATTCATGCTTACTATGAGAGATCGTCACAGGCGTTCAAGGAGTATAATCAATCAATCAATCAGGGGTTTGCAAAGTGCAGCTACTCACCCACGAGGGTCTCAAGGCGCTAGGGGGAAGAAGGGGGCTCCGTTGAGTGCTGGGGTCATCCGAAGCACCAGGTATTGAGGTCCTTCCTGAACTGGAGCAGTGTAGCGACTTGCTGGAGGTGGAGGTCGTTCCAGGCCTTGGCTGCGATGTAGGAGAACGACTTTCCTTCTGTTCTGGTCTTGTAGATGCATGGGATGGTAGCCAGAGAGAGGTCAGCTGATCGGAAGTGTCTCTTGGGTGCGTGGAAGGAGAGGCGGTTGTTTAGGTATGATGGTCCGATGTTGTGGAGGGCCTTGTATGCGTTAGTGAGGAGCTTGAAGGTTATTCTTCTTTCGATGGGGAGCCATTGGAGATCGCGGAGGTGTTGGTTAATGTGGTTGTGAAGGGGGATGTCTAGGATCAGTCTGGTTGCGGCGTCCTGGACGGTCTGAAGTTTGCGGAGTAGTTTCTTGTTCATTCTGGCGTAGAAGGCGTTGCCATAGTCCAGTCTGCTACTAATGAGGGCTTGCATGACCGTTTTTCTGGATTCGGATGGGATCCATCTTAACGTTTTTCAGAGTATGCGGAGGGTGTTGAAGCAGGCCAAAGACACGGCGTTGATCTGGTGGTTCATCAAAAATCCATACTGGAATGGATACTTTGGAACCCAAGGATATGAAACATTTTGTGTGAAGATTTGTGACAGGATTGAGACCTGAGATTAGCATGATGATACAGCAGCATTTGATATGCAGGCAGAATAAGTCAGTTGATGAAATGTTGTGGCATGCAAAATACTACAATGATGAGATTGAAATGAAGTAGAAAAATTTGAAGGAGAAGCTCATGGCGGCACAAATGAAAGCATCACCAGAGGAAATCATGGTCCACCATTAGTTGTGAATGCACTTCCTATGCAGGGAGTGTATCAGCAAGGAGTCCCCGCCACGTAGAGTGCAGGTGGATTTCCATCTCAAGGCAGAGGTAGAGGAGTTTCCATTGACCCTAGTACCGGCATTGATGTGATTACATTGAAAAAGTCCAATTGATTCTTCATCTGTAATAGGTTGGGGCACTGGAAGAGAGAATGTCATTTTTATCCAGTAAATTAAGGGCAAAATGCAGGGTTTGTACCTCAACACGGTAACAGTCCTATGCAGATGCAGAATGCGCCTAGTTCAAAATTTCAATGTACCTCAAGCCCCAGTGATGCAGTTTCTACAATCTCCGATGCCACAGCAAAATGCAGCTCGTCCCAGATTTGCTTTGAATCAGGTTTCAAATGTAAATCAGGGTTTGTTTCAGGGAACTTATGCGTATCAGCAATACCCCATATTTGACAATATTGACAATTTTGGTGCTGATCAGTCAGTTTGATGGTGCCTGAGGGGGAGGAGGATTGCGTACTTGGTGCAGTCCTACAGGTAGACCAGAGTGGCCGTTATGTAAATGCTGCAGTAAGTGGCTGCGATGTATCATTCTTGGTTGATACTGGTGCTACCCGTTCTACTATGAGATCAGTAGAAGTTCCGAACCTATCCCTCTCTGGAAGAATGATCCAAGTTGTTGGAGTTCCTGTTAAAATAGGGAATTTTGAGTACACTAAATCTGTTAGGACGTGATTTGCTGTGCAAGCTGAATTGTGCTGTTTACACCAAAGTTGTGGAGTTTCAGACACATGATAAGGATGTGGCTTTTAAAATGGTCAATCACACTCCAGTGCTGCCATGTGTAGGAAGCTGGGTCTGTATATGTTATACCACTAGGTGGTTATACTGTGCACAGATTCCAGAGATTCCCCAAAAGTGTACAGGGCTCAATGTAAACCCAAAGTGCTCTATTAGTGGTAGTGTGGGCGAGCAGCCTTAGGCCTAACACAGAGGAGTGTAGGACATTTATTGCACAACATTAACCAATACGGGACACACAACTAAAACAAAAGACCAACACCAATTTTATAACAATAAGCTTTGTTTGAGTTGTATTTTAAGACCAAGATCTTTGCAATAAAGTAAGTACGCTTGGCAGGCAAAATACTTATGACTTTCAAAAGTCGACATTTAGTGCAATTTTGAAAGAGTTCAATGTTATCCTATGGAGGAAAACAATTTATTTATTTATTTATTGATTTATTTATTTTAGAGGTTTTATATAGCGCTGGCTGGACCCAGAGGTACCAGAGCGCTTTACATGATAGAGCTAGTTACGGTAAGAGACAAATTACAGCATCAATGAATAACAAAAACATCAGAGCGCTTTACAAGACTGAGATACATATGGTAAAACAAAATTAAAAAACATTTACAACATTTACAACATCATTATAGGATAACAGCAGGTAAGACAGAGAATAACAAAAGGCTTGAGGTCATACATATCATGTAAAACAGATACTCGGAGAAAAGAGTTGAAATACCTATAAGATATGGAAGAGCGAGTTTAAGGCGTAGGTAGAGACCCCCAATATTTATTGAGGAGGTGAATTTTGAGATCTTTTTTAAAGCTGGTGTAGGAAGGGTTACATCGTAGGTCTTTGGGGAGGGCATTCCAGATGTAGGGGGCATTTCCGGAGAAGGAGCTGGATTGAGTGGATTTCTTTTTTAGCAGGGGTGGGACAAGGAGGAGAGCGTTAGTGCTTCTTAGGGGTCGTGTGCTGCCCGCTTTGCAGAGTTTATTGGCGAGGTAAGGTGGTGCATTTTGATGGAGGACTTTGTGTGTGATGCATGCATTTTTGTAGGTAGATCTGCCTTCGATAGGGAGCCATTTTAGAGTTTTGAGAGCTGGGGAAATGTGGTCGAACCGTTTGCAGTCGGTGATGAGCCTGGCTGCAAGGTTGAGTACAGATTTGAGTGGAGCTAGGTGGACCTTGGGGATTCTGGTGAGGATGGCATTGCCGTAATCGATTCGTGAAAGGACCAGGGATTGAACCACTAATTTAAAATCTTCAGTTGGGAGAAAGGGTTTGATTTTCTTGAGATGACGGAGAGTGAAGAGGGCTCCTTTAGCCGAATTTTTGATGTGGACATTGAGGTTTAGACTGTTATCGATGGAGATACCAAGAGATTTTACTGAGTTGGACAAGGAGAGAGAGCAGTTGAGGGCATTGAGGTCAGAGATCCAAGTTTGAATGGGGAGAGGGTTGTTTTTGGGGGAGAAGAGGATGATTTCAGTTTTTTTGGGGTTGAGTATGAGATGATTAAGGTGGAACCAGGATTGGATTTTAGTGAGGGTGTTATTAAGGTGTATGATGTCAGCGTGGGTTTTGATCTTGTAATAGAGTTGGGTGTCATCGGCATAAAGATGGTAGTTGATACCAGCTTGATTTAGAATGAGGGTGAGGGGTTCCATAAAGAGGTTAAAGAGGGAGGGTGAGAGAATAGATCCCTGGGGGACTCCTAGGTAGACCGGAGTGGGTTTAGATAGACAGTCTTGAATTTTAATTTGTTGGGTTCGATGTTGAAGATAGGAGACAAACCATTTGTGGGTAGTATCATTGAGGCCGATGCGATCTTTGATCACATTAAGTAGGGCAGAGTGGTTAACAGTGTCAAAAGCTGCGGAGAGATCAAGGAGGATAAGAAGACATGTCTCACCATTATCAAGGGAGTGGTGGATGTCATCAACAATGTTTGGTATGGCAGTTTCAGTGCTGCAGCCTTTTCTGAAGCCTGATTGCAAGGGGTCCAGAAGGTTGAATTTTTTGATGAGTTTGTCTAATTGGAGCAAGACACATTTTTCAGGGCTTTAGAAAGAAGGGGGAGGTTAGTGATGGGGCGGAGGTTGTTTAAGTCATTAGGATCGGCGTTAGCGTTTTTGATAATGGGGGAGACTTGACCAAGTTGGAGGGAGCCAGGGACACTTCCCGTAGCAAGGGAGGTGTTGATGATTGTGGTCCAGGATGGGACGATGATGTGCTTTAGGTCATGGACAAGGTTAGAAGGGAGGGGGTCTTTGGTATGGGAGGATGGTTTTAGTTTAGTAATAATAATGTGGACTTCGTGCTCAATTACAGGGAGGAAATTATGCCAGGAGGCATTGTTTTTTGGTCGTGAGTTTGGGAGGTTGGGTACGAGAGGAGTAGGGGTGGTAAGGTGTGGGGGGCAGTTTAGGGCGGGAATAGGAGAAGGAATGTGTGGGATGGGGTTAGGGTGAGGTGAGGTAGGGGGTGAGTATCAGGGGGGACCTAGGGGTGTCAGGAGTGTGGAGTGTAAATTAGAGGTGATGTTAGGAGAAAGTAGGGGGTTGGTTGGGATCTGCGTTGAGAGGAAGGATTGATCAATTTTGGCAATTTTTTCCGAGAAGAAGTGGGCAATTTCTTCACATCTAGCAGTTGAGGCCATCAGGTTAAGCGGAGCTGAGGAGGTTTGGTGCCGGATAATGTTGAACAGTTCTCTAGGTCTGTTTTTGGCCCGATCGAGTTGTGTACGGAAGAAGGATGCCTTTTCGTTAAAAATTTGTTTTTTGCATGTAGATCTAGCTGATCTGAGGAGTGTCAGGTTTGAATGGGAGGGATGCTGTCTCCAGGTTCTTTCCATTAGTCTTAACGAGCGTCTTTCGTTGTTAAGTTCGAGGTTAAACCAAGATTTGGAAGGGATGTTTCTTAGAGTTTTAAGTTTAGGGGGTCCAATTGGTCAAGGACATCGTTGACGGCTTTATTAAAGTGATCAGTAAGCTCATTTGCGTTTTTTCAGAGAGGAGTGAGGAGCAGTTGAGCTTGGAGTTTGGACTCAAGTTCGCCAGGAGGGATAAATTTTAGATTTCTGGTCCATTTCATAGGTTTAATTTTTTCGAGGTGAGCGTAGGCGGCTTGATGGAAATGGTGAACAGTATGAGGTGGTGGTCGGACCAGTCAATGGGGATGATGTTGGTCGGGAAGGCTAAGTCATTATTGGTAATGATGGCATCCAGGATGGCTCCTTTGGTGTGGGTGGGCGACTGACAAAGTTGTTTGAGGCCATTGATCTCGAGAAGGTTGGTGAAGAGTGTGGTAGTGGGATCATTGGGGTCATTCAAGTGGAGGTTGAGGTCTCCAAGGAAGAGATTTTTTGAGTTGGATAATGAGGATTGTGTAATCAAGTCAGAAAGTAAATCTATGAAGGGGTGTGGATCACCAGGAGGGTGGTAGATAGTATGTAAACGATTAGAGTGGGCGCCTAGAATTTTAAGTTCAGCTTCAAGGTATTCGAAGGTGGAGTGGCCAGAGTTGTTAACAAGGGAGAGCTGAAGTTCGTTTTTGAAGATTATGGCCAGGCCACCTCCTATTCTGTCAGGTCTGTCTATTCTGAGGATAGAGTATCCAGGAGGGGTGAGTAGATCAAGCATGCTCGTTGAGTGTTCATTGAGCCAAGTTTCCGTGAGGAACGCGATGTCAATGGATTCACTAAGGATAGATTCGGAGATTTCAGTGGCGTGTCGGACGGCGGATCGGCAGTTAACAAGCATGCAGGCGAGTGGATTCGGGTTATTTTGGGAGGGAGGGCAGGAGTGGATGGAGGTGAGTTGAGGAGGGGGTCTGAGGGAGGCGGGAATGGAGGGAATTCTGTTGGTCCCTAGAATGACAGTGATGTAGGAGTAGGGGGGAGGTGGGTTGTTGACTGAAGTACTAGGATGGTAGGAATTGCATAGGTCGGAGAGGTCGGATGGGGAGAGGTGGTTCGAGGTGCGGCGAGGCCTAGACATACGGTTGTGGAGGGGGGAAGTATTCCAATGATGACGATTGTAGTTGGCGGGGATTTTACGGGTGGGGTGGGGGGCATTTGCACGCAAGAGTCGGGTTCCTGAGCTGAGGGATTTAACATCTTCTCTAAGTTGGGAGAGTTCATTCGTCAATAAAGAGAGATTGCGTTCGATGTTGTGTAGGGTCAGGGTTATAGGGGAGAGGGGGATCTCTAAAGGGGAGGATGAGGGTGAGAGGGAATGGATAGTGTTTGTTGTAGACAGGGGGCAATTGTGTGTAAGGTGTGTGAGGTCAAATGTGTTGGAATGAGTAGAGTTAAGGCTATTAGGCGTGGGTGGTGGCATGATGGAGGACAAGAGATTTGAGAACTCGGGGGATGGGAATAGCGATAATATGAGGGCATAAAGAGTGTGAAGTAGGACTGCGTCGGGGATTAACAGTGGAGAGAAATTTGGTGGTTGTGAAGGAGGGTTAGGAGAGGGTGAAGGTGGGGCCTGAGGTGGTACGATAGGAGACCCAAGGTGGAGGGGTAGGGATTCAGGCTGTGGCGTCCAGGAGGGAGGGAAGGGGTTAGTTATTTTAGAAGAGGTTGAGGGGGACAGTTCATTGGAGAATGTAAGTGATAGGGAGAGGGGGTGTGCAGTGGGGATGTCAGGAAGAGGGGGGATCATTGGAGGGAGAGAAAGTTTAGGTGACGGTGGTTGGGAGATGGCATTGGCTGTAGGGATAACAGGGGAGGGGGAGTGGGGAATAGGTGTTTGGAGTATGGTGTTGGTAGGAGGGAAGACAGGGGAGGGGGAGAGAAGGGTAGGGGAAAGGGAGAGAGCGGGGGGTGTTGAGCGATTGGGTATTTGGAGGATTAGGGTTAATTTTGTCTAGGTGGAGAGACAAGGAGTTGAAGTGGTGCTCAAAGATGGTGAGGTGTGATTCGGCGGCTTGTATGAGGATGTTACCCATTTTGAAGACGGAGATGTCGATTTCACCTGGAAAGATTGGAGAGGGAGTAGTGGATTATTTAAATCCATATGGAATTTTAATTGAGTGAGTGACTGGCAGCTGACGTAGGAAAATGCTTTTCCATTTGGAGGGGCGTTTGGAATAGAATATGTAGTTGGTTTCTATGGGGGAAGAGAGGCTGAGGTAGTTATCAACAATAAGTGTTTCAGGGTTTCCAATGAGTAGTTTATGTTTGAAGTTTTTCTTAGCGTTTTTAGATAGATTGGGGGGGTAAAGGATGGTCCAGGAGTTAGGGCCATGTCTGGAGAGAGTGTAGTCATGGGGGATGTGTGGGTGATTAAAGGGGGCATGTTGGGTCGGGCTGAGAAGTGGAGAGTTAGAGGAAGGTCGTGAGGGCAATTAGGGGTACGGGAAAGAGGATGAATCAGGGGAGGGGGAGTGGGAGGGAAACCGAAACGGTGATCTACAGCCCGTGCGTTTCTGCCAAGTGTTCCTAATCGGCTGCAATTTTGAGCACCAACATGAAAATAAGATAGTAAAAAGTGGTAATATGGCCTCCACAGGAGTGCAAGATAAAATTGTCTAGACGGTCTGGGAAGGAACAATTACACTTGTAGATCGAGAAAAGGAAAGAACAGTGCTAAGTCATTGCCATATAAGTCTGGTGGGGGATAAAGCTTAGCGGGGGCTCAAAGGGCTAGTGAGTTCAACAACAAAGTTGATGGGTCTACAGATAGACTGGTCTTCACGTGGTAAACCATTTTAGAAGTGTCTTTGTTTGAAATGAGTCTTCATTCAATCGCTCAAGAAATCCCAAAGGTGGATAGCAGGACGTAGGTAAGAAAACAGCAGTCAGGAGTCAGGCCAATCAGGAGATTCAGTTAATCAGGAAGTCAGGACCGGGATTGGCAGCGGGCACAGTGGCCTGAGTAAGAACAGGGTTTCACGTGGTGGCCATTATAGTTGTGTCATCATTTTTCAAGAGTAATTCAAAAACAAAAACATACGCCTGTGAGGTCGCCCAGGGTGGGTGTTAGGATGTAGGCATGAAGACAACAGTCAGGAATCAGGCCAATCAGGAGATCAAGTTCATCATGGAATAAAGAACAGGAGCGGCAGCGGGCACAGTGGCCTGAGAATGTAAAAGGGTTTCGTGTGGCCTGAGAATGTAAAGGGTTTCCTGAGGCGGACCTTATTAATTGTCCATGAAGACCCTAAGGATGTATATCAGGATGTAGGCACTTACCCTGTTTGCAGTGGGGAGTGGAAGTCCAGCGGGCCTGGGGAGAGCGAGAACTGGGTAAGCAGGTAGGTAGGGATCAGGCCAGTCCGGTAGTCCAATTGGTCAGGAGATCTTGATCGGGAGACGGCAGCAGGCACGGTGGTGGCAGAGCTGATAGGTTGTGCGACGACTTCCCACTCGATGGAGGCTGTCTTGTGGAGGGGTGTTGAGGGGCTCAGGAGAAAGCAGAGCCCTCCGGCACAATTGAAAGGTGACCTCAGTAGGACGGGTTGTTGTCAGCAGGGCACAGTGCCGGTCACGAGTTCAGTGATGTGCTGAGGACTGCATTGAGGCCAGATAGGGTGGGTAAAAACCATGACAGCTGGCCGGCAGACTCAATTGAAAGTGCTCTCATCGGGAAGGATCATCGGCAGGGCCCAAGCAGAGGTCAGAGATAGGTCGGAGGATTGCGATTAAAGTACGGTACGATTAATTAGGTGGGCGCACAGGGGTTGAAGGCATGACTGAGTTCAGGTCATCGCCATTTTGATGAGCACTTGTCAATGGCTGGGGAGATCTGGTCACTGCCATTTTAAAGAGGGCATTTTCAATGGCTAGGGAGATATGGTCACCGCCATTTTAATGAGGACTAATCGATGGCTGGGGAGATCTGGTAAACCGCCATTTTATTAAGGATTAGTTGAGGGCTGTGGTGAGCCCGTTCTGCGTCGCGCCGCAGATTAGGCAGCAGGATGAGTGGAAGCGAGGAAAACAGCAGTGGTAACCGCTATTTTAATGAGGATTAGTTGAGGGCAGTGGATGGGTAAAATATAAGCCCGTTCTGCGTCGCGCCGCAGATTAGGCAGCAGGATGAGTTGAAGCGAAAGGAAAACAGCAGCGGGGGACCTCATATGGACAGGTGCACGGTGGTTAGCGGCAAGTCTTGGGACACCGCCATCTTGTGGAGCCCTGATCGTCGGCCCTGATTTGGTTCACTCCGCAAGAGTGTGGTGTGATGTGTTGAGGTGCGGATGGACAGATTCAGAGGTCGGAGAACCGCTCGACCCTCGTGAGCCCCTGCAGGAAGGAGACACATCAATTGTAATATATCCGCTTGGAGGCAATCCGGGGTATCGCGAATTATGTGGCGATCATGCGGGAGGATCGCTAGCTGCAGTAGTGTTGTAGATCGGGGGCAAGCAGCAGGCAGCAGGCCGTGCAGGCATTTCAATCCTCTAGCCCCAGCGGCCAGGAGAAACATAGACTTTTAAACCGCTCAGGGGGAATCCGGGGCATCGCCGATTGTGTGGCTATGATGCGGGAGGTCTGCTAGCGGCAGCAATGCAGTAGATCGGGGCATGGAGCAGGCAGTGGGCCGTGCAGATACATAGGTGCAGATCCATCCAAAAGCGGCTCGGCAGGGAGACGGGGGGTCACAAAACGCCCCAAGGCCAGGACCAACAGCGACCAACGGTAGAAGCAGGAGGCTCAACAACCACAGGCCCACTCAGCGATCCACTCAGAGAGGAGATGAGGCGAGGCACGTTTTTCAGGAGGAGGCTCGGTACATCAGGCGCGCAGCGCGATCGGAGGTGCACACCGTACCAAGATTAGCTGACGAGGTGTTACACTCTCCGTCCCTCAAAGAGCACCATCCAGTTGGCGATCAGAGCATGAGTATAGCAAGAGGCTCGTCAGACTCGCTGCGGTCTCCACTGGCATCCCCGGCAGGCGGACCCCAGTCCCAAGTGGTCAGAGGCATAAAAGGATGCCGGACGCTCTGTGACTCCGAGGCCCTCGATCCGGGGAGGGAGCGGCGAGGCAGAGGTGGCGAAGGCACGATCTGAATCGCGGAGTTCGTCAGCGACCAACAGTGGGAGCAGGAGGCTCAACGACCGCAGGCCCATTCATAGATCCACTCCGAGAGGAGATAGGCGAGGCACAATTATTCAGGAGGAGGCACGGTTCATCAGGATAGCAGCGCGGATCGGAGGTGCACACCGTACCAAGTGCAGCTGACGAGGTGTTGCACTAACCGTCTCCTCAAAAAGCACAATTCAGGTGGTGATCAGGGCATGAACGGAGCAAGAGGCTCGTCGAACTCCCAGTGTCCTCCCAGTGGCATTTTCAGCATGCGGACCTCAGCACCGAGTGGTCAGAGGCGTGGAAGGGTGCCGGACGCTCTGCGTTTTTGAGGCGCTCGAACCAGGAGGGGAGCGGCGAGGCAGAGGCAGCGAAGGCACGATCGGAATCGAGGAGATCGTCGCCCCAGGTGAGCCAATTTAGTTTCAGGCAATCCAGTGACTTGTAATAAGGCTTGATGGTAGAAAAATAAGGGTGGATGGCGGGGTTAACAGGGGATATTGACCGATGCGGTGATCCCCTACCCGGGAGCTCCTGCAAGAGCTCTCACTCTGCGGCGGCCATCTTGAACCAAACTTTAATAATACCAACAATAACAATAACAATAAACCAACAATAATGTTGTTATACAGGTAAGTACCCGACTTACAGTTCCAGGCTTCTGGACCAAAGGTCAGCAAGGGTCAAGGGCCAGGTGAGTACCAAAACTGCACCACCAGGGGTACGAGGGTGCTGGTTGCAGAGGTCAAAATCGGAGTTGTAACCAATGCGTTTCAATGGAGACTGGGGGTGATCGAAGCCACACTGCTTGCAGGTAGGTAAATACGTTACAAGGTTGAAGCTTTGGGGGTAAGAGCCAGCACGGGGGAGCATAAAGCAGCACCAAACATACACCACCAGCATCACAGGGACGGCCGGGTGCAGGGTGCAATTACAGCATCGGGCGCCCAATGCTTTTCAATGGAGAACTTGCTTCAGCCAAACAGGCTGCAGGCATCACACTGGAGGCTGCAGGAGGGAGACCAGCAACATCAGAGGTAAGTAGAAATATAGGGGATCATAGGGGCACCGCCGGTTCAGCTCACCAAGGCCCAGGGGCTTCAGGTGCAGAGGTGTCCTTAGACAGCAGATTCTTTTTACCGGAGCCGTTTGCGGTCAGGGGGAGCCTCTAGAATCAGGCTGAAGGCATCGTCGTGGTGTCCAGGAGGGGTAAGTCAATGCTGGACTTGAGGTCAGGGTCACTGGGGAACATGTTCTGGATCAGTGGGCCTCCTGGTCACGGGCCTGAGGCGTCGGGTGTAGAGTGGGCAGGACTTGTGGATCCAGAGGGCACCGGAGTCCTTTGTTCAGGTTTTGGGGACACAGCCACAGTCCTCGGGAGTCCCTGGTCTTTGTCAAAGGGCAGGCAGTCTTCTTCGGATTCTGGAAGTCACTGGCTACAGGACAGGTGGCCTCTTCTTCGCAGGGTCTTTGAAGCTGAAGACAGGCCGGTAGGACTGGGGCCACTTCAGTAGTCGTCTTCAGGCTTCGCTGCACAACGTCTTCTTCGTCCTTCTTCTTAGGTCGGCAGGAACTCGTTTCCAGGAAGCCACGTAAATACTAAATTTAGGGGCATTTTAAGGGAGTAGCAGGTAGGGCCAATGGGCACCTTACCTGGGGTGACTAGACCCTCAATTATGCCACCCTCCTGTGGTAGGGGGCATAGACCTAGTTTTGATTGGAGGGGTCTCCCCATCTTCAAGATGGCAGGGACTGAAAGATGTACTTGAGTTGAGTGGAGTTGACAGAGGTGGGCACACCTCCTATTCTCCTAAGTTTTCCCGATGGTTTTCCCGCCCAAACTGGGTGTGTAAACCGGGGCTGCCATCTGCTGCTAGCAGCAGAGGCTGGGGGTCACATTACAAAGGTGGCAGGCCTTCGAAGCTTCCCTCTTGAGCACTGTGCCCATCCTGGGGGAGGAGGTGTGACACCTCTGCCCAGGATGTGCATTGTTTCTGGTCCCAGAGAGCAGAGACTTTTGACCCAGGGGTCCAGAAACATGGCTGGTGGTGGCAGGCTGCCTACAGCCAGTCTGTGACCACACCATGGCTGGTAGGTTTTCAGGGGCACCTCTGAAGTGCCTTCTGGGTACATGGTTCAATAAATCCCACACTGGCATCATTGAAGGTACCAAACACTCCTGGTTTCAGAGAAGCCATCATGGTGCTGAGGAACTCGAGTTGTCGAGTTTCCAGCCCATGTACTCTCTATGGCTCCCCTGGCACTTACAATAATCTAATAATGGGTTTAAATATTGTAGGGGGCACATCTGCTCATCCAGATATGCCCGCACCTGTGGTATTGTGCACCCTGCCTTAGGGCCAGAAGGCCTGCTAGAGGGGTGACTTACCTATACTTTAGGCAGTACTAGTTGGCATGGCACACAGACAGTGTGCCATGTTGACGTTGTCATTTTGTCTGCACCAGGCCATGCATGCTGCAGGGGCAGTCTGCATGCCCTAGGTGAGAGGTCCCTAGGGGGCCCTCTTCATTTCAAATGCCCTAAGTACCAAGGTACCATTTACTTGGGGCTTACAGGGGGCCTGAAGGGCCAATTGTGGAATAGTTTTTAGGGGAGAAGCACTGGCACAGGGGCCCTGGTTGGCAGGTACCCTGTGCACTACAATCAACACCACATCAAATACCAGACAAAAAGTGGGGGCTAACATGTCAAAAGAGGCACTTTCTCACAACATGTATCCCATAATGAAAAGTAAAGATCTGCCTTTAGACCTTAGAGACTCAGTGAAAGCTTAAGTGTGGAATTTCTCGGGGAAAGGATATTGGACTCATTAAGAAGTTGAACCTGTCCGCATACAGATAAAGTCAAATGCAGAATTTCCCAAAACTCCACAGTCTAATTTGTCACCTGAAACGATTGCTGGAATAACCCCACTGATTGAGTCCATGATTCAGCAGGGAATGCTTAAAGAAATTATGGGGAGTCTGTGTAACTCATCCATTATGGGCCTGCTGAAGCGTAGCGGTAAGTACCGCATAGTGCAGGACCTACGTAAAATAAATGATATCGTGATCCCTTGTTGTACCGAATCCTGCTCTAATATTGTTCTAGATCCCATGCGAGGCTGAGTGGTTTTCTGTTATCGATTTGTGCCAGACATTTTTCTCCATACACTTGAATGAGGACAGTCTGTTCCTCTGTGCGTTCCAGCTAGGCCATCATGTCTTGGCATGGTGCCAAGTCCCACAAGGGTTATCGGAGAGTCCTTCTATCTTCAACCAGATCCTTAAAAAGAATTTGGAGTCCCTGGTCATGCCTTGTAATTCTGTCCTTGTACAGTATATTGATGAATTGTCGGTTGCGTCAAATACTCGTGAAGCATGCAAGGTTGATACCATCGCATTGTTAAACCCCTTAGCTGAGAATGGACATAAAGTGTCCCCTGGAAAGTTGCAGTACTGTCTGAAAGAGCTTTACTTCCTTGGTCATCAAATCCAAAAAGGAGTCAGAAAGGTGTCACAAGAAAGAATTTCAGAGATTTTGCAGATGAAGCCACCAACAACTCAGAAAGAGTCTAGAATGTTTTTGGGACTGTTGGGCTACTGCCGCAGTAGATACCCAACTTTTCTCTAGTGGCCAAACCTTTACAGAGGCTGACACACAAGGATGTGTTGGATCCATTACCTTGGGACAATGACTGTTTAATTGCATTCCTGGAGTTGAGAGAAAGTCTTTGTCGCACCCCGGCGCTAGGAATGCCTGACTATAGCAAAGCGTTTTGGCTTTTCTGCAGTGAGAGGGAGGATTGCGCTCTCTCAGTACTAACACAAAAGTATGAGAATGCCCATAGGCCTGTGGCCTTTTTTTCAGGTACCGTAGTTACAGTAGCAGCAGCTCTGCCTTGGTGTCTTAAAGCAGTTGGGGCAGCAAGTGTCAGAATAGAGAGATGTGAGAGCATTGTCATGGGTCATCTTTTAATGGTGTATATGCCTCACTCTGTAGAAATATTGCTGATGCCTACTCGCACTCAGCATCTGACAAACAGTCTCTTGACCCGGTATGAGCAGATCATAGTTGCGTTGAAGAGGTGTTCTGTTCTAAATCCTGCCACACCCCTATCTATTCCTGATGCTGTTATTGATGAAAACGAAACAGAGCATGACTGTCTCGATGTCACTGAACTATGCACCAAGCCGAGACATGAAATTCAAGATGAGCCACTACCTAAATCTGATTTTGCATTGTTTGTGGATGGCTTGTGTTTGCAAGATCATGAAGGAAATTGGAAGCTGCTTATGCAGTTTGCACAGTTTCAGGAGTAGTAGAAGCATCATGGCTCCCAGATGCATATTAGGCACAAGTGGCTGATTTGATTGCTCTTACTACAGCATGCTGTGTCTCTGATCAAAAGATAGTGGCTTAGTGGCTATCTATATGGATGGTCAATATGGCTTTGGTGTGGCTCACGATTTCAGACAGTCATGGTCCCAGAGGGGTTTCAGGACCTCTTCAGGATCGCCCATCCGAAATGGGGAGCAAGTTCAAAAACTCCTCGAGGCATTGCAAATGCCAGCCCAGATTGCTGCTGTTTAGTGCTCTGCGCACTGTAAGGGCGATGATTATGTAACTGTTGGAAATAGATATGTGGATGAAGTGGCAAAATACTGTGCCTATAATGCTTGTACATTTAATGGTGAATATGTGAATGAAGGAACAGACGAAACCAACTACAACCTTTTATTAACAACAGCAGAAGACACTTGGGAAGAAGTAAAGAGGTTGCAGGAGGAAGTGTCAGAGGAATAACAGCAACGTTGAGTCAAAGCAGGTTAAGAGAGAGATGAGGACGAGATTTGGGTTTCAGCAGATGGAAGACCAGTGATGCCCAATAATCTTTTACCACCGATGGCACGACATTATCATGGTCCCACGCATGTCGGAAGGGTTGCGATGGTAAGGTTGTTTCAACAAACGTGGTTTAACCCCAGATTTAGGTTGATGGCTGAAGCGTTGTTACATGTGTTTTTTTTTTTTACAGAGTTTTATATAGCGCAAACTTGACCCGAATCGGGTATCAGAGCACTTTACATAGCACCAGTTGCATTACATGAGGACACATTCATTTTTGTTAGGCACGAGGAGATTAAGTGATTTGACCAGAATCACAGGATGTTCAGCGTCATTGCCGAGACTCGAACCCAGTTCCCCAGATTCGAGGTCGACCTCCCTAGCCGTTAGGCCAACTCCTCTCCCCTCTCCTGTGTGTTGTGTGCCAACAGAATAATGAGGGGCAAAGAACTGCAGTTCTATTGAGTAATATTGGGAGGCCTGGTGGTCCATTCAACAGGTTAAATCTAGATTTCTTAGAGATGCCTGTGTGCAATGAATTGGGGTATGTGCTGGTTGTGGTGTGCATTTTTTCATGGTGGGTCGAGGCATATCCTACACACAGGAATGACAGTTTGACAGTTGCAAAGTTATTGCTGAGGGGGTTAATACCGAGGTTTGTCTTCCAGACTTCGCTGGAATCTGATCGAGGGACATACTTCAAGAAGTTTTGAGAATTCTGTGCACTGCTTCGCAAGTGGAATAGAGACTGCATTGTAGTTACAGACCTGAGTCTTTGGGTCTGGTGGAGCAGGTCAATGGAACTTCGAAAATTAGGCTTGCCAAAGTGTGTGCTTCCACGTCATTGAAATGGTCTGATGTTTTGCCGCTTGTTTTGATGAGTCTTCAAAGCATACTTGATCGAAGGACAGTATTGTCCCTCCATGAGATTATCAAGGGTAGGGCAATGAGACTTCCTTCAGCGCCTGCAAATGGGCTTGTCAACATCACTGACGATTTAGAGCTCAACTACTTTAATGCACTGGCTGATGTGTTGCGCTTTGTATCTTATCAGGTCGAAACTGCTATGGTCCCACCTCATCAGTAGCAATGCCATGACCTGACTCCTGGTGACTGGATACTGGTCAAGAGACACATGAGGGGAATTTCATTTTTAACGTGATCGGGCTTCCTTTCCTGGACGCCAATGAATATCCTGTATTAGTCAACAAACTGAAACACTTCCTTTTGGAACTGATTGTTAGTGAACTTGAGCCTTTTATCATGAGAGGAATTGAATAGGGTGCAAGAAAGAAAGACTCACAAGGACTTTGTACATAATCTGTTGCTTATAGATTGAACTTGGTTTTGCTGTTTGCACAGGTGGAAATCGACAGAAACATTCTGTAGCTGCTAGGTTCCACCTAAAGGTTTAGATTTAAACAAAGAAATGGAAGCCAATTGCAAAACAAAATTTATATTTGATATTACACCTAGTGCTAGTTCTACTCGACGTAGATTTGTCATAACAAGTATATTTTTAGATCTAACAGTTGTACTTATAACGGTTGTCTCCAGCTTCAAAAATGCCAGGAGAAATTATTTCAACAATTGCACCAACTACATTACATCCTGCTGACAATAAAGTACAAATATGGGGAACTAAAATGCTACATATAGATTTGTCAAGATGAGACAATGATTTGAATGTGAAATTTCGGTTGCTATATGAGTATGTTGATACGATGAGAGTGAGAGATTGTTGACTGTGTACGCAGTTGCCTGCCTCAGTAGTTGAGAGCACTACCTACCAGGGAGGGAATTCTACCTGCTATTGGTTTAGATTGGAAGCATAAGGGAACATTTTGTATACATGTTGATCAGAGTTTTTAGGGGAGAGTGATTGTGAACTTGTTTTTGAAGCAGGAGGAAGGCATTCTTGTTACCTGGAAGAACAGGGTCCTGTGATTCCTGGATTATATTTAATTTGTGGACAAAATGCATATTTCAAATTGCCTTTTGGATGGCATGGCACATGATAATACAGTATGGGGTAAGAAACACAAAACGAGGTATTAGTGCAGCTGAAGTAGAAGGTGAAATTTTGTGTGCCATTCCTCCATCTGTAGGTGTGATCCTGAATGATCTGATGATCAGGAAGTTGTCTACTATAGTGGATAGATTAGCCACTAGTACTGCAAATTCTCTATTGCTTATAAATATGGAAATAGTATCAATTAGATCAACGGTTTTGCAGAATAGACTTGCAAATGAGGGCGGAGTCTGACGGATGATCAAAGTACAGCAATGCTGAACTTATATACCTGACGAGAGTCACAATCTAGATAAGTATATCAGGAATAAATCTGGGTTGACGAAGGACTGGGAAGAGTTGAAAACAACAGGGGCTTGGGACGCTATTGGAAATGGATTTTCTGCTGTGGGCAAATGGTTTGGAAATTTGGAAAGTGGAATGCTGGGTGCTATTTGAAGCCCATTTTGTGAATTGCTCTTTTTGTGATATTCCTGTTCCAGATTTTCAAGGGATATAGTTATGCTCAAGGTCGACGAGGAAGAAAGAGAAAAAGAGCAGAAGGAGAGTCATAGTAGATACTATGACGATATGAAATGCCTGGAGGACTCACGACAAACAATTTAAGACCACACAGTTTTAGATGTTCGTCTGATATGACCAGATTGTTATCTGTGATGGCTCGTTAAGCCATCAGAGGGGGGACCAGAGCAGCATAAAATTGGCTCTACCCTCATTATTATTGATTAAGCTGTATATGTATATTGAGGCCTTATGTATTCATGAGATATATTGAAACACCCAAGAGAAAAGTGCACTTAAAGCCACATACGAAGTGCATGTGCTATGTAATCACAACATTTATAAATGTGTTTTCTCTAATGCTTTGTTTTCAGTAATAACGAGTTATAGTTTATATGCATTTATAAGATGATTTTTGCTATGTAATGGAATGTGTATTCATGAGAAATGCCTTTACTTTCATAATGTAACTGTTCATG
This sequence comes from Calotriton arnoldi, assembly GCA_963921515.1. Lineage (NCBI taxonomy): Eukaryota > Metazoa > Chordata > Amphibia > Caudata > Salamandridae > Calotriton > Calotriton arnoldi. Next base: position 374,716 of record CAWUFW010006037.1, on the reverse strand, counting down.
TATTAGCATTTATCTAGCATAAAGTATATTGAAGTTTTGAATTGTGTTAACTTGACCGAAGGCCTTAAGCTATTGGGTTTCACAATGTCTAACTTTCAATGTGAATGTTTTCTCGGATGGAGTGTTTGTCTCCCCTCTACAGGTGCTTGGTACGATGACCTAATGAATGGAAAAAGGCTCTTTGTGTGAAACAGATAAGGAAGCAAGAAGGGAGTCAAGGCCGAAAGAAATTACAGCCAGAGGGAAGGCTTACTGTCCATGTGGAATGAAGGTATAAATTCAAGGTCTTCTCTAAATATGTGGCTCAAAGAAGAAAGAGTTATGAGCATGTTTTCGAAGTGTACATCAAAGAAAGAAGAATTATGAGTGAGTTTTGCTAAAGAGAGTATTGTTTGAAGCTGGTCTTTAATTGGGTCCATGACATTAATTTAGAAGGGTCTTTGAGGGTATAACTAAGCAATGATCTGTGGCTTAGTATGTACACTTACACTGAGACTTCTTTAGGTTAGGAGAGGTTTAGACCCCTGTCCCTTCCATTCTGTGCTTTAGTCTCATTGTGTGGTTTCACGCTATGCAATGCTTTGCTTTAAAAACATATACTGAAGTTTCCATGCTGACACCTTTCTCTTCATCTTATGGATCTGATTGAACTTAGTTTAGCATTTTTAGTGTAGTTTAATTGGCGAATTTGAAATTTTCATGGATCATAGACAGGAGGATCGGACTTTTGAATCTTCTCATTCTGCTGTTTCTTTTACTTTGTATCATCGCTACTGAGGTTATCATTAGTTAGTTACTATTGAGAATACATTTTGATGATAATTCTGCATTCGAATGTGATGTTTCTGAGACTGATTTATATTATATTGACTTTGAATTTGTAATAAATCTATGTTTAACCTGACAATTCAATTTGGAGCTTTATTGTGTGGCCAAATGGGTTGCATTGTATTTGTGAATTTGAATTGGAACCTAACTCCTTTATTCCTAAAGCTCCCTTAAAAAATCACAGTCGGGGGGACAATAAGGACCCAAATCCCCTCCGCTGGAGAAGAGGGCAGCGCACTTGAAGTCCTCCCGGTACAGGTGCACGTGGCCAGCCCTCTGGAGGTAAGCGGAGAGATTCTCTCTATAGAATATAGGTGTCTGGCTCAGGGCTTAACTTGTAAAAGAATAGGTCCTGGTGCCCAAAGCTGTGCTCAGAAACAAGTGGCCCATGCTACCGAATGTCAGGGCTTCCAAATACTATGGTTCCGCAGCCTTGATTCTATTCCATGCCTCTTTGATCCCCCAAAATACACTGTGTCTACCTTTGCCACTGGTTTCATACATGCCAACATTTTAGAAGAGGAAAGTGGGAGATTATAAAAAATTATTAGGAGTATGTATTTCCCTCATTGACTATTGGAGCAGAAGCAATTTCACCAGAATCGGGTCTATTTGCATGTGTGGGTTTTCCGTCTTTCTCAGCCTTCTTATTTGCCCCATTCATGTCTTTCTATCAGAGTCTCACTTTGATAAAAATAACGGCCAGGCCCCAAAAATAAGTTCTGGTGGACACCCCGGAAACCACTGGCTCACATTAAGCACTGTCTGGTTCAAACTAAAATAGGACTACAGAGTCAGCAAGCCAAATAACAGCACTGGAGTCTATGGTTCAAGCCTCGTTCTGGTGTTTTAAGCATATACCGGAGAGAATCTGAGGAAGCAGATGAAGAGTACCTGTATCTTTTTTGCATTCCTTGTATGCACATTCCTGGGATTCACATGGAGAAATGCAGCAACTTGGAGGGTGATTTAAAAAATAAGTGATGAAGCAATGCTCTGAAAAAAGAAAGGGAATATCAACAGTTTTAATAATGACAATTTCATTGGAGCATGCCATGGTGGTACCTATAAATGTTCGAAAAGATTTCCATAGTCTACATTGTTGATGTTTATATTGAATGCAGCTCAACAGTGCTCATTGTAGTTAGGAGTGGGCGAAGAATTCCTCTCCACCGGCGGAGTTCACTGAGTTTTCCCCACTCCGCGTGCAGCACGGAGTTTCGCAAAACTCTACGAAGTAACACAGTGCAGAGTTTTTTTCACTCAAGCGGCTCATCAATGTAAAGTTGGCGAGCGCTGTGAGAAATAAACGCACTCTAGACCTCCTGCCGGCGAGCTTTCTCAAAGCAGGCGGTCGCAGCAGGTCGCGACCGCTTGTGTTGAGAAATCTGCTGCTCGCGTTGAGGAAGCTGCCGCTCGAGTTGAATGTCTGCTCGATTGACAGAAAGCAGCAGCGTCCTCTGGCGCGATACATAGTGCCATTCGTGCTGATTTTACAGTGCAGGACAAACTCCCGGCACTAAAAATCAGTGCAAGCAGCGTGACTTAACAGACTCCGCTGCTGTCAGTACTCTGCAGAGCATGGCAGAGTTTTTCTGACACTTTGCAGAGTTCCACGTAGTAGAACTCCTCAAACTCAGCCCAGGCCTAATTGTAGTGTACATAGTACATTTACTCAAACATGTGTATATATTTCTGTAACTTTGCCTCCAAATTTGAATCTGAGTATGTTGCAAGTGTATAATTTGCTCACGTTTTTCAGTATTTAGCTGACAATGGTGCTGGGACACGAATGGTGCTCTGAGTACCCCAATGCATGTATCTGGTATATTCTTTTTTATATTGCCATTAGTTTCACACTTATCTAATGTGTGTGCAGAGTCCTAAGCCTGTACCTCGACATGAGTGAGATCCTGGATATGTCTTGTGACCTGAGGGATGCACCAAAGGGACCCTTACTCTACAGTCGTGAGTTTAGTACATAGAGTGGTGGGTACAGCATACTGTGTTTTGTGAATCCATAGTTGTGACCAGATATTTTTATCTGTATCATTGGAATGGACACCTACTGGACCACTTATGTAAAGTTCCACTTTTAAGTTTCTAACCCAGATGCTAGCACTAATATCCCAAGTGTAGGATGTGCATGTTTGTGTGTGTGGCCTGCATGGTATGTGCATGCTATGTATGAGTGAACTGCAGTAATGAAGGCCTGTGGAATCCATGTTGGGTATCCCAAGCATGGCCTTGTGCACAAGATGGAGATGAGGTTGTTTTCCTAGACAGTGAAAGTATAGTGCTGACATTCCGGAAACAGGAGGGAGGAGACTTAGACAATGATGTGAGGAAAGAGGAGCCAGGACTCCTTTAGAAATGCAATTAGGCCTTTTGCTTTTGATAATTATCTGATAAATCATCATTGGCTCCAGACAGCCAAATCTATAGCCTTTCTTATTTCACCAAAAGGGCTTTTGAATTCCATACCTGCTAATCTTTATTGCACCATTGACCATTTAGCTTTCAGAAACTTCTTAAAACATTATTTACACAATGAACTGTCAAAGTTTCATGTTCTTGACGTTTGTTCCAGTCTTGCTGTGATTGTCCCATGATGATTGATGCAGAGTTATTGTCTTGTTCCAGTGTCTAATGTGTTTTATTGTGAGATCTGCTGTGTCTTGTGCTTCATCGAAGTGGCTAGTATTCTATGATGCAGGAGTTGATAATAAATTCAAATTGTACTATTGAGTAGGGTTACTTCCCTGCCTATGTTTGGGCTCTATGGATTATCTTAGGTGTCAATGGAAATCGTGGGGATCATTTAATGTATGACAACTCATCCATACTACCGTACTTGGACTAATCTGTCATGACACTATTGATAATTATTTGACATATCATCATTGGCTAGTGACAGCCAAATGTGTAGCCTTTAAACGTATGTGTATCTGCCCCCAAGTCATATATGGATGGAGCACAGAATTCTTTAAAGGAATGATCATTCCTTACACACTCTCACCACCTTCTTCTTGAGATCCTTAATATTTGTAAAATATTTGACGGCAGCTGTAATTTTTCTTATATCACCAAAATGACTTGGAATATCATACCTGTGTATCTTCATTGCACCATTCACCATTTAGGTTTCAGGAAACTTCTTAAAACCATTTTCACAATAAACTATCAAACTAATTCACTAATCTCATTCCGGGGCTCTAGCTCCAATAAGCCGTAATGGGTAGTTACTCAGTATATGAAACTCCAAAATAAATTGTAGCAAATGAACCACACTCTCCTTACGGTCTTGGACTGGTCACCTAATGGAAACATTATTGTTGGAGTGGTGGGTCTTTTTTATATACAGCAGCTCCCGCCAGCATAGCTGATGCTGTCATAAGTGGAAAACTATTGTTGCTGGCTGGTAGTTCCTGCCCCACATAGCAATTACCCAAGACTCCCTGTCCCTCTATCCCTTTAAGAGTCTAACCTCTTGTCTCTTTATCTACATTGTATATTTCCTTCCTAGTCCTTCCTTACTCCTTGACACTGTCCATTCCATCCATGAGAACCATGAGTCCCTTGACATTGTCAGGGCCTGCCCAATCTGTAGCCCCATTACAGATTTTCCCTGGACAATGCAGATATCCCTGATGTTGAACTCCCCATTAATAATGCACCAACAAGTCATACTTAGAACACACTGATTCATACTCTATTCCCACAGCACCCCGTAAGACACCACCTTTCCAGGCTCAGGTCAGATACCTCTTTGCAATGCCGGTGCAACATCTCAACCTAGCACCATGCATGCAGTACTATATCAACAGTCCTCATTTTCGAGATCGTTTCCTGTGTGTTTACTATAACTTGTGACTTGGGAAAATAAAAATATGTAACTTGATCCACCAGCCATATTTCTACAACAAAAAGGTGATCCACCAATTCCTTGGATGCGTTGGAAGGAGGAGTTCTTAACATACATGATGGCAATTGACGATGATAATATGTCTCAAGAGCAAAAGAAAAACATTTTTCTGCATTGTTTGGGTTCGGAAGGACAAGTATTGTTCTGGACATTACCACAAGTAGTAACCCAAGAAGGCCAGGGAGATGTAGATGTTTTCCAAGAGGCCTTGATGAGGATTGAAAATAGATTCAAGCCCACTTCAATTGTAGCACTTAATAGATTCAAGTTCTATACCAGAGCTCAGAAAAATGAAGAAACGTTTGCTGAGTTTCGTGGACTTTCATTACATTGTAATGTTGGTGAAATGTCAGATGAGATGATTAGGGATCAAATAATTGTTCATGTGAGGAGTAGGAAGATTCAGGAGCAACTGTGTGTAATGGGGGATCCTAAACTGCAGGATGCCATAACCACTGCCAAGGCTCTTGAGCAATTTCAGAAGCGGATGAAATCTGTGCATGATACTGATAAAGTGAATAAGGATGAGTGTGAAAATGTGTGCGCATTAGCTGGTAGAAACTCCTGCAGTAATCAACAAGGAAGAAAGTATGACATGAATGGCAAGCCCTCTTGCTTTTGTTGTGAAAGTACCAATCAATTTGCTTCTTCACCTAAGTGTCCTGCAACAGGGAAGTGTTAAAAATGGCGTTTCTGGTTGGCTAAGGTATACACCCAAGCCAGGCAGAACCCACCACTTTAGTCAGGGAAACCTAGATACACAACAAAGATAACCTGTGATCACCCTCTGGTAACTTGACACTGAGCAGGTAGGCTTATCAACAGAGGGAATGCATAAAGTATTTGTGCAACCCACACACACACACAGTAATCCAATGAATACACCAAAAAGACTCCACATTGGCTTATAAATATAGTTCTTTGTATTGTCAAGTAAATAAGAGCAAAACAATATAGATGTGATCAATACTTTTCAGGATACTTGCATTCAAAATATGCAGGTTTAAAATGAATATACACTGCAACAATAGGTTCCGCTCCTGTGAGCTACATCAGGGAAACACTAGCAAGGAAGGCATAAGAGTGTTCACGGGGTTAGGAGCACCAGCGTTGTACTCCCTCCCGACTTTCATAGAGAAAGACTCCACACGGTCCCTCAAGACTGGAATGCAGATTATTCGCCCTCAGCCGCCCGCGATGTCGCGTACGCCGACTGGAAAGACCTCACAGGTCTCAGCGGATCACAGTACCTTTGTCGTCAAGTAATACGGTCATGAAGCAAGTTGCACTGTGGCTCCCTTGCAGCTGGAGGCGGGGCATGATGTTGGCAGGCATGCTCGGCTCCAGGAAGCAGGTGCATCCTAAGGTTGTCAGGGCAATACAGGTGGCGCGGCGAGCTGGAGTGTCTGATCGGAGTGCTGCGGAGTTTGTTGTCGGAGCAGGTCACTCAGGTGGGCACAGACTGCAGCTCTCGATCGCGGTCGCTGATGCAAGTGGGATTTCACACCGCAAGTTCCTTCCCAGAGTAGGAGTTTTTAAAAAGGGGAAAACACGAAGTGCTAAATCTCTTCCGTTCAGAGGATGGGTGCAGCGCTCTCTCAGTGTAGACCTTGAGCGGGGAAACACAAAGCGCTTGATCAGGTTGTCGTCAAGAGCCCACTACCGGATGCACAGATTATAAAGTCTCATGCCAGAGCAGTACCATGGCAGGGCCTAACAAGCAAAGTCTTTGATGTCCCTGAGACTTTGGAACAGGGGGCAAGCCAACAAGCTCTTGGAGAACACAGTTAGTCACACATGCAGAGGCGGCAGCAGGTCAGCCCAGCAAAGCAGGTAGCAAAGTGGCACTCCCTCCTGCAGCTTAACCAGCATCAGGCCAATGCAGCAGAGCAGTTAGCAAACTGGCAGTCCCTCCTGGCAGCACAGCAGTACTACTGGCAATGTGCAGATGTAGAGCCAGCGAAGTCTGGTTACAGGTCCAAAAGTGTCTGATTTGGTGGGGCCAAAGCCGATACTTATACCCATAAGTGCCTTTGATGTAGGGGGTGACTTCAAAGGAGTTCTCTGAAGTGCACAAGGGTCCCTTTCAACCCAGGCCTGTCTGCCAGGCTATCCGTGGGAAGTTATCAGTACCTTGTGTGTGGGCAGGACACTTCCTATTCAAGTGGAGTGTGAGCCCCTCCCACTTCCCTCAGCCCAGGAAGACCCATCAGAATGCAGATGAATGCAAATGCAGTTGAGTAACCTGTGTTGTGGCTGTCTAGAAGGAATTCAGAAACGTAGCTGTCACCTAGCCCAACCGGGACATTGTATTGTTCAAATATAATAAGCTATCCAACATATAAAATACACATACAATAAATTACATTTAGGCCTACTGCAAGAACCTCAAACATCTGTGGGAAAACCCAACACTAACTATAACCTATAACCTGAAAACACATATAGAAACTAGTTTAAAATTAAACTCACCTTCATCAGAGAACAGCAATGAGAATCAGCTAAATTGTAAAGCTGCCAGCGTTTGAAACTTAACTACATCGAGGAAAGTGTTGGATTTTGGTGGATAAACTTTAGTATGCCCACTCCAAACCAAACCATACTCGGGAAAATGGGGGGGGGGGTCAGATTTACTATTCCCACTCCAAACTTAACCACATTGGGGGAAATGTTGGAGTTTGGGAGAGTCAAATTTGCTATTCCTTATCCAAACCTAAATTTATTACTGATAGTGTTTGACTTTGGGAGGTTGAATTAACTTTTCTCACTCAAAACTTAACCAAATATGGAAAGTGTTTGACTTTGGGGAGGTCAGATTTATTATTCCCAGTCGAAAGTTAACAACATTGAGAAAACTGTTAGCCTTTCTGTGAGGGGTCTAATTAACTATTCCCGCTCTAAACTTAACCATAATGGGAAAAGTGCTAGCCATTGGGGGGAGCAAGATATACTTTTCACACTCCAAACCTAACCACATTGGGGAAAGATGTTGGAGTTGGGGGGATCAGATTTACTATTCCACTCCATACCTAACCCCACTGGGGAAAGTAATGTACTTTGAGGAGGTCAGATTTACCATGTCCACTCCAAACCTAATCACATTGGGGAAAGTTTTGGACTTTTGTGGGGTCAAAGTAACGATTACTTCTCTAATTTCAGCTTATTGGCGAAAGTGTTGCACTTTGGCCAAGTTTACTTTTGCCACTCAAAACTTAACCACATTAGGGAAAATGTTGAACTATGAGGGGTGTCATATATACCATTCCCACTCCAAATATAAAATTACATTCAGGATAGAGTTGGACTTTGATGAGGTTTTGTTTACTTTTCCCATTCTCATTGTAATCACATTGAGGAAAGGACACTGGGAAGATGAGCTTTACTATTCCCACTCCAAACATAGTCACATTGATGAAAGTGTTGGACTTTGAGAGGATCAGCTGTATTATTCCCACTCCAACGTAACTAAATTGTGGAAAATGTTGGAGATTGTAGAGAGGGGCAGGTTTGCTACTCCCACTCCAAACGTACTTTGGTGGGGCTTTGTTTACTATTCCAAATCTAATTGTGACCACATTGAGGAAAGTGTTGAACTTTTGGAGGATGAGGTTTACTATTCCAATCCAAACTTAGCAACATTGGTTAAATGTTGGAGTTCAGAAGGTCTGATTTATTCCTACTCTAAACTTAACTACATTGCAGTAAGTGTTGGACTTTTTGGGGGATATTTGATTTACTATTCCCACTCAAAGCCTAACTACATTGGGGAAAGCATTGGCCTTTTGGGGGAGTGGGTGGGAGAAGATTTACTGTTCCCAACTCCAAACTTAGGGGGTCATTACAATGACGGGCGGATCGCCACCGTCCGTATGGCGGTGGCGATCCGCCTGCCATTTCCCGCCGCCCGCATGCCATTTCCCCCCGCCATATTACGATGGCGGGGGGAGCCCGGCGGACGGAAAGACCGTCCGCCGGTTTTCTGCCGGTCCCGCAGGGGACCGGGCGGTAAAGGACCCTAATATGGTGGCGGTGTCTGCAAGACACCGCCTTTCATATTAGGATGTTGGCGGAAAGCAGCCTTTCCATGGCTGTGTTGCCACCATGGAAAGGCATGTGGTCTTTGCTTCTGGGGGCCCGTTGCGGGCCCCCAGGATTTGGGGGGGTGCACACCCCTACATTTGAATGCACAAGGTGGCAGGCACCGCGCGGTGCCTGTCACGTTGTGCTTCCAAATGCACAACATGCGTTTTTTGCATTGCGGCAGGTGCTGGTGACAGCACCGCCTGCCGCAATGCGAACAATACGGGATGCCACCGCCACCGTGGCGGTGGCATCCTAATACCCATGGCGGGACCGCCGCACCCCTTGACGACGGTCCCGCATTCCGTTGCGGTGGCAGGCGCACTTTGTCCACCCGCCATCGTAATGTGCCCCTTAGTATTGAGAAAAGCATTGGAGTGGAGGCAGATTTACCATTAAAGCTCCAAACATAATCACATTGAGGAAAGCGTTGGAATTTGAGAGGATTGGATTAACTATTCCCATTTGCAACTTAAACGCATTGGATAAAATGTTGAACTTTGTTGGGGTAAATCAGATTTGCTATTCCCACTCCAAATATGTTCACAGTGAGAAAAATGTTGGAGTTTGGTGGAGCTATGTTTACTATTCCCACTCTAAACATAAATACTGGGAGGAATATGTTGGACTTTGAGAAGATCAGCTCTATTATTCCCATTGTAAACATAACCAAATTTGGGAAAATGTTAGACTTTAGGGGTGGGAGGAGTCAGTTTTACTATTCTCAATCCAACCGCAATCACAAAGAGGAAAGTGTTGGACTTTGGAGGGGCTAGATTTATCATTCCCACTTCAAACTTAACTACATTGGATAATATATTTGACTTTGGACTGATCCAATTACCTAATGTTTTAGCAGCTTCTGACTAACAAAAAGGAGCACAGCAAGGCTTGGTAATCCGGAACAGTTTAAGTTTAATTTAATAATAATGGCCAGGAATAGCAGCCACATCTCTTACAGTTGTGTGCTGGAATTCAACTGGCATTAGTTACATGGCATGTTTTATACTATACCGCGGGTGTAATAAAGAGAAACTCATCCCCCTTTGAGCAGGAAATACTGGATAAATTGCATGTTTAGGTGCATGATCCCACCCTGATACAAGAGGGCATAAATACCAACTGGAGGTCACAGTCTGAGGTGGTTCAGATGGCCGGCGTGCGGCGTGGGTTATCTACGGTGATGCTTACTATTGAGCATTGTTTGGCCCTTATCTGATGAATGCAACTGACTGGCTGTTCTGGTATCGCATCCTTGGGCTGAATGCAGGCCATCTGCTGTGCATTTGTTTATGTTTATGACTTGTTTCTTTAGGTATTACATCCTGGGCCCATATGTGATTTATTGCTGCAATCTTCCAGGTGTGTTTGAGGCTTGTTCCATATCTGGTGCTTCCATCATGGGAAACGCTAGGGGTGGACAGAGGGCAGTTGGGTTATGTTGATCTGATAAAGGGTCACTCTGAAACTGTAATGAGTTTTTTATTGTGAATTTGGGTAGCGCAGGGAACAGTTGCTCTGCAGTGTGCTGAACTCCTAAAAGCGGGACTTTTTTATAAACTGATCCGATGCTAACACTATTCCCACTCCAAACTTAACCACTTGGGAAAAGTATTTGAATTCGAGGGTCCTATAGACTATTCAAAATCCAAACTAAACTGCATTGGTAAAAGTGTTGGACTTTTTGATGGTGTTACATTTAACATTCACATTTCAATCTTAACCACATTCTAGTAGACAATGTTTTTGACATCATACTAAGGTTGTACACCTCTCTTGCTATCTCTGTGTTTCATCCCCTTCCACTTTCCTATTGTGTCTTCACCATCAATCATTAGAAAGTCAAGGTCAGTGGTGGGGAGGAAACATGGAGGTTTGATAGAATCCATGTCACTTCTGGAAAGATTTCAGACTTAGGTTTAGTGCTTAAATTGAATGATCCCGATAGATATTGCTTCTTGCCTTGAGCTCCCCCTCTGACTCCACAAACTTAGTGCTATCATACAACCTATGCACCCCTCCAGACACACAGCCTGAATGCGGATCTTAAAAAGGTTCATTGAAGTGGCGCCGATCCCTTAATTTATGTGGTGGTCTTTTATAGAGGTGAAGCTGCCATAACAGTGGTGGATTGGTCCCCCTGAATTGATTGGCCAATTGACATTCATCTTCAGTGAGGCCTCTGATTTAATTACTTTATCTCCACTCTCAGTGAGATAAAGAAATGAAGAGACGGTCACAAGGAACATCCACCATTTTTTGGTGGATGTTGCATCGCTGCCAAAGCATAAACTAGTTCCTATATCCTGTACCATCCTATGGTCAATCCTTGTTACGCCTGTGTTTGTGGCAATTTTGGTTGTTTCTTCAAACTCAGGTTATAAAGAATAGAATAATACATACTAAAGAATACATAAATAGGGCTTTAGGCTAAGCCCCTTTATCCACTGCTTACTTGAAGTCTCTATTTTCATATTACATCTTTCCACATGACAGCATACATACAGTAGTGAATGTGTGAGGCCCCTTAAATCACTGAATTTGTTGTCAGTGTAATTTATGGTTTGGATGAATGGAACCCATTATACAGCTATTCAGATGTTGGCTCATAAGGCATGTGTAAGTGATAGCATTTCTTCACTTTTGTTCTCTATCCACATTGGTAAGGGGCAGCACCAACAAGTCTGTCTCTAGCAGCTGGTGGCAGTACTGCTAATCACTTTTGTCTCACTCGCCAGACTTTAACTGATGTTGATATTGCATCCAAGCACCCTCCCACACTTGTTTCTACTATCCAGAGTTGCCACAGTCCTTCTGCTGTATTTTGCTGTTTCTGTCATTGCATCCAGATATATGATACAACAAGTAACATCATACCTACAACAAGTCAGGACTCTTGTCTTTGTCAATGGTTGTTAGTTGCATAAGATAAATAAGCAGCAACTATCGCTTGTATATAATATTGAAAAAGCTTCCACTTAAAGCCCTGGTGACACCACGACAATGTTGCTGCTCCTGAGTTTCAAAAAGAGAAGGGAAATCCAGTGAGAAAATGGCTCTCTTTAAAGGATTTCCCTTCCCCTACAACCCTCACCTGGCATGAGGTCATGCCATAAATTCTCCACTAGTGAGAAGTGAGCAGTGTGAGCACGTGCACATCCATGTGCCTGCTGTCACTGTAGTCCAGAAAAACACTGCAGTCCGGAAAAAAACTGACCGCCTGTGCCAGGGCACAAAACAGAGCCAGATAGAGATTTGTGTCGAGGCCCCCTTTAAAAAACTGCTGGTGCTCAGCACCGGTGAGACCCGGCCCACTTAAAGCCCTGGGTGTACTACTAGAAGCTCTTCAGTTTCCCTAAATCCCGGGGTTTTGTTTGCATTCTGCTACATGTTGTCCTGGTGGTGTATTATAATGAACAAGACTACTGGTCCCACAAAGCAAGAGACTCCGGAAACGTGAAAGCCCTGACTGTGGCAAGGAAGATGACAACGTTTATTTTGCTTAAACTTGTGAGAGTCTTGTTTTTAGGCTCCAAATAATTTTATTTTTCTGGCTCATGTTTGTGTGAAGGTTAGAAACAATTTAAAAATAATCTTCCGGTTTCACTTGAGTCTTTAAATTTGTGTTAGGCCAGCCTAAAATAACACCTTCACACATATTACTCAACTAACAGTCATTACAAAAACACACACACCTACAATTGATCACACCTACTGGCTTTGTCAATTCCTGTTCTGGCTAGTGGACTGACAATGCAAGAAAACATCCGATAATAAGGGACTTGCACAGCAAACTACAGCTGCCTTCTAAACAACCGTAATTGCAGACTTGCCCATTTATGATTTTCTTTTCATCGTGTGAGGAAGGGGCAGAGCCTCGAAGGGGCGGGGCTTAGTGCTGAGCACAAGGCACTCTTTTGAATTTATCACTTTCCCCTCAACAACAAACAAATGTTTTCTGAGGCTGCCACCGACGTCCTTGCGAAGTTTCACGCCCAGCAATATAGGCTGGGAAGAATCTCCAAACAATTTGTTGGGAGCCTGCTCTACGGAGGGTTTTCTAGCTAATTGTGTGCACACCAGGCGATAACGGTGACCATCCGATGTAGCCTAACGGACAGAGCTGCCGACTTTGGCTCTGGGAGACCTAGGGGCTGATTAGGCTGGCGGGCGGACTTTAGTCCGCCTGTCATCCCAGTGGAAACGGGACCAGACGGCAGACATGCGGCAGTCCCGCAGCCCTGATTAGGATGCGACCGCCACCCTGGCATCGCATTCTGCATCTTTGACATTGCGGCGGGTGCTGCTTACAGCAGCACCCGCCGCAATGCCAAATGAGCATGTTGTGCATTCTCATGCACAATGTGGCAGGCACCGCGCGGTGCCTGCCACCTTGTACATGGAACTGCAGGGGGGTACCCCGAAAGGCCTTTTACTACACCCATCCTAATATGGATGGCAGTGCCTGCTAGGCACCGCCACCACATTAGGCCCCAATTCCGCCCAGCCGGCAATCGGAACGATTGCCGACCGGCGGAAAAGCGGCGGACGCACTTTGCGTCCGCCGCAGTACCCCCCGCCATTGTAATATGGCGGGGGTAATTCGGGTTGAGATGGCGGGTGGATCGCCACCGCCTGGCTGGCGGTGGCGATCCACCTGCCATCATAATCACCCCCCAAGTTCGGATCTGGCGTCCGCTCAACATCCTATGGCTCTGGGCAAATCACTTAATCTCCCCGGGCCTACCAAAAATGAATGTGTCCTTGTGTAATGTAACTGGTGCTCATGTAAAGGGCCTCAACACCTTCGGGTCGAGTTCGCTCTATATAAAAAAATAAAAAGTTGTGTGACAACTGGTGGTTCTATGTGAGTTAGAAGGGTTTATAATTGGCACGTTTATCTCTCATACTTTCTTCCCCATCAAACCGCTATGGGTCGCTTGCTGCAAGGAAAGAGCAACACTCAGGTCACTTACGCATGACATTATAACACTTCCCACAAAGAGCAACAGAAAAGGCAACACTCACTACCAACCAGGTACTCCCCCAGTGATGTAGCATGCTACCTATTCAGGAAAGCGCTTCAGCGCCCGCCCTGCACTGGGATGTGAAGCGTTATATAAATGCTGCAATAAAATACGATACCATCAGCTCAATTCCAAGTGAAGATAAACACCACCCAGGCGGTTTATGTCATTCAATCCAGGCCCTCAGTGCCACTTTTAAACCCCTTGTAACATTTGATTTCTTTTAGAGCACTGTGTTAGCCTGTACTGTAGAGTGAACCAATGCTCCAGGACTCAGAGCACTGCTTATCCTGACCCAAAGCACGGCCACATCATTTGGAATACGAGAAATGATACAAGTCAGGTTTACAGTAAGTCATGCAGCCGAGCTGCGAAAAGGAAACCTGCCTGAGCGAACACCAATCAGCGCTGTGTCCGGTCCAGGATGAGCCAGCCTGCCAGATGTACTAAAAGGTCCAGCTGTCACCGAGTCCATAATTATAGCCAGATTGATTCGAGTCAACATGGCGTAGAGTGCCAAAACCAAATCCGTGCCTCTAGGCTTCAGAATTCATACAAAGAGTTAGGTGTTTATATCCATTTTGCAGTCTTAAAACACGTAAAATCACGTTTTCAACCCAAAGAACAGCAATTATACAAGAAGGCGGTGAATGGGCCACCAATGACGGGCTCATTGTTGCTCTCCACACTATCTCTGTGTGATGCCCGAGGACATATATTACAATAAATACGTTCTACTTTTTAAGGTAACAAAGAAGGTATTTACCAGTGAGGTGGCAGGCTAGTACTTTCTGTTTGCTTGTCTTTTGATGCCAATTTTGAGCAAAGACCGGAATTGCTGAAGTACGGAGTCGTCTTTAAATAGCTTGGGGTGTATTTTGGGTTCAGCTAACAGAGGTGATGCCAAGGAAAGCTGGTGTCCTGAGGTCTCATGTCCTCTGTGACATTTAAATAAATTAATTTGGAATAGTTCATGGGAAGTGACATTTTCTCCATTGGTACGGCCTGCAGGGAGCCCTGCGTAGTTCTTTCACGGAATCAAATTAATTATAAGCACAATTTAGTAAATAGCATGCGGATGTGCACCCTACTAAGGGCCTCATTACGAGTTTCTCGGAGATTAGTGAGGGTAAAACTGGGCCTGCTATTCCCTCCGGTAATCCTGGATGTGGGATCAGTGGACCATTCCTTTGTGCAGGACATGTAGAGCAGCCATAACGCAAGGGCTAGAACCGTCAGATCCCCAAATGAACTGCAAGCTGATAAAATTTCCTAGACCTCATGATCAGGCTGTGAAATTCATAGCCCAATAGGAGTATTTATTTTATTTTTATACGCAAATTTTACACAGTTCAGGCCATTGTAGCAAGTGGAGTCACATCTCTGACATTGGAACAAATGATCATCTAACACATCTGTTGTGTATTGGGCCCTAGGCCCACATGGCAATGAATAACGACACAGACTCAGGGTATGTAGGAACTGGCCACGAGCACGTGCACCCGGGCCCTTTTATTGACAGGCTCACGTCACTTGTGACGCCTGTGAGGGATGCGTGTGGGGGTGCAAGTGTGCCCACTCCCATAGGGGAGTGGCTATCAACTCTATGCCTGTCGAGACACTAGAACGTGTCTCGCAGGACATAACATTCCTCCCAAATTTTAATAAAACAAAAGCTCTATAGTTCAACCTGTAGTGATAAACAGTAACGAAATATACACCACAGGGTCCATCAGTTTCTCGGGTCCGGCATCAGGAAGACGGTCGACAAGGACTGGTGAGTTCGACTGTGGCAGTATCCATGCATACACGGCGAGTGCACACGACACGGGGAGGCCGTTTTTGCTTAGGCCTGCTGGGGGTCAGGGTGCATTTCATTGGTGGAGCGCTTCCTCCCTAGGCAGACTGCAGCAGGCCGCGCTGCAGACGGGCGCCTCCGCAGGTAGGGGGACGTACCTCTGGTCCAGTCTCAGGTCGTGGTGCGCTTCCAGCCTGGTGGATGGCAGGGCCGCTCCGCTCCGTGAGAGGCGTCGGACACTCCTCACTTGCGGCAACGACCTCTAGGTCCTCGGAGCGGCAGCAGGCGCTTGCGAAGGTAGCATGGGCCTAGTCGGGGCAGGTGCAGCCTTGATTCATGGCTTTCATATATATATATTTATGATTCTCTATACCTCCAGCTTGCTCCACCGGCAGTTGAGGCGCCGCCCGTGCGCCTAAGAGGGATGGGTGTGGGGGTGCAAGTGTGCCCACTCCCATAGGGGAGTGGCTATCAACTCTATGCCTGTCGAGACACTAGAACGTGTCTCGCAGGACATAACAACATCCAACGTCCGTAATAATATTTTTTGTCACAAACTTCACAACTTTAAGCAAAGCTAAAAATATAGTCGGTCAATTTAATTATTCACTTTGCACATTGAATAAATATTCAAATTAAGTCATGGAAGGAGTGTGCTTTCTTAAGCTCTACCCATCTGTAGTAGCTATGACTTGGACATTGCGACCAAGATCAACATGACCATGCCGAGCTTAACGGAAGGAAATGAGCACTTTGAAAACCACAACAAATACTGACCAATTAATCGCATTATTTTGCCTGTCGCCTGCACTGCACCTGAGGATTTTATTATAAAATCACGAATATTATTGGATGCACATGGCCTCCTGTGATCGGAAGGATTAAGTGCGCATTGCCCTAAATAGGAAATATTGTTTTCAAACTATGGGAATATTTAATATTGTAATTTGATTTGATGTATCATGCAAAAATTGGTATGGTTTTTATTAACTAAACAATAAATATACCATTATCATAATTGTGCAGACCTGCTGCTTTCACCACAGGTATGAACTCCTGGAGAAGGAAGGAGGGAATAGAGAGAGAAAAACTTGAACACTAATGAATGGTGGAAACTGGTGATGTCTTCATATTGGTTCATTATAGAATCTGGCAATATGTGATTACAGGATATTGTAGAAAACATCAATATATTGGCATGCTCAATCACTGGGGAAAATGGCCATATTTATGGAGGTCTGTCTTTGCACCCGTGTGATGTGTGCTGAGAGTGTCTGTAATTGGCCCAGTGTTTTTTTAGGCCTTTGGGCAGCCACACTAGTGAGTCATGAACAAAGGACAAACAGTTTCACCAATGGACCAAGGAAGGATGTGGTAATTGAATTTTCCTTGCCAAGTCTGGAGTGACTTGCAGTACATGCAGTACATGCAGTACATGCGGTTTGTTGATTACTACGCTCGAGCAGGGTGTAGTTCTTTTATGTAACTGAGAATTCTGGATGATTGAGCAGCTTCAAGTCAGTGCCGCCGACCTTAAGACAGCATGCCTGGCATGGCGGACCCCTATAGAGCTGAATTTTAAGTTTTCTTTGAGGTTTTTGCCTTACAGGAATTCGTCTTAGTGGGGTGGTACTCGTCTGTGCTTTACCCATTAACAGATGTTGTATGTTTTAAAACAGTTTTTTATTCACGTGTTGCAATGTAATGTGTACTTTTATCTGGGTATTTTGCAGTATATTTAATAGTGAGATGTATTGTTATGAACTTTGCATTTATTAGCCACCATGCATTTGATCTATTACTGAGTTGGTTGCAATTGTGCACTTTTATGGTTCTTTGAACCGAAATAAAGTTAATAAATGAAATGAAAATGATTCAGGCTGGCAGAGATTGAAGAAAGAGCCTGGAGATGAGTTGCCTGTGGGGCATCCCTGTGGGACCTTGGCATTGCCATTCCTGTAGAGTAGCACGAGAGAGAGAAGATCACCTCTTTGAAAGAATCCTTTTGTATGCTGGCTCCACTGAGATCCAAAGGCTGGATGGTCTGGCATTACACCAGGACCAGGACACCAGCAACAAGATTACCAGGGTAAGGAAGCAAAGATCTCACGCCCATCTATCACCCTAGAGTTGATGTATGATACTTCTGAGTCTTTTCTGCCATGAGCGGTGTAGGTGCCTTTCCATACCCAAGGTGAGCAAGAGAAAGATCTGCATTGTAACAAATATCTTATGTACTGTAGGGAGACATTAGGGCGTATAAGCTGATGGTTTGTTTGTTTACCAATGATTGAGGCAGGAGTATGTTTTGATCCCATTATTCTGGATAGCTGTGGCATTGTTTATGCTTCTGATTATTATGACCTTTTGGCTATATCACCTCTCAATAAATCTTCTGCACATAATCTTCTTCTCCTTAGCAAATGCTTTCTCTGTCCTACAATTCCGTTTCGCACGCAGCAATTCCCCATATGGGATGCTGTATACGAGATTTGGAGGATGTGCACTCTTGGCACTCAATAAGCTGTTGCCTGCAGTTTCTTTTCTGAACAACTCAGTTTCCAACACTCCCTCCTTCACAAATACTCTCACATCTAAAAAATCAATTGCTGTTTTACTAATGTGTTCTGTGAAGGTTAAATTACATGGATTCATATTCAGTTTTTCTACAAATAGTTTGGCAGATTCTTCATCCCCATTCCAAATGCAGAAAATGTTGTCTATAAAACGTAACCACAAAACAACACAACTTTTCAATTCCTCCAGTTGTGCGGCCACCTGCTCCTCCCACCAGCCCATGAACAAATTCGCATAGCTGGGGGCGAAGCAGGTGCCCATTGCGGTTCCTTGTTTCTGCCTGTAAATGCAATTGTCGAAGATGAAGAAAGTTTTGCTCAAACAAAAATAAATCATGTCAAGAAGCATCTCAGAGTGAAACAAAAGGGAAATCGAACGAGTCTTAAGGAAATGTCTAACAGCTTGCAATCCCAAATCATGCACAATGCTGGTGTACAGACTGCTGTCATCCAAAGTAATGAGTGTTTAACTTCTTTCCCAATGGATGCCATCAATCACAGTTAAAAAGTGAGTATTATCACGTATATATGCAGGCAATCCTACCACAAACGGTCTTAAATAATGATCTATAAATCGTGAAGTATTTTCCAATAAAGATCCTATCGAGGAAACAATTGGTCTACCCGGGGGATTCAGTTCATCCTTATGCAATTTGGGTAAGAGATACAGCACCGGAAGTATGTTCGATTTCCCTTTTGTTTCACTCTGAGATGCTTCTTGACATGATTTATTTTTGTTTGAGCAACAATTTCTTCATCTTCGACAATTGCATTTACAGGCAGAAACAAGGAACCGCAATGGGCACCTGCTTCGCCCCCAGCTATGCGAATTTGTTCATGGGCTGGTGGGAAGAGCAGGTGGCCGCACAGCTGGAGGAATTCGAAAGTTGTGTTGTTTTGTGGTTACGTTTTATAGATGACATTTTCTGCATTTGGAATGGGGATGAAGAATCTGCCAAACTATTTGTAGAAAAACTGAATATGAATCCATATAATTTAACTTTCACAGAACACATTAGCAAAACAGCAATTGATTTCTTAGATGTGAGAGTATTTGTGAAGGAGGGAGTGTTGGAAACTGAGTTGTTCAGAAAAGAAACTGCAGGCAACAGCTTATTGAGTGCCAAGATTGCACATCCCCCAAATGTCGTATACAGCATCCCATATGGGGAATTGCTGCATGTGAAACGGAATTGTAGCACAGAGAAAGCATTTGCTAAGGAGAAGAAAATTATGTGCAGAAGATTTATTGAGAGGGGATATAGCTAAAAGGTTGTAGATCAAGCTAGTAAGAGAGCTGAAGCAGTTTCGACAAATGAGTTGCTACACACACATGCAAAAGTGGAGGAGACTGGTAAGATGAGATTTACAACCACCTTCTCACACAAGGCGCAAAAGGTATATGTAAGGTTTTGAACACATTTTGGCATGTACTGAGAACGGATGATAGTTTGCGCAAGTGTTTGAACTGTAATCCTCAGATCACTTTTAGAAAAAGTAGATCTTTGCGAGATGAGCTCAGTTGTAATATGATCACGAGCAACAATGAGAATGTAAGTGCTGGGCGAGCAGGATTTCGTTGCTGTAGAAACTGCAAGGCATGCAGCAATAGTGTTGACTGCAGTAAATTCCAAATACCCAACTCTAGAAGAGAATTTTTGATCAAAAAATCTTTGACCTGCAACACCACATACTGCGTATACGGTTTGTTTTGCCCATGTAACAAGATGTACATTGGTAGTACAATACATCGAGCTAAGAAGCGAGTTCTTGAACATGTCCGAGCCATTAGACATAATGACAAACACTATCCAGTGGCACGACATTTCTTTGATTCTCATTACCAAAATGAAAAGCTACTTAGAATGATTGTAATTGATGCAGTAGGAGTCAATGTGAGGGGTGGAAACCGCAAACTAGAGTTGCGGAAGTTGGAATCCAAGTACATTGTGGATTTTGAAACTCTGATACCTCAGGGCCTGAATTCAAGTGAGGAATTAGCCATCCATTTGGGTTGAAAACTAATTGGAAATTAATGTAGATGTTGTTATATTTATGCAGTTTTTCTGATGGTTTTAATGGTTTTATTGCAATATTTTTATATTTCTATTTTTCATACAGGTGCAGGCACTTTTTTGATAGAGATTAGCGTGGAATCTTCTGTCTTCACACAGCTCAAGAAATGGTCATTGGAGAATAATAATAAGCAATATTATAATATTGATAAATTACAATTCTGTGACAAAGTGAGAGGAACCATGAGTCAAATATGAAATGTTAATTTTGTATGGTTTGCCCACTTGGGCGTGATGGGGTTTTGAGCCTTTGCATGTTGATTCAATGGACCATGTATTTATTTTTTATTGATATTCACGATACATGTGAGAGTATTGACATTAGTTTGGTAATGATGGTTATTGAATGTTTGCCTATGGTTACTATGCATTTATGGTTCCTCAGTAAATTTGTCCGGCGAGATAGAAAGGAGATGTTCTCTCTCGCTAAACATTGAGCATTAATT
This sequence comes from Calotriton arnoldi, assembly GCA_963921515.1. Taxonomy (NCBI): domain Eukaryota; kingdom Metazoa; phylum Chordata; class Amphibia; order Caudata; family Salamandridae; genus Calotriton; species Calotriton arnoldi. Next base: position 353,961 of record CAWUFW010006037.1, on the reverse strand, counting down.
GTTAAGCACTATAGCACTTTATAAATCATATGTATTTATTTGTTTACATTTGAAATTGTGCAATACGTGAGGTAACATTTGACTGTGCTAAGATGGCTGACGCTTTTTCTCTGTCAATGCACGGTAATGTGGGGTGAAGTCTGTTTTTACTTTCTGTATCTTATTTAATACGGAAGTTTGTGGTGTGTAACTGATGACCGTGAGCAAGGCGTAATGCCGAAACGCGTCTGTTTGTCATTAAATTGAATATTTAGCATGCAGGAGAGTCTGAGTATTTCTTGCTCTTCGGGAGCAGAATTTTGTGTGCCAAAGCAGTCAAGCTTAACTTAGAGGCAATGTGCACAATATTTATGCAGCACATAAACAGTAATAAAGTAAAAACACAACACAAGAAAAATCCCAAACCAATTTGGAAAATTAGAGTATATTTTAATAAATAAAATGATACCAAAATGACAAAAATCCAATCAGTAGAACCGGAGATATTCAAATGTAAATTTTTAACTGAAAAGAGCACCTAAAAGCACAAAGCGCCACTCGCAGCCATCTGTTCGCACTAGACTGGGGGAAAGTCGCAAGTGCAGAACAACAGCGATGGAGTTCTGGTTTGATAAAGGGACTAGGTTAGCCCTGCTGAAGAGTTACCATCTGCTTTAGAAGAGATCGAGGGGAGTAGGCTGAGTGTAACGGATGGTCATCGCTGTAGCGCAAAGAGCAGGTCGGGCATCGCAGACGGTTGTCGTGCGAAAGAGCAGGTCAGGCGTCGCACATGGTTGTTGCTGTTGCTTCGTGTCGGCCGCAGTCTCGGGCGGTCGTTGCTGTAGTGCAAAGTGTGGGTCTTGCATTGCCGGTCGTCAATGTCAATTATAAGAAACGGTCTTGCCGGAGCTTCGCATTGGCGGTAGTCGTGGGCAGCAGAGTCTTGGCATGAACGCGCCCATTTGTGGTCACGAGGAGCCCAAACTTCAGGATTTCCACATTTTCTTGAGGAGGAGTACACTTTGAAGCCAGTCAAGGGTGCAGGACCTGGGAAGGCACCTCTTGGGGATCAGGGACTCACTCCAGCAGAAGCCAGTAGGGCTCAAGCAGATCCATTTGCAGGTCCAGACAGATCCAGTTGCAACAGGTCAGCTAGGCAGATGCAGGGAGGACTCTGAAACTTGCTGTGTCCCTAGAGCTCACACAGGAGGTCTGCCAACTGGCCCTCTGAGTAATTCTGGTTAGCCTGGGATGAAGGCAAGTAAGGAAATCCTTCAAGCAGGAGGGTAGTCCTTTTTCAGTAACTTCCACAGGTCCAGGTTTGTTCTTAAAGTTGCTCTGAAGGTCCAATATTTATACCTCGTGCTAGCCTTCCTGTGGAGGGACTCACTGTCCTAACCCCACATCTGTTTCTTGAAAGTACTTCCCCTTCCCCTGTCAAGGCTACAAACTGCCTGGGGTGCCAAAAGACCGGCCAGGCCCTGTGTTAGGTTCCTTTGTGTGTGTGTGCTGTAGGTAAAGTCCTTGGAAGTGTAAGTGAGACTCGCAACTGTCAGACTTAACCATGCGTTATTACCTGAATCCGCAAGGTTGAGTTTTGCAGAGAAGTTATGAGCCAACTTCCCAGTACCCTACCTTATAGCCTAAGTATACTGTGATGCACTAGGGATACGCAGTAGGGTTCAGGGAGGAGGGCCGGATATTGGACGCTTGAGGAATTCTTTGTTGTCGACCTGCGAGGCAACAAGCACTCACTTTCAGCTTTTAAATCTAATTATAAAATTAGTTCTTCCCTCTACACATGTAAACCCCCTGCATTAGTGAACCACTTCTACCTGCGAGCTAAAGTTGTGAGGTACAGCGTCCTGGTATTCTTGTGTAGTGGATGTAGTGATGATGTTCTGTAGTGATGTACTTGCCGTAGTTTATTTCACAAAGCTCTTCAGAGATTGTTGTGCTAGGAAAACAAACATCACAAGTTGTAATGCACGCACATTAATTCTGCACTCACTATAATTATTACTTTGATAATAATACTTACTGTCAGTTTAACACCATATGTAGGAAAGTAGTATCTGCTTCTTATGATTACCCCCACTTTTTGCTGATGTCACACTGTTTTTGGACTAGTCTGACTGGGATCCTGCTATCCAGGACCCCAGTCTATCTGCTTTCTCCCTTAAATTGCTATGTATGTACTTTAGGTACACTCCAGATTGGATACTGGGGTGCCCTTATCAGTCCCTAGTATATGGTACACCATGTACCCAGGGCATAGGTACCCCAGAGGCCTCCCATGGGCTGAAGCATGTATTATGCCACCCCTGAGAGGCCATTCAAATTGACACGACAAGCCTGCTACAGCAGACTGTGTAAGCTGGTGCTTGCACCACTTACTTAAGATATAGGTTCACTATATCTATCTAAATCACTACACTTAAAAACCTATTAGTCACCCCTATGGCAGGCCTTATCAATCCTGAAGGCAGGGTGCTGGGTTTTACGTGAGAGGGTGCCCCTGCCTGAGCAGAGCCCCTCTGCAGCCTTCGGAGACCATTCTCCGGGGTTGTCTGTTATGCAGCCAGACATATAGGTCTAAGTACATTATAACCTCGCGGTAAATGCTAACTTTAAAACGGCTGCTTAGAAACATGTCGTGTTTGGTGTCAAACACCTTGGAATCATACCTCCAATGATTCCACCCTTCTAAAGGGACATATGTGTTTCACCGGTCTGCCCGGTACCAGCTTTCTCGACCTGGGCAGCACAAAATGGACGCTGCCAGCCACAGACACGATTCTGCTCTCCTGCTGCTGAGCCAAGCTCGAGCAGAGGAAGGCATGACAATAGGCATCCTGTCACAGGGAGGTGTGACCACCTCCCAGACAGGGTTTAGTGTATTGGGGCTGGGTGGGTGCACTCTGAGAGTGCCAGAAAGTCTGCACTGGGGCACATTGGGTGTCCCTGTGCATAGTCCAGCTCAAACCAGTTCTGGGAGCCATTGGCTCCTGCTCCGGCGCGAAACTGGACGAAGGACATGGGTGTAGCCACCCCTCTGTCCTGCCCCTCCCCTAGGAGGGTCCCTAGAATCTTTCCAACCCCTTCCCATGGGTATAAAGTGGGCTACCTGGCTACAGTACTTTAGATTTTACCTGGGCAACATTCTGCTAGGAAGAAACCAAGTACTTCGACTGCCTGCACAATGCTGGATGACTGAAGAATCTCCCTTGGAGTAAAGGAGTTACTCCCCTGCAGAAGCAGGCACCAAATACACATCTGACTGGTTTGCTTCTCCCAAGCTCCTGAGGACTCTGAAGATTTCAGCAACACAGGAGGTGGGTTCCCGAAGGTCCCTGAGGTCGATCTGCCCTCTCAGCAATTCTGAGACCAGTATCCCTCGTGGGAACCGTGCAACCCGAACCCCTGTGCACCGCGTACATTTGCAAGTGCATATGCTTGTTGGCGATCCCCGAGCTTGTGCATTGGACTCCGTGTAGTCCTGACCCTGAGCAGCATTTGCACCGAAGATTTCCGGCATCCACTCCGAGTGTCCTGTGGGCTGGTACTTTGCAAACTTGCTTGAGGTCTCCTCGCGATCCCTGGTCCATTGGCCTGTGGGTCCTGGCGAGGGTCACCTTGTTTGTTCTTGGGCTTTCCTGGTTGCTCCAGACGTGCCCTGACTCCCCATTGCTTGGAGAGTCCCCTGGACCTTGCTGGTCCACACCGTAACCTGTTTCTTCTGACCGCGTGGGTTGCATCTGCCAAGGCTTGTTGGTGCTCCAGCCGGACACCAACCCCTCAGCACTTGACATCCTTTGTGGGACAGCTCACCTCCAGAACTTGGTCATCCTCGACATCTCCTGGTCCCCGTGGCTGCAGAGTCAAGCAACCCCTCTTCACACCTGAAGCACGCAACATCGGTGGGCATTCGACTACTGAGCCCCTGGTCACCTGAAGTGACCCAGACTCTCAATCAATCAATCATAGCATTTGTAGAGCGCACTACATACCCGTGAGGGTCTCAAGGCACTGAGGGGGGGAGGGGTGCTGCTACTGCTCGAAGAGCCAGGTCTTAAGGAGTCTTCTGAAGGTCAGCAGGTCTTGGGTCTGCCGTAGGCGGATGGGGAAGGTGTTCCAGGTTTTGGCGGCGAGGTGGGAGAAGGATCTGCCGCCGGAGGTCGCTCTTCGGATGCGGGGTATTGTGGCGAGGGCGAGGTCGGCAGAGCGAAGCTGGCGGGCGGGGGTGTAGAGGCTGAGTCGTCTGTTGAGGTACGCAGGTCCGGTGTTGTGCAGTGCCTTGTGTGCGTGGGTGAGGAGCTTGAAGGTTATCCTCTTGTTGACGGGGAGCCAGTGCAGGTTTCTCAGGTGAGGGGTGATGTGGCTGCAGCGAGGGATGTCGAGGATCAGGCGTGCAGAGGCGTTCTGGATGCGTTGCAGCCGTTTCAGGAGTTTGGCAGAGGCTCCAGCGTAGAGGGCGTTTCCGTAGTCCAGCCTGCTGCTGACGAGGGCCTGGGTGACCGTTCTTCTCGTTTCGGTGGGGATCCACTTGTAGATCTTGCGGAGCATGCGGAGGGTGTTGAAGCAGGCGGAAGAGACGGCGTTGACCTGCTTAGTCATGGAGAGGGTGGAGTCGAGGATGACTCCTAGGTTGCATGCGTGGTCGGTGGGTATTGGGGCTGCTCCCATTGCGGTCGGCCACCAGGAGTCGTCCCAGGCCGAGGGGGTGGATCCGAGGATGAGGACCTCCGTCTTGTCAGAGTTCAGCTTCAGTCGGCTGTTCCTCATCCATTAGGCGACGGCCTTCATTCCTTCGTGGAGGTTTGTTTTGGCAGTGTGGGGGTCTTTGGTGAGGGAGAGAATAAGCTGGGTGTCATCGGCATAAGAGATGATGTTGAGGTCGTGCAGTCGGGCGACATGGGCGAGTGGTGCCATGTAGATGTTGAACAGCGTTGGGCTGAGGGATGAGCCCTGGGGTATGCCGTAGATGATCTCAGTGGCCTTTGGAGCGGAAGGGGGGGAGGCGGACGCTCTGTGTTCTGCCGGAGAGGAAGGAGGTGGTCCAGTCCAGGGCCTTCTCTTGGATTCCGGCGTCATGGAGGCGTGTGCGTAGTGTGTGGTGGCATACCGTGTCGAAGGCGGCTGACAGGTCCAGGAGGATGAGGGCCGCGGTCTCTCCGTTGTCTAGCAGGGTCCTGATGTCATCGGTGGCGGCAATGAGGGCAGTTTCGGTGCTGTGGTTGCTGCGAAACCCGGACTGGGACGGGTCCAGGATGCTGTTCTCCTCGAGGTAGCGGGTCAGTTGTTTGTTGACGGTCTTCTCGATGACCTTCGCCGGGAACGGGAGTAGGGAGATGGGCCGGAAGTTCTTGAGGTCCTTGGGGTCCGCCTTGGGTTTCTTGAGTAAGGCGTTGATCTCGGCGTGCTTCCAGCTATCCGGGAAGGTTGCTGTCTCGAAGGAGATGTTGATGGCTTTCCGGAGATGGGGTGCGATGGTGTTGCTGGATGTGTTGAAGATGTGGTGTGGGCATGGGTCTGACGGAGATCCGGAGTGGATGGTGTTCATGATCTTGATGGTGTCATCGTCGTTTATGTTGGTCCAGGAGAGCAGGCGGTTGGTGCGGATGTTGGTCTTGGGGGCGGGGATCTCAGTGGTTGTCGGGGCGATCGTGGTGTTGAAGCTGTCGTGGATGTCAGCGATCTTGCGATGGAAGAAGGCGGCCAACGAGTAGCATAGGTCTTGCGAAGCTGGGATGTCGTTGGTGTTGGAGCTGGGGTTAGAGAGTTCCTTCACGATGTTGAAGAGCTCTTTGCTGTTGTGTGCGTTGTTGTCTAGGCGGTCTTTGAAGGAGGCCCTTTTGGCGGATCTGATGAGGTGATGGTGTCTACGTGTGGCGTTCTTGTGGGCTGCGTAGCTGTCCGATGTTTGTTCGCAGTGCCAGTTCTTCTCTAACTTTCGGCAGGTTTGCTTGGAGGCCCGGAGGTCTTCAGTGAACCAGCTGGCTTTCTTGCTGGTGTGGCTGTTGGCGGGTTTCTTGAGCGGGGCGAGGGTGTTGGCGCAGTCGTCGATCCACTGTCTGAGGTTGCGGGCGGTGGTGTCGGGGTCGGTGGGGTCGGCTGGTGGGCACCGGGCTAGGGTGGTGGTTAGCTGGTCTTCGGTGACTTTGCTCCAGCAGCGGCGAGGCATCTGTTGGGTGCGATGGTGCGTGGTGGCTTTCTGGAAGGTGAAGTGGATGCAGCGATGGTCGGTCCAGTGGAGTTCGGTGGTGTGACTGAAGGTGACGTGGGAGCTTGCGGAGAAGATGGGGTCAAGCGTGTGGCCGGCGGAGTGGGTGGGAGTTGTGACGAGTTGTCTGAGTCCGAGGTTGGCGATCAGGGTGGTAGAGTTGGTGTCGTTGTTGTTCTCGAGGTGGAAGTTCAGGTCCCCGAGGAGGATGTAGTCCGTGGAGGCGAGGGCGTGAGGGCTGACGAAGTCGGTGATGGAGTCGCTGAACTGTGGCCGAGGTCCGGGGGGTCTGCAGACGAGGGTTCCTCTGAGGGTGGTGTTGGGGTCGGTGTGGATCTGGAAGTGCAGGTGTTCGGCGGTGCTGAGGGTGTCGTCGTTGTTGGTCGAGACTCTGAGAGTGTTCCTGTGGACGATGGCGATTCCTCCTCCTACTCCGTTGGTGCGGTCCCTGCGGGAGATCTTGTAGCCTTCCGGGATGGCAATGACGATGTCGGGTGCCGAGGAGGGGTTCAGCCAGGTCTCCGTCAGGAATGCGACGTCAGGGGAGGTTGAGTCTAGTAGGTCCCAGAGTTTGACGGCGTGTTTGCGGGCGGAGCGGGTGTTGAGAAGAATGCAACTGAGGTGGTTGGGTTTGTTCCTGGTCGGCGGGTTGTTGGGCTGGGTGCTGGTGAAGCTGCAGTTCCGGCAGGAGAAGGGTCCGTGGGTGCGCTTCGGGGCAGCCAGGAAGCAGGTGCGCGATCGTCGTCCGGTGTTGAGTACGTGGAGGGTGCTGGAGTCGTAGCGGAGCTGGATGTCGTGGCGGTCGAGGGGACCAGGGGTTCTGAAGCTGGGCGCGGTCCAGGCGCGGATGGGCGCAGACGGGCTTGCCTTAGGCACGCCTTCGGCGCGCCAGCGGCGCGGCCGCACAGCGGCCGCCATATATGGGGAGGTGGGAGGGAGGAGCAGCTGGGAGGCGGGAGGCAGGGGCAGCGAATGGGCGGTCAGGGGGGCGGGGACGCAGCGGCTGGAGCGGGAGCGGTGAGGGGCAACGAGGGGAACAGAAGGCAAAACGGGCTCAAAAACACGGGGGCAACGAGGGGTACAGAAGGCAAAAATAGGCACAGAAGGCACAGAAATACAGGGGCAACGAGGGGAACAGAAGGCAAAACGGGCTCAGAAACACGGGGGCAACGAGGGGTACAGAAGGCAAAAATGGGCACAGAAGGCACAAAAATACAGGGGCCACGAGGGGAACAGAAGGCAAAAATGGGCACAGAAGGCACAGAAATACAGGGGCAACGAGGGGAACAGAAGGCAAAACGGGCTCAGATACACGGGGGCAACGAGGGGTACAGAAGGCAAAAATGGGCACAGAAGGCACAAAAATACAGGGGCAACGAGGGGAACAGAAGGCAAAAATGGGCACAGAAGGCACAGAAATACAGGGGCAACGAGGGGAACAGAAGGCAAAATGGGCTCAGAAACACGGGGGCAACGAGGGGTACAGAAGGCAAAAATGGGCACAGAAGGCACAAAAATACAGGGGCAACGAGGGGAACAGAAGACAAACATGGGCACAGAAGGCACAGAAATACAGGGGCAACGAGGGGAACAGAAGGCAAAACGGGCTCAGAAACACGGGGGCAACGAGGGGTACAGAAGGCAAAAATGGGCACAGAAGGCACAAAAATACAGGGGCAATGAGGGGAACAGAAAGCAAAAATGGGCACAGAAGGCACAGAAATACAGGGGCAACGAGGGGAACAGAAGGAAAAACGGGCTCAAAAACACGGGGGCAACGAGGGGTACAGAAGGCAAAAATGGGCACAGAAGGCACAGAAATACAGGGGCAATGAGGGGAACAGAAGGCAAAACGGGCTCAAACACACGGGGGCAACGAGGGGAACAGAAGGCAAACAGTAAAGGCAAACAGTAAAGTAAAGGCAAAAAAGGCAAATAAGGATACAATAAGGCAGACAATCAGGGCAAGCAAAGAGATACAAACCTACGGCCTACCACTGGCCAACAGGGATGAGGCGCAGGTGGTAGCCTGCGGGTGGAGGAGGGCCTCGAACTTCCTCAGCAGCGGCAGCTGGGGCAGGGACACACAGGCAGAGCTGTGCGGAGGGGGAGCGACCTACCAAGCAGGGTCAAGGGTCGCTCTCCTCACCGCGCAGCGGCCGCCATATATGGGGAGGTGGGAGGGAGGAGCAGCTGGGAGGCGGGAGGCAGGGGCAGCGAATGGGCGGTCAGGGGGGCGGGGCCGCAGGGGACGCAGCGGCTGGAGCGGGAGCGGTGAGGGGCAACGAGGGGAACAGAAGGCAAAACGGGCTCAAAAACACGGTGGCAACGAGGGGTACAGAAGGCAAAAATGGGCACAGAAGGCACAGAAATACAGGGGCAACGAGGGGAACAGAAGGCAAAACGGGCTCAGAAACACAGGGGCAACGAGGGGTACAGAAGACAAAAATGGGCACAGAAGGCACAAAAATACAGGGGCAACGAGGGGAACAGAAGGCAAAAATGGGCACAGAAGGCACAGAAATACAGGGGCAACGAGGGGAACAGAAGGCAAAACGGGCTCAGATACACGGGGGCAACGAGGGGTACAGAAGGCAAAAATGGGCACAGAAGGCACAAAAATACAGGGGCAACGAGGGGAACAGAAGGCAAAAATGGGCACAGAAGGCACAGAAATACAGGTGCAACGAGGGGAACAGAAGGCAAAACGTGCTCAGAAACATGGGGGCAACGAGGGGTACAGAAGGCAAAAATGGGCACAGAAGGCACAAAAATACAGGGGCAACGAGGGGAACAGAAAGCAAAAATGGGCACAGAAGACACAGAAATACAGGGGCAACGAGGGGAACAGAAGGAAAAACGGGCTCAAAAACACGGGGGCAACGAGGGGTACAGAAGGCAAAAATGGGCACAGAAGGCACAGAAATACAGGGGCAACAAGGGGAACAGAAGGCAAAATGGGCTCAAACACACGGGGGCAACGAGGGGAACAGAAGGCAAACAGTAAAGTAAAGGCAAAAAAGGCAAATAAGGATACAATAAGGCAGACAATCACGGCAAGCAAAGAGATACAAACCTACGGCCTACCACTGGCCACCAGGGATGAGGCGCAGGTGGTAGCATGCGGGTGGAGGAGGGCCTCGAACTTCCTCAGCAGCGGCAGCTGGGGCAGGGACACACAGGCGGAGCTGTGCGGAGGGGGAGCGACCTACCAAGCAGGGTCAAGACTCTGTCCCCTCTGCTTTTAGGTTCCTCTCATCTCGAATCCAGGCTTGGATTCCACCGGACACTCTTCGCCCTCCTAGCAGCAGGACTTCTTTGCACTCCTCCATTGAAAACGACGAAGGGTTCCGACACCACTTGACCCCTATGCACCCGGCTACTGTGGGTTAGTTAACACGGGTACCTCAGTACTCACTGGTGGGCTGGCCTTAGAACCTCCTATGTTCCAAAGGGTTTGCTCGAAGTCCTCGTAGAAGTGTCCTTAACTTGTAATTTTGCAACCGCGACTTTCCCATAGAGTTGCACGGAACACGCGGTCGTGTTCCCACACTGTACCCGTCCTCCGTGGGCTCCCTGTGTCACTCCTATGGGTGGTTCCTTGGGGTCCCAGCGATTCTACGTGCTCTAGGCACTGTGTCTAGTTAAGTCGTGATTGTTATACCATTTTTTTTAGTATATGGTTCGGTCTTCCCCTGGAGCCCGCTGTGTATTTTGCTACTTACGAATGTTCTATTGATTTAGTATTGTGTGCTCTGTGCCCTAGTCTTGTGTAGAGACTAGTAGAGAGTGTTATATTAATAAATACATATTTTTATATAACTACTGTGTGGTTCTCCTTTCATTTAGTCATTCAGGAGGTGATGTTCTGGTAAAACAAGCTGCTTTACATTCCTTCAAGATTAAGCCTGAAGACTGCTCTCCACTGCTACCACTAGGATAGCTTTCTAAAGGTTATCTTTGACCTCCTACACCATAAGGGTCGTGTGGACTGGTACAAGGTGCCCACTTTAATTAGTGGGCAGCATATACCAGGCCACCTTCTCACACCATACTTCTGTATCCACCAATAATCTAAGTTCTTTACATAAGGAAACAAATACAATTGCTACAAAATTAGTTATACAGATTCTGCCTTTGGGTTTCTTAATGTCCTTTAAAAGTCTCTTCTTTAAATCAACTGTCTTTTCTTAAAAGCAATCTTTAAAAAGAAAGTTCCAAAAATTAGTTTGTGTTCCTTTATTAACACTAGGACTTTAAAAGCAATGCTTTCTTGCGTAGGGCGCCATAAACATTAAGCATTTGTACTTAGCTTTCTATCTTTGTACTCAGGATCGACGTCGAGATGGAATGGGGAAGCTAAAAATAGACAGAGGGATCGCTGCATCAACTTCCAGGAAAGCGTCCTTGACTACCGACTCTTCCTGAAGACGACCGTAAGGCTAAGCACCTTCCAGAACCGGGGTGTAGCCTTAAGTAGCTGTGCCACTCCCAAGATGGCCACCATGCCGACACACGCACAGCGTTGCGTGGCGTTGCTAAGGGCCATTCCTCACTGTCAATGCTTCGATGCAGACACGTGTAACTCGACCGGCTCGAGTTCACACGTTTCTTTTCTTTTGTCTACAAATCTTTATGCCTATCAGCAAGCCCTGAATTCTGTGTACAATAACTAAATATCGGAGTGAATACGAAATAGTAGGAGTATAAGTTTGACTTTAAACATACATTACAAGGTTCATGAAATCATTTGACTTTACACATTCATTACAAGGTTCATGAAATCATAACATACTTATGCATATGTAAAACAACACCATTCACATATACGGTTGTGCTGGTTGCACAGGACAGGGTGGGTTTTTTATGGACATGTCTAATCATTTGGATTTATATTCATTCCCTTGATTAATTTACCTGACAGTGCCTTACAATCTAGGTGGGCAAACGTGACAGTACCCCCTTCTCAAAATCCCCCTAAAATCAAGGGAAACGGCTTTGGTTTATCAGGACAATGTCTATGAAAAGCTTTAACAAGTCATGGGGCATTTTTTAAATGAGCCATATGTTCCCAGGAACGTTCTTCGGGTCCATAACCTTTCCAATCCACTAGGTAATATAATTTACCACGCACTCTCTTGGAATCAATCACAGATCGTACTTCGAACTCGGGTATTCCTTCTATATCAATTGGAGATGGTGGTGTAGATTTACGAGTCATGGGATGGTACAGTTTTAAAAGAGATACATGGAGTACTGGATGAATACGGTATTGTAATGGTAACTTTAATTTTTAGCCACTGGATTAATTATCTTTTGGATAGGAAACGGTCCTATAAATCGAGGACTCAACTTTCTATTGCCTTTAAGGCGCAAATGTTTTGTGGACAACCACACCACCTTGTCTCCTATAGAATAAAGTGATTGTGGGGTGCGATGTATATCTGCCAGACATTTCTGATTTTCCTTGGCTTTTGCCAATTGAAACTGTGCTTGTTTGTGAATGGAAGTTCATTTAGTCACATACTCATCAACGGGCGTATTTGTTATGTTAGATAGAGTCTTCCCAGGAATGTTCTTTGGATGAAATCCCTGTGCATAAAAAAATGGAGACATACCTGTAGATGAATGTTCAATATTGTTATAAGCGAATTCTAAGGCCCATAAAATGTCTAACCATTCTTGGTCACATTCTGTTAACACACAACGTAAGTATTGTTAAATAGTTTGGTTGGTGCGTTCTGTTAAACCATCTGTTTGAGGGTGATAACTCAAAGATGTGCGCACTTCCATATTTAATGATTTACTCAAATTTTGCCAAAAATGGGAAACAAATTGGGGACCTCGATCGGAAATGACAATGGAGGGAATTCCATGTAAACGAATGATATTGTGCGTGAACACTTGTGCCAATTCTGCTGCAGAAGGGAGTTTCTTTAATGGTATGAAGTGAACCATACGTGTGAAATGATCGACTATAGTTAAAATGGTGTTATAGCTTGTAGTGGTAATAGGAAGTTCAACAATAAAATCAACATATATTGTGTGCCACGGTTGTGGAGAAATTGGCAAAGTTTGTAATAAACCGCTAGGGGCTTGATGAGAGGTTTTATTTTGGATACATACGGCACAAGTCTCGACATAATTTTGAATGTCATGAAACATGGAAGGCCACCAAAAACTACGTTTGATTAACTGGTAAGTTTTTGTAACACCTGTATGTGCTGATAATGGAGCATCATGATGGAACTTCATCACATTATCTTGTAATCTTTTTGATGGTACAAACAGTTGTTTACTCATCCACAATAGTTCGTCTTTCCAGAGGAGCGAAGGATACACTTCTTGCCATTCTTGTAATGATTTTGTCTTTAATTCTAACTGTATTTCCTGTGTCAAATCCTTATTAGAGATACTGGCTTGCAAACAATGAGATGGAAGAATTGTCTGTGAAGCTTTTTGTTCATCACAAATGTCATCATCTATGCCAATACGAGACAAAGCATCAGCTTTGTTATTTTCTTTTCCTGGACGATAAGTGATAATGAAGTTGTAATCGTTAAAAAATAGTGTCCAGCGAAGTTGTCGAGCAGATAGAGCCTTAACAGATCGTAAAATTTGAAGGTTCCGATGATCTGTATAGATTGTGATCGGATGTCTTGCCCCTAACAAGTAGCGACGCCATTCTTCAAACAGAGCTTTAATGGCCAATAATTCCCTATCTGCTATGGCATAATTTATCTCAGCAGGTAATAATTTTCTAGAATAGTAAGCTATGGGATGCATTTGCCCAGTGTCTTTATTTCTTTATGATAAAATGCCCCCTATAGCAAATTGTGAAGCATCTGCTTCAACAATAAATGGACGGGAAGGATCAGGATGCATGAGAATAGGTGCAGAAGTGAATTGTGCTTTTAATTCTCGAAAGGCTTTTTCTGCTAGATCATTCCACTCAAACTTAACTCCTTTATGGAATAATTTGGCAATTGGGGTAATTATTTTGGAAAAATCACAGATAAAACTCCTGTAAAAATTCACAAATCCTAAAAAAACTTTGGATCTGTTTAATTGAAAAGGGACTTGGCCAATTAAGGACTGCTTCTATCTTTTTTGGGTCCATTTCTATTTCAGTGGGGCTGATGATATATCCTTAAAAATCAACTTTGGATGTGTGGGACATGCTTTTTTCTAATTTTAAGTATAAAGAATTTTTTAATAGCTTTTGAAGAATGGCTCGCCTTTGTTGCACATGTTCAGTTAGTGACTTAGAGTATATGAGTATATCATCAATATACACCACACAACAAATGTCGAGAAAATCTCTTAACACAATTTATAAGAAACTGAAATGCAGCAGGAGCGTTGTAGAGTCCGAAGGGCATGACTTGGTATTCAAAAAGGCCGAATTTTCTACAAAATTCAGTTTTCCATTCAACGCCCTCACGAACTCGCATCAGATGGTAGGCTCTGCGCAAATCAAGTTTAGTATAAATGGTGGTGTCCTTTATTTGGTCAAATAGAGTTGGTATTAAGGGGAGTAGGTAACGTTTTTTTATTGTAACGTTGTTTAAAGCGCGATAATCAATACACAGGCGCAGCTCTCCCCCTTTTTTTGGTATAAAAAAAGAGGAGAGGATACAGGAGGTTTGGAATGCCTGATAAAACCATTGTCCAGATATTCATCTAAGTAAGTTCGTAAATGCTCATTTTCCTTTTCTGTGAGAGCGTATATACGACTACACGGTAGGGTGGCCGCAGGAACTAAATCTATTCGACAATCATAATCCCTATGGGGTGGTATTGTGTTTGCCTTTTGTTTGTCGAATACGTCAGATAGGTCAGAATATTCCTCGGGTACACCTTCTAGAAGTAATATACTCTTGGATTCTTTTGGAAAATTGTATCTTTGCACTTCATGTGTAATCACATTATGTTGTAAGCAAGATTGTCTGCAATGACTAGAACTAAATAACACTGTCTTCTTAATCCAGTCTATTTTGGGGTTGTGTTGAACCAACCATTGTATTCCTAATATAAGGCGAAATTGTGGTGCATCTATTACATCAAATTTTATGTGTTCACTATGGTCCTTAGAACATATCATAACAAGATCTTCAGTATGATATTGTATTGGCCCTGAAGTCAATTCCTTTCCATCTACTGCCCTTACTATTTCTGGTTTATTCTTTAATAAAGTTTTTAATTCTAATTCTTGAAGAAACTGTGTATCAATAAAATTACCAGTAGCGCTGGAATCTATTAGTGCGTTTACTGACCACGTTTTTGTGGTATTACTTTGTGCATGTAACGTCACTCGAATACTAAGATGGCGAGTAAATATTTCAGGAGCGGTGGAGGCCAAACTAGAGGCATCACTCGACAAACTGACCTCGTCTTCTGTCGAGCTTATTAGTTTTCCGATTGTTGTACAACAACCGCATCTGCGATCCTAGACTTACTCTTATTCGGACGAGTAGGACATTCTTTTACAAAATGTTCAGTTTTACCACAGTATAAACACTGATTCAACTTTCTACGTTGATCTTTTTCTTCCTTAGTAAGGGGTCCCCTAATTGTTCCAATTTGCATTGGTTACCCCAAATCTGTTTTTACATTAGAGTCAGTCTTGTTAGTACTTTTTTCTTTAAACATAATGACCTTATGTTCTGTCCTGCCTCGTTCACCTTTTCGTTCCAATAAACGATGGTTTAATTTCACCACCAGATCAATAAAATCACTACAATTATCTGATGGATCCAAGATTTGTGTTACCATATCCTTTAATTCGTCTCGTAATCCTCTATAAAAGAGTGACACTCTTTTTTCTTCTGGCCATTCTGCTTCTATCACTAACCTATTAAAAGTAGCAATATAATGAAGCAAATTAGAGAAGCCCTTTCATTTAATTAAGTAACTCATTATCTGCTGTTTGCACAAAAACATGTTTGGCAAATAATTGTTTCATTGTTTCTTTGAACAGTCCAAAATTATACAAAATCGGGTCATCTTTTCTATTAAAGGTACTGACCATAATGCTGTGTCTCCCCTTAGGTAAGACAAAATAAAGGCGATCTTGGAGGAATCATCTGGAAAAGCTGTGGGTGTTGCGATAAAATGTAGATGACATTGATTCAGGAAAATAGTAAACTTATTAATATCCCCATGGAACCTTTCGGGAGGTGCTAATGGGACTGGAGTTGGAGTGACTACCTGAATTTGCGTAGGAGGAGTAGCATTCTCAAAAGTTTGTGTCATATGTTCAAAACTAGGTGGCTTAAGGATTGTTTTTTGTGTCGAAGGGACACTCCAAGTGGGGCGAGTTTGCATATTAGTTTGTAAAGCTGAAAGGTCTCTGCGCAAGGCTGCATTCTCAGATCTAATTTCAGCTAACACTGTGGCTATGTCCTGAAGAGAAATTTGCTGAGCTTGATCCATAATGTCTGGGGGAAACTTTTGTCGTGGGCTTAGCCTTCTGTCAGACTTAACCATGCATTCTTACCAGAATCCGCAAGGTTGAGTTTCGCAGAGACGTTATGAACAAACTTCCCAGTACCCTACCTTATAGAATAAGTATACTGTGATGCACTAGGGATACGCAGTAGTGTTCAGGGAGGAGGGCCGGATATTGGACGCTTGAGGAATTCTTTGTTGTCGACCTGCGAGGCAACAAGAACTCACTTTCAGCTTTTAAATCTAATTATAAAATTAGTTGTTCCCTCTACACATGTAAACCCCCTGCATGAGTGAACCACTTCTACCTGTGAGCTAAATTTGTTAGGTACAGCGTCCTGGTATTCTTGTGTAGTGGATGTAGTGATGATGTTCTGTAGTGATGTACTCAGCATAGTTTATTTCACTAAGCTCTTCAGAGATTGTTGTGCTAGGAAAACAAACATCACAAGTTGTAATGCACGCACATTAATTCCGCACTCACTATAATCATTACTTTGATAATAATACTTACTGTCAGTTTAACACCATAATTCTGTATCCACCAATAATCTAAGTTCTTTACATAAGGAAACAAATACAATTGCAACTAAATTAGTTATACAGATTCTGCCTTTGGGTTTCTTAGGGTTTCTTAATGTCCTTTAAAAGTCTCTTCTTTAAATCAACTGTCTCTTCTTAAAAGCAATATTTAAAAAGAAAGTTCCAAAAATTAGTTTGTGTTCCTTTAATTACACTTGGACTTTAAAAGCAACGCTTTCTTGCATAGGGCGCCATAAATATTAAGCATTTGTACTTAGCTTTCTAACTGTGTCCTCAGGATCGACGTCGAGATGGATTGGGAAAGCTAAAAATAGACCGAGGGATCGCCGCATCAATTTCCAGGAAAGTGTCCTTGACTACCGACTCCTCCTGAAGACGACCAGAAGGCTAAGCACCTTCCAGAACCGGGGTGTAGCCTTAAGTAGCTGTGCCACACCCAAGATGGCCACCACGCCGACGCATGCACAGCATTGCGTGGCGTTGCTAAGGGCCATTCCTCACTGTCAATGCTTCGATGCAGACGCGTGTAACTCAAACGGCTCGAGTTCACACGTGTTTCTTTCTTTTGTCTTCAAATCTTTATGCCTATCAGCAAGTCCTGAATTCTGTGTACAATAACTAAAAATCTGAGTGAATACGAAATAGTAGGAGTATAAGTTTGACTTTAAACATACACTACAAGGTTCATGAAATCATTTGACTTTACACATTCATTACAAGGTTCATGAAATCATAACATACTTATGCATATGTAAAACAACACCATTCACATATACGGTCGTGCTGGTTGCACGGGACAGGGGTGGGTTTTTTATGGAAATGTCTAATCATTTGGATTTATATTAATCCCCTTGATTAATTTACCTGGCAGTGCCTTACAATCTAGGTGGGCAAACGTGACAGCAACAGTTCCTCCCAACCTATCCTGTCTACACCGAAGCCTCCTTTGTGTTACTGACTGAAAGCAATACACAAACCCCTGCAGCAAAGCTGTTCACAGTCATGTGACACAGGACACTGACAATGCACAAATGATTGGGACAAGAAAATGCCAACTTTCTAAACGG
Source organism: Calotriton arnoldi (assembly GCA_963921515.1). Taxonomy (NCBI): domain Eukaryota; kingdom Metazoa; phylum Chordata; class Amphibia; order Caudata; family Salamandridae; genus Calotriton; species Calotriton arnoldi. The sequence goes on along the minus strand of CAWUFW010006037.1, from coordinate 336,699 downwards.
TAAAGAGGATTTAAATTACAATTCATTTGAGTGTAAACAGCATATCTCTATCTGCTCCCAATCCAAAGTTCGCACATATTAAATGTAATATGGAAACCCAGTGTTAGTCAGTAGGAGAGACATACCTTACAATAGTGAAAAAGGACTCTAGCAGGTTCTCCCTGCCAGGACATATTAAACTTAACTGCCCATGTCCTACTTTTTTAATATAGTGCACCCTGCTCTAAAAGCCTTTAGGGCCGTACCTTAGGGGTGACTTATAAGTATTAAAAAAGGGAAGGTTTAGGCCTGGCAAAAGATTTGTCAGGTCAAAACAGAAGTGTAAAACTACACAACAGGTTGCAGTGGCAGGCCCAAAATATTTTTTAGAATGCTACTTTAGTGAGTGGCACAATGAGTGCTGCAGCCCACTAGTAGCATTTCATTTACAGGCCCTAGGTACATTTAGTGCCATTAAATAGGAATAACAGGTAAATAACATGTACCAATCAGGTAAATCCCAATTGTACCATGCTTTAGGGAGAGAGCAGAAACACTTAACCACTCGTTAGCAGGAACAAAGTGCACAGACTCCTAATGCAACAGAAGGTAAAACGGTGGGGGTGAACCTGCAAAAAGGGCCAGGTCAAACAGGGGCACATAGTGCTTAAGCCCTGATAATAATTTTTACCTAAAGGGTATCTAGTCTAGGTTTGTGTCCTATTACCCACTTTTTGGGGATTCTAAAGTTACCCAGGATTTGTGTATTACACTGGAGAGAACCCGGAAAATAACCAAAATATTGCAAAAGCTTGTTTTTTGGGGGGAAATGGAAAAAGTGATTTGCAAGAAAACATTTTTTTTCTACAAATGGCATCAACAAAAGGTTTGCTGTGCCAAGATCACCATCTTCCCAACTTTTAGGATCAAGCAGAGATGTAAAAAAATATTTTTTTGCCACCCTTTTGTGTTTTTCTAAGCAGTAGTTGAATTTTCCTATTTTTGTGAGTTCTACCTACTTGTAGGTAGTGGTGGAGACAAGTGTAAAACCCAGTTTACAAATATTCTAAATTCAACAAGGGATCATTTGTGTATATTGCAAATGTTTTTAAAAAAGAAAATAATTGTTGAAATAGAAAATAAAGTAAAACAAATATGAAAAATGGAAGTGGGTGACAACATTTTCATCTGTAATTTCTTGCCCTGATAGATGATTTACAAATTGAATTCAATTTTACCTCTAAAAAGACCCTGCTGGTCACAAGAATATATAATGTTTTTTGGTTGTCTAAAAACACGCTACACCCAGAAGCAATAACTAAGGTGCAGCTTATAATGATGTTTCATTGTTTACCGAGCATGCAGTGTTTGGACAAAATATTGAGTTAAAAATATTGTGCAGACAAAATATTGTGTCAAGAATATCGAGGACACAAATATCATCAGGGTAAGTTTCTATGGGTAAGCAAAGATTTACTATGCATACCTCCACATATATGTACCTTGACAATATATTTGTTTATAGATATATATCTTCAAGGTATGTAGATGTGGAGTTAAGAATAGTAAATATAAACTTACCTATTTGCACTTACCTTCTTGATATTTTGGTCGTCGATATTTTTGACACAATATTCTGTCCACATGATATTTTTAGCTTCAATATTTTTTCAGACAACCATGAGGCAACTCATGTGATGAAATCTAGTGAATTAAAAATGGGTATGCAGAAAAACTATGGGGCAGATTTACAAGCCCCTTGCGCCACTTTTGCGCCGCCATTGCGTCACTTTTGTGACGCAGCGGCGACGCAAACCATGCGCCACGTTGCGCATTATTTATAACGTGACGCATCTAGGGAGATGCGTCACGTTGTAAAGCCCTGCGCCACATGAAACCTGCGTCAGGTTTCATGTGGGCGTTTCCTCGCAGGGTGGGCGTTCCATCGCAGGAAAGCCTCGTAAAAGTGACGCAGTGAAATCTACAAGATTTCACTGCTTCACTTTTCCGACGCCGCTGCGACAAATCCTTACGCCTGCTTCAAGCAGGCGTAAGGAGTGACGCACCACGTTAGGTATGGGCGGCCCCTGTGCATTGCAGGAGCCGCGTCGCGTTTGCGACACGACTCCAGCAATGCGCCGCCCTACGCCACAGGATGCGACACGCATCGGCCTTTCCTTGCGCCACAGTGCGCCGCATTGTAAATGCGGCGCATCCGTGGTGGCGCAAGGAGAGAATTGCGTGTCGCATCTATTCTGGCGCATCCCTGCTGATTTGCAGGGATGCGCCAGAAGTTGTAAATCTGCCCCTATGCATTTTGTAAATATACCCAAGATACTGGAAGCCAGATTTCCTAACTTTTTAGGCAATGCAGCACAGCAAATAAAGTTGCTGTGCTGCATTGAGTGAATGGGAGAGAGCAGAACAGTGCCATATTTACTAAGACATTGAGTTGTGTTCCTCTCTTCCTGCTCTGGCTCATTATAGACTGCCATGTGCCAATGCACACACCCTTGTAGCACAATGCAAAGATGAGCGATGTCAAGCTTAGGTTTAGTACTGAAAGCAGGCCCTTCCAGTACAAAATATAGTGCTTAAACATAGTTTAACAGTTTTCCCAGTTTCTTGGTTGAGCATGCAACACCCAGAGCCAACAACTGAGCTGCAGCTTATAATGATATTTCTTTCTGTACTGACCGTGGAGCAATTCATGTGGTAAAATCTAATGAATGAAAAATGGGTATGAGGGAAATCTATGCATTTTTTAAATATGCCGAAGATACTGAGAGCCAGATTTACTAACTTTTCACCCAACTCAACGCAGCAACCAAAGTTTTTGCACTGCTTTGTATGAATGGGAGAGAGCAGAACAGTACCATATCTACTAAGAACATTTTAGGCTGCCATGCGTCATCGCAAAAAACCCTTATACCATAGTGCCAGGGTGTGTGCGTGATGTCATGCATAGATGTCGTACATTAAAGGGGCCCTTCCAGTACAAAAAACTGCTGAGACATAGCGTAACAACTTTACCCCTTGCTATGTGTGCTGCACAATGTAGCACAAATGCAAAGTTGGAAGAGTTTTGAGAAACATAAACATTTCTCTCTGTTTATGCCACACTCAAAGAGGTGCTATACAGCCTGATGACTGTGAGGGACACCCTTACCCTTCTACCCACCACAGTGTAGTTATAGTTCGGAAATGCTTTTTCGGTTTTACTATATCTTTGGCACTGTTCAACGAATCTTCACAAAACTTTCCAAAAATAAGTTCATCCACCTTAGCTTCCTCATGGAAAGTTTTGGGGTGATCGTCAAGCGAGGGCCAAGAAAAAGGGGTGTCCCAAAATACGTTTTTCCCATTTTGCACAGGTTAAATTGAACAACGATAATGCAAAAACGGCTGAACGTAATTACACCAAATTTGGCAGAAAGCTAGCTCTTGGTCCAGAAAGCGTACTTGTTGTGATTTCCATTCAGTAGTTTTTGAGAAACTAAGCTTTAGCTTTTACGAATATATAGAGACGTGGAGCATCCATGGACCAAGAGATCGAAAGATAAGATATGATTGGCTGCCACCACATCAACTAAGATGAGGCAGCAGCCATTTTAGGACTCAAGGTATCAGTCCCCTGTCCTACAAAAAGCATTAAAAAACATATAGGAGTGCAGGGTTACACTGCCCCCTAAAACTGATTGGGGCCCATTGCCAAAAACGTAATTTGTTTTTTAAAGGTACCGTGGATTCGCGGAGGATCCGCGGATCTGCAGTCCAAACAAAAAACAAAAGGATAGGCTTCTGCCCATTTAAAAAATAAGTCACCTGGGGTGGGCCAGAGCTTGGGGCTCAGAAAAGTTATTTTTTGGGGAAGAGGCTATGTGGCCCCCATCCTCAAGCCTTTATTGATGATCATATGGGTTAAAACCACAAACTGGAGAGTTTTACCAATAATATGTTTATATGGAAACCTGCAGTTTAAAAATGAATGGTTCAAAAGTCATTATGCTAAAATTAAATGTTAAGTCTATTTGGGAATCAGAGTTGTCATTTTCTTTGTCACCCAAGTATGGAATAGGATGCGGTCTAAAATATTTATAACTTCTAGAGCAGCTAACACCACTCAAGCTCTGTATTTCATCTACTTTACTCCAGTCAAATGAAATAGTTGTTCAAACAATACACATGCTTCATAAGTTCTTGTGACTCTTCTGATGCATATTCAGTGCACATGCTTTTCTCAAGTAACATGTTCGTATTTTGGGGAATTTGGTTTGGGAAAAAGAGTATCTAACCAGCACACAAGCTTGTTCAAAGCATAAATTAAATATGTTGAAAATGCAATGCACAGTGAGGTGTTATCATTATACTCATGTGGGTAAGTGTGCCTCAGTGGCAAGTGTGCAGTGTGCCCCCCTTGGCTGGCTTGCTACCAATGGCTCGTATCAAAGGCCAACAAACAGAAAATATTAGCTATAACTTAAAAACAAATACTTTAATAGTTACATAACAAATGAACAACATTAAATGAGTGTCCAGGAGGCAATCAAAATCAGATGGACAGAAGATAGTGTATAGTGTAAGAGACACAGACGAAATGCCTCTCCTTCTCCTTCCTGGCCCCTAAGCTCTGGAATCAACTACTGTATCATATTAGAGGTGCTACATCTGAGAATGTCTTTAAGAGTCTTTTAAAGGCCCACTTATTTAGAGAGACCTAACGTCTGATGGTCTCTCCTCCTGCCCACTCTCATAACTGTGTATTACTTTTTTCCAGCACCAGGACGCTCCTTGTGGAGCAGCTGTTTTGCGCTATATAAGTCTTTTTCATTTATTAATTTTTTTTCATGCCTCTTGCAAAAACATTTGCCAGATTTGCCAAAGCAACTGAGGAATGCTAGTGTACAGACCATGGTGTTGTTTTGGAAAAGTTGAAGGCCTTCTATGGTACGAGGGTACATACTCTAAAAGATATCTCAGTCAACTAATACATCCACTGATGGTTAAAGGTTCAAATCCCAGTTGGTCTAGTCAGACTTTCATACTCATGAGGTTGATAAAATGAAGAACATTGAGCTGTGTAACAAAAACATCTGTTATGTAGCACAAGATAGCCTTCATTGTGAACGTGAGCTTTACAAACACGCTGTGTATATTAAAAGAAATCACATCATACTCTAGCCCATTATTTTTGTGATATTCTAACCAACACTATAGCAGGTTTAGGGAATACCTGCTAAACTAATCCCTCCTGTTCATAATAAATATTAGTGAACAACCAAGAATAGTCCAACCGTACTCAAAGTAGCTATCTTCCCAGTGACCTTTATAGTATTAAGGAAAACGATACGTTTTCTTAAAATAATTCTCACCCACTAAAATGTCCCTTGTTGGCATGCTTCATCATCGGGTTCTTCCCGCCCACTGCAGGACGGAGCGTGCTACGACCGACGGAGACGTGGGAGCACTTTGTAGGGTGTGGACTATAAAGTGAATGGTGTTATAAGAGTGGGAGAGTCAGACAAGTGGGTTAAAAAATACCGGGCTATGAGGGAACCAAGATTTATTTAATCCTGTAGCTGGTATTATTAAAAAGGGGGAAGAGGAAAAACGCATGTTAATGAGTGTGTGTCTCATGGTCTACATGTTTCAAGCCTATCCCCTACGGCTTTTCATCAGGACCAAGCTAAATAATCCCATGTACCACTCCTAGAAAAAAAATACCCTATTGGTCTTCTTAATAAATATTAAGGGGAGAAATTTTCATGCAAATACAATACCTAATTGGTATATTTTCTGCCAAAGATCTGGAAAGATAGGACATTGTGTCATTATTTACATATCAGTAAAGTTATATTCAAAACACATCACCATCTGTGAAAAAAGAGTGATATATTTTTCACTAGTGCAGGACTAATCCTTACAATAACCATGGTAGTGTCGTGATGCCCTTGAAAAATACAGGCAAGACAATACAAAACATATAACATAAAGTCTAGCTACAATCTCCTGTTTTGAGGGTCTGAGTAACCAGGATTCCAACACAGACAGCACAGATTGAGATGAACTGACTGCACTGAGAAGAACCAGCACTACATGGATTAATGATGACGGAATATCTGAGGGCAAATGCGGCCCTACAAGGTCTTATGGTGAGCAATGAACCATTCATTTTTCAGCATGATAAGGCTTTTAAGAAGGATTAGTCATTAATCTCTTGGCACTGCACACGAGACTGGCTCATTTTAATAATCAAAACAGCCATCCGCATTTCATAAAAACCGAAAAACGAAATCCAGACGATAGCAGTACACCTGAAAAGCTACCAGTCAGTCAGCTCGTTGAAGAAAAGATTGGAAGAACTGAACCAAACAATGAACGGATTCGAAGCAATGCTAAAACAGAGCAAATTTACAAAATTGAAGAAAGACACCAGTAAGTTCAGCCACGAACAAGTATACCCTTATATCCGAGATGACTAAGTCCCGCCAGGCAGGCATCAGGACTACAACACGATGGTGACACGTTGGACACCAGCTCAAACTGTTCTGGCTCCAGCAGAAACAGTGAAACGAGCTACCAAAGCAGAAGAGGCCAAGGAAGGCGGATGAATTATCAAGGGCCAAGGATATGGGGTCCAAACCAAGACCCCCTGATGTACCCTGTACCTTACTTCTATGGCCCCCAACAGCACAAGGCCCACCGATACCCTTCAACCATTGGAACCCGACTCCCCAGGAGTACCAACACTACCAACCAAATCCTTTTTTAGGATCACGCCAGGGCCCCAGGAGGGAGAGAACACGGAAGAGGAGCCAAGTACATTGGGCAGCAAACAAAGAACAAACTGGAGTTTCAACCAGAAGCATGACCAGTACCCAGAACAACCAGGCCACAGCGAGCAGAGGAATAGTCTAGTGGTAAACCTCGCTGACTACGTCCTCTCGCACACACAGATGGAAATCCTAGAAAAAGGATTAGGCTTTGTCCCTACTGAAAAGATGGATAAATTCAAAGTATGCAGCGAGATGAACAAATTAATCAGAAAACTGAAACTGAGGGCAGTGGAGATTTTGGCCTTTGAAAAAGTGGTGCTAAAAGATCTTGAAGAAATCAACCCAGGAGGCACCAGAGTGTACCACAACACAACAAAAGAGCAGAAACTAGCAATAAGAGAGCTGGCCAATAACAGTGACTTGATTATAAAACCGGCGGAGAAAGGTGGAGCCATAGTCATCCAAACAGCACAGGCATATTATCGAGAGTGCCTGAGACTCCTACAAGATCACAGGAACTACGAGGTGCTAACACAAGACCCGACAGAATCTCTGCTAGTGCATATCACAAGCATGGTAGAACAAGCATTTGCCCACAACTGGATTTCACAAAAAGAAGGAGGTTTCCTTATAAACAAATTCCCTGTGACATACTTTTACACGATCCCAAAAATCCACAAGAACCTTACACATCCACCTGGACGACCAATTGTGTCAGGCATAGGTTCAATACTGGAACCACTGTCAAAATTTGCTGATGCCTTCCTAAGACCAATAATCCAGCATTCAGACACCTACCTGAAGGACACCAAGGATGTTCTCAGACTTCTACAAAATAGATCATTTGACCCTGAGACCGAATTCCTAATGGGCCTGGATATTGAAAACCTGTACACCAGTCTCCCACATGATGAAACATTGAACATAATTAGGCTTTCCTGTTTTCAGTTTCTATTTTTGGTAAATTCTGGTGGGGTTTTTTCCAGTGTTTTCAAGAGATTTCAATACCTTAAAAAAACAGTGGTTATCAGTGGTTACACATTTTCACGCCATTAAAAACAACAGAAACAGTGTTTTTCCAGTGTTTATGGAACGTTTTGCTTTTATTATTGCTTGCTTTCTGCACTGATAGTGCATGGTATATAGATAGTGTATGTACAGTGTATACAAGGTCCAAATACATTTTTGCAAATCAAACCTATTGTAGTACACCATACAATACTTCTTCAGTGAGTCTTTGGTCATGTGCGCTCGCTCTTTCCTTCTCATGTAAACTTTTTTCTATGAAAAGGCCCTCTCAACATTGGCACTTGAGACAGGCAACACCCAAACAGCCAGTACACAATTTGCTAACTCTGGCCACTGACATAGCTTTCCATGCCAATACTGGTGCACTTGAAGATTGTGATTCTCTGGGCAGGTTCTGCAACATTTGCGTTAAACTGGGCGCTTATGCCCTCAGAGTTATTGAAGCGGTCAAAACTGAAGCAGCATGTTTGAAACTACGGCGAAGATTCCCTTTACGGAAGGGATCTAGAACTTGTACAGAGTACCACAGTGAGGTTTCATTGACTTCAAATGCCATGGTTCGTGAAGGGACATTTCTATGCATCATTACAAGCCATTTCTCATACATTGTAAAATAAAAGCTCCTGAATTTCTCTTCAACATTGCTTTGCTTACCAAGTGGCAAGCACTCTAACATGGAACATGTTGCAGTGCCAAATTCACTAAAGGTGTCGCCCAGCCTACTCTCAAGGAGATGTTTCACATCTACACCAATTATACTGAACACTTGGCAGACAAGAGTGTTTTCAGACTCTAATTTTTTTATTATGTCCACTACAGCAGTTATGTTTTCCTGTAAAAATCTAAGAATGCAGTAGAGTTTTCTTTTCTTTTCACATCACTATCAATATTTGACCAAAGATCCTCACATTTCTTGCCTTTGACAGCATTACTCAACAAAAAGTCTGTAAACGGTTGCCACATGGATTAAATAGCATTCACAGCCTCTTCCCTTGGACTGAGAACCATCAGCTAAGTGTAAGTGACACAGTTGGGATGACTCTTTCTTTGATGCCATACAAAGCACAAAATGAGAAATATTTGCGTTTTAGTTCCCGCGCAAAACAAAACAGTGCATCAAAATGGACTAAAAAGTCAAAAGCATCCTTCATTAACTCTGAAGATTGTAAGGATGCTTTCAGCATACCATCTAACAAGTGGCAAGGATCTCTTACAGGGAAGCACTTCAGCTCAGGAATCAGTTTTGACAGGTCATCAAACAACTTTTTCATATACGTAGCTGAATCACTGCAAATACAAACAATATCACTCCAATCTTTGTTGAACTTGGAAAGAACCTTTTTGCAGCAGCATTTCAAGTGACACTGCATTCCATGTTTTCCAAAAGTCTGGTGTCATGTTTTTACCACTATCCCAGATGCTTGGTGATAGAACTCTTTTCACATATACTTGTCACTATACCTTGCATTGAATGTGTAAAGCCTGAGGTGTTGGCAATTCACCTACTATCAATACTGACTCACTAGAAACTGGGGGTTGATGTATCAAGGGTTTATACCCATTCTCTGTGGGTAAATGTGATGGCACATATTGGGAAAGATTCTTATGAAACCAGCCATTTTACCTATCAGTGAAAGAATCAAACGCAGCCAAAATATCAAATATGATTTTGATATTTCCTGATTCTATACAGTTTATAAAATAATTAAACAAGACCTAAAACATGCTTCTAAACCCTGCAACTTTAGACCAAAGACCACAAAACTGAAAAAAATCAAAAGGAAGAAGAAACAATATTTTAGTGACATCCCTAAACAACAAAACTCAAGCAGAATAATGTTAGCCCAGTCTTTCTTGCTGCTACCTTGTATAACAATGTTACATTGTATTGGGCCCTTCAGGAAGAAAAAAAATGACTTTCACTCTCCTATTCCTTTCTTTGAATGACATTTAGTTTGTGGTTGTACAGGTGTTTTTTCAGGTTTATATATTTACACTGGTGAGGGCTATTTCCCTCTCGGTAGGGTTTTATCAGTTATTATAGGCTTAAACCTAAAACCGGACAGCCTAAACATAATTGAGGATCTACTATTTGAAATGGACTGGGAATACCAAACCCCACAAAACATTGTGATGGAATGCTGAAAATGGGCACTAACCAGAAATTTGTTTCGGTTCGAAGACACACTTTACCTCCAAAAGCATGGGACCAGCATGGGTAGCACCGTCGCTCCAAGCATAGCGGGACTGTATGTACACCATCTTCTGAAACATAAGATCCTCAGTCCTAGCAACCCTTTCTTGTCTCACATCCAGATGTGGAAATTATACATTGATGATATCCTGATTATATGGAACGGCAATGAAGAAACAGCACGCCAGTTCCTAACATGGTTGAACTGCCAAAACGAGTTCCTGAAGTTCACCCACACCATATCAAACAAAGAACTAGTATTCCTAGACCTTAACATTGATCCAGCGGAAGCGGTGTAAATTTTATAATCATACACATTAACCCTACTATATCATGAATAGGATTTTTCCACTATAACCAAAAATTTGGGCCCATGGAAACTCAATAACCACTTACAAACATCAGGTCCTCCGATAGATCTTTGGTAGAGCTAATAGGGACTTGACAATAACAGACGGATGCTATTTCCTTCATAAGGACCTATAATGAAGAAAATGCCTAACTAACAACAATAAAAAATTCAATTCAAAATAACTTTATTCGGTTTAAAAGACCATAAAGGTTTCACACACATACTTTCTGCAATAAAATGTTCATATCGTATAGTTACAGAGGCATAAATAAAATCAGTATAAAAAGCAAACAAGAGATGGCATTCAGACAATTTTGATAGGGAATATAAACCCTAATGCCAAAAACCCAATGCAACAGTCTATAATGTAAACCATAACATTTTATGAATGAGGATAATTGCTATTAAAAGGATACAAAAGTTGGGCGTGGCTTGCCTGGCTCTAAGATGGCCGCAGCCTGAGCGAGCTCCGGCAGTCGCCCGCAATATCCTGCATTAATTTGCGCCACCGAGGCTTCAGATGGCTTAATCCTGGCTGGTAGTTGCTGCAAAACTGCTTGTGCAGCATTGACCGAAGTTTGGGGTCGTTAGATGCCCCTCTGCCGGAGTTCCACTGAGTGACGTCATCGGGCCTGCTGGAGACGGGCTGAGGCTGTTTGGGGCTATCCGCGGTGTGAGGTCACGCCAGCGTCGATCGGAGCCCTCCCGCTGCCTGGCTGGCTGCTTAGGCCGCATCCGCTCCTATCGGCAGCCCATTCAGATTCCCGAACTGCGACGCCGCTCTCGGTGTGCGGGATCCCCGTGTGACTCGGCGCCCACAGACCTGGGCCTACGCATCTTGGACGCAGCGTGGTGATCGGCGGGGACCTGGAGCACGGTGCTCCTACTGCCTGTTGTGCTGACCTGCCCTGGAAATTGAAGCCACCCCGACGGACATCGGTGTTACCGGCTACCCTGCCCTGTGTCCGCCCGAGACATTGCCACCGTGGCTGCAGCCCGTAAGGTGAGGTCGGAGTGAGCTGCCTGGCCTGCGGTGGTGCGGTGTGCCTGTTCCCGGAGTTTGTAGCGGTCCTGGGACCACGCTGATGCAATTCAGACAGGGCCTGCTGGAATATCCACATTAATTATACCGGAGCACTGCTTATAATCCTGACCTCTACGTGGTACGCTACACCGGTGTTGCTCCTTGGCTTTACGTTATCAGACTCTGTGCCTTTGAGGATCCTGGTCCCCGTACTTTGTTTTATGTGTGGCAGTGACAGGGATAGACTTTTGTCCTCTCCCCAAACTCTGAGGGGCTGTACTTGACATTGGCACTCTCGCTTTGTGACCCCACCCGGGAGCGCCCATAAGCTGTTGCTTCTTATATCTGTGGCCATTGCCACCGTGATCCGTTGGGCTTGGGGCCTTTGGCGCTCTATGGATCCTCTACTGGGAGCTCTTGGCTACTGGAGTCATGGGGAAATCCGATAAGACTCAGACGAAGCTTCATTTTGATCAGCGTAAGTTTGCCAGGCACAGAGATGATGACTCTGACCCTGCTGTGGCTGACCGCTCGGTCGACCCCTCTGGCCTTGATGGAGACATTAGACAAATCCTAGGGGCAATGCAGTGCAGCCTCACCTCCATCGATGCTAAAATGGACTCCCTGTTGTACCGCATGGACAGGATGTCCGAAAGGGTGGACAAGCATGCTGAGCGGATCGACCTAGCCGAGCGCAGGATCTCTGTTGCAGAGGACACCCAGACGGAGATAGGGCTGTGCAAAAACAGCTGGAGAAACTAATGGCGGCGATGAAAGATAAGGCAGAAGACCTGGAGGCGCGCTCCAGGCGCAATAATGTGTGCCTTTTGGGTCTGGCGGAGACAACCTCCACGGGCCCCATGGAAACATTCGTCGAGAAGCTTCTGGTACAACTATTGGGCCGTGACACTTTCTCTGATGTCTTCATAGTGGAGCGGGCTCATCGCTCGTTAGGTCCGTGACCCCCTCCGGGTGCCCCACCGCGTCCAGTGATAATTCGACTACTTAATTACCGGGACAGGGATGCTGCTCTGAAGCGCGCAAGAGAATTGAAAACCCTTCCGTATGAAGGTTCGGAGCTGTCCCTCTTCCCGGACTTCACACCACTGGTCCAGGAGGCCCGCAAGAAGTTTAGCTCTGTCAAACATAAGCTGAGAGAACTACAATTGGATTACGCGATGTTGTACCCGGCCCGTTTAAAGGTCAACTTTGATGGCAAACCCAAACTGTATGCTGACCCGAATGTACTGCAGAAGGATCTCAAAAAGTACAGCGCGGAGAGGGCAAACAGGTCTCCCCACTCTCCGGCGGAAGATGGCGCCTCGTTGGAAGGCACGGAGACAGGTGGTGCACTGAGGGCGGTCTCCCCGACCTCCTCCATGTCATAATTGTACACCTTTTCTGTTATGAAAGTGTAACATTAGACGCTGTCTTCCCTTCAGATACGGGCCCGCTGAGTCAGTTCACAAGCTATGCAAATCTTTTTCATTATGTAAGCACTACCATTGTACAGAATTGTAGGAGTATAACAAGATGCCTCATGGGAAATGTTTAGCTTGGGCAATGTCGGCCTACCCCGTAACACCTTGGGTCTGGCGGCCATTGCCTCTGTGTGTATAACACCTGGGTACTATTTTGGGGGATCCTGCTCTGTTGGTAGGAGGTAAATTTGAGGGGGGTTGGGGAGGGGCGGGGGGAACAGCGGTGGCCGTATCTAATTTTTTTTTATATGGTGTGGGTGGGTGGTTGGGGGGTGTTCAATGTTGCATTTCAGCCAGTGTGTATGTCCCTACAGGAGGGTTGCATTTTCACAAGTGGATTTAGGTACAGATTGTGTACAAGTGTGCATTGTATAGATAAATTTACGCATGCCAAATACCAGTGATCGACCAGCGGTTATCCGTTTTTTTTCCTGGAATGTCAGGGGTCTCAACAACCAAAGAAAAATACGTAAAGTGGTGGCTTATTTGTACAGGCACAGGATAGATGTGGCTATCCTACAGGAGACACATCTCTCCCCACAGACTGGATTGTTATCCCAACGTCGAATGAAAGGCCTATGTGTGGCGGCTGGGTTTACAACACATGCTAGGGGGTACTCCTTTGGACACGTAGGAACTCAGGTATACATATCCAAGCATTGGACATAGACGCTGGCGGCAGGTTTGTAGTGGCAAAGTGACGTAAGGATCATTTTAAGGTTCTGTTGGTGGGGGTTTATGGACCCAACTACGATGACCCACAATTTTATCACTCTTTACATTCTAGGATTATGCTACATTCTCATTTGCCAATACTGTGGGGGGGAGATTTTAATTGTATCCAGGACCCCATCTTAGATCGTTCAAAGGGGGCTCCAAGACCCCCCTCGCGTGCAGCTCGTGCAGTAGCTTGCATTGCACAGGCTGAGGGTATGCGCGAAGTATGGCGCCAGCTTGCACCCATGGGTAGGGGATATACCCATTATTCAGCTGCGCATGATATTCACACAAGAATAGATTACTGGTTCGTCTCCCTCTCACTGCTCCCCTCAATTAGAGACTGTCAGCATATGGCCAGAACATTGTCAGATCACTCCCCAATAAGTCTCACTTTGGCACTTCCTGTGGCTAGTTCTCCCAGACAAGCATGGCGATTTCCACAGTATTCCCCATTGGACTCAGTTTTCCATGCGGAAGTAGGCACAGCCATAGACGAGTTCTTTCTTACAAATCTGGGCAGCGTTAACACCATGGGTGCAGTGTGGGAAGCTTTCAAACTTTACATACGGGGATAACAATTTCCAAGCATGCTGGTGTTCTCAAATCCATACGCACCCAAATTTCTAACGTCGAAACTACCTTGCGGTCCTTGGAGGGCGTACTGCAAGAAACGGGTGACCCTCAGGTACTGGCACAGATCAGGACCCACATAAGTAAATATAATGAGTTAGCAGACGATGAGGTCAAACATCTGGGGAAATATGCAGTGGCTAGGTCATACTCAGAAGGGGATCGACCGAGTGCAACACTTGCAGCGACGGTTAGACCTCCCAGAGGAGATAATCATATCATGCAAGTATATAACGCTGAGCAGGTCTTGGTGGCAGTACTCCTTCTATACTAGACGCTTTTGCGGATTATTATGCCGGTCTCTACACTTCAAGGGAAACCACGACCCAGGAATCTGACGACGACTACTTAGCCCATATAGCTATGACCTGGCTGGACAATAGTGACAGGGAGCGACTTATTGGCCCTCTGAGGCCCACTGAAATCACGGCGGCTTTGAAAGACATGCCTATTGAAAAGGCGCCGGGCGCAGGTGGCTTGACGGTAGCCTTTTATAAGGCATACATAGATAAGTTACTTCCTCACCTGGTCATTCTCTTTGAAGAGATGGCAAAAACAGGGGCAATGCCTCCATCTATGCGGGAAGCTGCTATAGTCACCCTGCTCAAGCCTGGGAAGCCTCCAGAACAGTGTTCTTCCTATAGGCCCCTTTCACTATTGAACACAGACACGAAATTGTTCGCGAAAGTGCTGGCGAATAGACTAGCCCCCTTGCTGCCGAAATTGGTTGGTCCAGAACAAACAGGGTTTGTGCCTGGGAGATCATTATCCAGTAATCTTCGAACGCTGTGTGGTACCATAGCGCGTATTAACCCACAAGTCAGAGTGGCGGCCCTGTTTATCGATATAGAAAAAGAGTTCAACTCCGTGGAATGGAGGTTCTTATACGCTGTTCTGCGCAGAGTAGGAGTTGGGGACATTTTTCTGCACTTAATAGAGGGGCTTTATACGGACCCGACGGCTAAAGTAAAGATCCATGGTACAACATCACGTACAATAGTAATTTCTAGAGGTACGAGACAGGGGTGCCCCCTCTCCCCTCTTTTGTATGCACTGGTGGCGGAACCTTTAATGTGCGCGATGCACGAATATCACGAATATCACGCATATCGCGGCATCCGGTCCTCCAATTACAATCTCACAATCGCTGCATACGCAGACGATACCTTACTTTATATCCGTAATCCAGAACAGAATTTGCTCCCCATGTTACAAGAGGTAGAGCGATTTAGGCAGCACTCAGGGCTCCATATAAATTGGCATAAATCTATCATTTTCCCACTAACCTCCATCACTGCACCGGTGCAGACTCCTTACCCACTGGAGTGGACTGACCCGGTGAGGTATTAGGGCATCAAAATACACACAGACGCTGAGTTGATATTGACTGAAAATTATGGATGTGCGGTACAGAAACTGTCGGACGCAGTGGAAAAATGGATAAAATTACCGCTTTCACTAATTGGTCGTGTAGCTTTGACAAAAACTATTGTGCTCCCCCGTTTTTTATTTTTGTTTGTCAATATGCCTATTAGTTTACCCCAGTCTTTTTTCTCTACATTGCGTAAATTGCTGAGTCGCCTGGTCTGGGCCGGGAAACAGCCCAGGGTAAAATGGGATGTCCTAACGAAACCTTATTCAGTGGGGGGGTTAAACGCCCCAGACATGGAAAGGTATTACAGAGCAGTGCAGACCTTACATGCACATGTGTGGATACCTGGTCCTCATAACTTACCGCACCACCTTATCGAGCACAATATGGTATCCCCGGCTCCTCTGCCCAATCTGTTGACCGGGGCGGTACGGATTGCTCCACGCATAATAGATCCGGTTAACTGCACTGGACACCAGCTTTCTAAAATAGCCCGTAGGCATCACATACAATTGATATACTCTCCTAAGCTGCCGATCCAATGGTGTCATTGGCCGCCACACAAAGGGGACAGAGTGATAATGAACACTCTAGCAAAGCTACATAATCATTGTATGGGAAACATGTTCCTGGATGGGGTCGCCAAAACGTGGTACCCGGCATCCGCGCAGACGGTGAGGGTGACTGCGCTCGATACATTTCAATATTACAGATTTCGGAGTGCCCTGCGCGTCCTATTAGGCTCAGACATGGGTGAACCTGTAGGGATGCCAGCACTTACGTATCTTTTGCAAACACAATCTCCACAACGTGGAATAACTATGTTATATTCCCTATTTCAAGGTCACTGTGAACAGCACAAACAAAAATTTCAATTAGACTGGAAGGAGGAACTCGGCATAGTTATCACCGAGGCGCAATGGTCCTGGTGTTTTGCTACAGTTAAGTCCATCTCACTAAATTGCAGGCATCGCCTAACACATTTTAAATATATTCATAGGACATATTACACCCCGGCTAGGCTGTACAGATATGGTTTGAGAGATGCATGAGATGTTCTGCGAGGAATGCACATTTCACGCATTTGGCTTGGGATTGTCCAGGGGTACGTACCTTCTGGAGCGATGTCTTCAGGATTCTTTCCAAAATGTTGGACTGTGAGTTATCAGAGGCACCACGGGTCGCTTTATTGGGGTTTCATAACAAATACCGAAGGGAGTGTGAAAGCTAGCAGCTCTTGGTCTCCTGTTGGCTAAAAAGAGGGTGGCCATGCAAAGGATGAGAGGTCCCTTGCCCACTACTGCGGAATGGGAAAAATACTTAGCATACTGCTCAACCCAATCTGATAATTATAATGCTTTGATGCCAGTGCGATGCGCACCCAAAGATATATGGGGTCCGTTTCGCCAATACTTGTTGGATATAGTGGCAGGCACAGATTCGCAGGACGAGCTTGACCGCACCGGGGTGGGGTGAGAAACGTATATGCTAGATGCTATTGGTCTACAGCTGTTATTTTATGCAGACTACTCTTTCCCTGCTTTGACCTCGCCAGCAGGATAAAGGGAAGTGGACGATGTTCAAGGGCACGACTTTACTGTATAGCAGAATTACTGTTTTCTTAGAATTTTTAATTTGGCATATAGCTGTACTGCTCACTGCTTAGTTGACATCAACCCTGGGGAATGCATAATGTACTAATTGCAGAAATGTATGTTTTGAGCAATGTTTGTTATTCATTGTGAAAAAATTTGAAATAAAGTTTAAAAAATAAAAGGATACAAAAGTTCTGTTCTTCTATATTGACTCATAGCGCTTTCTTATAGACATTGCAACTTTAATATAATTAGAGACTGCAGTGCAAATAGGCAAAGTAGACAAAGAATGCAAAAAATGAAAACCATCGATATAGGTACATGGCCGGATTTCCCTCAAAAGTGGGGCTAAGTATTTTCCCCTCTGCTCTTTATAAAGGGGACAGAACAACATAAAGTGCAAAGTGCTCTGAGCTGCCAAATTGTCACATGGACAAGGAGTTAATCTATCAACCCATCATGCTTGTTTGGAAAATGCCACTAAAAAGTGCAAGGTGCTTAGACGAAATCTAGTCAAAAAGAATCGTGTTTGATAATTGGTGGTAAAAGTTAGATAAAATTGCTGTTCTGTGGGGAACAAAAATGAGGGACCTGTCACTACCAGTTGTAAGCGGCGCATATTTGCCCCAGAATAATGCGCTTCTTTTATAATGGCTTTCGCATCTGTATGGATGCTTGCAGGGTTGTCATAGTAGTGCCCCAGGCCTATCTCATGAAATTTATCCTTCACGAAGTGGAGCCAAGGGATCGACAATGCACTATCTAATTCGGTACAGTCCTTAATGACTTTCCTTGAGAACGTTAAGTCCTCAGAAAGCCAGATCTTTGCCCAAAGAAGCAAAGGGGCAATATCTATTCGATCTTCAAGATAGTCCAGCCCCAGCTCATGATGACAAAAAAGTGTGGGTGCACTATTTGGGGTCGACAATAGCCTTTTTATAAATTTATTTTCCAAGACCTGCAAGTGTCGGCTTTTGTGGTAACCCCAAACTCCTGCCCCATAAGATACCACAGATAAGCATTTAGCTTTGTAGAGGGTAACCAATTCTGTCACCGGCTTGTGGCCTAACTTGCAGGCAAAGCAGATTAACCCCTCCACAAACTGACTAGTATGTTGGACCCTTGCAGTAATAAGGGGGACCCAATTCATAGTGTTATTAAAAATGTTCCCTAGATATGTAAAGTTGGACAACTAATCAATAATCTTACCCCTTACAGCAAATTTTCTTGTTTTAGTTGCTTTGGGGCCACACACCATAACATATGATTTAATAAAATTTACTTTGAGATCCAGTGCTGCCATAAAACTAACCCTGGGCAAAGCACTACGCTACGCTCGCGTAGTTTGCGATGTTTGCGCTACTTCGCACAACGCGAATTGCACGTAGCACAGTGCAAACACGCGTAGCGTAGCGTAGCGTAGTGCAGCGGTCATTTTTTGCTTGCTCGCGGTCCTCAACGTCAAGTTGGCGACCGCGAGCAAGCAAAATGACATCCCGGCAAGACTTTTTCCTCGTTCGCGATCAGCAACATCAAGTTGCCGATCGCGAGCGTGGAAAATAAACCTCCCGGCGAGATTTTCAACGCGGGAGGTCAGGTTTCTCATTGCGAGTGGTCGCGTATGCTCGCGACCGCTCGCGATGAGAAACTACCAGTCCGCGTTGAGAAAGCTGCCGCTCGAGTAAAAATCTACTCGAGCGGCAGTAAAAGACAGCTCGCACTGTGCAAGATGCCGTTTCAATGATTGCACAGTGCGGACAAGCATCCGGCACTGTGCAATCATTGCGAACAGTGCACTACACAGTTCGCGTAGTGCTACGCGTAGCTCGCGTAGTGCGAACTGCACTTTGCGTAGCTTCCCGTAGCGCTACTTCGCGAACTACGCCCAGGCTTACATAAAACCTGTAAAAGCATTAAGTGATTTTTGGAGGCTGTTAGCTGTCAAAGCCATTAACACGGTGTCATCCGCATAAGATAACAGTGGGACCGGGTTGCCTCCAATTTTAGGAAAACCAAATTCGTTCTCTATTAAAAATGCCTCTAAGCCATTAGTATATAATAAAAAAAGAAATGGAGCTAAAATGCACCCCTGCCGAACACCTTCTGTAGAGACAATGGGCCCCGTCCTTTCTCCCCAAGAGCTGCATCTTATGGCAACCGTAGTGGAAGTATGAAGCCTACGTAGAAGGGAGATGAGGGCTTCTTCAATACCCATTTTCCCCATCAGTCCCCACAATTTCTCCCGATTAACGGTGTCAAAAGCACTGGACAAGTCCATGAAGGCCAGGTGGATAGAACCCCTCCTGGCCCTCATGTACTTTCCCATAATCAGAGACAAATTGAGGCACTGTTCTTTAGTGCCCATCCCCCTTCTAAAACCATATTGCAATCTAGACATGATTCCTGTACTGTTCGCCCAGGTCTCAAGGCGCGCAAGGACGACCCTCCCCAATACCTTAGCAGTGGCGTTGATTAATGAAATTGGCCTATAACAGGCAGGGTCACTCCTGTTGCCCTTCTTATATACTGGGACCACGATGGCCTCCTTCCAGGTTGTTGGGATGGGGCAAATCACCACGGCTTTAAAAACATTAGTGAGCATGGGTGCCCACAGATTGGGGTTTCTTTTAAACAGGTCTAGTGGAACCCCATCAGGGCCTGGAACTTTCATACAGATTCCCCTCGCTAGAGCCTCCTCAACTTCAGCCACTGTGAATGATGCACTTAGTTGTGAGGCCAAAGATGAATCAAATGTCGTTTCGCTACTTCCCTGATCTAACGAGACACTGTTTGGATTAAATATAGCTGAGAAATGGAATTCCCAAGTTACCCCTAAAATCAGTGAATCCACAGGCTTCGACTCGTCCGTGAATAGGGGGTGATTAATGATGTCCCAGAAGCTTTTGGTGTCTTTCCATGGTCTAGCTCTCTCCAGATAATCCCAAGCTAAACTCCTCAGTTCATCTTTCCTTTGTTTGATAGTGCATTTGTAAGTCTGTCTTAAGTTTTTAATTTGTGTACTATCACGGGGGTTAGCATGGAGGGCCATTTTAAGGTTCCTATGAGCTCTGGAACACTCGGTGTTAAACCACCGTATCTCCTGGTGTTCCCTTCTCCGAACTGATCTGGTCAGATTTTTTGCCACATCTGCACAAATCAGCTCAAAAAATATGAACCACCTCATCAGGGGGAGAATCATCTTGGAGACATCTAATGATAAGGTTTAAATTTTCCGTAACAGTTTTCTCCTCAAATTGGGTAGGGTTAATTTTGCCCCAATTTAGTCTTACCCCTTTATTGTGATTAAAGAGAGTAGGGTAACCATCACCTTTCTCAACCTTAGCTATTATACTAAAGGATACAGTAAGGGGATTATGGTCCCTTGCCATATTTGGTGAAACCTCGAAGTCGCCGACAAGCGGAGAGAACTTCCTCGTAATAAACATAAAATCAATAGTACTTTTTCTGCCTCCACCAACATAAGTAGGACACTTAGGTAAGAGGCTGCTGTCCAAATTATTAGTATTAATAACACCCTGGTAATTTTCGATAATAATAGAATTTAGAGCCTCGCCCTATGATGTGTGGATAAAATGCGGCTGTGGCTGGCCCTCTGTGTCCAGCAGCCCACAGACTCCATTGATACTGAATGAACAAATTATACAATTGAAATCCCCCACCCAAAGGATACATAAAGGCTGCCACTTCCCCGCAATATTATTAATCTCCACCTTTAGGGCTTCAATCACATGACAGCTATTATGGACTGGTCAAAGATGTTATAGTTCCAGTTTACTAGAAGTAACTTAACCCGAATCAAATTGGAGATGAAGATTAGTTGGTACCAAGGTGAGGTCTTTACAAGAAGGGCTTGTATGGACCCATATTTAACAGAAATTAAAGTCACAAGCCCTCTTTTTGCCCTTCCAGCCGGTAAAGGTGTTGCATGGACGATGAAGGAACAGTAACCGTCCAGCACAATATCAGCCTTATGCCATGTTTCCTGGAGGCAGATGATGTCAAAACCCCTAATATACTCCATCCAATCCTCATTATACAGTTTCGCACGTATGCCTGCGATATTCCATTAAATAATTTTACATGGGGGAGTAGCATGTCCCTGGCTCACCGAGCCCACCTCAGTCAAGGTAATGACAGGCATGGTGGGCAGGGTTGCTATGCCAAACCACCCCTCCCCTCTAGAATTATCATTGGGGACCGAAATGGAATACTGAAAAAGGTTTTCAGGTTTATCTATATCGTTACTAAGGCTGCTGCTGTTTTGCAAAGTGGGACCAGCTGAATCTGTAAGCTGCCTGTTACCAATGTCATTTGCATATGAATCTCTCCTTGGGTCGGCACACTGTGAACTTATTCTTCTCAATTCGGCTAGACTACCTGAATGCACAGGTAGTCAGTCGATATCTGTCAAACCAGAGAGAGCGTCAAAGCGATTGGGGTAAATGGAAGGGGCTGGAGGGGGAAGTGTCTCTTCGGCCCTAGCCCTGAGGGGTATTGCCTCTTACTAGTCCCCTGGTGGGGGGGATAGAAAAAACCCAGTGGATAAGCCTTTATTAATTCATTAGGTGAGCCTCTAATGTGCTTCAAAGCAAAATACGTGCACCTAGTGTTGTTAAAATTAAGTACTACGCAGTCCCCTTCCACACATTTAGTTGTGGGACCAAACCAGCTCACCCTCCTTGCCATGATGATGTGTTCCGGCCAATTTATATGTGATGGAATTTTCCTAGAGCACCAATGTGCTGATTTGTTTATGAGGCTCAGGCAACTTTCTTGTTGGCCAGGGAGGAGGTGAGGGTCCCCTGTCAGAATCAATGTATACGGGGTGCAATCAGGGGGTAAATTTACAGTGTTATTTGCCCCCCGCCCTGTTAGGAGTCTATGCCCTGGGCCCGTTGTATTTGTGGTTTCTTGTGACTGTCTCTCCCCACCAAGGGTGCCAGGTCTTAACTGCTCTATCCCCTTGTGCCCCCTCCTTCGGTTATCCCCGCTGCAAGACCCATGCAGCCCAGTTTCCTTTGCTATCGTGTCCGTTAACGTGTAACTGGTATCAGTGGGGGGAGACTCTTGCAAAGTGGCCCGACTATTTATGGTAGATAAACCACTCAGTGGGGGGCCAATACCGCCGGGGAGGCGCTAGGGGGAGCATCAATTACCCTTTTATTTTTGGGGCTAAATAGAATATCCGTATCATTTTGAACTTTGGGTGCCAAATGATTCCTTGGGTCCTGCAGAAGGCGCGCAAGATGTTCTTCTATGCAAACTAAGCGAGATAGAATAGGTTCCAGAGCATCTTATTCAACTTTGCTGACTTTTTCAGACAATATGTCCATTTCAACCTGTACAGCAGCTTTTCCTCCACCATTGGGAGTTCTACAGGCAGTACCTAAAGAGTGGGATTGTTTAGAGCGCTTAACCCTTGGTGATTGACCCTTCACTTTATGGTCAACCCCTGCCAGTTCAATGCGCTTCCTCTTCCCTCCTGTCGCGCTCAGGGACCCAGTTATTTCCATAGTTGGTTGAGAGGCAAGCTCTTCTCCCTCATGTGTGGCACGTACGTTTCCCTGACTTACGATAATGACAGTGGACGAAAGTGGAGCTTGTGGCCTCTGTTCAGGATCAGTTTCGATAGTTACCATATGGAGTCCCCAGTAGCAGAGGCTGGTGGGTCAGGGAGTGGGGCTAGTGACAGTCTTCTCTCAGCCAATTCTATTTCCTTATTTATTGCCCCCACCGCCTTTTGAAGGAAGCCATCTAAGGTAGCCTCGGTGGTTTTTGCAGCAGAGGTAAGTTTCCATTTCCCCATAATAAATTAAGAGTTTTATTTATAGACACTTAGGGGGAATTAAAGCTTTTACCTTGACACTGCTTCGCCAGATTGGGACTTGACACCTGTGTTCCGGTATGGAGACCCAAAGAACCAAGAGGGTGGCGCTGTGCCTTGTGGGGGATGAAGTCCCTACGAAGAAAGTGCAGGGTGCAGGTAGGCGAGGACTCCCGGGCTGCAGGAGCCCGAGACTGCCTTTATGTGCCTCCTGGCGCAAGGAGCAAACACGTTGGCGCCTCCTGGCGCTGTGCCTTGTGGGGGATGAAGTCCCCAGGAAGAAAGTGCAGGGTGCAGGTAGGCGAAGGCTCCCGCGCTGCGGGAGCCTGAGACTGCCTTTATGCACCTCCTGGCGCAAGAAACAAATGCTTTGGTGCCTCCTGGCGCTGTGAAGTCCCCAGGAAGAAAGTGCAGGGTGCAGGTAGGCGGGGCACAATATGCAATATTTCAATAATTTATCAATAAAGACAAACTCTTATCAAGTTACTTTTATCTAAATATTTCAAAATATGAATAGTCAATACACAAGTACATAGGAATCATCAATTCTGTGTTATTTCAATGTTACAGGTAAGTACACAACAAGGAAATACAGTTAATTGACAAATACATCATATAATCAATAACAGCATGAGAGGAGAGAGAGAGAGAGAGGCAAAGGGAAATATTTCATTGCAATATCAATATGCAAATAAGATTTTCATATGAACCTAGATCAATGAAAACTAATGCACAGCGTGCAATAGTCAGAAATAGCTAACCCTTCGACTGAAAAAGGTATAGCTCAAGCAACATCACCAGCTGATGAAGTGCAAAGTAATCAGGATAGTTTCACTCAGGAATCACAAGGATAGTAGCCAGCCTGAGTAGCATAGAGAGTACACCAGCAAAGGCTCTCTTCTCATAGAAACAGCTCTGCCAAGTTCTTTTCTCACGGTAATAATTATACCCCAAATGTTCAAGAATCCAACCCCCTTAAAGTTTGTATTTTACAATTCACTCGATTTCATTGGTCAGGCTTATGAGGTGAACATTATCCTAGCAAGTTTATCCGGATTTCTCTGTTAGAGTTCTTTGTTAAAATGAATGTCATCATTGCTCTTCGAAAGCAGGTAAAGACATTTTGATATCTTTATGTCCTCGCCCTCGCTTCCACATCAGCTTGCAACATAGTTGACACAATCATTCATAGAAAGAAATACAGGAAGAGGAAATCCTAGTGATATGCTTACACTTGTGCACAATTAAACAAATAAATCAGCTTTTAGGAAATAATGAAGGACAAAGTACATTCCTCTAAGGCCTACGTTAGGAAAGAAAATACTTTAGCAGGGTTTGAGGCCTTCTTGGAGAAACCATAAAACCGTTGTTTTTTTTCTAAATAAATATAGCATACTTCAGTTAAGAGAACACAAGAAAATATATATATACATAAGAAAATCGTTTTTAAGGATTCATTATTCTAATTAAACTCATAGGCATAATCTAATTTCTAAATGCAAACTTATTAATAAACAATGTTTTCCTGTTATGAGAATAAGATAAACTTTCACGAAATATTTTTTTGTAAGCATTTTCATTATTACTATATTTGTGAGTTTCTAAATACACATTAGTCAAGTCTCTCTCATGTTTCGTGTTTTTTTCATAAAAACCCATGGTTTCATTTGCTTTCTACACAGAAATCATTTCAGCTTTTAATTACTAAATGTGTGGACCCCTGCTTGCACATGTTCACTTTCACATATTTTCTTTTAATGTTCCCATGTTAATAATTTTTCACACTGTTAGCCATTTGTTTTGTTAATAACACATTTATGAGCAGATTTAATCAAGCAAGATTTTATTCACAAAAATCATGCTCCATCAACATCATCTCGGAAAGGAGAGAACTAAAAACAATGACACACATAAAACCAACCGCAAAAAATTGCCTCCTGGTTTTCGACAGTTTCCATCTTAGACATCTAAGGGAAAATCTCACTTTCGGTCAATTCCTGAAACTGAGGAGGAACTGCTCGGATCTTAATGATTTCAAACAACAAGCTGGGGATTTACGTCACAAACTGGTGAAAAGGAATTACCCTCCCCGAATCATTGACAAAGCATCGAAGAGAGCCAGAAATAACAACAGAGAGGCCCTCCTGGAAGAAAGACCACCAAAGCCAAAAGAACAAAGACCCATCTGCATCACCACCTACAACACAGCGTCAATCCAGGTGTGAGCAAGATAGTCAACAGATATTGGTGAATCCTGAACTGTGGAACTCTGAAATTCTCAATATCTATGTTCTCGCACAAAAGAGGCAGGAGTTTGAGGGACATGGTAATACACACCAGACCACGCATGAACAAAGATGGGAAAACATCACAAGGATTCCTCTCCCCCCTCACAGGTCACTACCCAGGCAGTGTTTGCCATTTGACCACCCGGAGCAAGAGAATAACATTCAACAACAATACCAACTGGGAACAAAGAAAGTTCACGAACTGCAACTCAAAATGTGTCATTTATATGATCACTTGTCAATGCCAGCTCCATTACATCAAAATTACGAAACGCGTGATTAAGACACGAATCTGTGAACATCGCAGTAATCTGAGATGTCACCAGGCAACAACTAAAATGTCCGCCCATTACATCGAGAAAGGACACACGGCACAGGATCTCCGGTGGACCACTTTACAACAAGTCTCCAATGACTCCCAGCTATTTAAGAAAGAACAACGCTGGGTTTTTCGTCTGAAAACACACACCAACGGTCTGAATGATGGCATACCGTGGAAAGAATTTGCTTGATTCAAGTAATTGAAATCCTACAACCATACTTGAGCAATCCTTCTCTATAGTGACGGCAGAAAAAGCATTAACAAACGGCGCAGGATACAGTCTATTCAAAGACTGTGGTCCCAAGCGATCATTAGCCGCTTTCTAAGAGCTAAGGCTGAGAGCTAGGCATGACAAATGGCTCCCATAGAACTTAAGACTCCACAACAATGGGGCATCCCCAACATCACCACTACATGTAAGCTAAACAAGGAGTAACCATTTATCCTGGTATTTTATGGTGTCGGGGAAGCCTGAAATAGCCTTTATTCTAGCCTATCCGTAGTCCTCTCAATCAGAAATATATAAAAAATGATTTTACCCTGCTTCATTTTTTACAAGGGAGGATATATGTAGAGATACACCCCCTTTCTCCATGGCCGATTGGGGCTTTTTTCTTCTTTAACCTTTTATTTACAAATTTTCTTTTGCCAAAATAATAATTTTTCATATCCCTTTCTCCAATATCGAACTGTGGTTAAACCACCTGGAAGACACAGGCACGAACTGCCCGTCCTTCTTCCGTTTTTCGCCCACTTTCTAAAAATAACTATTCTGCACATTGTTACAAATTATCGAAGTTTTTCTGCTTTTTCGACATTATTTTTAAACATCTGATTGGGGCCGACCATATTTACACTGCCGATTAGCAGGCGCAAACCGGCAGCACAGTAGGCAGGGAATCCAGGAAGTGGTGCCACCAACGGGCAGCCATTTTGTGCAGTTAGCGGTCTAGTTGCCACTAACGTGAGGACACCGATAATGAGACCGCCTGATATTTTACAGGACGGTCTCCGCATACACGTTTATCTTTGGAGCCACGGGCATGTAGAGTATGCAGGGCAAGGGTGCGCCTTTGAGGACGTGACTACGGCATGGCTGACTCCCTTGCAAACAAGCATTTTCATCGAGATTTTCTCAGCTTCCTGATCATATTGGAAAATCTTTTTCTTTCAGTGTGTAACTACAAGCACTTCTCCCTCCCGTGTTGAGCTCATTGTGCCAGATTTTGGCATAAAACATGTATGTTTTTTGCAATACCAAATGCTTTGTTTCACATGTGCATCACTTTTGTTTATTCAAATCGATTAGTTCCTCACTACCATGCATCAAACTAGTCATATCGATGTACACATTTAGGGAGTAGCTACCCTGGCTTCTCCTTCAGCATGCAGTAACTACCTCATAGAGCGTGTGATTTATGTTATATGTTTTGTATTGTCTTGTCTGTATTTTTCAAGGGCAGCACAACACTATCATGGTTATTGTAAGGATTAGTCCTGCACTAGTGAAAAATATATCACTCTTTTTCCACAGATGGTGATGTGTTTTGAATATAGCTTTATTGATATGTAAATAATGACACAATGTCCTATCTTTCCAGATCTTTCGCAGAAAATATACCAATTAGTTATTGTATTTGCATGAAGATTTCTCTCCTTAATATTTATTAAGAAGACCAATAGAGTATTTTTTTCTAGGAGTGGTACATAGGATCGTTTTGCTTGGTCCTGATGAAAAGCCTTAGGGGATAGGCTTGAAACATGTAGACCGTGAGACACACACTCATTAACGTGTGTTTCTCCTCTTCCCCCTTTTTAATAATACCAGCTACAGGATTAAATAAATCTTAGTTCCCACGTAGCCAGGTATTTTTAACCCACTAGTCTGACCCTCCCACTCTTATAACACCATTCACTTTATAGTCCACACCCTACAAAGTGCTCCCACGTCTCCGTCGGTCGTAGCACGCCCCGTCCTGCAGCGGGCGGGAAGAACCCGATGATTAAGCATGCCACCAAGGGACATTTTGGTGGGGGAGGGTTATTTTAAGAAAACTTATTGTTTTCCTTAATACTATAAAGGCCACTGGGAAGATAGCTACTTTGCGTACTGTTAGACTCTTCTTGGTTGTTCATGAAAGGAAGGAGGCCGAGTCCCCTGTAAACCTGACCTCTCTCTCCCCCTTTTGTTTGACTCTGCATAATAAATGGTAAACATTTTAGAATCACTTAAAGGCAAAGTAGTGAAATGCAATTACAGGGACAAAAGAGTATCGCCAGAATTACGAATGCTGAGAAATTATGTGTAGGGATTCTTGATCACCAGAAGTTCCAATATTGGGCAGAATCTCAGCATACAATTCCTGCAATTGTGAGTTAAATCCAGAAAAATTGGACTAACTGGGCTGACCTGGAATTACTGGTCAAAATTCAACACAGAATGTCGATTCTCAGAGGTTTCACTGCATAGAGAACTGTGATATTATTAAAGACAAGGAGGCTAGCATTATGCATTAATCCTTTATTTGCCACTTCCAAGCAGCAGCTTTAAGGAATCTCAAATAGAACACCAACAACCAAACAATAGGATAGATCTCCACAGTCCAATATAAGCCTACTGGCAGCCATCTTTTGTTCTGATGCTTTCAAAAATCTTCTTCTTTACCCTTTAATACAAACTTCTCTGCAAGAAAACGTTAAAAAAACATCACCAATACATCCTCATCTTTAGATACATATATCAGTAAAACCAATGCCCCAAAACTATTTAAGAACATTTCTTTTTTTCAACTTATTCTTAAAATTAATACACCATATCCAGCCCCTCCACACTCACATAATGCTAGCCTCCTTTTCTTAAATAAAATCATGATTCTGTATGCAGTGAAACCTCTGAGAATTGACATTTTACAGCAAGACAGGAGGCTAACATTATACGTGTTCAAAGCTTTGTAACACTTTGAAACATGTTCTACTGGTCTGATTTGAAATTTCCTGAACACCTCAGCAATCCAGCCACCACTCCAATCAGCCACCTTTAGGATTTTCTCCAATCTACCTCCATACATATATGCCTTGCTACCCATCACACCTCTAGCAGAATGTGCCTTAAACTGTGATAAATTCACTCCAGCCTCTTTCATGACTGACTTTACCCATCTTGCTATCGCAGCAGCTGTCACACAACGGTATGGTTTCACATAAGAAATCAGTAATTGATCCATTCCAAGACTTCCATTCTCTTTTGATCTAGATTCATACTCTTACAAACAGCGTACAACACATAATTTTGGATTAGCCATCAAACCTAGGATAAAAACCAGGCTCTGACATTGTTTTTGTTCTTTTCCAAATCTCAAAAAGAACCCCTTTCGTTGATGAAAATGTCTACTTACCTCCAAACTTACAACCAACGAGAGTCACTGTTCCTATCAGAAAGGAAACAAGAGTAACTGAGGTCATCCTACTACTCTGTTAGTGGGGGACAGTGTTTCCTAATCATGATGCCCTCTCACCCCCCGAAGGATGTCATGCTTCATCATTGGGCAGGTGCTCCTTGTCGGGCCGGCGCTGCAATGCCCTACGGGTCACCCGAAGGGTCACTTTTACAGAGATCTTTTGATAAAGCTGTGTGGGTGCGTGGGGGTAAGAGGCAGTGAAGTCCTAAAAGTGAGGCTTAAAAAATGACTGGAGGGGGAATAGGTAAAATTATTAAAGAAGTGGTCCCTCCCTTAAGTGCTGGAAAATTATCCCATGAGAATCGGTCTGACCGGCGGAGACGATTTGAGGTCGGGTAGGTGTAGCGGCGCCTGCATCCATGAGGCACAGACTCGAGTGACCCACAGACCGATTCTCATGGGATAAATTACCCGCACTTGAGGGAGTACTACTCATCTATTTTCCTAGTGGCACTAGATCATTATAGGCCATTTAACTCCCTGATCTATTCTTATCTTTATTTACTGGTCTTGAAGAAGCGCTTTTGGATCTCCTCCAGAGACCGCAAGATAGCGCGAAACATGTTGACCCAAAGCATATCCATTAGGGGTATGTGTAGTATCCTGCATTTGTAAGGTTAAGTATTATTCTCCTCCTGCTCAGCCCAGTGCATGTGCTCTATGCCCAATAGAATGTTGGAGTCTGGATGAGCCTCGGAATGTTGGGACTCAGAGAGGTGAAGTGACAGTTGGTCATGGGCTGAGCGGCTGACAGGCTGCTCCTGGTGGGGCTCTCCTTTAGAACATTACTACTTGTTTAACTACTTGTTACCTGCTTGAATAAATCACCTTGAAGTTAACCTACCTGCGTGGACCTTCGTTACTACATAATTTGGCGACGAGGATGGTGACGTACCTACGTGGAACAAGCGGATCTAAGGTACCTGGCGAACACAGGTGGACCTGGAGATGGCGCAATCTACAGAAACTACAGTGGCTACTACCACAATGTACAAAAGCGGAGGTATCCAAAGGAAACGTAAAGGTGACTACATGAAACAAGCGTGTTCTACAATCAACAAGAATGACGACAACAAGTGAGAAACTACCATCAACTTTAAAAGAAAAGAAGACATCAACACAAGTAAGATGAAGCACTACGCCGTTCAGCCCCACCAGTGTCCTCACCACCGGACAGCCCCTAGCCCTGGCGTTCTGTGCTCATCTACATTACGTACTTTACTCTGGTAACATCTACTGCTTGTCCTGTCAAGCACATCAACTCTACAGGCAGACAAATCATCTCAGTCACTGGTCCAGTCCCAGGCTCACACTCTACGACCTTGTGGATTTACAACTACAATGTGCCATGTAATGGAGTCATGTTGCTATCTACGTTGTGTGATCCTGTGCACATCTTGCTGAGTTGGTGTTGCTGTGTATTTTCACGTCGTAGTGCTGAGGTAGCAACTCCTACAATTCAAATAATTCACCCCATGCATCGCGCTGGCAACAACCTTCACCTACTGTGTTCTTGTGCTTGGGAGACGCATATCTGCGGTACACTCTGAGAGGACGTTTGAGGTAATCTACTCTTTAGACTCTGTTCATGACTTTCACTATAAAGGACTGCCTACAACTGTCTGTGAAGATGTTCATAGAGTGGTTCGTGAGAATCTAATTTATCACCATTCTCACTGTGTTGTGTGACTTTTCTTCAACACCCCTTCAAACTGGTGGCATTTAGCATCCTGCCTTCATTTCGTCAGTTTCTACTGTACGAGACATTGCCGGGGGTCTGTCATTTCTTTGTTCCATTTTCCTACACCTCAGTCACGGAGTCTTTGGCCGTTTAACCGCTGCTTTGTGTCAGTTTACATGCGCGCGTAACTCAACTCAGATTGTATACCGCGCGCCTCCTTTCAGGATCATCGGTGACGTCAGGCATTCCTCCGCGGCAGAACTGGCTAAGTTACACAGTTTGGCGCTTGTACGGGCCTGGAGCCACCCGGCGCGGGCGTCAATTCGTGCCGCCATCTTGAATTTTGTCCTAATCAGCCGAGCTCAGGGGCTTTGAAGTATGTAGTTGGTTCTTGCCTGCTTCGGATCTTGTTCTGCCAGTACCCGAGCATTGCAGCTGTTTTCCTTTGCTCCGTTTTCGTTTCCATCACACTCCGATTGCTGGCTGTCTTGCTCATTTGTCTATATCGTGAGCAATGTTTTCCGGAATCGTCAGCAGCCTTGTGTACAATGCAAACCTGGGTTTAAGGTAGGACTTTATCCGCATTTCACCTTTGGAACTCTGGTACACCCGAGGAACATTTACAAGCTTGCTTTTCCTGGCTCGTGGTGTACTTTTTAGTACATTCTGTGACTGTGGTTTCTTCATTAAGTTCTGCATTTGCATTTATTATGAGTTGCCAGTCCACGAGGGAACTAAATGACGATGTTAGCAGTCTACTACCCCTGCTAGGCTGGTTTACTTGCATACATTGGTGGGTGTCACGAGCCAACGGTGACACGCACACCCTAAACTCTCAGTCTTTAAATTAAATGCTTATGTGCTTCGTTTTTGTAGCCTTTCATAAGCGTGGCTGTGACTTTACCATATGCTTACTTGTTTTTGCTAGTGGTACATAACATAAGGAAATGTCTATCTCCACCCTTATTGTACAGGGGATCGTATGGTGGGTCTTACTGTTCACTGACTCGGGGTAAACACCTTCTAGGGGATCATTGTACATGTGTTCACATTACATTTCGTTTATTTCCTACACAGGGATGGCAATGGGTACTACTCCCACTTTGTTATCTACACCATTGCCTACATGGGCTACAGCATGCACGTATGGACTCTGGGTACTTACCTTCTTTGGGTTCATGGTTCTATTTTCATGTTTACGTTTCACACTTTAATCTTCCCTACACAGGGATGGGAATGGATTTAGCCCCATTTCCACACACAAATTTGCCTACATGGGTCACATACGGTTTTAACTCCTTACACAGGGCACCGTGTCATGGGTCACAGTCCCATTTACACAGTCACCCTCACACAGGGTGCATTTTATGGGTTTTAGACCCATTTCTACTCTGCACTGCATTGTACCTCTACGCGGGGGTTGTCCTTTCACGGGCTTTCACATTATGGGTCACAGTCCCATTCACACTGCTCCTCACACTCTTGCATAGGAGTAGAGGACGGTCATGGGTTTCAATCCCATTGGCTGATATGGTCTTTCTACATTCAGTTACTTTGCTGTTTTGTATAACGCAATGTTACACTTATATCGTATTGTTATTGTCTAATTGAAAATGGGGGGAAGTATTAGTTATACTGTAAGTATCTACTTTGCCTCTTCTCTGTTTTCCAATATGTCCAGCTTTCCTAGTGATGTTCTACTTATTTTCATCCTTGGTTTCTGGAGTTACATTTCTTGTTTGTCATCCTCTGTCTCCAGCCTTCCCTCTTTCGTATTTTTTATTCTATTTCTTCCCTGTTCAGGAGAAGATCCGTTATTCCCTCCTCTTTGTGTCTGTGTGTAGGCTGGTGTCCGGTTTGCGTCATGCCTTATTCTTCCTTCCTTTCTTGCCTGCCTGGCCAGTGGGTATGTTTGGGGGTTGCCTTTGGCACGTCTGTCTCTCTCTATTTCGTATTTCCTCTCTTTCGTCTCACTGTCTCCTTCTTTCTATTTTGTTGTTGAGGATGGGTTTTCCATTTTCTTACTTACACCTTACCTTCACCTCCTTGTCTTCTCCCATCTTTCTCCTCGCTCTGCTTTGCTTGCTCCTTTCCTTTATGTTCTCTCTGTCACTCCGTTGTTCCTTCCTTGCTATCTGTCCTTTGTTCTCTCCCGGTATATTTTATTATATATTGCATTTGTTCTTCTGTTGGAAGGAAAGGGGATATGTAGTATCCTGCATTTGTAAGGTTAAGTATTATTCTCCTCCTGCTCAGCCCAGTGCCTGTGCTCTATGCCCAATAGAATGTTGGAGTCTGGATGAGCCTCGGAATGTTGGGACTCAGAGAGGTGAAGTGACAGTTGGTCATGGGCTGAGCGGCTGACAGGCTGCTCCTGGTGGGGTTCTCCTTTAGAACATTACTACTTGTTTAACTACTTGTTACCTGCTTGAATAAATCACCTTGAAGTTAACCTACCTGCGTGGACCTTCGTTACTACAGTATGCTACACAACTAGCTACAGAGGGCCATTACACCCCTCACAGCAGCACCACTTTCTTGGATTTTAACAATGACAGAGGGACCACTTCTTTAATAAATTTACCTATTCCCCCTCCAGTCATTTTTTAAGCCTCACTTTTAGGACTTCACTGCCTCTTATCCCCACGCACCCACACAGCTTTATCAAAAGATCTCCGAAAAAGTGACCCTTCAGGGGACCCATAGGGCATTGCAGCGCCGGCCCGATGAGGAGCACCTGCCCAATGATGAAGCATGACATCCTTCAGGGTGTGTGAGGGCATCACGATTAGGACACACTGTCCCCACTAACAGAGTAGTAGGACGACCTCAGTAACTCTTGTTTCCTTTCTGATAGGAACAGTGACTCTCGTTGGTTGTAAGTTTCGCCTCTGGAGCACGAGTCACTGGACCTCTAATTTGCTCCCTGTGTCCCCCTCTTCTTAATTGTACTCACCTCCAAAGCCTCGACATCAGAAACTCTTTTAAATGAAATCAAACATAACAAAAGTGGTTAACTTCCAAGTCAACTCCTTCAAACCAAGATATCTATTATCTGGCCATTCCTGAAACAACTTGAAAACTAATTTCACATCCTATACTAAATCATATCTTGCCACAGGTGGTCTCTTTAAATGAATCCCTTTCATAACTCTACAAATCAGAGGGCGTCTGCCAATAGAAACTCCGTTCACTAAAGACTGACCCACAGCAATTGCAGATCTGTAGCAATTCACAGTTCTGTACAAAAAACCTTTTTGAAACAAATCTGCCAAAAAATTGGCAACCATCCTCAGCTTCCATGGGATCCAAATCTCTTGCCACGCACCAACGTAACCAGACACTCCAAGCAATCCTATATCGCTTGCGTGTCCCAGGAGCCCAAGACTCATTGAGAAATCCTGAAGCTGTTCCCTAAAGATCTGTGAATTTTACTGATGTCCTGATACTCGCCATTTAGAAGATTGAGCAAATTTGCCTTACCAATGGATATTCTACTTTATCTGCCCCTTTCAGCAACCTCCTGCAACACCTTATTAAATATGGAATCTCTACCACCATCTCCATTACCATTGGGAACCAAGCCTGAGTCGTCCAAAATGGAGTTACTAATGCTAACTGGCATCTCTGCTTTTTAACTTAATCCAACAATCTCTGTATCATTGTTAAAAGAGGGAATGCGTAGCCACTCATTATTCGCCAATCCTGGTAAACACATCTACTGCCAAAGCCCCCAGATCCAGTTTCCAACTGAAGTAACTCTCCAACTGATGTGTCAACCTGGAAGCAAACAGATCTGCCTGCAACGGTCCCAAGCACTTCTGTATGAATATGCCTCCTTACATCGCATGCCTTTTCTCTGCATGCAATTACAACGCGGCCATTACATTGACTGCATTGTAACAACGCATACCATTACCCCGCAAGTCATAACAACGACTTGCTCTAGGGGGGCGCTAGATGTTGGAATAGTATAATTTACTATTTCAACTCCACTATGTGGAACAGTAGGGAAGGTGTTGGATTTTAAATCCAACACCTTCTGCCCCCTCCGCAAGTCGTTATTACGACTTGCGGGGTAATGGTATGCGTTGTTACAACGCGGTTGCTGTAACGACCGCGTTGTAATTACATGTGTTGAAAAGGATTAGTTGTAAGCGCTGTTACCCTTCTGTATCCTCATAAAATAACCTTCCTTTGCTGAAGTCTATTAAATTCCTGAAATTCCAATCTGCTATCCAGTTCTCTTTTTCTGATAAGTACTGGGCCCTCAACCCAATCTTGTGCTCCAGGCAGAACCCCCACATTTCCTTCGCTTGATCTGCCAACCTTTTTGACCTGCTGCCTCCTAATCTGTTTATGTATGTAACTGCTGTAATATTGTCCATCTTTAACAAAACTGAAGCTCCCTGGAACTGTGATCTGAAACTCCGCAACACAAACATTCTAGCCTTCATCTCCAAACAATATCTATGATCCCTCCATTTGTTCAAACGCCAAACACCACCCGTCTCTTGGGCTAAAAATATGGCTCCCCATCCTAAATTGCTCGCATCCGTCTCTAATACAAAATCTGTTTTCATTCCAAAAATAGCTCGTCCGTTCCAAGCTTCTAAAGTCTCTAGCCACCGTTCCAGCTCCTTCCTTGGCTCCTTTGATATCTTCACCATGCTCCCATACCATTGTCCTTTGGAAAGTTCCCACATTTTCAGATGCTGCAAGGCCCTGTAATGAAGTGGACCTGGGAACAATAGTTGAATTGAAGATGATAAAAGACCTATCACCCTGGCTATGTCTCTCATCTTGACCAAAGCTCTCCTCCTGACCATCCTCACTCCTTTCCTTATCTTCACAATTTTCTTCTCTGGCAACAAAAGCTGCCCGTTGACGGTGTTCACAACAAAACCCAGAACTTCCAGACTCTGAGTGAGCTTTAAAATCGACTTTTCCTGATTTATGACAATCCCTAGGGACTCTAAAAGCGCCTTTGCCATGCACATCTGAGTCATCAAAACAGTTGACAAAATGTTGTCTAGATTAATTATTAGACAAACTCCTCTCTCTCTCTCTCAAACAACCTTCATAAAGCACCAAGGGGCTGAGGACAAACCAAATAGAAGGCACAGAAATTGAAATAACTGCTCTTTCCATCTGAACTGTAAGTATTGTTGACTCTGCTTTGCAACTGGGATGGTGAAATAAGCATCTTTCAGATTCATCTTTATCAACCAATCATTTTCTAACAACACATCCCTGAGAAGGTGAATCCCCTCCATTTTGAAGTGTCTGTAAGTCACAAACAAAATCAGTTCTCTTAAATTTATCACTGGATGCCATCCCTTGTCCTTCTTCTCTACTACAAACAGTGTGTTTACAAAACCCGCTTCCTCCTTGTTCACTTTCTCTATTGCACCTTTCCCCAACATAGAATCTATCTCACAACCCACTACTTCTTGTAATTCTTTGTTGAAGCAAAGTTCTCTTGGTTCTTGAGTTTGCAATGGGTTTGAACTAAACTCTATTTGATATCCTGTAACAATGGCTAGAACCGACGCATCATTTGTGGTCTGTTTCCATCTCTCCACATGGAATCTCAAACTTCCTTCCACTTTATGTGGACAAAACCAGAAATACTGTTCGTACTCAGCTATTCCTGAGGTAGAAGACTGTCCTCTACCCCTTGATGTCCTTGCTCTGGTCACTCTTCCTCATTGAGGGTAAAACTATTACTGTATGATCCTTGAATCCCTCTATATGATCCTTTCCTAGCATATTGGGACTTGTAAAACCACAGCTGAGAGGTTGCCCTCTCTTCCTAGCCTTGCCTTTTAAACTATTTGCTCCTGAGAAGACTTTACGCATTGAGTAATGCGCCTTATCTAGAGTTGTGAAAGTCTGCACATACTTTCCCAATGCCTTGACCATTCCTTCACCAAAAAGTAACCCTTTTGCTTCCTCACTTGTCTCCTTTCTGGCTAACTCACCCAACTTCAGGTTAATTCGAAGGAGCACTGACTTCCGACGATCAGTAATCAACCCATCATTAGCATTACCTAAAAAGCAAATTGCTCACAGGCACTAGCCTCTTAGCAAATGTATATCCAAATCAGTACCTTTAACATATGCCTCCTCCACCAAATCAAACATCCTCGCCAGAGGACCTAATACATCCAACAGTTTACACTCACATTACTTAAGTGATCGTTCCAAACCTTTCCCAGGGTCTTGTCCCAATTTGTAAATGTACGTAAATAGTTCAGGATCCAAATTTGGTGTTAAAGTCTCCTTCTCACCAATGACAGGGCGAGAATATTCAGCCTTCATAAGACTGAGTTCTTCCTTCTCTAATGGCTTCCTTATTCATTTCTTAATGTAGTCTGACACAAAAGCCAGGGGCCACAAATCTGATCCTTGAGGATGGCTAATCACCTTTGAATCAAACATTTTTGCCCCAGTGGGTCTACGATAGATCTCTTTTAGCATCTCTACATAAGCTACTTCCACCAAATTCCTCATCTAAGGAATCCTTGTAATCCAAGTCTAAGATGTAGTCATCTACTTCCTCATCATATGCAGGGTTGTCCTGCCCATCTATAATGTCACTTCAGACGCCAACTCTATGTGAGCCATTTGGGACTTGAAATAATTCAAAGAGAAGTTGTACTGTTCTTCACTTTGTTAGCATGGGTATTAACAACCGACATCCATAACCCACAGAGGAAAATGACCGTTGGTCCATGACAGTTGGTACTGGGAGTGCAGGTCAGAATCCTGTCAACATTCTAGGGACATTCCAAACAGGTAAGGAGGGGTGAGAGAAGAGACCAAGAGGAAATAATAATTGATAATACAACACATCTCCTTCCCCAGGGAAAGAGGGAAAAAATAGAAAGGCAACAAGAGAGAGGTAAAGTTAATACATAACATAGTCTCTATGCCAACATGGTTTGGGGTGAACATTTCTCAAATACTCCCTAGTGTTGGGAGTGACAATATTGTTGTTTACATTGACTCCTTGTTCACAGATTTTATCAGGTACACCTTCTCTGTTATCTTTGACAATCCTGTCAACACTCCAATATTGACCATCATTAAGTTGTACAACATTTTTGAACACTTTGCGTACCACCTTTCTGTCTGAGAACTTCGAACAACCTGACAATACAGATCTTGGTAGTTTTATTCTTACCACATCTCCCTCTTCCCATATTTTAGTGGGTTTTTGTACTTTACAATTGTATCTGCCCACATATTTCTTTTGATGTGCGTGTATTTTTTCCATGATCTTTTCCCTATCAACCTCCTCCATCCAACAAGCCACATAGGGCTTAACTTGGTGCCAGGTTCCCTTCCTTTGAGAGACTTGAATGGAGACACTCCAGTGACAGAGTGAGGGGTGACAAGGTAAGACCAAACCATTTCATCAAGTGCTTTTTTCACATTGCTTCCACTGCATACATTAAGCTGAATACAGTCCTTAATCATGCGATTGATGCGTTCCACCAAACCGTTGGCCCTTGGACAATATAAAGCAGTTTGTAGATGGTTGACAGAGAATTGGTGTAAAAACTCTTTCATTAATGTAGAGGTGAATTGGACACCATTGTCCGTTACTAAGGTTTGGGGTACACCTTAGGTACGAAAAACTTCTTGTAGGAATAGAATTACAGTGTTAGTGGTGATGTTATCTACGACCTTAATGATGATCCATTTAGAGTGGTAGTCCACCAGTGTGAGTACGAATCTTCCACCTAGTCCCTTTACATTTAGAGGTCCGATAATGTCCATAGCTACTTTGTTCGAAAGGACAGATGGGACTTCTACCGCTGAAATTTGGCCCTTACTCACATGTTTACTCTTGTCACTCACCGCACATGGCACACACTGTCTTACCTTCCTCTCAACCATAGTGTCCATGGTTGGCCACCAGTAATGTAGTCGAATCTTGCTCTTAGTAATGCTGCATCCTAAATTACCTTCATGAGCCAAACCTACAATTTTCTCCCTCAAACTCTCAGGAGGTACTAGTTTGCTCCCCCTGTAGAGGTTCTGCTCACGGAAGTACAATTCATTCCTGACTTCCCAAAACACATCCTCACCATTCTTGAGTTCAGAGCACTTAGTAGGCCATCCATTCATTATAAGTTGCCTCACTCTGGGAAATAAAGTATCGCTACACAAAGCTTCCTCCCATTCCTGTTTACTTATACCTTCAGTTACGTTGGCCACTACTATTTCATCACTAAAATTACTTTCTGGTTCTTTATTTTCCATGGGTAATCTAGACAAACAATCAGCTGCTTGATTGAGTTGTCCAGGTATGTATACAATCTTAAAATTATACCCTTCCAGACCTAGGAACCACTTTGATATTCTGGGTGTAGTTCTTTCTATGTTCTTTGAGGAGAACGCACTTACCAAAGGCTTGTGATCTGTCCTTATTGTGAAAGGAATGCCCCAAACAAACACTCGGAAATGTATCACTGCCCAATAGCACGCAAGTGCTTCCCTTTCTACAACTGAATAGCGAGATTCAGCTTCCGTCAAGGCTCTAGAGGCGAAAGCTACAACTCTCTCTTCCCCTTCTGTCACTTGACTGAGAGTGGCTCCAATACCTTTCGTGCTAGCGTCAGTTGTAATTATAGTACGCTTGCTGGTATCAAAACATCCCAAAAATGGTGCATTAATTATATGGTGCTTCAATTTTCCAAAAGCTTCAGAACAATGTTCATCCCAATCAAACTTAACTCCTTTCTTTAATAGGCTCCTCAGGGGATAAGTAATGTCAGCAAAATTTTTAATGAATTTGGAATAGTACTCTGACAATCCCAAGAAGGACTTTACCTCTTCCTTAGTGTTCGGTTTGGGAGCTAACTTAATGGCATCAACCAAATTGACTTTGGGCTTGATTCCTTCTCTTGAAATAACATGCCCTAGTCTAAATCAAAGTCAAAATCAAAATCACAATCAATTGGCCTAATACCTCTCGAGCCAAGACCTCAGTGGAGCCCAAATTTTTAGTCCTTTGGATCGAGCCCTCAGCCCCCTTTTTGAATAAATTGCTTTCTCAAAATGATAGTTTGCCAGTAGTCGGGACAACCATTGATGAAAACCAGGGGGTATTGCATCCAACCAGGCGGAAGCTAGGCAAAGCCGAAATATAGCCATACCAATAAACACGAGGTGTTCGCCAGGCCTCCCTTGCAATTGCGGATCAACCCCCAGACCGATCAAGGAAGGTGATAAGAAGACATCAACTCCCAGTACTTCCTTAAGAAATTGGGAGATTTCCTGTTTTAAATTCCACAGGGCCCTACATGCATTAAACATATGATTAGTCAGCCTGATATAAAGAGCACCGAGGACAATGTGTACCTTTCCCTGTAGCCCATTTGGAAATCTTTTGAGGAGTGTAGTAGAGGGAGAAACATGATTTATAATATTGAGCTTGGAGTCTAGCCGGGATTAAAATTTTCTGGGCTAATTCTATCGAATGAAAGAAAAGATCTTCCTGCATTCCTATTTCAGATTTCCATTTAGCTGCTCTTGACTCCAGGTCATCCGGCATTAACGAATTAAAAAAGGAGTATGCTTCTCCGATAGAAGGCACTACCTTTTTCCTTAATTTATGTATCATAGCATTTTTGGCAAAGCCTATAGGGCCTCCCCATTTTTTACTTAGAAAATCCGGTACTTGCAAGTATTTAAAAAAATCCCTCCTATCTAAATTGTAGGTAGCTTTAAGACTTTCAAAGCTAGCTATATTTGTTAAAGAGTATAAATCGCCCAGTTTAGTTAGGCCCGCCTCGCCCCATCTTTTAGCAACGGGAACTCTAAAAATTCCCGGCAAGTTGGGGTTGTTGCAAATCGGGGTATAATAATTTAATCATCCTATACCTAATAATTTCCGTACTTGCCTCATTGCTCTATAACCACCAATTAACGATTTAAAGCGGACTTTTTTGTAATGGCTATCATTCAAGAATTTCCAGAGCCACCCCCATGCATCCTTGCCCATTATAAGTTCTATGGGTGTTGGAATTTCATTAATTATACTATCTCTTGGTTTTTCGGAGATAAGAGTTAAATTAGAGAGTAGGGAGGTGACCCAATAGTATAATCGAATATTAGGTAGAGCCAAACCTCCCCTTTCTCTTGGCAAAGATAAACATTTGTATGATCTACTGGGTTTTTCATATGCCCAAATAAAACGAGAAAATAAATCCTCGATCTGCTTCAAACAACTATTAGTAAATTCCACCGGAATTGCCCTTAGCATATACAAAAATTTAGGAAAAAATAACATTTTTATTATATTACATCTACCAATAATTGATAGATGAAGATTGTGTAATCTCCTTAATTCACTTTTTGTTTGAACAATCAGCGGATTGATATTACAGTCAATCTTATCAATATTGGCCAAAATATCAACCCCAAGGTATGTTGCTTTCTCTACCTGTCTACTAGTATTAATCATATTAAAAATTTTACACACAATGTGCGTCTTAGTGCCATTTAGAGAGTACCCCGAGACTTGCCCAAATCTCACCGCTTCAGCCTCAATCTCTAGTATTGCTGTATCGGGATCAGGAGTAACGATAGCAATGTCATCGGCGTACGCCAAAGCTTTAGTTTCCCATCCCTGGGATTCAATGGGTCTAATGATCCTATTGTTCTCAAGAAGCCGTAAG
This sequence comes from Calotriton arnoldi, assembly GCA_963921515.1. Lineage (NCBI taxonomy): Eukaryota > Metazoa > Chordata > Amphibia > Caudata > Salamandridae > Calotriton > Calotriton arnoldi. The sequence continues at coordinate 295,259 of CAWUFW010006037.1, read as the reverse complement.
AAAGGATCGATATAAAGCGCGAACAGCAGCGGGGAACTTGGACAGCCCTGGCGCGTACCCCTAGTAATATCAAAAAAGTCTGTAAACACGCCATTTATAAAACGTTTTGCGCTAGGTTGGTAATAGAGCATCTTGAAAGCCTGTATCAACCCATTGCTAACTCCGATCCTCGACAGGGTCTCCCAAAGGAAAGCCTAGGAGACCCTGTCAAAGGCCTTCTCTGCATCTAATAATATAAGTGCTATTGGCTTTCCTGAGACAGTAGCAGAATCAAATAGTGAGATGACTCTCCTAATATGGTCCGTCGTGCCCCGTCCCGGTATAAAACCATGTTGTCGGGGTGAGACCACCTTATAAATAACAGTGGCTAAACGCATGGCGAGGATCTTAGAGTATATCTTATTGTCAGCGTTAATTAACGTAATGGGTCGGTAAGACCCTGGTTCCAGCGGTGATTTATTTTTTGGGACGAAAACTATAACTTTAGCCTGTGTCCAAGATTGGGGAGGCTTTCCCCCTCTAAAAACATGCAGAAATAATTGAAACATCAGCTCTTTCAGCTGTGGGGCAAATTTCTTATAGAACTCCAAGGGTATGTCGTCTAGTCCGGTGGCTTTACCACTCGGGAGACTACTAATGCATAACAAAATATCCACCCACTGAGGGAGCTCCTCTAAATACTGCTGATCTTCCTGAGAAAATTGTACCACTGGAGCCTGGTTGATATAAGAGATAACATCTCCCAGATTAGCGGGGGTATCCTCATAATATAAGGATTGATAAAATGAATAGAAAACCTTGCGAATACGGTCTGAGTCGGAGGTACTTCCTCCTGCAGGGTCATTAATCTCAGCTATCTGGGTTTGAGTAATTCTCTGTCTAGCCCGGATCGCTAGATGATGCCCCACCTGTTCGCTGCACTCGTATGCCTTCTCACGCCAGGCCTCTAGCCTGTCAGCCGCTCTCTTAGCTACTACCTCTAGCATTTTTGCCTTGGCTAACATTACTTTATTATATGCTTCTAATGTGTCTTTGCCAACTTGAATTGCAGCAATCAGGCCTTCCTCCGCGGCTGCTAGGTCATTCTGCATATTGTTTAAAGTAAGTCGCTTTCCTTTGTTCAGAGCTAGCGAGAAGTTAAGTGTCTCCCCTCTGACTCCGGCTTTCCATGCATCCCAGACTATATCTATTCCAGCGCTTCCTATATTTTCCATAGAGAATTGAGGAATCCACTTCCTCATATGAGTACAGTACTCATCATTCAAAAGTAGGGAGCGTTCAAAACTCCACTTAGGTAGAGCAACATTACTAGATCCAAACCCCTAATTTCTAATACTAAAGGGTTATGGTCTGCCAATATACTGCGAAGCCTTCTCTATTGAACAAACATGCATAATAGTGTGAGATGCAAAGCAATAGTCTAGTCTGGTATGCTTTTTGTGTGGAAAAGAGAAGAAAGTAAAGCCAGGATCCTTAGGGTGCCGCAGATTCCAAATATCGGAAAGTGCTTGTTCCCGGCAAAGAGTTCTTAAAGCATCAAAAACCTTTGGTTTACGACCATTATACACCCAATTATTGTCAAGGGCAATATTCTGGTTAGAGGGTAAATTTATATTAAAATCCCCGCAGATAACTTGATTTTGACTTTGATTTAGACTTTGTCCAACCCCGGGGGGGGGAGGGTGCTCAGGGTGGAAGGGGTGGGGGGATGATTGTTAAAAAACTTAAAATGTGCATTCTTTCTATTGTTGCATTCTTTTTTGTCTCTGTTGGGTAAATCTTATATGTTTTTGAAGCCATGTGTTATGTTTTGAATTTGCTAATTACTGTTATTTTGCTTTTTGGTTTTTTGCTTATATTTGTATGCACAAAATAAAAAACAATAAAAAAAAAATGAAATAACATGCCCTAAGTAAGTAACTGAACGGACTCCTACTTGACATTTTTCTTTCCTTAACGTAAGTCCTGCATCTCTTAACCAGGTCAATACTATGCGTAAGGTAGCATTGTGCTCATTATCATTCTTTCCATAAACTAGTAAATCATCTTGGAAGCACAATACATGTTCCATCCCTTCCAAGATGTTTTGCATAGCTCTCTGGAAAACCGCCGCAGCGGAGGCTAAACCAAAAGGCATCCTACAGAATCTAAAAGCTCCAAATGGTGTGATGAAGGTGCTTAGAGCTTTGCTCGAAGGATGAAGTTTCACCTGATGGTATGCGGAGGATAAATCCATCACAGTGAAAAACTCTGCCCCACAAATTTGGTTCAACATTTCATTTATGTTCGGCAAGGGGTGCCTGTCAATCCATATGTTATTGTTCAACTCTCTCAAGTCAATACATAGCCTAATGTTATTAGTAGTAGCCTTGGAAGTAATAACAATGGGTGCGACCCATTCCGCACATTCCACTGGTTCTATGACTCCCTGGGTTAACAATTTGTCTAATTCCTGTCTCAAAGGTTCTTTCATCATAAGAGGAATGTTCCTACATTTATGTGCCACTGGTTTAGCTCCATCTTTCAACTTAATTCTGTGCTGGTACTCCCTTAAGCAACCAAGTTTGTCTGTAAACACTTCAGGGAACTCTCCAAAAACCTCCGTCCCACAGACTGTTCTCTCAACAAGCATTACAGGGATTTCCGCTGTGGGGTCAAGTTTCATCCATAAGTCTCTCTGATGGGCCCATCCTAGCAAATTTGTACCATTCTTTGCTATATAAACTTTGCCTACCATACTCCTGTCTTTAAATGTAATCTTCATGGTGGCAACACCCTCTAGGGGAATGGGATCCTTGTTATATCCCACAGGGACTACATCTGGTCTTTCAAGAGATAACTCCTCCTCCTTGAAATTTGTATGGAAAGTTTCACTATTGATAAAAGTGAATGGTGAACATGAGTCTGCATACACTTCTAGTTTATGCCCATCCAACCCAATTTCACACCTGGGAAGATCAATTTTATGTACATTGCAATTTTCCTTAACATCCACTTGTAACACGTATTTGCTTCTGGAGTCTTCATTAGTCTCTATAACATTCACAGTCTTACCAGACATATCCTTGCAAGCACGTGCAAAATGACCCTTGCGATTGCAATTGCGGCACGTGGCTGTTCTTGCCAGACAGTTTACGTTGTTGGCTAAATGCCCACTACTACCACATCTGAAACATCTTAGTCTATTCTCTGTAGACATTTTCTCCTTATTAAACTCTTTTGTTGACTCTTTTTTCCTAATACCCTTGATGGCACACACATTCCTTAATTACTCACTTACTTCATTTACACTGTTATCACCTGGTGTATTCATTTCTTTGATACATTCTGCAGTGTGTTCAACACTTTTAGCAATATCCATTGCAGTTTTTAAATCTGGATTTCCAATTAACAATTTCCCTTGAATTTTGTTGTTGTTAGTACAGCGTACTAATTGGTCACGGATCAATGACTCAGTAAGTTCATTAAATTCACATGTATTCGCTAGTCCCCTTAGACTGGCTATATAGTTTCCAACCCTTTCATTTTTACCTTGGACTCTTCCAAAAAATGTATGTCTTTCTAATACGACATTAATTTTATCTGCAAATTGTAGTTCTAGTTTTTTGATGCTATAATCATACACATCTCTTTCTTCTATTCCCACCTCTTCTTCTTCTAATTCTGGAAGGCTATCAAAAATGTTCCTCCCTTCCGCACCCAGGTTATGTAAGAGGATATGTTGCCTTCTTATCGCTGAGAAACCACTAGCACCAATGGCAATAAGGTAAGATTCAAAAGTTTCCCTCCAATCTTTCCATGGTACTAGTGGTTCCCCTGCCTCGGACAGGAACGGTGAGGGTTGATTCATACTAACCGCTGCCATAATGTATTTGAAACTTAAGAGATATAGCTAGAGCGCAAAATATTATGCCTGTAAATAAAGGTTAATGAAAAACACTACTAGCAATAAACACTTTGAGTTGATATCTCTATAGGACTAAATAAGAAGTTTCCTGCATAATGTGATTTACTACCACAAAATACAATCAAGTTCTGATTCCCAACTGTATATAGCAAACTGTTCTTAAATGCTAGAAATTCCACAAATTACTGCACAAAAAAAAATGTTCCCCAAGTGATGCCTCGCAGAATACTATTAAACATCAAAATTATAATGTGTCCCACTGTTTAAAATTACAATATTTTTAACTTCGATTTTACAAAACCTTCACTGAAGCACTTAAAGTGGACACTGCTTCTCTGGAAAATCCTCGCTGAACTTGTAGAAATTAGACTCAGGTAGCGTTTCACAGAGGCAGTCTTATCTTCAAAACTGAAAACTAGTATGCTGTTCGCCAAGTCAATGAGTCACTTCAGACTTACTGCCAGTACTTCGTAGTTGTGCTGTAACACCTCGAACAACTCCTTCGAAATGTGTGTACACAGGTGCCCCTCGAAGATCAAACGTCTCCTCAGCATAGAATTGTTCTGATGACTCCACACTTCTCCGATACCAAGGAGATGTCTCTTTCCTTTATTTCAGCCCCCAACCGGAAAAACGTGTGGGCCGGTATGACGATTTTCTCCTCACAAAGCCTGCGCATGAGCATAAAAGCTACGCTCCGGTCTGGATAACTGAGGGCTCTTTTTCCGTAATCTTCCTCACCTGCGTCCGCAGAGTGTCACCACGCTTGTCTTACTAATCAACACACGGAACCAGCACAAGTGGAAAAGACCTTCCGTCCGTCGTACACCGCCTCCTCTTGGAACGGGAAGAGTATTTTGGCAACCAACACGATGGGTAAGGTACTCACCACCACTTTACACTGATCCTTTTTTTATTTTTTTATTTTAACGTGTGCCGATCCAAACGTGCAATATGCTGCTCTGCTACCTCTGAACTCTGTAAATACCGATGACTTTACTTCTTATACCTTCTCATAGGGTCATAAGTTACACCTGTAGATCTTCAAAATGTCCTCTTCCAAATCGGGTAACATCCGGAGGGGATGTCAGTGCATCGTCCTCCGCCCAACAACTCAGTCGCCAGTGAAATAATTCAAAGAGAAGTTGTACTGTTCTTCACTTTATTAGCATGGGTATTAACAACCGACATCCATAACCCACAGAGGAAAATGACCGTTGGTCCATGACAGTTGGTACTGGGAGTGCAGGTCAGAATCCTGTCAACATTCTAGGAACATTCCAAACAGGTAAGGAGGGGTGAGGGAAGAGACCAAGAGGAAATAATAATTGAGGATACAACAGGACTCTTCTCTCTTCATGTGGACCTACCACATGTTTCCTCTTTAGAGCATTTTCCCTCTGGACCTCTAAAAACTCTGTTCTCTCTTTCCGAAATTGAAACACACTCATCCTGCTCCTTACTGGGATCTCTTTTCCTCTCTTTTAACACCTTCCTCACTGACTTCTGTACCAACTCTCTTAACTCCTGAGTTATTAACCCCTTCACCTTGACTCCCTGACTAGTCTCACCATCTACCTGCTCAGTCATGTTTAAATAATACTAACCGTACCAATAATTAAACAAACCTTAACCTTAAACCTATTTGAAGATAACTGTATTAAGTGTACCTGAGCAAAAACCTACTGTTACTACTAAAAAGAGAAAAATCCTCTAATATGCACAAACCTAACCAATTCTTAACAATTCCTAACTAAACACTTCTAAATTACTGAAAAAAGGCTCTTGCCTTACTCCTACTCGTATTCGTGACTGAAAAATCGCAGCAATGACAGTTACCTTTAAAGCATTGGCTTGCAGGGAAGCCTAACAGCAATCTCCCTCAGAAACACATCCAAATGTTTATCGTCATATTAAAAAACAAAGTCGAATTAACCTTGCTTATAAACCTGTTCCATTAACACATACTGGGGTAAATGTCTTTACTAAAAAACTGCCTTGTTTTAATATTTAATTATTGATTTTAGGGCAAACAGGCTTTCCAAATGTCCCGTGCAAGGGATTTCACTTCTGAACTCTTGTGCGCAAGTAGCATGCTCAAAACCAGTTACATGTGGTGCTCTCCTTTACAAAGATGGCCTCCTGCTCTAAGCATTCACTGAAGCTGCTATGGGCAAAATTGCCTTTTCCACAACATGCAGCGGCAAGCACGAGACGTGCTCCGGAACCGCCGCTTTCCCGAATCCTACTCAAGGTATTTCAGTACATTTCATAAACTAATACTTTTAAACCAGTCCTATATTGTTAAAAAATATATTTAAGCAAGACTATTTCATCAATAAAACCAACAATCTTTACAGAAAACACAGCCTTATTTTAACTTAAAATATATTAAAACGCTATATCGACTGAAATAAATACATACATTGGATTTTCATTTACACACAAATAACAAAGTAATAATACATTTCCTTAAAACTCAATACACAAATAAGCAGCAAACAAATGAAGAAGAAGATGGCTGCCAGGAAGCTTATATAAGACTTCAGAGTTCTAGTCTATTGTTTGGTTGTTGGTGTTCTATTTAAGATTCTTTAAAGCTGCTTCTTGGAAGTGGCAAATAAAGGATTAAGCAAAACCAAAGGGGATGATGGACGGAGTGTTGAACATTGCAAGCACTCACCCCCAGTCAACTGATCTGGGTTTAATCCATCATCATTCTTTAGCTCACTCCGCCACCCCAGTTCAGACATGTCCATATGCAAATCAGTCTGACCCTGTGCCTCATGGGAACAGTCCAGCCCGAACTGCCAAGCCATGTCTTCCCTGGACCGGAAACAATCATCCTGGGACCGGTTTCTGGCTTACAGCCGTCATCAGCCAGGCTATCTTGAATCCAGTGGCAAAGTGAGCAAGGGATGGATTAAACCCAGATCAGTTAACTGGGGGTGAGTGCTTGCAATGTTCAACACTCCGTCCATCATCCCCTTTGGTTTTGCTAAATAAAGGATTAATGCATAATACTAGCCTCCTTTCTTGCCATAAAATTCTCTCTTCCCTGGGGTTTAACTCAGACATATACTACTCTGAAGAGGTGATAAATTTCTCTCAGACTCCTCTGCTGGGCGGGTGGCGTAAGGAAGGATGGGAAATGAAGGGAAAGATGTCACCTGGTCGGGGTGGGCATTACATTCTTTTCCCTCCCTGTGCCTTGGTAAAGGGTCGGGCATTGCCCAGAGACTGGGTCCAGGCTCCACCAAAGACTACTCCCTAAGGCAATTTTACCAGGTGAAATTTCCAGCCAGTAAAATCTAGTCCAGTTTTCCCACACCAGAGAAAAGCAGGTGTGGGAACACTGGCACTCTCATAATTGTGCATATCGCAGTTCATCATAAAATTTCCTCTCCACACAATTCATAATTAGGTCTAGATATGACCAATCCAGAATCATACTGTGCTACATATTACACATTAACCTTAATATTGCATTTTTCACAGTATTTGTCTCAATGACTGAGCAGGGATAGTTCAAGTACTATCATGGTTTGGTTAAGAAGACAGAGTGAATTATTGATTTTTAAATACAGTTTCACAAACACACTTATTCCAACAGTCTAATACAATGGCTCTGAGTGCCATAGCTCTTAAGAGGACCGCTTCCTTGAATGAGGGACAGACATTGGACATCCTCCTTCCCCATCACCTGGAAGTAGTCTAGTGCTATGTCCATAGCAGCACGTTGTGGATGAAACTTTAAGAGAGTTCTGGCTCTGAAGCCAACAGTACTTTGCATACTGAGATCTGAAGGAAATATTTCAAAGCGTCTGTTCGGTAAGGAATTTCAGTGCACCAAGGGTATCATAGCTTTGGGCATCTTGTGAGCTAGCCTATATTTTCCCCAAAAAATGTTCAAACCTATAACCGAGGAGTCAATAGTTAACTCAGAAGTAGAAGTTTGAAACTAGCCACATGGTAAACTCCACACACCTCAAGTAGTCCTGCCCCCACAGTGGTGTGCCTATCTACCTCAACTGATAGCTCAGTTGGGTAGAGTGGCACACAGAATGGAATGCAGTAGAGCATGGCGACCAAGGGAAGCAGTGGGTGTAAGAGCAGTGAAGGTGACAGATTGCTGCTGTTGTGAGCAGGTTATGGACTGCAAGACTAAAAGTGGGGCATGGGAAAAGGAGCAGTAAATGGCATCAAAAGAAGGGCTTTACACAAGCACTGATAGATGTGTCAAATACTGTTGCTATTGTGAGCAGATGGAATGCTGAAAGAGTGGTAGAGGTGTAAGTTGGTAGCAGCAATAAGTAGGTAAGTAGGATGGTAGGAAGAACATCAGAGCACTAGAGCTGGGCACTCTTGCAGAAATAGTGTAGAGAACATGGAGTATAATTTATGGAGAAAGCATGATTGAGCAGGACTCTATAAAGCAATAGATGTGTGAACTAGCGAAGGAGGCTGCTACTGCACACCCATAGACTAACAGGAAACAAAGAATAAGTTGAAGTGAGCATTATACAAAGAAACAACGTGTGACAGTAATGGGGAAGAGGGCACAAATAAATGCCATCTGTCAGTAGATTGAAGGTACAGATATTTTTACATGGGTAAAGTGGAAGCAGTATCAGGTGGAACCAGATGAGCACTGGATATGAGTGTTGGGCAACCAGTATTTATTGCTTTGAACAGGAATGGTTTCCAAAGAGTAGCAGAAGGGTTTGGGGAAGTCAAAGCCAGAGAAAGCACCTGATGTGAGTAGTGGTGGAATACACACCAACACCTTCACCTGCAAGGTTGAGAGGACAGTAGGAGGCTAATTGGGAGGAGGAATTGAGTAGGATTGCAAAAAGAACTAGAGGTGTGTGTGTTACATCAAGAAGCACCACCAATACAAATGGTTGTAACAGGAAAGCAGCAGTTAATGGTACCAAGGATAAACCAAATGCAATCAATGGTGGCTTGGCACCAGCTCCCATCCATTTGAGCGAAGAGATGGCCAGAGACTTGTAAATGGTTGAGAGGATGAAGTAGCTGACAGCTTTGTTGCAGACATTCCCTGAAACCTGATGCGATCGTTCACGTTCACTTGTAGGAAGACAGGTTGGATGGGAATCCTGTCAATACAAGCAATTTGCAATGTCTCTTTAAGTATGTCTGATGTGGTGGGAGTCCATGCTAAGCACAATAGACAAAAAGGGCAATTTATCATACAAGCATTTCAGTAACAGTAAATGAAATACAAAGATAACCCCAGGCGACACTGGCACTTGACCAAATAAATGCTCAGAATGACAACTGGAATACCTGCAACTGTTACTAACTCCTCTGTCAGAATCTAGGATCCTCCCAAAGCCACAGGGGTCTAATTTCTAACCCCCTGGCACAAGGGCATAGTTCAATGTATGAATTAGAAATCCAGTTGGACTGCGACCCATACACATCCCACTAAACAATACCGTGGGGTGATGTTTTCAGGTCATGATTAGTCCCTCTTAGGTGAGTTCAGGGACACAGCAGAACTCCCAACCCTCTTTTGTAAATGAATAACACACTTAAAATATCACGAAGAGGCGGGGTGAAACTTTAAAATGTTTATTTAAAAACCCAAGTCTACTGCACAAAATATGAACGGTGACTACACAAAAGGCAAAAATAAATCTAGCAATGGATGACATGGCCAGCGAAAACAATATTCCCAACATGATTGGCAAGGTCCTAGCACCCTAACACCCTATCGCTACTTCTAAGCACTGTGCTAAAATTTAGCAGATGCTGAAAGTAGCAAGTCTTTAAATCGTGTTTCTTAAGATGAATTGCACAGCATACCTTTCTCAGTGACAAATACCTGTTTAGCTATTCTCTATCACATCACTTGTCCTGGAATGAAAAGAAATGCCAGACTGAAGGCCACTTCTCTGCGCCCTTTCAGAGCCCCAGAGCAATCTCTGACTGGGTCTGGTTTGCCGCAAACCGGCGTGACCACTGGGATATGGCCAGATACAGGGTTTTTATAGCAAATTGCAAAATTGTATCTCATGTTTTTAGGTTTAGCGACACTATAGTCCAAATAAAGTCCAAATAACACAAAATAATGATGGCGACAACTGCACCATCTCAATTTAGATATAGACATTTTATCCTCCACTGTAAGCATCAAAAAACAACATGGCAGGGATCATAATATAAACACTGAAAATGTCAACATAGATGGGAGGCGGACGTGCTGACACTTCTGCGCATGTGTAAACTTTACACTCTCTAATACAAAGAGATAAAGAGTTTGCAGGCAAGCGTATAATAAAAATATTAGAAACTTAAATGGGCCCTGTCACAGCGTTTATGACAGCTGTGGATTACAGGGGTGCCTGCTGTATGTGGCCAAACAGGCAGTTAGAAAACAAGTAACATGGCCACCTATACATGCAAACTCAGAGATGACACTTGGCAAACCGCAAAGAACTGCGATTGCTGGTAGGTCTTTCTTACGAGTTATATGATATGTTGCCATCAGCAAATGACTAATTTGATAGGAGCTAGCTCTGTACCCAGTATGAATACCTTACTCCTCCACACTCAAGTACAGAACTGTGAAAACTGTACAGTTTTAATAGTCGTCCTGTGACATATGAATGTCTGAGAATCAAGTCACCGTGTGGAAAAAAGACCAAATCACCCTCTTCTCAAATATATTCCAATGATATGTAGTTTACACAAAAGTCTTGTTAACTTTGCTTCGACGATCGACCAGAAATCACAAAAGAAAAAAGTGTTCTTTTTTTTGCTCGAGCTGGAGTGAAACATTTTTGTGCAGCAATCAAAAAAGTGCACCACAATCTAAAAAAAAACATGCATTGTGCATTACACTCTATGCGGGTACAAAGATCGGAATCTTACAAAGTGTACTTAAGTGCATGAAAAAAAACAAATAATTTAGAGTTTGACTGAAGAGCGATGTGAGAAAAGTAAATTCACTACGCATTAGCCAAATAGGTGCGCAAAAGTGAAAAAGATAAAAGTGAATGGACAAAGATCAAGTGGTGCTGGATATACTAGCTGTAAAACCAGACAGAATTACTGTTGGGTTTAATTTATGAATTTACTGCCTGGTCTAATCAGATGGGAAATATAAGCTTCTGCCTCAGCATGGGGTGGGTTGCAGAGAGAGGGTTGTGAGGAGGATTGCATACTTCCCCTTCCAGATTAAAAAAAACTGGGAATGAGGCTTGGCTGCCACAAGTAACTTGTGATTTTTCGAGTTAGCATTATTGCCCATAAAAATTATGGGGCAAATTTATCAAGGTTTTGAGTCGCCCTTGTGCCTCGCAAGGGGGCGCAAGGGTGACGCAAAACCTATGTGAGATTTATCAAGCCACACCAGGCCACGTTACGTGGCCCTCCATGACTTGATAAATCTGGAGTAGCGCAAATCACTGCATTGTGCTACTCTGCCCCAGGGAGGCGTTCCATGGGTGGACAGTAGATGTTCCCGCTAGGCAGCAGATTGTGCGCCAACACAGGCAGAGAGCAGGAATGGGTCGTATAATGTTAAATACATCGCATTACTGCTACCTCCCTTTCATGCATCGCAGCAAGGTGCCCTTGCTGCGTTGCATGAATTGTTGATAAACTTGGCCCTATGTCCGGTGTTTCCACACCTGGGGAAATGGTGTGCTGGAACACCTGCCCAATCTGAATCAAACATAGTAGAATTCCATTTGGTAATTCTTCTCCACCTGAGAGTAATCATGGCCCTGGTTGAAAACCTATTAGAAATTGTGAAACATAGACTGTAAGCTGTAAAAAACTATTTTGCGAGGCCGATGTGATATAGTGACTGTCATAAACAGACTCAGAACATGCATATGCGTTTCTTGATAATATGCCTCCTTCCCATTTTGAATAAATGTTATATTCACACGCCCTGTTAAAAAAAAAAAAGAACATTAAATGAAATTGACACCGAAATGCTGCTATCGTGGCCATACAGGCTTTAGATATAGGCAGAGCAGTAATCAGAACTGACATCATGGGACTACACAGTAGAAATTCTTTGCCATTTTGTATCATTTATTTTCCTCATATCGTCCTACAACTGGAATTAAAGGGAGGCATGGTTTTCTGTGACAAAAGGAAATCATGTGCAAGAGATCTCAGGTAAACATAAAGATGATTTTCTCCAAGTAGAAATCAAAGGCCAAAAGCTGGTATGAGGCAATCGAGCAAATGGCACAGTCTCTGAAAACTAGACACAAAAGTTAGATTGACATGACAAAATCTTTGCAGTCAACTATGCACGAAGAGCCTACAATAACAGCCATACCACCGCAGTAGGAAACAGCGCAGCCAGGTTCGCCATATCATGTATGGACATTACTGCAGCAGCATGACCACATCCAGTCTGAAAGGAATTAAAATAACCTTCAAATGACAAAACGACAAGTGCACTGGGAACATCCACAAACACAGGCATCAAAACTAATGAATCCAATAATGCGCAGGCAACTGCATTTAAGATATAAAATATTCAAATAATGAACGTAGTGTAGAAGAGTATTTAAGAGTATTTATATGATTTTAAATCTTATGCGTTTTCAAAACTTAAATGAAATACAATAATATTGTTTGCTTTTTTTAACTTAGCTGTTTATCTACCGATCGTTGATGTTTTTCTTGCTTTTTCTTTACCTTTCCTTTTGTCCCTTTCTCGTGTTCAAAGTCTAAAGATTAAATGATAAGGGTCCCCGGTACCGTTTAACCATCCCCTCTAAGGGAAAAGGGACCCATGGCAAGGCTGGATAAATGTGCTTGGTGACACGTGCAGTTTCAATTTAAAGTGGAAGGTCAGTCGTATGCAGCTGGTTATTTACTGATCGATGTGGGTTTATTTATACAAGGACAAAATAAATACTATCGAGATGTATTTTTTTCATAATGTTGATTTGCATATTGGCAATAACATCGCAATGTTTAGCTGCCGAGAATCCTTGGATTATTCGTCATGGCATGTCTTTCAAATATTGCTTTCAGTTTTTGCTTTTGCTTGGGAAATACACTGCCAACCTTAACTGTATCTCTGAGAAAAAAATAAAACAAAACCACAAGGCTATTTACTCGTTGTTTTTGTCAACTTTCTAGGAGTACTTTCCATGTGACAAACATGCTTCCATGCGAAATGGTCGCACTAAAGTCGTGGGAGCGGTGCATGGTTTGATGTTTGGGGAAGAGGGGGAACAGCATGGACCACTGACACCAAGATTGTGTGAAAAATGCAGCTTCATTGAAACAGAAAATAACAATAAACTGCGTTAAACCAGGGCAACTTCTCCGCCAACCACCTCTGCACCTGCTTTAAAGCGACAACCGAATACACAGGGTTTTCCCCTTGCACATCTGGTCCAGACAAAGCCTGCCCAATAAACCCCTCACTGGAGTATGCAGGCATAAAGCACCTAAGAAGAGGGAAGGGAGGGTGGGCATAAATGCTAATCTATACCAGCCACCGTGTCACCCAACAAAATGGTGGCTGGCAAAACAAAATAGCCCAAACCAGCCCAACCCGCAGCAGTCTCGGACTGCTCCACTTCTCCAAATATCCCGGGGGCCAGACCTCCCAGTGGTCGGCTTCCCCCCAAGACCTCATTGGGGAGGAGGGGGAGCAGCATGGACCACTTTCACCAAGATTGTGTAAAAAAGGCCTCTTTATTAAAACAGATGCATATCATATCAAATACCCTCAGCCTTTTGCCTTACAAAACTAAAAATCTCACTAAACAAAATTGATCACCTATGTGAAATACCCCCACCACTAAATGACCCTCCCCCCAACAACTTGATTGTGTAAGTCTTTGCTTCCTTCTGTGCTGCTCTTCTGCCCCTGAGACCTTCCAGCTTTACTGCCACTGATAACCTTTAACTAGCTTAAGTTCCTAGTGAACCTTTAACTTCCTGACTTGTCCAGGCATGAACTTGTCTACCCGTTCCCTTCCAGCCTGGATTGCCGCTGTCAACAACAATAAACAATGGCAACTTCTCTGCCACCCACCACCCATGAAAAATTCCCTATGTGACTTTTTCTGCCCCCTACCGGGCCGACGCTCGTGCTCTGACGTGCAATGCCTGCACCAACTTCCTTCACCTACCGCAAATACAGCTCCAACCCGGAATTAGACAAATGGACTCCAGTGAAAAAACTCCACTGCATCGTACTTCAAATCCAAGAGATCCACTCCACTAATACCACGGACCCTACAAAACAATCTCATGTCCTTATTCAGCTGCCTCAAGGCCCTATCTATGGCTGCTGGTTTGAGGGCTCACCTCCGAACCCTCCTCAGAATAAACTCTGACCAAATCCTATGCCAACCGGACCACTGGCGCTGAATTTCCATCAAATTCTCTTTCATAGTCCTCCCCAGTGACCAGCCTTTCTCCTGAACCATATCGTTCTCCCCAGATGGAGTAACAGTAAAAACTGGGCACATAGCCCAACTCTAACTCCTTCAAGCAAAGCAACAATTCCCCTCAATGCATACCACCTGTCCCGTGCCATTGCACATGATACTTTGTGGGTCAAGGCCCAGGTGCACCCCATGGCTGCTCCAGTGAACAGTCTGTCTGCCCCCTCCACAACAGAATGCCCCACGATCCATGTTGACAATCCGGCGGCCTCCAGGCCCCGGTCTGAACCTGAAAGAAACTAACCCCAGGCGTAGTGGGCATAGCGGGGCTACGCGGAGGTCCACGGAGTTGCGAACAAACTCCGTGGAACTCTGCTATGCTACGCTATGCCACCCGCCTCCACCCCCCTATATTAACAATTAATATTACTTGACTTAAAATTAAATTAAAACCACTTACCTGGCATGGGGCGTCCCCAGGCTGCCCTCCTCCTCTTCCTCGCCGTCTGGGTAATTCTTTGAGAAAACTGCGCATGCGCGCGTGCCCGCGCATGCGCATTTCCGCTGCGGAGTGTGCGGAGATTTGCATTCTCCGCGTTCCCCGCAGAACGCGGAGGAGGCAAATCTCCGCACACTCCGCGGGCGGAGCGGAGGTCTCCGCCCGGGGTTAAAAGATACAAACGGGGCGTGGCCAAGATGGCGACTGAGTAGGACGTGCCTACCCTAGCCGCATAGCAACCTGTAGCGGATCCCACAATAGCGCTCCGGACCCTGCCCACGCCAGCTGCAGGTCCACAGAGTCTGACCCCTGGGAGCGAAGCGGCTCCGGTGCCTCACGCTGACAGACAGCGCTCCGTTTGGAGCCGCGCGGCCCGCGGCCTACTTGGCGGCTGCAGCAGGTGAAGCGTGTGGACAGCCGCGCGCTGGAGACGGGGCCTGGCGGAGACCCTCCCCCCCGCTGGATGGACCCGGGCGGCGCTGATTGACCCGAGGGGGTGACGCAGGAGCCCCGCTGGCTGCGGGGGGTGCGAGGGTGTCCCTGTGTGCACTTTGCTGACGGACGGCAGGGGCGGCACGGCCCTCCACCTCGGGCCGCTGGAAGAAGCAACGTAGTCAGCGGGAAAGGAGGTGAGACCGCCCTTACGGCTGATGGGCCCTGGGAACCTCCGGACTGCTGCTCCATTACCTCCCCCCTCCCCCTGTGATCCTTGGGAGGTGTGGGAGCCGGGTGGACTCGGCCCGGGCCCACACATGCACTGCGGTAGCCCTGTGGCCGCTGTGACCTGACCGCACATCTGGCCCCCCGGAGACACCCACCCCCGGTTGGTGGGGGTGTTCTGCTGACCGCCCTGCGGAATCCCTGCGCAACATCACAAGGGAGGACATGTGAACCCCCCGAGAGCGGGAGCTAACGGAGCGGCTGCACTGGCTGAGAAGCGGCGTCGACCAGCCCGTACAGCGACGCTGCCTCAGCTACGGACCTGGGGCCAGAGGAGGACTCTGGAGAGGCGTGTCTTGCAGCCCACAGTGTGCGGATAGAAGAGGGGTGCCACGGCGGAGCATGGGGAGGCCCGGGTGAAGGGCTGAGCCGAGAAGCCGCGCACTGGGACCTACACAGCGTACCATCACTTTTTGGGCCACTGGGAGCCTGACTGGTAGTGGCGACAACCTGGGCAGCTTGGGAGGAGACTACCTGGTCCCTAGTGCTTTATCCCTTTCTCACTCTACTTGGCGCCGCTCTCACATCGCCGGTGGAGGGGAGCCAGCCGCCTTAAAATGGCCACCAACAAATCCAGAAAAGACCGCTCCGTTAAAGACCTTCTCCTTAAACCTGGGGCTGGAGGGGCCGAAGCATCGACAGCGCAGGGGGGTCCCTCGGCAGGACATGGGCAGGATGATCTGGATAGACCGGTCACCCGCAGCGTCCTTGAATCTCTCTTTGCCGCCCTCACGAAAGAATTCCATACTATGAAAAAAGACCTGACCGCTAAGATCCGGGAGATACGCAGGGACATTGACTCGGTGGGAGAGAGAGTAGATGACCTAGAGACGCAAACAGAAACGAGAGACGAAGAGGTGGCGCAGCTTCAACAAGAGGTCCTGCGACTCCGGGACCAGCACTTGGATCTCCAGGCCCACACGGAGGACCTGGAGAACCGTTCCCGCCGAAACAATATCCGGATCCGGGCAGTGCCTCAGGGGTCGGAGGGGCAAGATAACGAGGCCTTTGTCATGGAACTGTTCCATCATATACTGGGAGAGTCCCCGGAGCAACGGATCAAACTGGACCGGACGCATCGTGTGGGCCCCAAAAGACCGGCAACTGCCCCCCCTCCCGACATATTGACGTGCGTGCATGACTTTCAACTCAAGGAACGCATTTTGCGGGAGGCGCGGGCCAAACACCCCATAGACTTCCGCTCTTGCAGGCCTCTCCTATACCAAGACTTGGCGGCCTCAACCTTGCAGAAACGACTGGAGTTTTGGCCCGTCACGGCATTCCTGCGCTCTAAAGACATCTCTTACTCCTGGGGCCATCCGTTCCGGCTCATCTTCAAGTGGGAGGGCAAGCTCCGACAAGTGCGATCCCTCGCAGAGGCCTCGTCGCTTCTTCGCCTGCCGGATGGAGACCGGGACACTCCGGAGAAGGCAGCCTCCAATGACCGCCGCGACAGTCCCGCAAGATGGCAACGAGTTGGGAAGCCTCCGCTGCGGCTTCGCCCAGACCCGGAGGCAATGACTAAAGAATGCACGGCGGTGCTGAATTCCTTGTCAAGAGACTCAACTGCCGCAGATTGAAGCAGATCGGCTCTGGTAACGACAGCTGCACTCCATATGGGATCCATATTGCTTTAATTGGCGGGGCCCTGTGGTGGTTGGGGGCGGCGGGTACTCCTGCTATCCCTCTCACGACTCTCCATGGGGCGCACTGCCCAGGACTTCTGTGGACTTTGTAAGCTTAAGTTTTCATTTGTATGTTCTTTGTTAGGGGTTCTTGGGTTCACTCCTCCTTCCTCCAGACATGAAGGGTTGACCGCATTTGCATTTTTGTGCTTTTATATTTGCTTTGCAAGCTTTGGGGCTGTTGTTCTTAGCACACCCTGGGGTCCCCTCTTATGACGGCCGACATTAAAATCCTGTCCCTTAACGTTAAGGGGCTTAATAACCCTATCAAAAGGCGGGCTGTCCTGTCCTTCCTTGAACACTCGGGGGCTCACATTTGCCTGCTCCAGGAAACGCACCTCCTGCCAACTGACACACACAGATTGAGGTCCAGGGCCTTCCCGCATCAGCTATTCTCTTCTCGCACCACTAAGACAGCGGGGTGGCGATACTGGTCTCTGCTAAGTTCCCGGGACAGGTGGGCAGCAAACGGGCCGAGATCAAAGGTAGGCTCCTGGCACACACCTTCACCTTGGGCACACATACCCTTACAGTAGCCACAGTATATGTTCCCAATGAGGGTCAAGAGGGGTTCATTCGGGACGTGGTGCATGAGCTGACTGGCCTTCCAGACAGGGCCTTACTGCTGGGGGGAGATTTCAACTTGGCCTTCGATGGTGCAGTGGACCGATCAGGGCAGCGGTGGGGGCAGGCTGGGGCCCTCTCTGAAGATGGGAGGCGACTACTGGCGGAGGCTGGGATCACAGACATCTGGCGACTGCGTCATCCAGGGTCCAGGGAATACACCTTCTACTCACACCCCCATAAGACATATGCCAGGATTGACTACATGCTAACCTCTGACTCGCTGGAGCAGCAGACGCGAGAGGTGGAGATTCTCCCCTGCCCCTTATCTGACCACTCGGCTGTGTGGATGTCCCTGTCTTTGCTCCACCGTCGACCTTCCCGTAGGTTTTGGCGCCTGCGTGAGACGATGCTACAGCGTCCCTCGGTGGTACAGCAAATCCATACATGTATTACCAACTATCTGGACCTTAACGATTCTCCCACCATCTCTACGACAACTCTTTGGGAGGCCCTTAAAGCAGTGGTCAGGGGGGAATTTTTAGGCATTGCGGCCGCAGACAATAAGGACAGGAGGGAGAAAAGGGAGCGACTATCTGGGGAAGTTGTCGAATTGGAGCGAATCCATCAATGGACGGGGGCACCCAGAGTCTGGAGGCAACTTAAGGCGGCCAGGGCACAGCTGGTGGGACTAGACATAGACCGGGCTGAATACTCTGCCCTCCGCCTTAAACACGCATTTTATGTAGGGGGGGATAGGTCCGGGAAGCTCCTTGCTAACAGGTTACGGGCACAGCAACAGCGTCTCGCATCACTGGGATCCTGGATCAACAGCATGTGATACCGACCACGAGATTGCGGACGCGTTCCGGCAATACTATGAGACTCTGTATGCGGCTCAGACTCTACCCGCAGATAGCCCGGCCAAATACTTGCAGGGGGTCCCCACGGCTAAACTTCTCCCGGGCCATGCAGGGGAGCTTGAAGCTCCCTTCTGCTGGAGGAGGTTATTTCTGCCATTTCTCGCTTAAAACTCGAAAAATCTCCAGGCCCAGACGGATTCTCATCCGTCTTCTATAAAAAGTTCTGCGCGGTCCTGGCCCCGCTGCTGGTGCGGGTTTATAACTCGATTGGGGCCGCCCCTGATGCCTCCCTACCCTCATCTATGCTGGAGGCGCTGATTTCGGTAATACCTAAGCCGAGTAAGGATAGGCGCTTGTGTGGCTCTTTTCGCCCTATATCTCTTCTTAACGTAGATTTAAAAATCTTTACTGGGATCTTGGCACGATGACTCTCTCGTCACCTCCCTGGATTAATAGACCCGGATCAATCTGGGTTTGTTCCCGGACGGCAATGCTTCGACAACACCAAACGGCTCCTCCACCTGGTGGACCGATCTGTGCGCTTCCCGGCAGAACGGATGATCTTCTCTGTCGACGCCGAGAAGGCGTTCGACAGGGTCCACTGGCCGTACCTAAAGGCAACTGTGCTCCACTTTGGTCTCCCTAGCCGCTTCATCAACTGGGTCTTCGGTAGCTATGCGAACCCTATTGCCACAGTACGGGTAAACGGGATCGCCTCGTCGGCCCTCCCCATATGCAGGGGGAGGAGGTAGGGTTGCCCCGTGTCACCGCTCCTGTTCGCCCTGTATATGGAGCCCATGGCGAAAGAGTTCGAGACGACCCTAGCATTAGGGGGCACGCTTCGGGGGGACGGAGCACAAACGCAGACGATGTGGTGGCCATGCTAGAACATCCTCGGGAGTCTCTGCCCGCACTCCTGGCTGAGCTGGACAGGTTTGCACAAGCATCGGGCTTTAAAATTAACGTGCACAAGTCACAAGCCCTAGACCTTTCCTTAGAGCCTGAGACATTGGGGCTCCTACAGCGATCCTATCCAGTTCAGTGGGCCTGTGACTCAATTCCTTATTTAGGTTTGAGAGTCTCAGCCACAATACAAGCCACCAATGAGTCGAACTACGCAGCAATACTGCGGCGGGTCCGAGACTCCCTCCGGAAATGGAGACCACATTCGCTTTCTTGGCTGGGCCGCATTGCAGCAGTAAAGATGGTGATACTACCCCAAATTCTCTATTTGTTCCATACACTTCCGCTGGTACCCCCGAAAGGAATCATACGTTCACTTCAAAGGGACATAGAACATTTTATCTGGCGTGACCAACGGGCTCGGCTCCGTAGGGAGCTTACCTACAGAGATCCTGTCGAGGGGGGCCTGGGGGTCCCAGACTTACAGGCTTACTGGCGGGCGGCCCAGCTGAAAGCGCTAGTGGAGTGGTCCCGCCCGGAATCCGAGAAGCATTGGTTATTTATGGATAGGTCTCTCGCTGGCCGACCTTTGTGGGGGGTTCCCTTTCTCGCGCGCGCAAGTAGGCCTCGGAATCTATATCTCTCTAAAGTGACTCACCCTACTCTACTGGCCTGGGATGGGGTCGCTGCCTCTAGAGGACTCACAACCTTCCCATCCCCGATCACGCCAATAGTCCATAACCCGGACTTCACACCGGGTCTGGATGCCACGGAGTTCAATCACTGGACTAAGGAGGTTTGCCGCTCGGTCGGTCACCTCTTCGATCTCTCGGGACCCCGATCTTTTACTGATCTCCACAGAGAGCAGGGCATGCCGGAAATGGAGCGTTATCACTATCTTCAGGTCCGACACTGGGTGCTGGGTGGGGACGTACGGGGAGGCGCCGAAAGACACCTCACATCGTTTGAGAAATGGTTGCTCACATGCCACAACGACGCCCATTTGACCTCGGACTTATATAAGTTTGTTAAACGCACCCCGGATGTTGGGAAGACTCCGGGCCAGCTCCCCTGGGAGGTGGAGCTAGGCAGGACCATGACGCAGAAAGAATGGCATGATATCTTCTATAGGGCTCGACACACGGCCCGCAATGTGGCCTCCACCGAGACAGCCACAAAGGTGGCTACCTATTGGTACCTAACCCCCGTTCGCCTCCATAGGGGCAATCCTTCCCGTAGCCCACAATGTTGGAGAGTCTGTGGCTCGCCGGGTACCCTTACTCATTTGCTATGGGACTGCCCTTCTCTAGGGGCATATTGGCAGCAGATCTTAGACGACGTGGATTCTCACTTCAATACCCAGATCCCCCGTTTTCCGGTATATGTTCTCCTAGGCCTCCCCAACGCCATTACGTTCCCCCTTAAATCTTGGCGGGCCAAACAGATGACGTTAGCCCTGGGGGCAGCGGTACAAAACATACTTACCCACTGGGGCACTAAGACGGTCCCAACCCAAATGGGGTGGCTCCACCGACTGTGGAACATATTGGGGATGGAGAGGATCTCTCTTTCACTGACACATCCCGGGGCCTCCTTTCATGACCTGTGGGAGCCTTTCCTCACCCTGCTGACGTCAGAGTTCACAGCACTCACTTGCCCCAAATACCTGAGGCTCTTGCGTCTCGCGGACCCTCCTAAGCAGGCAGATCCGAACACTCCTGCTATTTAATGCATTCAACTATATTTGCACTCCCAGTTCATAGAGACACGTTCAACACCCGGGGGGGGGGGGGAGGAGGTTTCGTTTTTTCACTGCTGTTATTGAATTTTTGCCAAATGTAATAACGCCATTGCCGGATTGCATTCCGATGAATACAGAGCATGCAGGCTTGTTTGTTGAACTTCATGTCTTGAAACTCAATAAAAGAAATCTAAACAAAAAAAAAAAGATACAAACAGTTGACAACCAGCAATGGCTTAGCAATGCCCTTCCTCGCACATATCGCCAAACATACTGAAGACTCTCTACCAAAACCCATGATACTGTCTCTAGACTAGCCTCTCCTGCCTGTCTCCATCGCCGCACCGATTACAAAGGAATGGGTTGACGCCAATGGGTAGGAACCCATTCCTTCCGCATCAGTGCTGTGATGGAGGCAGGCACGAGAGGCTGGTCTAGAGCCAGTATCATGGTTTGGGTAGATGGCATCAACCCCTACCTGCGCCAGTGCCTTACATAACACAGCCAACAGGTGGAAAGCTGGCACAGACTGAACATCCTTGTGCTGGAACATTTGATGAACCCCCACCCGTGCCCAGAGCTGGGAACCCATGTAAGCGGCCAGAACTTGTCCACCTGGTAAGGACGAAGCATGACTGCCAGGCCAAGGCCAAGAGGACCCCACATACTATGTTTAAAGTCAAATGTCTCCTTGTCAGTCCTACCTGTCCTGCCTCCTTAGTCCATCCTTCTAACATTCCTCTACCCAATTCACCCACCGAAGGGGCTTACCCCCACAACAGCTTTCCCATAAAGGTGACACCTGCCAGTTTGCTGGCAATCGTAGCCTGAGACTGTCTGGTATCTATCGAGTTCAAGATAAACTGTACAATGTCTCCCACTCTAGACCATTCTTCCTGCCTCCTGTGCTCCCCACCAGCTAAAAATTCTGTCCAAACCTGCGAATATGCTGGCCATGAGGAAACCGCCAGAGCATCTACCACCTGTCCAGGGCTCCTGAGGCATCAGGATCCTGACTCTGTCTGCCTCTGTGGGCAGCCCATGGAATATCTCCCACTGTGAACAAGACAAAGCCTTCAAAATGTCGTTGTCCATGCCAGGCACATGCTGAGCCCTAAAACCCGAGGCCAATCCTACCTGCGACATCTAAACATATTTGTGCGACCCACTCTTCTTCATGTAGCGTCCGTATTGGCACCCCATTGAGTGCCTCCAGAAAAGGGGGTGCCACATCTTCAAGCCCCCCCACACTTGCTGATAACCTCAAGTGGTGATGTGGCAATGGCATTCCAGACAAAGCTATCCCCAGTTTCCTGCACAAAGTCCTCCCTGCCACCTCATGCAAAATTTAAATGCCCTAGCAGCACATTCAGTTCTTTCACCGTCAACTTAGATTTAGCCGGCATAGCATCCCAGAGCAAGTGCAAGTTAAGCATTGTGTCCTCCAGCAAGCTGGCCATCACAGGCCCGCATCCATCTCAATATCAAGTAAAGATAGTACTGTGCTTGGTCTCACTGCCTTCTCTGGCACCAGAGGTACCCCCCAGGCCCCCCGTTGAGTTCTTGGAAACGTACCAGCATCCGCTGGCAGTCCGTGGAACTGGGGCTACCAACAAAAAGAAATCGTCCAGCTAGTGCTTCAACTGTCTGCAACCAGTATACCGGGGAAAACAGCCCTTGCAGGAATGTCGCAGAACATTCAAACAAAGCATAAAAGATCAAGCATCCCATCAGCGAGTGATTTATGTATGTACCGTTGACCTCCGTATTGAATACCCAATGGCTCAAGTCATCAGGGTGTGCTGTCAGCAAACGGAAAGCTGATTTGATGTCAATCTTAGTCATTAGCGCCCTCTGTCCAACTCTTACCACCAAAGCAATGGCCACATCCACCGAGGCATATGACACAGACACCTGTTCCTCTGGTATAAAGTTATTCCCTGATTTTCCTTCCAGCCATTATAAATGCTGGATTAGTCCAAACTGCCGTGCCTCTTTTTTGGGAACGACCCCAATCGGGGTCACAATCAGGTTCTCAATTGGCCAGTCATCAAATGCCCCCTCCCCTTTCCTAGCCCTCCCCTGATTTCCCTATGTAGCAAGTCCCTCACCATCTCCCTGTGCACCAGCACCAAGTTTAAATTCTGAACCCCACCTACGCTACCTTGGGCCTTCGTAACCTAACCTAAATCCATTAGCAAGCCCCTCCCGTAGTGCTGGGTCTCTTCCTTGTTTGGGTACCGAGCCAGCCAAAACCAAACTTGTCCAACGTAATTGGTGTACGAGCTCTTCACACCAGATCCCTGTGCGCTCCTTCCCCCTCGATAGCCAGTCGCCTGTCCCTGTTGCTGTCCCACTGAGGCCCCCTGCTGCTGCTGCCACTGTCCTGTTGATGCACCTGAAGCTCCCCCTGCCCCGTAACAATTCACCAAGGTGTCCCTACTGGCGCATTTGGAGCATTCATGTTAAAACGTACAATATTCCCTGGTGCAAAAACCCTTATTGAGTACCAACACGCTCCTGTTTGGCCAGACTGTCCTTTTGATGATGCCCTTACCTCTCCCTGTATTGGGCCCATGCATAACCCTTATTATTGATCTACACCTTCCAGATAACATCCCTATACTTTAAGAGCTTAACCGACCTCTCCGGGTACGTCTCGCAGTAAATACTAGCATATAATAAGAAAGGCCGCTGACCAATTTCCTACATTGACCGGCAGTCTAGACCTCTTGGAGATCTGATCTTCCTCCTCTTTAGAACCTTCTTTGGAGTACAGCTCTATATGCAACCATTTGAGCATATCCACCTTTTGAGCATATCCATATCCACCATGTAAGGCAATTTTATTAAGTTTTAGCTCCTCACTTTCGGGGCCCTTTGCCCTCCATGCTGGATTTTCAGTACCAACTGGTGGACCTACCGCTTCCTGTACTCCTGCCCCCCAATTCTTTGATAGACTCTTTTTCTACCCCACCTGCTGAAACCCCTCCATTCCCCTTCTGCCCCTGCTCAAGCTCAGGGAATCCCTTTTTTTCTTTTAACCCCAGTCACCTGTCACTTAGGCGCTGAGTAAACCCTGCAGCCTGGTACTCTGTACTGACTCTAGTATCGTTAACATATACACCTTTGCGCAGGCGGGCCTCCCCACTCTTCTGAGGCTCCCTCGCCGCTACACCAATAAACACAAACATTTGTGCAGGTGGGCCTCCCCGCTCTCCTTAGGCTCTCTCTGGCCTCTACCCCAATTGACACATAGACGTTTGCACTGAAGAGCCTCCCCGCTATGTAAATAGACACCATTTTGGTGGCGTATGCCCCACACATCCTTACCTGGCTCCAAGGTCAGTGCCCGCTTTGAAGCCTATTGTGTTGCCAGTTGCCATGGATGTACTTCAACCCCTTGTCCCTGTTGCCTGGGGTGCACACCTGAATCCTGTAAAACACCAGGTAGACATGTATTAGCAGCCTGCGCCCCTCCCCCAGCCTGCCCCCTGTTGCCACCAACGTGACTCCTCATAGTGAGGGCCAACATTGTCCCATAGTTCACCTTCTGCCCATACTAGTCTCATTATAATCTAACAGTGAAACATTAAACACTTCTTCACCCTCCCACCACCTGACATCTTTCTATGCCCACCATTGCGCCATTGATTCAGATTGCACCACCGACATGTTTCCATGCTGCGCCAGGGGGCCTTACCTAGCCCTCCCGGGCTCTCCTGTGAAGCGGGAAGCCGTGTCCCATATTACTGTCTGTTTTCTGTTGCATTTAACCCTCCAGCCAGGTTCACCGCCGAGGCCACGCAAGACCTTCTTGGGGCAGTGATTGTGTTGTTCACTGCCGCCGTCCAACCGGCTACACGGTGCCTTGGCTTCTCTTCACCTCGGGGACGCTGCGCCGCACTAAGCTCTCCCAAGACTGCCACTGCTAGTTGTCCTACAGAAAAGAAGAAAACGGGTCCAGAGTGCTTTTAACTCCTTCACTACAGACCTAACCTAGCCCGAACTCCGGCAACCACCTACCACTACTCAACTCTGAATGATAAGAAATTAAACAGAGTACTAAGCAATGGAATGGCAATGCTGAGTCACTAAAATGATTTACCCACCTTTTGTATCCTAAATTTAAAATTGCAAATAATGAGAATCATCCTGTAGTATGAATATCTGTTCTAAATAAGGAGTATAGTAAATGAACCCTGAAATTCAAATGCCAATATCTCATATGCTAAAAATATGGGAACGTATCTTTAGGGCCAAATAAAAAAAGATAAAGAAAATCTTGAATTATTGTGATTGAAGTTAAGCCTCTGACCCTTCTGGATTAAGGGCATCCCCTCCTTCAGATGGCCACAATAATACCTGATCATCTTTCTAAAATGTCATGAAAGAAACCAAATTAAGGGATTACCTTACAGCAGAATTGCCCACATATAGGTTGCTAACAGACCTCTACATGCTTGATAGGCCTGAGCCACAGGCAAGTGCCTAATACAATTGAGACAGCCTTTAATAATGAGTAATGACTCAAGGTAAAATCTCTTGTCATTAATGCAGCCTCTGCGCTGTCTCCCCAACGTGATCTGCCTGTCACCCCTTGCTGTAGCGCTCGCCCTAGCTGCGCGCACCCGCATACATGCCCCGCTATCATGCGTGAAGCCTCTCTGGGCCAATGGGACTCCACGCGCTCACCTCTAAACGGCCATTCCATGAGGGCCACATACACAGGATCTTGGAGGCGTGAAACTCAACTGCAGCTGCTCGGGCCTTGGACGTGCCTGCGGTCTGCGTCACTTCCTCTTGGGGCAGCTCTCCTAACGTAGGAGCAGCAGCCCTACATACTCACCTGCACCTGTTCCTGCACAGGGACGCACTGGGCAGCTTTCCCGACAGCGCACTCCCGCCGCAATGCCTAGGCCACTTTATCCGCTGCTGTCCTTATAAATGCGGTAAGCCCTAACTAGATGAAACATTTTACTATGCAATACCGCATTGACAGCGCCCTAAACTCACTACTACCGCACACCAAAAATGCTAATCTATACCAGCCACCCTGTCACCCAACAAACATGGTGGCTGGCAAAACAAAATGCCCGGTTATATACCCCTTGGGCTATAAAATAGCTCAAACCAGCCCAACCCGCAGCAGTCTTGGACTGCTTCACTTCCCCAAATATCCCAGGGGCCAGACCTCCCGGTGGTTGGCTGCCCCACAAGACCCCATTGTAAGCTCCTTGCCGTTTTTTTTATTTTCAGCATTTTTAATGATGATATTGTTTTTATAATGTTAATTAAATTACTATCAAAATCTGATTTTTTAAAAATTATTTTCCGTTATTTTTCTTGAGCAAAGATGCCCAACGATACATCTAAGGCCGAATCCAAAGACATTCATTGCCTTTTGTTAAGTTATAAAAAAACAGGTTTAGTTTGATAATCAACGTAAGTTGTAACCTGGCAGTTATTACAACCATAAGGTAGAGAATAGAAGCAATTACTATTTTTAACCTCAGCAGGAGATGGCGTGATCACGCCTTGGAGTCTCTTGGGGGGGATGCCTGCAGTTTAATTAGTGTTTTCAGTGGGCTGCTGGTAGCTACTGGTAACCGTTCTCTACTTTCACTTTTCAGTACACTGCACGCGATTCATCCTCGCTAGTATGTCTCTATACTGTGGCTTTTTTTTATTAAGATATGCACGCATTCATAGCTAATTGGCATGCTGCATAGTAACTCGGCACATGTTACCTGAAGTTAAAAATGTATCACTAATAAGCAAGAAGAACGTTTAGCCCTTTCATTACTGGGTGTTTGAATATCTCTGTGTGTTTCCAACAAGTCTGCATTAGGTTGGTCAAGGGCGTGCACCTTTTTAGTCTCTTTGTGCACCAATACAGACTATATGTTTTTTTGTACATTTAGGGGTTTCTAAGGGTGCAAAGTTCTGCATCAATATCTCACTGCAGTCTCAAGAACTATTGTACGGTGCACAATATTTAAATGTTTTACCAAATTAGTACAATATTTTGTAATATTTCTCAAATGTACAAACATAAATCGGAAACTGCTAATCAATTATATGAATTCCTGAATATTTGGAGCTTAGAAATACCAAATATGTGGGTTTTCCTAGGAAATGATGTATGTACAATTTTGTAACATTAATGCAGACACTAAGGGGCCGATTCCGATTCGGGCCGGAAATCTCTCCGACCGAGCCGGACCCGGAGAGATTTCCGACCGAATCGGACTCTAGCAGTCCGACCGAATGAGTACGATGCGCACGTATGCCATCGGACTCGATTCGGTCGGACTCCCATTGAAGTCAATGGGAGCCAGTCGTACGACGCGTACACGGGCTCCCATTGACTCAATGGGCACGACGCGAACAAGGGCGCCCCCTACAGCGTGTTCGCGTCGGTGCGGGTCGCGCCGTACATGCACGTGTAGGGGGGACCCATGTGTCCCCCCTGTGTGCGACTCGCGCGGCTACGCGTACAAAGTGCGGCTCCGACAGCTCCTTGGAGCCGGACTGCGCGAGTCGGTCGGAGCGGTCGCGATGCGCATCGTACTTACCCGGCCGGGGAACGTCTCCATTGCGCGGTGCGAGTCGTCCCCGTGCGAGTCGGTCGGAGCGGTCGGGTCCTGCGAACGAGTCGGTCGGAGATTTCGCGAGCGCACGCATCGTACTCGCTCGCCCGGACGCACGTACGATTCGGTCGGGAAATAGGGCTCTGAATCGGATCCGGTAAAGCCGAATCCGATTCGGAGCCCTACCGGCCGAGATCGGAATCGGCCCCTAAATTGTGGACAAATCACTGCTTATGTCCACTGCTCATTTGATGGCCAATATTATACTCAGTCCTGTATGGAAAGTACAAAAATTATATAGTTTCAATTTGTGTACTGCCTATGGAATGAGCTTCAAGTCAGACGTCCCTATCCCTGATTGGCTGGCTGTGAGTAGGCACCGACATGACATATTTTAGTCATCACAAGTGTCTTCCCATGGCTGTCTGGAAACATACTACAGCTGTATATTTTCAACAGCTATACATCCTGAGGTGTCAATCGCAGGGTGCCCTACCTCCCTTTCCCTGATTGGCTGGCTGGAAGTACATGCTGACCATGAAGTTTGTCATATTTTTATCATTTTTTCCAAACCATGATTAGTTCTTCTAACCTCGCTCATATACGAACCAACGCCTGCAAAGGCCTGTCTTCTGTTTTCCTCTGGGTCTCTTGAGAATGGGGGTATCAGACGTATATGCATTTTCAATGGGTTTGGTGTTTCCACAGGGGACATAGTCAGTGCAATACATTCAGAAAATGTGGAAGAGAACAGAACAAGAAATGCTGCTTTAAGATGCCTGTTTTTTGGTTGCGTGTATCTATCACTCCCAGGTTTTATGGAAAAATATCACAACTGCACATTTTTCTCATCGATTCACACTAACGTTTCTATCACTGGTTACCAGACAGGCCTCAGCCTCACTGCTGACTAGAAGAAATTGCTGAATATGATGATTGTCAGATGTTAGCCATTCTTTCCAAAGCATGGTGGTTCACTCCAGTCTCCCTCACACAAGAACACATCTCTGCCGAGGTTTGACCTTCGTCTGTGTTGTTCTGGGTCTCCTGAGAATGGAGATATCAGAAACATATGGCTTTTCAATGACTGTAGGTTCGAGTAAACTGGGTGCTGTGCATTCAGGAAATTTGGAAAGCAACAGAAAGCGAAATGCTGGTATAGGGTTTTTGTCTTGTGATCACCCCTTGGATGTAGGGAAACATACTACAACAATATATTTTCATCATACATATATTCTAATGTTTCAGTTGCTGGAACCCATACCTCCCTCACCTTGATTAGCTGGCCTGCAATTTTTACCCAATCCATGCTAATTCACACCAGGTCATCCTCACACAGGAATCTATCCCTGCCTTGTGATGACCCATGCTTATATTGGATGACCCATATGAGCATTCCCCTAGGCAGCTGCAGTCCGTGCAGGTAACAGCGGTGGGGCCGGGTAAGGGGGGATTTCGAGGAACGATGCCGAGGGAAAATTAATAATTTATTTAATTTTACCTCTGCATTGTCCCTCGAAATACCCCCTTACCCGGCCCCACAACCCCACCTCTGTTACCTGCACGGACCGCAGCTGCCCCTAGGTTTCCTGAGTTTGGGGATATGCAACATTTGTAGGCTTTCTATGGGTATCAGTTATTATCCACCCACTAAACTCCAGAGAATGTTTTTGATGTGGAAATGTCTATGGCAGATGACTGAAGTAATTGTGCCCGGAATCAGCTGTCACCTTGGGTAAGCAGTCAAGTCCCTAAGTATTTCTCATAAGTGATAATGGAGAGAAAACACACAATTATTTAATCAGGGTGTATCGGAAGAAATTATTTCTCTGTAGGTAAAAGAAATCTCAGTAGGGAAAAAGAACCCAACAAGTTATTGACTGAATCACAAAGTCTGCACTGATACATGATTTGCCTTGGTGTGCACAGGGAAATCCGTTACAGTTGTCAATTTCTTTGTATATTCCTGAGATCCCCTTTGGCCCCACAAAAAACATGAATTATACTCCAAATTTGTGGGTTAGAATCATCTTGATTCAAATGTCTAGCTAATCTCACAACCTGTTCACAATGTCTTTTGTGAATCAGGCCCTGCGTGATGAACATTCCTAAACCTTTTCTTTTAATTAAGGGAACCGTCAATTGTAAAAGTGAATACATTGGAAACATTTGAGGATTGCAATCCCATACCTCTTCCAATATCTCCTGCAACATCGATATTGTACTTAGGTAAGACTAGTGTATCAGTAGTCTCTGGCATTTCACTGTTGAACTACAAACTATCAATTGCTTCCATTTATGGAGAGTTCAGAAAAGCAGATGTATTATTACTAAAAGAATCTTCCACAGGGGTAATCTGAATTTGACTTTTTGGTTGATTTGATTACCTCCTCAAGGGTGCTTTGCCTTGATTAATTACTTTTTGAGAGGGGGTCAGCCTCAGACACACCCACCAACTGACAGTGAAGATATAAAATCTCCACCCACCCTAGCCAAGTCCTGTTTCTTTGGTTGTGTCTTAGACACTCACCTAGACACGTTTAGTGGAGGTGCAGCTTTAGATTTCTTTTTTGGAACCAGGAGTAGACTGAGACGTGGCTGCGTGGTTTCCTCTTTTGCAAAGTGGGGCTTTCCGATGGATTCTCGACAGCCGCACGTGTGTGGTGTGCTTTCTGGCTCCTCTTGTAAGGATGTCAGCTGGAACTGAGGCAGCGAAATGCCTCAAAAACATGTACAACAGAGCTTTCCACCAAGTAAGTGAGGGGGTCACTCTTTAAAAACGAGGCTTGTTTCTCATTGGTGCTTTTGACGCCATTGCTTTGCATGTTCAATGGTGTTGAACATGCTGCAATGTTTGCAGTCAGTGTTTTTTTTAAATACTGGTGGTGAACAGAACAAGACTATAGAGGGAAAGGGAGCCAGAAAACCGATACATATGAGTTCTTCTTCAGTAAGCAAGGATGAGCAACATAGTCAGAAGCGTCGCAGGAGGGCTAGATCGCCTGAGAATCCTGCACTATTAACGGCAGCTGAAGTGCAGCATATGATTCAGGACATAGTGGCTAAAGCCCTACATAAGACTAAAAGTCAGTCAATGTCAAAATCAGTTATGCTTGTTGATTCTGACTCTGCAGAGGGAGGGCCCAGTACTACCACTTCTAGAATTGTATTTCCAAGGAGTATCTGTCCCACATTCTGAATCACGTTACGGATAATATGGAATTTCAGAAAATGCATCAGCAAGAGCAGGAGGAAATCTTATTTCCATAGTATGCTAAAACTCCTGTTCTTGTATTTACTTTGCATAAGAAAATTAAAGATTTACAGGCCGATTTAATTCTTGCAACTAAGGATACTCCATCGCAATGATTCCTGTGAATGTTTTTCTGTTTGGTACAGGTCTCCGTCCACCTGACGGAGCCCTGTACCAAACAGAAAAGCATTAACAGGAACCGCTTTGACAGGGGTTTCTGCCAATGCTTTATGAATGACCACCAGCTTGAAGGTCATTTATAAATGTGGTCCCTCCACTAGGGCGACATTGAAGTTTACTCCATCGAACTGTTGAAACAACAGGCCACCTGTCAATATATAAATGAGACCTCAAATCTTTCATCAGTGGAAAGATTTATATCTGTGTGCAGCACCCAGTTTTCTGGTGTAAACTTATGCTCTCCTTGCGGGACAGGAGCTCATTCCACAGAATGTGCCAGTGGATTCCATAATCACCACTTCAATAGGGAGAACCGCTTTAAATGGTGGTGACTGTACTCCTTCAGACATGGTCGACCGGAAGAAAGATAGTGCACTAAACAAATCTTTTACATTGCAGAATTTGACTTCGAAAGTGGCCAACTTGCAGCCTTTGTGGCTAGACAATGTTTCGTGATGTTGAATATTTGTTATGTACCCGGGCATTGAAACTTCTAAGGGAGGGCCCACCCCCACCCTCGTCGCCACGAAAATGTAGTGATGACACCGGACACAGGATCTTGACTAAAGAGGTTTATTACCCCAAACAAGGTGGATCCTCAATACAGCAAGAAAGACGTGTTACTTCACGCCAGCCTAACACCAACTGTCGCTCCTAGAACCCCGCGACATGAACGTTCTAAACAACGGAACGCAGGGACTGGACGCAGCCGAGTCCAAAAAGGATAAGTCACATCACAACACTCTCCATGGCTCTCCGAGGGATAGCTCATCTATTAGATACCTATGCAAGATTTATAAGCAGGTACTTGCAGCTTGGAAGAGAGCACTGCAAGAGGAGGCTTGGATTAATCTGGCCCGGGCCTCTGAGACAAAGGATTCCATTTTATTTTGGCGCACAGTAAATGCCCCTTTTTTAAAAGCTGACACTCTGCCTGAACTTACCTCACTGGTATCCTGGGATGCATGGTGACCCACTTTTTGGGTATTTTTGATTCCCATATGATAGACAATTCACCGACCGAGGACAAAGGGGTATCAACTAAGTCTCAGGCCCCATTACACATCACTTTAGAGGAGGTCCTTCTTGCCATAAGTACGAGTACTGGAGGGAAAGTGCCAGGGAAATATGTGGTCACAGAGATGCTTTTAAATCTGAGGGGAAATTATGGGGTCCCATTTTGACTAGGGTACTCAATGTAGCTGTTGAGGGCTCGATTCCTCCTTCCTGGGCTATTTAAACTATAATCCCCATTTTAAGAAAGGGAAAATATCTGACCTGAAATGTTATCAGCCTATTTCTTTCACAGATTCTTCAGCTAAACTGATGGGAAAGGTCCTCCTACAAAGACTGGAGAACTGGGCTAAAAATAATTCCATCATATCTGAGACACAATACGGGTTTAAAAGAGGGCGAGGGACTGTAGAGCAATGTGTAAATCTTGAATAACTTATAGGGAAGTACACTAAAGCTAAAACTGGGTCTCTCTATTTATGCTTTGCCTACCTAAGCAGTGCCTTTAATCTTATGGACCACTCAATGCTCTGGTCTGCTTTGATCTCCCTGGGTGCCCTGAGGAATATTATTAGCTTCCTTGCAAGCTTATATAAAAACCTATTGGCTATGGTGTGGTATGGCCCCAATGGAGAATGTTCCCCTGTTTTTAAGATCAAGGGGGGTATCAGACAGGGGTGCCTACTGACGCCATTCTTGTTTTCACCCTTTCTTAATGGGGTGGATGGCACCCTACAGACTTTGCAGGCCGATCCACCTATTGTCGATGGCCACTTGGTGCCAATACTATTGTATGCCGCCGACGACGTCCTGTTATCCAGAATGGCGGTCGGCTTACAAAGATTAATGGACTCTTTTGGGTATTTCATGGCATCTAGGAGAATGAAAATAAACAAAGAAAAAACATTCATAATGGTTTTCCGGAAAAAGGTGTACAAGTGCAGGACCTTTTATATTGAAGTTTCCCCGATTGCTAGTGTAAATTCCTTTTGTTATCTAGGGATTTAATTTTCTAACACTGGATCATGGGCACAACATGTTTAAAATACTCAGTTGAAATTGAGTCGCATATGTGAGGGAGTATTTATGTTCTCCCATAAAATCGGTAGTCGGACAGTTAAGGAGATGGTTGAAATATACAAAGCAAGAGATTTATCAGCTGCTATCTATGGGGGAGGGCTATGGGTTATACACCCAGTAAATCTCTTCAGACAGAGGAGACTTGTTCTCTCAAATGTTTGTTGTGTGTACCTAGATCTGCATCATCTTTTATAGCTCATAAGGAAACTGGCCTGCACTACCTGGAGGACATTTTGTCTTTAAAACCCTTATTATTATGGCAGTCTATTTGGGCAAAAACTGAAACCAGTTTTACAAAGTCTAATATCCTAGACTGACTGTCATTAGACCATGCTCTTAAGATTCCCTAGTTGTCCTAATAAAATGATTCTTTCGGTTTATAGTTTAATCTACCTGTTTTGAGAGACCCCCAAAGTATCCTTTCTATTGAGAAGAATGTTATTAAGGCCTCTTTTATGAATTATAGACTGAAGTGAAGAATGTATGAAGAATCCAGGAAGCAAACAGTTATAACATATTTATTAAATGGTTTGCCCGATGGCTGCTAATCATACCTGATCTGGGTGACCAATAGCCAGCACCGTTTTGTCCTAACCAGACTGCGGCTAGGCACCGTTCATCACTTGGTTGCCTTTCCTGATATGAATAAATGTCCTACAAGTAATACCCCCTGTCCCTAATGATGGTGTATCGACCCAAAGCATGCAGCACTTTATCTTCTTTTGTGGTTTTTATGCTGGTTTGAAGAGACGTTACTTAAAACCAATTTTTATTACACAAAATATCAGGGATTTTAAAACCGCGGCACGCCATATATTCGCACTTGGGCATTCTTTTGCATGTTTTAATACTGCAATATGTATATTTGGGGCACCCTTGGGGAAAGCATTGAATTGTAGTGCAAATTTATGGTATCAATTTTTGTGCTGAATAAAGAATTTGAATTGAATATTTATCACAAGCTATTCAAGACGGAACAGATTGTGCCGACATCCTGTTACAGTTGGAACAACAAGCTCAATATATTTGACTGATGTTTCCTCTGACATGATCAAACCTAAAGCAATAGCTTCTGGGGCATCAATTTTGGCACATCATAACCTTTGGCTCCAAGACTGAAAGGTTGATGACATTGAGAAGGCGGCTTTTCTTAGAATTCCCTTCTAGGGAAAAAGCTGTTTTAGGAAAAACTAGATGAATTGATAACCAGAATCCATAAACACAGAACACACACGCTTCCTTATAAGGCCACGTCATCTAAATCAGCCAAAACTTGAAAGAAGGAGTCCAATTACTTATCTCAAAAATACAGTATATACTAAACAGCTTGTAGAAATCTGGTTTAACCCAAATCTACATTGAAAGGAAAAGAGTCTTCAGGCCCCTCGGGTACTGAAAGGCAGCATTCCTGATGATTACTGGACCCATCCTATTACGGATCCTTTAGGACAGCGATTGTTAAAGTATGCCAGAATTCGGATGGCACATGTCTCAGATCAATGGGTACTGAGTATCATTCGAGAAGACTATTTAATAGACTTCATGACACTTCCTCCAGAGAAAGGAACAATAGTGACAAAGATTCCAAAACAATCAAGTCAAAAAAGATTCTTTATTATCGGGAATCAGAAAACCTCTAGCCAAAAAGGCAAAAATTCCAGATCTATTGGAAGAAACGGAAAAAGGAACTTATGTTATGTTATGTTTAAAGTACTTATTGAGCGCACGTACACCAAGCGGTTTCATGGCGCTAAGAGCAAGGGGGATACTGCATCGACGAGACAGTTAGCTTACTGATATGCCTGGGAAAACAGCCAGGTATTAAGCTTTTTCCTGAACTGTGCATAAGGGATTACCGACCTCACTTCCACAGGAAGCAAGTTCCAAAAATGCGGGGCCAGAACCGCAAATCTGAGCCCCCCATGTTTTTTGCGTTTGAATGAGGGAGTGGTCAACAGGTTTAGATTGGAAGAATGCAGTTCCCGGGAAGGGATATAGCGCTGGATCCTTGAGGAAATAAAAGCTGGGCCATTCCCGGCTAGGGCTTTAAAGATGGTACATCCCAGCTTAAAGGCGCAGCGTTTAGCCACCGGAAGCCAGTGTAGACTCTTCATCAAAGGTTTGACATGATGTCGTCTAGGCTGGCGGACGATTAACCTGGCCGCATGGTTTTGCACCAACAGCAAACGGTGTAATTGATATTCAGGAATGCCAACATATAATGAGTTGGCGTAATCAATACGCGAGATTACCAAGGCTATGACGACCAAAGTCAAGGCCTCAGTGGTCAAGAATCTACTGATCTTCCGGATTCTTCGCAGGTGGAAAAAGCAGGCGGAAACCACTGAGCCAATCTGGGCCTTCACGGACAGATCATTACTAATCATAATCTCCAAGCTCTTAACAGAGCTTGCTGGAAGTGGAGGGCTACCCAACAATGGAGGCCAAAAGTTAGAGTTCCACAGGTTTGCTGGTCCACCTGTAAGAATGAGCTCAGTTTTATCAGGATTTAATTTCAGTTGATTGTCATTCATCCAATCACTGATAAAGCTCAAGGTAGACTGGAAATTAGACACTGAGGAAGGGGAAGAATTGATATCAAACACCAGCTGTAGGTCGTCGGCATAGTTAAAGGTTTCGACCATTCTTACGCGCAGAGACCAGATCAAGGGTAATAGGTACAAGTTAAAAAGAAGGGGCGAAAGGGAAGACCCCTGGGGTACCCCACAGGTCAATTTCATTTTATTGGAAGAGAAGTTGGCAAGGCGAACTGCTTGAAATCGATTGCTGAGAAAGGAGGAAATCCACTTCAACACCAGACCCTGGATCCCGGCATTGCTGACCCGGTCGATCAGGAGACCATGATCGACCGTGTCAAAAGCAGCTGACAAATCCAGGAGTACCAAGGCCTGGTTGAGGCCCTTGTCAGCCCCCCTTCTGAGCTCATCCATGACTGCAAGGATAACTGACTCTGTTGAGTGTGCATGTCTAAATCCTGCTTGATGAGAGTCAAGGAAGTGAGAGTGTTCAAGGAAGGAGCTAAGGCAATTTGCTACATGAGCTTCTAAAATTTTTCCTAGGTAAGGCAGCAGAGAAATGGGGCGATAATTACTGAGAACCAGGGGATCAGAGTTGTGCTTCTTTAGAATCGGGACAATTTCAGCGCTTTTGAAGGTGTTGGGGACAATACCAAGTTTAAGGGAATTGTTAAGGAATGAAAGGGGGGGTCCGGACAGGTAAGGAAAGCTTCACGTAGAATGTGAGGCAGACAGCAATCAGTGGGGTAACCAGAACTAACTTTTTTAAGTAAAACAAAGAAATTTCCCTTTGAAATTGGGGGAATTTGATCAAGTAAAAGTAAGTTTTTACATAAACTTGAAGAAGCCATAGTAGAGATGGGAGAAGGGATACTGGCCTTGATCGTAGCAATTTTCTCAATGAAGTAGGAATTGAGAGAGTCGCATAAATATTGCGAGGAAACAGGTTTCGCCATGACTCTATCCGGTTTGGCGAGTTCATCAACTATGGAAAAAATGTCCTTGGACTTATTAGCCGAGTTTACGATTTTTGAGGAGAAATATTCTGCCTTAGTCTGGAGGATCGCAAAACACACAAGATGATGGACGGAATGCTGCACATTGGCAAACATTCACCCCCAGTCACAGATCTGGGTTTAATCCATCATTATTTTGCTTCACCACGCCACCCCAGTTCAGACATAGCCATATGCAAATCAGTCTTGACCCTGTGCCTCATGGGAACAGTCCAGACCGAA
Organism: Calotriton arnoldi; assembly: GCA_963921515.1. Classification (NCBI taxonomy): domain Eukaryota; kingdom Metazoa; phylum Chordata; class Amphibia; order Caudata; family Salamandridae; genus Calotriton; species Calotriton arnoldi. Next base: position 258,079 of record CAWUFW010006037.1, on the reverse strand, counting down.
CTGCCAAGCCATGTCTTCCCTGGACCGGAATCAAGCATCCTAGGACTGGTTTCAGTCTATCAGCCTTCATCAGCCAGGATAGCTTGACTCCAGTGGCGTAGTGAGCACGGGACCCACGTCTGGGCATACCCTTCCCACATAGGGCGAAATGCAAAACACACAAGATGATGGACGGAATGCTGCACATTGGCAAACATTCACCCCCAGTCACAGATCTGGGTTTGATCCATCGTTATTTTGCTTCACCACGCCACCCCAGTTCAGACATAGCCATATGCAAATCAGTCTTGACCCTGTGCCTCATGGGAACAGTCCAGACCGAACTGCCAATCCATGTCTTCTCTGGACCGGAATCAAGCATCCTAGGACCGGTTTCAGGCTATCAGCCTTCATCAGCCAGGATAGCTTGACTCCAGTGGCGTAGTGAGCACGGGACCCACGTCTGGGCATACCCTTCCCACATAGGGCGAAATGCAAAACATACAAGATGATGGACGGAATGCTGCACATTGGCAAACATTCACCCCCAGTCACAGATCTGGGTTTAATCCATCGTTATTTTGCTTCACCACGCCACCCCAGTTCAGACATAGCCATATGCAAATCAGTCTTGACCCTGTGCCTCATGGGAACAGTCCAGACCGAACTGCCAAGCCATGTCTTCCCTGGACCGGAATCAAGCATCCTAGGACCAGTTTCAGGCTATCAGCCTGCATCAGCCAGGATAGCTTGACTCCAGTGGCGTAGTGAGCACGGGACCCACGTCTGGGCATACCCTTCCCACATAGGGCGAAATGCAAAACACACAAGATGATGGACGGAATGCTGCACATTGGCAAACATTCACCCCCAGTCACAGATCTGGGTTTAATCCATCGTTATTTTGCTTCACCACGCCACCCCAGTTCAGACATAGCCATATGCAAATCAGTCTTGACCCTGTGCCTCATGGGAACAGTCCAGACCGAGCTGCCAAGCCATGTCTTCCCTGGACCGGAATCAAGCATCCTAGGACCGGTGCAGCATTCCGTCCATCATCTTGTGTGTTTTGCATTTCGCCCTAAGTGGGAAGGGTATGCCCAGACGTGGGTCCCGTGCTCACTACGCCACTGGAGTCAAGCTATCCTGGCTGATGAAGGCTGATAGCCTGAAACCGGTCCTAGGATGCTTGATTCCGGTCCAGGGAAGACATGGCTTGGCAGTTCGGTCTGGACTGTTCCCATGAGGCACAGGGTCAAGACTGATTTGCATATGGCTATGTCTGAACTGGGGTGGCGTGGTGAAGCAAAATAACGATGGATTAAACCCAGATCTGTGACTGGGGGTGAATGTTTGCCAATGTGCAGCATTCCGTCCATCATCTTGTGTGTTTTGCATTTCGCCCCTAAGTGGGAAGGGTATGCCCAGACGTGGGTCCCGTGCTCACTACGCCACTGGAGTCAAGCTATCCTGGCTGATGAAGGCTGATAGCCTGAAACCGGTCCTAGGATGCTTGATTCCGGTCCAGGGAAGACATGGCTTGGCAGGTCGGTCTGGACTGTTCCCATGAGGCACAGGGTCAAGACTGATTTGCATATGGCTATGTCTGAACTGGGGTGGCGTGGTGAAGCAAAATAACGATGGATTAAACCCAGATCTGTGACTGGGGGTGAATGTTTGCCAATGTGCAGCATTCCGTCCATCATCTTGTGTGTTTTAGTCTGGAGGATAGCATTTTAATATTCTTTGAGCAGTGTTACATAAGAGGCCTTTTTGTCCAAGGAATAATCACGTCTCCAACTACGTTCAGCTTGCCTTAAGGCTAATTTCTTTAATTTTAAATCATTAGAGAACCAACGTTGGGCATCATGGGGGTCGCATAATCTTGATTTTCTTAAAGGGGGCAATGCTATCACTGGCAGATTCAAGCCATGTCTTGATGCTTTTTGCCTGAATGTGGAGGGACTCCTGTGCAGTAGGGGCTGTGGCAGTTAATAATGAGCAAAATTCGCCAATGCTAGCACGGTTCCAGTTTCTAGCAAAGTGATTTCTTGTCTGTGAATTTTTAGTAAGGGAAATACTAGATATCACACATGCGATAAGATGATGATCTGACCAAGTACATGGGGAAATTAAGAGCTTGGAAAGTTCCAGATTAGATGTCCAAACTTGGTCTAAAATGTGCCCCTTTATGTGAGTAGCTGCATTCACATGCTGGGCACAATTCATTCCAGAAAGGAGATCGGTAAATTCTATAGAGTCAGCACTTTCCCGTGCATCGTTAGGCCAATAATTAAAATCTCCAATTATTAGAATTCTGGCATGGTTAATAGCTAAGTGGGAGATCATTTCGCCTAGCAGTTGAGGGAATGTGGGCATGTAATTAGGGGGTCTATAAAATAAAGCGCAGATAAAAGAGGACTGGGGAGATTCAAATTTCAGTATTAGGCTGTCAACTGAGGGAATGCCTGTAATCCCCAATGAGGTGAACTGGAGTTTCTGGTGGATAATGGCTGCAACCCCTCCCCCGGCTTTACCCGAGGACCTGTTAGCCTGAAGAATATAGTAGTTATCAGGTACTGCTGCCAGGATATCGGGGATAGACTCAGCAGTAAGCCACGTTTCAGAAAGGAGGAGGATATCCGGTTTATCAGAGTCGACAAGCAGGAAAATTTCGAGCTGATGTTTTACCATTGAATGGGTGTTCAAATAGCTAATTGTGATTCCCTTCGCCTCCTGTTGCTCGGGGATTGCTATAACTGGCGGGACCTCATAGTTGACGTGAGACTCCCGACTGCTAGATTTATGGGAGACTTCTGGATGGGTGTCCCTAAGTGTCAGAATCCCTACCTCGTCAAGATTAGCCCGGGTCTCAAAATCAATAATCCAATTCCCTTGCAACCGCCTCAAGTCTGGTGCCGAGTAGGTGAGAAAACAGGCATGGTGTGTGGCCCCTGGCCCCGGTCGGCCACGGACGGGTGCAGACGGGCTTGCCTTTGGCGCGCCAACGGCGTGCGCGTTGTGCGACGAGGAAGGCATGCTGTTAATGTAGGCTGCAAGCGCTGGAACGCTACCCGCCCTGCTCCGCCCCCAACAGCCCCCAGCAACCGGAGACCGCGGTTCCTAAATGCCGACACCCTCCACAACAATCGGGGAATCCCCGTGGTGGACCGGGGTGCGGGCGTGAAGACAGCTGATGAGCGAAAGTGCAAGTGCGGGTAAGAAAAGCAGCAATACACGTTTTTTAAAAAGTTAATCAAGTAAAAACAAAGGGCTAAAATTAATGCTAGCCTTTGAAGTATCACCGAGACTTAATCAATTTCGCCAACTGACTCGTGTCTGCACGCGTCCGCTGCGCGACGAGGAAGGCATGCTGTTTATGGAGGCTGCAAGCGCTGGAATGCTAACCGCCCTTCTCTGCCCCCAACAGCCCCCAGCAACCGAAGACCGGGGTTCCTAAACGCCGACACCCTCCACAACAATCGGGGAATCCCCGTGGTGGACCAGGGTGCGGGCGTGAACACAGCTGATGAGCAAAAGTGCAAGTGCGGGTAAGAAAAGCAGCAATACACGTTTTTAAAAAGGTAATCAAGTAAAAACAATGGGCTAAAATCAATGCTAGGCTTTGAAGTATCACCGAGACTTAATCAGTTTCGCCAACTGACTCGTGTCTGCGCACGTCCGCTGCGCGACGAGGAAGGCATGCTGTTTATGGAGGCTGCAAGCGCTGGAACGCTAACCGCCCTGCTCCGCCCCCAACAGCCCCCAGCAACCGGAGACCGGAGTTCCTAAACGCCGACACCCTCTACAACGATTGGGGAATCCCCGTGGTGGACCGGGGTGCGGGCGTGAACACAGCTGATGAGCGAAAGTGCAACTGTGGGTAAGAAAAGCAGCAATACACGTTTTTAAAAAAGTTAATCAAGTAAAAACAAAGGGCTAAAATCAATGCTAGGCTTTGAAGTATCACTGAGACTTAATCAATTTCGCCAACTGACTCGTGTCTGCGCGCGTCTTACTCAATGTTGTTCTTGGTTGCGGGGACTACAGCCCTGTAATGAACCTCAGATCTGTCAACAGATGGGTAAAGACAACTCCCTTCAGGATGACTACCTTGCAACAAAAAATCCCTTTGGTGATGAAGGAGGACTTTCTTGTGACATTATCCTATAAATCCAATGCATCAGAAATATTTGTGGTCTGCAGTCGGGCCTCTCCATTATCAGTTACGAGTACTACCATTCGGTTTCAAGTCATCGCCACAAGTTTTTACGAAAGTGTTAGCTTTCCTGATAGTATTGATACATCAGCAGGAGATTACAATCCTACCATACCGCAACAACTGTCTAATCGTGGCTCCATCATTTGAGTTGACAGAACAGCACACATAGAGAGCTTTAACAACATTACAAAGGCACAATTTTCTAATCAATATTGGAAAGTCTCTCCTAGTCGCCGGCCCAAGAGCAAACTTTCATAGGGGCACGATTTGAGACAAGCAGGGATTTGGTTACACTTCCAGAAAAGAGGGTGAAGAAGATTTAGATTCACATAACTTCCTTGAAGTCTCAGTCCAGTCCAACAGCAGGAGAATGGTGGCAACTATTGTCCTCATACCCTGGGTGAGGTTTTTCCTTAAAAGATTGGTGAGGCACATTCTAGCTCATTGGCCCCAGTGAATCACGATCTTATCTGTTCAATTCCAATGATTTCCTCAATAAGGAAAGAGAGTGTCATGCTGGTTACATGAAGACAACCTGCTAAAAGGAATCTTTTTGACTGTGAAACCACAAATAACTGTAACAATGGATGCTAGTTTTTCAAGATGGGGAGCTTGAATGGAGACCCAACAAGCTCAAGGAAGGTGTTCACCGAATCAAACATCAAAATCATCCAATTGGCAGGAATTTCAAGCAGTTTACCTAGCACAAATGACTTTTTCGCAGGAACATCAAAGCAAAGCAGTTGTAATTTGAACAGACAAAATTACAACGAAAAGTTACATCAACAAGCAGGTGGGAACAAGGGAGTCTTCATTATCATTGATCATGAATCACATCTTTCTCTGGGCTCAACAGAATGGCACTTCCCTGACGGAAATTTGCATCAAGTGTGAGACAAATGTGTTAGCAGATAAACTCTGTCAAGAAATCCATCCATCAACAGACTTTTGTCTCATTCGTCACATTTTTCAACAGATTTGCATCAGGTGGGATTGACTAGTTGCAGATCTTTTTGTCACATGTCAGAATGCTCTTGTTCCAATGTACTGTTCAAGATGGACAGAAAAGGAGTTATGGGACTTAGATACTCTTTCTTGCAAGTGTTCAAAACATCGACTGTACTCCTTTCCCCCATTCCCTCTTCTCCTTAAGAAGGGAAAAAGCGAACGCCACAGACATCAGACGATATTGTTTAATGATGACTGCATAATATTTCACAGAGATGTATCCTTTGCTTTGCTGCAGCAAGCGAACCGTACACCATTACACATGCCCATAAGGCTGTAGTGCTGTGCACGTACTCTGACAAGCTCAATACTTACCACCTGAGACAAGCGTGCTGTGCGCACCATGCATGTTGTGTCCCTTTGCGATTTACATCATGACACGCCAGGCAGAACACGACGCAGGGAAAGCATGTAGCAGGGCGAACAAGTAAACTCAGCGAACACAGACAACTGGGGTACACTCAAGAATGCGCTGCGATGCAACACGCTACCCGATGCATTAGCAACGGGTACAAGTTAAAGGCTACTGTTGAGCCTTACGGTTTGGACGAGTACCACCCTGGTAGTCGCCCTCATATAGTTGTACACAGTCTAGCTGCATTTGTAGTCCCCCCCCTTTCAGTTAAACCCCCTGCCCTAATGGAACCGGCAAGCTATCCCCACCCTGCTCAACCGAACATCGCCCCATGCAGGGGGCGCCACATGACACACAAATGGCACAGACGAATATCGTAACCTGGAATGTGAGGGGCATACATACTCCTGCACGCAGATACTCAGTATATCCCTACCTGCAGCGTAGACAGGCACACATCGGTTTCCTTCAGGAAGCACATCTTACCCAAGGCGAGGCAGACCGCTTACGCAGGCATTGGCGCGGCCATGTATACAGTACCAATTACTCTTCACAGGCACGAGGGGTACTGATATGGGTAAAGGCGGAGGTACCACATACTGCAGAGGAGGTGGTCATAGACCCAGAGGGGAGATACGTTTTTGTGAGGGGAAGGCTTAATGGGCAGGAAATGCTGCTGGGCACCATATATGCACCAAACACTGACCAACCGGCGTTCCTCAGGAAACTTACAGGTGTGCTCACTAGATGGAATGGACTTCTGTGGCTACTGGGAGGGGATTTTAACACTGTCTTGAGCACAGAAGTGGATAGATCATACCCACCCCTCACGCGCACAACGGCAATTTCCAATGCACAAGCCTTAACAGACTGGCTAGCAAACTGGGCGCTAACGGATATATGGCACGCGCTCAACCCCACGCTGCACGTTTACTCGTTCCATTCCATAGTACATGATTTACACGTCAGGCTGGATCACTTTGTGGGGTCGTCTGTCCTCCTTCCTCTCATTAAACATACAGAATATTTAGGCTGCACGCATTCGGACCACAACCCTCAAATCATACAGCTGGAGTGGGACCCGGGACGTCCCCCGATTCCCACATGGCGTTTACAGCCAGCAGCCTTAGAAGACCCTGCGTTCCGCGCTTCATTAGGTACTACAATACTAGAACACTTTGAGGTTAATGACCAATCCACTGATAACTGTCTCCTCGAGTGGGACGCATTTAAAGTCACCCTAAGAGGATATTGCTTGGGGGCCACCTGGAACATTCGTAAGCAGTTACATTCCTCGCTCAGTATAGTTGAAAAGAAGCTGCAAGGCCTGGAATCCCAACAAGCGGAGGGGACTGGTAGCGATAGGGGGTTGGCGGACGCAAGGGCGAAACATGCGGACTTGATGGAGCAACTTCGCTGCCACAACTATGCAGCACATGCAGCACGCACACACGCTACTGCAGACCGGGCGGGCAGAATGTTCGCTTGGCTGATACGTTAAGAGCAATCACGCCAACCTATAGTAGCCCTAAGAACTGAAACGGGATTGACAGTGCATACGCAGCGTGAGATACACGAAACAATGACGAAGCACTACGCCGCGCTATACCAGTCTAAAGGGCTACATGCGCCACAACGACTTGCCTCATTTCTAGAACCGTTGAACTTGCCAGAGGTCACAAGTGAGCAAAGGGAGCAGTTGAATGAAGATATCACAGTAGAGGAGATACGCAGTGCAATCATGGCGCTGGCGAGTGGGAAAACCCCTGGGCCGGACGGATTCCCAGCGGAATTTTATAAGGCCTACGCCACCACGCTCACCCCTTTCCTGAACGAACTATATAAGTCAGCCATTGAGGCAGGGCGCCTCCCTCCTTCAATGAACGAGGCCAACTTGGTGTCGCTACCCAAGCCCGACAAAGATCCTATGGACCTGGGTTCATACAGGCCACTGGCACTTCTTAATGCCGACTATAAAGTGCTGGCAAAGCTGCTGGCGGACCGATTGGCACAGGTAGTTCCCACCCTGGTACATCCGGACCAGAATGGGTTTGTGCCTTCGCGAAGCACATCTCCGAACCTTAGGAGATTCTTCAGAATTGCCACCTATTCGACCGCCCAATGGCCAAGTGCGGGCTGCCTGGTACTGGAACTTGAAAAGGCATTTGACTCCCTAGAATGGGAGTTTCTCTTTGCAGTGTTAGAAAAGTACAAACTCGGGGACTCCTTCCTGGGGATGGTCTGGCTGCTTTACAGTGCTCCCCCGGTGAGAGTGAAAACGGGCCCCTACATATCGGAACCATTACGTGTCAGGAGAGGGACGAGACAGGGATGCCCCCTTTCCCCATTGCTCTTTTCGCTAGTGATTGAACCATTGGCGGAAGCGATACGGGCTGGGGTGAATGATGGCATACCTGTAGGAGACAGTACGCATACAATATCACTGTATGCCGACGACCTCATGGTATATGTCAGTCACATCCCACAGAACCTGGCAACGATATTAGAAAACTTTGCGGCCATATCTGGGTTGCGAGTAAATGCATCCTAATCCGGTCTCTACCCATTCGGCGAGCAGTGTGAAAACCCCGGCTATGTGCTCGGTGGAACGGAGGTCCGCTGGTTCCCGGACACGTTCCGTTACCTCGGTCTCCGGATATACCGGAACCCAGTAGATTTACAGGAAGGTAATCTAGGCAGGGCCTTGACTGCGATCAGAACACAATCGGCCTTTTGGAGCACGCTTCCGTTATCAGTGACGGGGAGGGTAGCCTTAATAAAGATGGTGATACTACCCCGGCTGCTATATTATTTCACCAATCTCCCACACTATATTGTACTTTCCTTCTTTCATCCCTTGGATAGGCTAATCAAGGACTTCATATGGGGCAACTCCAGGCACCGGGTAGCTGTTTGTAAGCTTTACTTACCTACAGACCAGGGGGGCCTAGCAGTCCAGCACCTGGAGCAATACTATCTGGCAACACAGCTCCAATGGATATCTAGATGGTTGGCGGGACGCCACACTGGCGACACGGCATCCATGCAGCCACCGTTAACAACTGCAGAACTAACAACGCTATTCCACCCATGCTCAAAAGCCAAACCGCCAAATTCACTACTAATGACGGTAGCATATAGAAGCTACGTAGGACGCTATACATCACTCGGAAAACAGTCCCATTTGCACCTGCACTACCATTGGAGGGCACACCCAGGGGCATCAACACCACAACAATAACAGAACTAAGAGATTGGCACGAGGCAGGGGTGCAAGCTGTAGGAGATCTATACAATGAAGGCACACTAACGCCGTATACTACACTTGTGACAGAAACTGAAGTGCCCCCAGGTCAGTTCCTGCTCCACCGCTCCCTAATAGCAGCACTCACATTAAAGTGGGGAAATTTAACAGCCGAACCTGCCACACACATTACAATTCAATATTTGCATGTCATGGGCCAGGGGGGACACCTCACTAAGTGGTTCGCCGCATCGTTCCGGCATCACACAGCTATCACTCTAACGCCCCTCCGCCAGCACTGGGAAACGGATCTGGGTCGCCCGCTCACAGAGCCAGAATGGGTCTCAGTATTAGAATCCCTGACAAAGATCCCTCGGAATGCGCGCCAGCGCCAAATCCAATTTCACATATTACACAGAGTATATCTTACGCCTGCAAAGATTAATCAGTATTTCAAACGAACCGACTCGGCATGCCCCAGATGTAAACACGTAGATGCATACATATTACATATGCTGTGGGGATGCCCGCGACTAACTAGCTACTGGTCAGATGTGGCAGAAGTGTTGGCTCAATTCACTAGCCGCACTATCCCATTTGAGTGGCACACCTACCTGCTACACTTACACCGCAGGAGTCGTAGTAATAGAGCCACATCCTGATTCTTAGACTTGGGGATGGCAGTTGCAAAACGCTCGATCACTAAGCGCTGGAAACACCCTGATCCCCCAAACATAGACATATGGAGATATTCAATGCGCATCTGGGCCAAAGCAGAGAGTGTTGCTTTTAAGATGCGAGGACACATTAGGCCTGTGTAAGCTACCCCTAGCTGCACACTGGGATGTAATACTGGCAGCTTTACCACCCCCCCCCCACGCAGGATGCCGCAGCCTTGCCTCATGTCCCGGACGAAACTGAGACCCAACCCGCGGGGAACCCCAACGATGGCACGCAAGATAATACACATCCTAGCGTGTGCCCTACGCTGCACCCGCTAGCACTGCTGATGCAGAGTCATTCCTAACGACAAAGGGGAGGATGGGTTTGGGAAGCATAAGTGCCAGTCCCCAGTTTCACACCCATTATGTATTAATTTGTCCCGGTTTAGTTAACATCCGCCTCCACGGTTTTCTCTTGAACCAGGCAGTAATTGTTGGTATATGCAGAATAGCAAAACATGAGTCTCACTGAATAAATCCTGTTAAATCCTGATGTAATACCATGTAACCACATGGGCATCCTAACAGAATGTATAGAAAAATGTACAAACAAGCTGCGAGTGTTGGCAAAGATTGTTAAAAATGTAAAATCAATAAAAACAGATTTCCCCCCCCAAAAAAAGAAGGGAAAAAGCGAACGTGATATTGATTGCACCAGCCTGGCCTGATTCACCTTGGTACTCTCTACTAGTGATGATGAAGGTGGACATGGAATAGAACCTTCCGTTTTTTCCACCTGTCCTATCGTATCCTCCATTTTAGGCCAGCAGTCTGAGAAGGCCAAGGCTTACGGCCTGCAGCTTGAAAGGGCAGGGCAATGGACAGAGGTCATTCAGACAGAGTGGCTTGTTCAGTATAGGCTTCGAAAAGAAATTCTACTTTGACATCTGATAGAAGACATTGGAAAACGTTTTTTCTCTTGGTGTAAAAAAAACAGATTTCCTCACTTCATCTTTTTTTCAGATACTGGAGGAGTTTTCACAAGATAGTTGTGATCTAGGTGTTAAAGTAGCAAAACTCAAAATCCAATGGGCCTTGATAAAGGCCTTCAAAGACCCATTTAATAGACTCCAGGAAAGGTTTAGATTTAGTCAGTAGATTATTTCAAGGTTTCACTAATAAGTGACCCTCATTTAGAAGCAAATGTTCGCTCTGGGATCTAACATTAGTCTTGAGAGTACTGTGTCAACACCTCTTTATTTATTTAGTGTTTTATATAGTGCGAACGTGACCCGTTAGGGTGTCAGAGCGCTTAACAGAGATACAGCGGTCCCGATTGCGACAGATAGCAAGCATCATAAACTTAAGCATGAAGAATAATATATAACAGTATAAAACAGGGGACAGTAAAAGTTCTCTGTACTTACAATAATATCTGAGACTGACCGAATACGTCAAATTACAAATTATCTTTTACCATCAAAAGACTCAGAGTTCATAAATTAGCTAAGCGCTCGCCTCAGTAGCTTAACGAGATAGGGGACCAAGGAAAAGACAGTGTAGATCCCAATACGCATCAATTCAGGAAGTCATTAAGGGGCCCTCTGATTATAAATCCGTAGGGAATGGAATGATGAATCAATAGGCAGACGAATTAGCTGATTCTTTGTAAAGAGTTTTGGTAGGAATTTACCCATCAGGTAGGTCTTAGCCTCCTTCTTGAATTTTGAATGGAATGGTATTCTTCTAATGTTTGGCGGTAGCGAGTTCCAGATTCTGGGTGCGGCGCCTGAGAGAGGTCTGTTGTATGTTTTTTACTTCTGGAAGAGCGGAGGTTTCAGCACAAGACCTTTTGCGCCCCAGGAGTACCTGCCTCCTCCGGATATCATCAATTTCTGAGCGAGGTATGCCGGTATTTTTTAGTGTAGCGCCTTATGTGTGATATAGGCCAGTTTGAGTTGTACTCTGGCTTCGTATGGTAGCCAGTTCAGAGCTTTTAAGTGCGGAGAGATGTGATCAAATTTTCTAAATCCAGTTATGAGTCTTGCGGCTGCGTTGAGACAGGCTTTTAATGGAGCTGTTGAGATCTTGGGCAAGCCAGATAGAGTTGAACATCCGTATTCGATCCTCGCAATGACCAATGCCTGAACTACCAATTTGAAGTCTGACGTTTCTAGGAATGGTTTCAGTTTTCTTAGACAACTCAGGTGGTACCGGGCGTTTTTAGCCAACAAGTTGATGTGGTTTCGCATGTTCAGGTTCTTGTCCAACATGATTCCTAGTGATTTGGCTGAGTCCACTAAGATCGGGGTGCAGTTAAACGCAGTGATCAGTTTGGTCCATTCCTTTATTTCAGAAGAGGTTTTTTTGGGGGGAAATTACTAAGAATTCTGTTTTTTGCTCATTTAGTTTAAGCTGATTACTTGTTAGCCATTGAATGGTCATCTTTAGCGCTTCATTCATTGACTTGATCTTCTCCAGTGACGAGACTTTAATGTGAATCTGTGTGTCATCAGCATACATATGAAACAAGATGTTGGCGTGTCGCAGTCTTGAACCCAGTGCCGGCCAGCATGGCTCGCGGGTGGCAGGGTGGGCGGGGAGTTTGGGGGGGCAGTGGGGGAAGGCACGGGGCACAATGTAATATATTTTTTTTAAATGCACTTACCTTGCCGCTGGATCCCGTGTCTCCGCTTCTGCTCTCCTCCGTCTCGGACTCCTGGAAGCACAGCCAGGCTCCCCTGACCAATCACAATGCTGCAATGCAGCGTTGTGATTGTTAGTCGTAGGCAAATGGGTGGATCCTATCCGAAAGGCGGCCGCATCAAAGGCAGGAATCAATTTGTGTTTTGCACTTTCTCCTCAAGGAGCTGCACCCATGAGCTCCTGGTTCAACATGCTTGCCGGGGTTTTAGAGGAAAAAGAATGCACTCATATTTGTAATGTTAAAAATTGAAGTCGTCCAAAACGCATTACTTGGTTTGTTGTCCTTTTATTTAGTGTAGGTGATTAAATTCGCAAACAAAAGAAATGAAGAAACAAACAGCCGACACGTGTTTCGCCCGTGGCTCCGAAATTGGCCAAGGGCTTTCTCAAGGCAGTGATTATTCCATATGTTACATTTCAAATTCTAATCATGTCTGGTCTCGTCCCTGCGGTCCCGCGTTTTGGACGACTTCAATTCTTAACATTACAAATATGAGTGCATCCTTTTTCCTCTAAAACCCCGGCAAGCAGCATTACAATTGGTCTGAGTGCCGTGGTTCGATGCTCAGCCAGGGACTGGGGGCCTGAGCATGTTCTCCATGCAGGCTGTAATGCAGCCTGCAAAGAGAACATGGAAAGTGCGCATGTCTGTTTTGGGCGGCCGAGAGGGCTGGCCAAACAGTCATTACGCACTTAAGAGGGTTCTACCACTCCTCCCCTGCTCTGCAGCCCCGCCCCATCACGCAAAGCTGACGCAGCAGGAGGAAAAAATAAAATGATAATAACATTACGTTATTATCATTTTATTTTTATTTTTTTACAGCTTCAAGGCAGTGGGGAGACACTTCTCCACCTTAGCAGAGGAGCCGCCACTGTTTGAACATATGGTCTATATCTCTGGAATTGTTAACCTTCAAAACCTTTCTAGTGGCGATTACAACCGCCAGGTGTTTGGGAGAACTGGCTTGTCTATCATTTAGATTTCCTTTTCTAGGAATTTTTGATGACGGAGTGGTTTTGCTTTTTGGTTCATCCTTTGTTCCTTAGGTTAATACGTTGATTCATACAGAGCAAGAATTCATTTTGCCAGTTTTCTATCCTAATCCCCAATCTCAAGAAGAAGCAACACTCCACTCTCTGATGTCGAAAGAACTCTTCTTGTGTATCTCGAGAGAGTTGAAAGGATCAGATCCCACAATCTTTTAGTCTTTTTGTTGATTTTACTTCTGGTAGAATGGGTCACAACCCTTCAGTTCGAACACTTTGATCAAGTCAGGGAAGCAGGTCAGTTCCCTCCTGTGGGCATTGAGGGAAGTCAACACGAAGCATGGGTACTTGCTGTGCAGAATTGCAGGGATCAATTAATCAATCAATTAGGGATTTTAAGCGTGCTACTCATGAGGGTCTCAAGGTGCTGGGGGGTGCAGCTCCGGTCAGTCGAAGTGCCAGGTCTTAAGGGTCTTCCTGAAGATGTGCAGGGTGGGGGCGCATCTGATGTCGATCAGGAGCTCATTCCAGGTCTTAGCCGCTATGTAGGAGAAGGTTCTTCCACCCGTTCTTGCTCTGCGGATGTGCGGGGGTTTGGCGAGGTCGGCGGATCGGAGGTTCCTCTTGGGTACGTGGAAGGAGATTCTATCATTGAGATATTGGGTTCTGGTGTTGTGGAGGCATTTGTAGGCATGGGTGAGTATCTTGAAGGTTACTCTCTTCTCGATGGGGAGCCAGTGGAGGTTACGCAGGTGTTGGGAGATGTGTTCGTGTCGAGGGATGCCGAGGACGAGTCTAGCTGCGGTGTTCTGTATGGTCTGGAGTTTGTGGAGCAGAGACTTGTTGATCCCGCTGTAGAGGGCGTTTCTGTAGTCCAGTCTGCTGGTTATGAGTGCGTGGGTGACGGCCTTCCTTGATTCGGGGGGATCCATTTGAAGGTCTTTCGGAGGATCCGGAGGGTGTTGAAGCAGGTGGTGGCAACGGCGTTGACCTGTAGGGTCATGGAGAGGGAGTAGTCGAGTATGATGCTGAAGTTTCAGGCGTGGTCCGTGGGGGTGGGAGGTGGGGGTGGTTTCGGAGTCAGGTGTCTGGTCGTTGAAGTTGTCGTAGAGGCCCTTAATTTTCAGATGGAAGTAGGAGCCGAGCTTGTTGCAGAGGTCTTGGGAGGGGGGATGTCCGTGGGTCCGCTGGGGGGTTTGGTGAATTCCTGGATGATGCTGAAGAGTTGCTAGAGTTGGCGAGGATCTTGTTCTGGATGAAGGTCCTTTTGGTGGATCTGATGTGTTGGTGGTATTCTGTCATGGCGTTCTTGTAGGTGGTGCGGTCTTCGAAGGATTTGCTGTTTCTTCAATTTTTCTCGAGACATCTGCAGGTGCGTCTGGATTCTTGGAGGTCGGAGGTGAACCAGGTGGCCTTTCTGGGGCGCTGTCTGTCGGGGTAACGTAGGGGTGCGAGCTCGTCAGAGCAGTTGGTGATCCATCTGTGGAGTTCTTTGGCTGCGAGGTTGGCATCGGTTAAGGGGGCAGCGCGGTTGAGGGTGAAGTTGAGCCTCTCCTCGGTGACCATGCTCCAGTTCCTTCGTGGAGGGCGGGGTGCAGGTTTGGGCGCAGTGGGTTTGTCGACGTGGAAGTGAACGCAGTGGTGGTCTGTCCAGGGGGGTTGCGTGGTGTGGCTGAAGTAGACGTGGTTACCACCTCTGGAGATGGGGTCGAGGGCGTGTCCTGCCTTGTGGGTGGGTGTGGTGACGAGTTGTTTCAGTCCGAGGTTGGCGAGGTTGTCCAGGAGGGTGATGGAGTTGGGGTCGCTGAGGTTGTTGAGGTGGAAGTTGAGGTCTCCGATGAGCATGTAGTCCATGGAGGCGATGGCGTGGGTCGCAATGAGGTCGGCGATGGTAGTGGTGAATGCAGTTCGAGACTCCGGAGGGTCTGTAGGCGAGGGTGCCTCGTAGGGTTGTTCTGGGGGTGGTCTGGATCTGGAAGTGGAGGTCTTCAGTGGTGGGCGGGCTGTCGCTTGAGCTGGAGGTGGTGAGTTGGAGGGAGCTCTTGTGTGCGATGGCAAGTCCTCTTCCCGGGTGGTTGGGGCGGCCCTTCCTCTGAATCTTGTATCCATTGGGGATGGTGGTGGCGATGTCGGGGGCGGAGGTGGAGTTGGTCCAAGTTTCAGTGAAGAAGGCGACGTCTGGCGAGAGGGTGTCGAGGAGGTCCCAGATCTCTACTGAGTGTCTGTGCAGGGAGCGCACTTTGAGGAGGATGCACCTCAGGGCTTCGGTGGTGTTGGCGCCTGGCGTGTGGGTGGCGGTCGTGGAGGTGCGGATGGTGGTGAAGGTTTGGCGGCAGTGTTGGCAGGAGAAATGGCCGTGGGTGGTGTTAGGAGTGCACAGCTGGCAGTTGTTGTTCCTTCCAGGGTTGAGTGCGAGGAGGGAGCATCTTTAGTTGAAATTTGTAGGGCAGCTAAGTGGGCAGTACCCTCCTCTGTTGTTTAACATTACAGAGTTTTCAGAGAATTGGAGATTCAGAATGTGTTTGGCACGAAACTTCTTTCACCTATCACATGAATAGATAAAAACTTCAGTAAAATGGTTATATGAAATGTGATAACACTATTTTGTCCTGGTCTTGTATACATTGTTTTCTATATCTCAAGTAATTAGAAGTAATTAATCAAGGCAAAGGACCCCTGAGGGGGAAATGCTCGGTAACGTACCAAAAAATTGCATTACTCTGATTGGGTCCTTTGTCTAGGTTAATTATAATCACCCGCCCAGGTCAACCTGGCCAGGCCAACTTGGTTTACTATGAGCTTCTGTCAACTAAAAAAACAGGACTTTAGTAGGGCGTGAGGAGTTTTTAGAACTTCAACATCAGTTGGTTGGTGTGTCTGAGGCTGACCGACCCTCAAGAAGTAATTAGTCCAGGCAAATGGCCCAATCAAAGTAACATAATTACTGGTAGGTAATCAAGCATTAATGTTTAATTGGCAATTTGTGTAACCCAATGTGGCTCATATCCAGTGAATACTGTGTGTATACCAGCATCTGCTGAATCCATATACATTGCAACCATGCAGGGTAGAAAAATAAAACCAGACCTGCATCTCTAACAATCACCGAACACAGGTATTCCAGATTGTACCTGTATTTGGTGAATCTGCTTAGGTTTTGAGACCTATTGCGACATCCTTTAACGAATGACCCCTTTAAAACATGTTGATTCCACAGAAGTCATGGAACATCCACACGTTGATGGTGAAGTTAGAAAATGGAAGATCCCTTCCCTATGATTAAACTATTTACAATGCTTTAGATATTTTTGCACGTAACCAAGTGCACACAGCTCTTTAGATTGAGGATCTCATGATATCTATTGAATTAGGGAGTATGTTACTACTGAGATTTGGTTAATTGCTTTGACCAGCAAAGCAGGACAATTGCATTTAAAACTCTGAAAAGGTGTGTAGGTTAGCTCCCTGAGCTACACTTGATGGGCATGTCACCTTTCCGCTGCTCTCACAATTACCTTTTAGCATGTACATTCTAGTCCCATGTTTAAAAGCGGAGGCATTTTTGGAATATGATATAAAGAGAGGGGGAAAACAGTAATGAGCAACCTGGTTAGTGTGTCCTCAGTGTAAGCTAGTTAGGAAACTCATAATTCTACTAAACGTCATCCTGGCTAAGAAGACCATCATATTCTCAAGCAGAAAAATCATTGCCTTCACATTGAGTTATCTATTCTATTGACCATGGGTTATAGGAGCAGCGTATGATAGTCTTGCTTGTAAGAGAGTAAGCGCTTATGAGGAAGTAGGCAACCAGAAATGGCAGAAACACCCATACGAACTATATGGAATGGTCATTTGATAGATGAATGGAAATTTATTTTGCTACAGCACTTTACAGAGATACTGAAATAACTTGAGGATGGAATCCTTATGGGCAAGAATCTAGTGTCATTTAGGGTAAACCCGTAATGGACGGTCTTTGGGACAATGTTCAACAAACTTGATGTTGTTGGGCAGATGAAAGTTACTCTTTTATGTAATGTACAGGAAGTGAGAGAGATACATAGGGACAGGGAAGCAGAAAAAGAGCAAGAGAAAGAGAGTAAAAGAGGCCCGTCCTACTTTGTTCCTCAAAAAGGAGTAAATTATGGTAAGGCTGCAAACATTCTGCCCGAAATGCAGCTTTGAAAATTGATCTATACACAACTTTTATGTTAAAACCCTATCATGAATTTGTTTTGGTGTGACAGGACATGACTTGGAGAAACACACCTACAGATAGAGGTATATTGTTAATAATAATGATAAGGATGCTAGTAAAGACAAAAACACATAAATACTCACCAGTATATTTGTCATTATTATTATTATTCACTATTACTATTCTTGATTATTTTTTTTTTAAATAATATAATTATTTTAGATTTCAACAGAGTAGAACCCAAATATAATTAAGACTTGATTGTGATGCCCCTGGCACCTTTGAACAATTCAAGACCCCAGCAAGGCCGGCATGGAAATCCCTATTTGGAAACAACAGCCCAGATTTACAAATAAATCATGCAATGCAGCACAGCAAGTGAAGTTACTGTGCTGTGTTGCATGAATGGAGAAAGAGCAGAACAGCACCATGTCTATAAAAATGTGGAGCTGTTCTGCTCTCTCCCTGTTGTGGAGAAGTTTATGCTGCCATGCGGCAACACAGAAACCCTTGCACCACTGTGCAGGGTGTCTATGCTGATATGTAATTTCCAATTTGCATTTCTGTTGCAAATGCAGCACATATTCAATAAGGAAAAAACGGGAAGATATAAAAATATTGCTCCTCGTTACGCCAGCTTCAAAGAGGCACAGTGTTTTGGCATAAATCCATGTCTACATGTCTGAGTAGATATAGATTTGCATCAAAATCCATAGATAGATGCATAGGAACATCCATGCAGCACACAGGTAACACATCCTTGAAGCAAAGTAACACAATTCAGCACATTGCGCTGTGTTGCGTTACTTTGAGTTACAATGATTTGCATTGGATTGTAAATACCACCCCAATCCTTTACATTGGGTCTGCCATGAATCAAACCCGAAGCAAAGTGTTTGTAAACCTGGGCTATAGTTAAGCAATTGTGCACACAGAGCCCCCCCTCAAGTCACTTTTGAAGTCAAAGCACTAAAGCTGAGGGAAGAGGTCAGACAGGAGCAGCACACCAGAACAGGGTCATGGCTAAGCCCTGCACACTCCCCAGACTTCTTTCGAAAAATAAAGGTTAAAGATTTTACTTCTAAAATGTTTATTATTTAATTCCTTGGACACTTTCAGACCATGTGAATGCAAGATCTATTTTCAGGCAATTTGTGTTCCCTATGTGTCAGAGGCAGAGAGAGATTTGGGGTGCCATGCTCTGGCTCGTCATGCCATGGGATCAGTATTGAGGATAAATATCAGAGTAAGTAAAGCAACCTTGAATGGTACTTAAAGATATGGAATACGAAACAGTATTTTACACTTGTTTTTTTATTAGAGAAGAAGAAGACAGTTGCATATGAACAACCGATTTACTCAGAGGATTCATACTGTTCTAAATAGAAACACCCTCACATTTTTGCCACTGACCCTCTGGGCCAGGGGAGCTTCATGTTTTCTCGATTATTTCCTTATTCTCCTCCCCTTCTCCTTCCTATGCCACCACTTTCCACTTCCCCATTAATTCTCCTCTTTTCCCTCTCCCCACAAGCCTCTGGATGTAGGTGAGGGTATGTGGTTACAAAAACATTTTCCTATCTTTTTTAGTAAACAGATTTGAACCCTAAAGCATATATGGAACATGACATATACAGATGTATCCTTCATGTACTGATGAGTCCTAATTCATGATTAGAAAGGATCCTAGATTACAACACATTGTTATTCTGTGCTTGGTGATACCTACACTTTTACAGCATCTACTTACTCAGTGAAGACGAGGCCCCATGGGTTCCCACTGCTTACTTTGATTTTACACAGCATACAGTTGGCAAGATGTTTGACCTGATACCCTGCCTGACTGAAATTTGTTTGTTGGGTCTTGAATTCCTGTTACTTCTCACGTGATCAGTACAAGATAGGTGGTGGTGGTTGCGTTGTTTCTAGTGTGGCACATTAATGGTGCTGATGTTGCCACTAATCACCTTTTTTCCCCCAACAAATTTTATTGGGTTATAGCATGGATTCAGGGCCTCTTCGGCCAACAACCATATACTGGAGATGGCAATGAAAACACTCATGAACAGTGACAACAAATAAACTTGGACAGTCCATCCCAACTATCCTACCCAAGTACCACATGACACTATGAATGCCCTTCAACGGATTAACCATTAGACACGTACATCAGTCCCCTGCCCCCGGCTCCATATCTCTTGATTTCCTCATCTAGAGGAGAGTCAGTAGAGTGAACCGGGGCTAAGACTATAGCCCTATAGTCAGCCAACCTCTGCCAAATTTTGGGGTGTTTTTGGAGGCATCCTCTCCCCGATACACTGCCACCTCCAGTCTCAAACAACAGTCTATCCCCTTTTTCCATGCCCCAAAGGATGGAGGTGTGTCCACCTTTCACTCTCTGGCTATATCTCTTTTCACCAGGGTAAACCCCAGGAACAATAGCAGTTATTTATATCTGTTCCCCCATGCCCTCTGTACTATGAAGAAGAATCAACTTTGTGTCCATTGGAATAACCCAGGAGAGGACTTTCCCTAGGCAAGATGTCACCCCCCCAACCCCCTCCCCCCAGAAACGAGCCAGCACCATGCAGCTCCACCCTGTGTGAAGGAAGGTACCATCATCTGCCCTGCAGCAGAGGCATATTGGGAAGTCAATCACTCCCATGCGCCATAGGCGATGTCTTGTGTAGTAACCTCTGTGAAGGTATTTTAATTGTGTCAAGCGGAGACGGGCAGTAATCGCTGCTGCTCGGGTAGGCCCCAAGGCCTCCTTCCAATCATCATCATCATCTAGTATGTCGATATTGGCTTCCCACGCCGATCTAAGTGCAGGTAATGTGTTTGGACTATTCGTGAGCAACGATTGGTATATCTTCGTTATTTTGTGAGTGCCTAGGTCTCCCAGGAGGAGCTTGCTCTCTAATGGACTAAACGCTGAAAGACTTATGAGGTCTCTCAGATATGGGGTAGGAGCGTGGCGGAGTTGTAAGTACTGGCAGAATTGGCTGTTGTGCAATTGATACTCACTTTGCATCTCTTGGAATGATTTCAACACTATGCCCCACATTACATCTCCAAGGGTGGAGATTCCAATGATGACCCACTTCTGGAAGCCTTCCAGCAGGGCTACTTGTTTCAGTACACTGCCCTGCCAAATTGGCGTGCACTCTGTCAATTTCCTCCACAACCCAATTTACCGAAGGGATTGCTTCCACACATTTATGACAACTTGTGTTGGCGGTGGAAGGAACCCTACCCCCTCTCACACTATATAGATAGTCAAGCAGAGAGTTAGCACCCATTGCCCGTTTCTCAACCACACACGCAGGGTCTCTTTGAGAGGCATACCAGCAATCATTTATAATCAGGAGATGTGAGGCGAAGTATATATCAGCAGTGGCAATACGTCTACAATACGTGGACTGGAAGCATGTCCGAAGGACAATGCGTGCAGCACACACCCCACACAAGAACCCTCTGAGGATGCCTGTCGAAACCACGACTGGGGGATAGCATAAGGGTAGTTCTGTAGCTGATACAGCAATCAAGGCAGGGAAACTATTTTGAAGATTGCTGATCTAAGAAGGACAAGCAGGTACTCCCAGCTGATGGAGTCAAATGCTTTATATATATCAGTGAAAAGCACTGCCGCTGGCCTCCTCAACTGATCTGCCAGAGTCAAGGCATTATGGACTTGTCTGATTTGTGGCGCGTAGTCCAGGTGCGCATGAAGCCCGTTTGATCTGGGTGAACAAGGACTGGCATGTGTTTCATCAGCCTGTTGGCCAATGTTTTTGGTGAGGAGCTTCACCTCCATGTTTAGTAGGGGAATTGGGTGATACGAGGAGTGCTCTTCCAGCGGGTGGCCCGGCTTAAGGAAGACTACAATTTCAGCATGTCTCCAGTCTAGCAGGGGCAATGTTTCCTCAAGCACAGAGTGGATCACCCCCAAGAGGTGCCTCCACAATTGAGGCTTAAATGCTTTCAAAAGAATTCACTCAGGAATCCGTTAGGGCCTGGGGCTTTCTTTGTCTGCAGCTCAACTAGGGCCAAGGAGAGCAGCTCCTCTGTAATCACCTCCTCCAATGGGGACCGAGCAGTGTCTGCAAGTGACCGAGAAGGCAGGGCCTCCATGAATTCAACAATTTGATCCACAGTTAATGTCTCCTTCTGGGCATACCCCCTCCCTGAAGTGGGCTGCGAAGCAATGCGCCACCTCCTGGGGCCCAACAACAGCCGTCCCTGTGCGTCGTGGATTACCTGTATAGAAGCAGAGTAATGAGTGGTTGGGCACAACCGATGCAGCATCCTACTCGATTTGTCCACCCATTAAAATACGCAGCTCTGTGCTGCCTGCCATGCCTATTTGGCATCCTCCAGCAGTAATTGTTGGTACTGCTGCTGAGCCAGGTGCAACTGGCGCCATGCACCACCTCCGCGCGCCTCTAGCATCTGTATCTGGGCTTCAAGGTGTACAAGGTCTTCAGCTCTATGTCTCCCCGGCGCAATAACTAATGTCTATCCCTCAGAGCGTTGGCTTAAAAACCTCCCATAATATTGTCGCAGAAGCCGCTGTGTCAGTATTGAGGGTAAAATGTTTTTTAGTGGAGCGAGTAAGAAGTGTTATGGATGTAGGATTCCACATATGCTGTGGTGAGAGGCGCCAGCGAAAGGCAGAGACTCCTGGGCCCCACGTAAATTCTGAGAGCCACCGGGGGGTAGTCCGAAAACTGCCTGGCCAGTATGTCGACATCGGACACCCTATAGATGAAGACACTGGGGACCAGGAAGTAATCCATTCTAGATAAGGAGCCATGGGCCACAGAATAGTATGTGTGCCCTGTGCCAGTTGGATGATATGCCCTCCAGGCATCCACCAAACCCAACGCGGACACCAGGGAGCTTAGCTTGGACCTGCCAGTCTCTGCCATGCCACCCTGGGTGCACCACTTATCTACCTGAGGAATCATCACATCATTCCAGTCCCCTACAATCACCAAGAGGCAACCAGGCAGCTACACCCACAAGCGTATAACCAGGCCAGCAAAGGTCTCTCCCAACGGAGGTGGGCATACACACTGCCAAGCATGAGAGGTTCCCCAAATAAGGTGCCCGCTACCATTGTGTATCTACCATGACCGTCTATCCAGATTTTGGTGGACTGAAAGAGAACATTACGCTGAATCAAAATACACATACCCCTTGATCCCCTTGTGAATTCGGAGTGGAATGTCTGAGCTTAGCCATACCTGGCTAGGCAGGGGACCTTAATGCCCAGTAGGTGTGTCTCCTGTAAAAGTAATATGTCTGCCCCCATCCTCTTGGCTTGTTTCAAGACCACTCCCCATTTAATCTTATCAAGAAACCTCCGCACATTCGACTAAACTACACAGAGGTGTCCCATGGGACTGGTAGTTCCGGTGTCATATATCTGCAACTTTGGTGGATGAATTTGGGCCTCTGCATATGGACTCAGGGAGGAATGTGTATTGGGTCTGTGCAATTCAACTGGAAAACTCGAACAACATCTCCAACCCCATCCCTCAATTCCATACTTCAACAAACTAGAAGTACCTGTCGCAGAAGAAGCCAGCTCAGAACCAAAACTGGGGGTGCCAAGTGAGTACTTTCAATGGATCCTCATTCCCCAACTAATAAATTCCACTAGGGATAATTAGATCTGTATCTCCAAAGGGTCACAGTCATATGTGTTATGTCCCACACTACAAGCAGGAAGGAGTTATCAACCCCACAATTGTTACCAGTGACATAGTATAGTTCCAACATTCGCAGAAGTTTAGGCCCTACAGGGCGACCGGGTCCAGGCTAGGATACTTCATCTCTGAATGTGCTCCACCAGGAGGATCGGGATCTGTTGGGTCGTTTCACAGTGAACTTTACGTGGTGATTCCTTCTATCACTCTGGGACAAGTCTGAGTCAATACAAATACTAATAGAGCTCCCTCGTGACCTCTATTTCTTTAGCATTCAGAAATAAATCAGAAAAGGGTTACAATACCAAATTAGAAGACAATAACAACATTTAAAAATTAATTGTATATTTATTCATTTTTATATCAATTCTGTATTGATTCTTTTTCTTTTTATAAGTCAACAGATCAGACAATATCAAAAAATATTATACATGAAATTATGAATACATTTGAATAATTCAACATTTTTAATTACAATTTTTTTAAAAACATTTCTTTAAAAAAACCAAACATAGTGTTGTCTTCTGTGTAGATCACCTAATATGTCACTACACCCCTACACAAACAAAATACACATGACTTAACGAATCTCAAACCCAAATACACCCTCACTCATACCAAACATACTCTCAAGCAGACATAAACAATAAACACAAATAGTTGTTTTCGTTCACCATGAACAAGTCGTGGGAATTGCGCATATGATGTGGCCAACGCGCGTTTCGGTGGACAAGCCACCTTCTTCAGGACCTTCACAAACCCACAAAATATATAGGTAGGGGTACCTAAAATAATTCAAAATAGCACATGTAAGTAACCCATACATTATATATAAAGAATAGTATGCTATTGGACCAATTTATACTACTCAACACCAAACAGACAAAAAAGATTTGTCAGAAAAGTCACATACTAAGGAAGATAGAATAGTATTAGAACAGTCAAGTGCAGTGAACTCAGAGTCATAGTTTCAAGTCATAGAACATGGTTCACTGTATATTACAACGCCACCAACCACCACCAAACAAAAATAAGGACATAAAAAACTTAAAACAAAAGTGCTCTAAAATTTCAGGATGTGTTTGAAAATCAATCATCATGCTCAAAGATATACAACATGCCATATAAGCCCAAAAATAACACAAAAGAAAACAATACTTAGCGCCTTACAGTCCACTAATGTCAATGTGGGCTGCTGGAAAGTCAAACAATATCCTACAAGAGGAATTCTATTTAACCGACGTCTACCTTATAGAAGAAGAGGAAAACAGATACCAATGGTTAGGACACATGTTGTCCTTCAAAGGTCTAAATTCCATTTAGGCCATCCACTATATTTACTTACCACAAATAACTTTTATAAGAAAAACATTAAATGTTTTCTTTATATATGGTGAAGCAAAGGAACTGGTCCAGACGCCTTTAACCAGGTGAGATGTCCTGTAAATAATTATAACGCCATTTCGAGTGAGATATAGCGAACATAAATCTGCTATTCGCACCCGTCGGATAACAGCCCCATTGACTAAACACTGTTTGGATAAAAATCACTCAGAGGTCCAACTAAGATGGTGTATCCTGGAAAAAATTTAATCTCAAGCCGGATCACCTATGGAGTTGGTCCGCAAAAGAAGATAAACTTTTTAGATTTTCAGTTTGGACAGTGTCAGAAAAGGATTGAACGAGGAGATCATTTGGAATATTACTCATAAATGATTCCTTGTTATTTCATTTGAGTTCATCATAACATCTATATGTCATAATAAATAATCGATTTCTTTTCAAACAATGGCAAACAGTGGCAAACTGTTGACCTATGTCACACCATATGGCCCCTTTCTTATAAAGGCCATTTATGGACCTTTGACTTATGGAGCCATATTCAATAAATCTGCACTTTTAATTGGGCCACAAATTTATATAATCATATATGTCCATTCTCTTTTTTAAGATGGCGCCATAATTGTGATGCTTTTTTTCAGTATCAGTCATACTCTATTTTATTATATCATCTTATGCCGTGATAAAATGGTATATAATAAATAATCGACTCTTTATCAACAGTGATAAATAGCTGACCTATGTGACACCATATGGTCCCCCTCACATAGCGATATACATTTGGTGATGTGTCGACATATGAGTCT
The DNA here is from genome assembly GCA_963921515.1 of Calotriton arnoldi. Taxonomy (NCBI): domain Eukaryota; kingdom Metazoa; phylum Chordata; class Amphibia; order Caudata; family Salamandridae; genus Calotriton; species Calotriton arnoldi. Next base: position 232,854 of record CAWUFW010006037.1, on the reverse strand, counting down.
ATTCCAAAGTTTTTTTGACGTGTTATCGGGTATTGAATGGCATTAGGATCCTTGTGTTTAAAAGTAGGTTCCAACATTTATCCTACTATATGTAATACTTGACATTGTGAGTTATCGATCCATGCTAAGATGGCGCTCACGGCCGAGGGGCTTTTTTTAAGCATCTTTAATAGTTAAGTCGGAAGTGGTTTGGAGCTACGTGACCCTTATGTGTGGGAGGTTAATTGACGTTAGTAACGCGATGCATAAATAGCCCGACTCCATGCGGTTTAAAATGCTGTTTGCCGCGTTGCCATTTGAATGGAGGATACGTATGGACTCATGTATTGAGGTAAGGGGGCAAGGGGAACTTTTTCCGTCACTCTTACTTAATTTGCGGGATTTCCCAGAATGATTTTGTGACGCAGGTGGTATGTTGGGTATTATCAGAATGTGTTTCCTGGGGGTATATCTTTGCTGAGGTAAAAGAGAAGGGTATTATCGCATGTCTTCTTTTTTGTGGGTCCGTTCCTTTGGATCGTTTAAAGACCCCTTTATGAGCTAAAGTACGATTTGAATTCGTGCCCGTGGGTCCGGTACTATCCTTGTTCTTTTGGGACCGTACACAATCAGGTGCTGTGGCGCCTGGTAGTCTTATTTGTGGTTACAACTGGAGTCATGTTCTGACGGGGGTGTCTGGGGTCATCTTGAAAGTTTAGCTTCTAAAAGAGAGGAGCGTTTTAGAGCATACTTGTTAAAGGCACTTTTTTGTCATGTCAGCAATATGTACAATATGACTAAGGGTGGGCGGAATTTGCGTAGTCGCGTTACGCAAAGTTCCGCGAAACGCTACACAGAATTCCGCGAGCATGCGGAATTGCTTGTTCCGCCCGTTCGCGATGCTTTTTTCATGTTCGGGGACGCTGTTTGCGTGCTCGGGGGAAATATCTCGCGAACTTGCCCATGCGGTCGCCAATTGGCGCGGCCATCTTGTTTCACTTGTCCCGCCCGCTCGCGATGCGTGTTTCCTGTTCGCGAACGCGGATGTCCAATGGCACGTCCGAATGACGTGTTCGCGATCGCACACTCTCGCGGGATCGCGCGGTTGGCTACCAAAATCTTGTGGCGCACGCGAAAGGATAGGAAAACTTGTCGGCGAACGCAGGGATCCCGGTAAGTCGCTCCCGCGCGCGCGAACACGCATTTTGAAATCGCGAACAAGGAAAAAATTCTGCTACGTCGCGGATCGCGGAATTTTCGGCAATTCCGCGTTCTTTGCAGAACGCGAAATTGCCAAAATTCCGCAAATTCCGCGAGCGGAGCGGAATTTACCGCCCAGGCTTAGATATGACCTTATAGAAGAATATGCATGTTACGATTTTATGGATTCTGTAACATTAGGAGTGAGGTATTTCGGGAGTTAGGGTTACCTTGGGCTTGCTCTTGGGACTTTGTTTGTTGGCAGTTGTATGGTTTCACACAGCCAATAACAACAGGCTTGCAGATGGGAACTTTGATATAATAACAGTTAATAGTTTTCAGGACGAGCGATATGAGTGACGTTTTTCCAGTTGGGTGTTTACCAACACTGGGTCTTCAAACATGTCCTTGTCGTTTGCCTACACAGATCTCTTGAGGAAAAAGACTTTGTGGAAAATAATATTTTTTACGATGAGGATGGAACAAGAGGATCAATACTAAGGAAATCAACGCAAAGGAAATCGTCATTCTAGTTTTTATGTTTGGAATTTCTGGAATCTTAGGAGTCTTTGGGGACCTTATGTAATATAAGGTGTGTATGTATATGTTTTATGATAAGTATAAGCTCCAGTAGGTAATTTGAAGATAGGTCTTTAATGGCGTTATAATTCTTTAGAGGACATCTCACCTGGTTAAAGGCGTCTGGACCAGTTCCTTTGCTTCACCATATATAAAGAAAACATTTAATGTTTTTCTTATAAAAGTTAATTGTGGTAAGTAAATATAGTGGATGGCCTAAATGGAATTTAGACCTTTGAAGGACAACATGTGTCCTAACCATTGGTATCTGTTTTCCTCTTCTTCTATAAGGTAGACGTCGGTTAAATAGAATTCCTCTTGTAGGATATTGTTTGACTTTCCAGCAGCCTACATTGACATTAGTGGACTGTAAGGCGCTAAGTATTGTTTTCTTTTGTGTTATTTTTGGGCTTATATGGCATGTTGTATATCCTTGAGCATGATGATTGATTTTCAAACACATCCTGAAATTTTAGAGCACTTTTTGTTTTAAGTTTTTTATGTCCTTATTTTTTGTTTGGTGGTGGTTGGTGGCGTTGTAATATACAGTGAACCATGTTCTATGACTTGAAACTATGACTCTGAGTTCACTGCACTTGACTGTACTATTCTATCTTTCTTAGTATGTGACTTTTCGGGAGTGAGACAAGATGGCGGCTGTGAGTACAGCCGTGTGAGCTCGAGCTCCCGGAGTCTGCTCTACCCCATATGTCCTATTATCCTGCTATGAGTTGAGTGAACACAACGGCGGCTTGATCAATTGGTCTTCTCTTGCAACCTGGAATAAGCAACCGGAAGGTGTTTTTGTGTTGGCGGCCTGATAAAGAATTGAAAAATACTCACGGGTATGCTTTCAAGGGTTTGGTCCGCGGCGGTATTGTCCCGGGTGTCTCTCCTACGGCGGCTGGAGCTGTTGTGGCGGATTTCCGGAGAGACACGCGTCTGTGGGTGACGGAGGTCACCCACAGAAAGCGGGCGGCGATCTGGAGTTGGTTGTCTGGTGCGCTATGATACAATGCCCCCTAAAACCGTACGTGGTAAAGCCCGAAACATGATGGAAGCCTCAGGCATTGCAGGATTATGGGACGGAGAGAAGAAGGGCGATTCAGTCCCGTCAAAGAAGGACAGCTGCCGTGTGGAGAGTAGCGGTAAGAAGAAAGTTCCATCTTTGTTCTTTACAAGTAAATTAAAGAAACAGTCCCCTCCAGTGCAGGCAAGTCCTGGGAAGGCTCAGAGCGGTAAGAATGGTAAAAGGGGAGAGAATCTACCGCTAAACAGTGCATCTAACCAAGACAGCTCAGATGGTGACACCCCTGTGGGTGAGAAAGAGAATGACGGGGGCACTGTCGGTGATATGCTTAAAACTGTTGAGCCGGTCCTTGAAGCTACTCAACTGATAAAATCTCCATGCAATGCTGTAACTTTAACTTTAAATCTGTCGACCAATCTAATAAAGGATCAGGAATATATACTTGGCAATCAAGAGGTTCTTAAGGATAAAGACAATGTATGTGACCAGCTTACAGCTAAAGAATTTGATTCAGGAGACTATTTTTTTTCATTGTCTGATCCCTCCGATACCTCAGAGGATGAGTGTGAAGCAAAAATACAGGCCAAGCAAAAAGTTGGTTCCTTTATCAGTGGGCATAGGGGGTTGAGTAACTCACAGCTGAATGATCCTGGGACTGACTTAACAGGCACACCTGAGAGCAGCCCTAGAACTGTGCGCAAGAGAGACGAGCCTCGCACTGGATTCCAGACCGACGAAAATATAGAACCCCTACAATGGGATTATTCCTTTCTAGGCGAGTCTGGGATAAATGGAGAGGTTAAGGAGGCGCAACCAAATTTATCGGCCCTTGAGAAACCAGAGGATATTTCACTTGCTGTTATGTATAAAAGCATAATGGCTCATAGGGAAGAGACGCATATTGAAAGTCAGCGCATGCAGGGAGCTTGTCGCAAATTGCAGAACTCTGTAAGAAGAATTGCCAAATCATGCTCCGAATTTGTTGAAAGGTTTAACGAGGCTGAAACACGCATCTCAAATTTGGAGGATGAGCTAGCTACGCAAAAGGCAACAACGGAAGCTCTGCGTACAGCGAAAGATGATACCCTTTGGAAACTCACAGATTTGGAAAATCGTCTACGGCGTAATAACCTGCGGGTCTTGGACATCCCTGAGGGGGCCGAAGGGCAAGATGCTCGGAAGTTCATTATTGAGCTTTTTTCGGAGGCCTTTCCGGGGTTAACTCAATGGGATTGGAGTAGGGAGATCCAGCGGGCACATAGATTTACCTTTATACAGCGCACTAGACCAGGGCAGGCCACTCCTCGACCTAGAGCTATTTTAATAGCATTAAATAATTTTCTGGCCCGTGAAGCAGTCTATGACTTGGCTCGTCCTGATCGGAATAAAAATGGAAAAGGGATAGAATTTTTTGTGCGCCCAGATTATTGTCCTCTAACTGTTGAAAAGAGATGGCAGTTACGACAACTTATTACGCCGTTTCAGGACAAGGGTGCACAAGCTTATCTATTAAACCCAGCTAAGCTGAAGGTTATATATAAGGAGCAGGTGCGATTCTTCACTGCTGAATTGGCTGCTAAAGAATACCTGCAATCTTTGTAAATTTTTGTATAAGCAGGGAGAAAAAAAGGAGGGAGGGTTGTAAAGTAAGACTAATGTAAGACTAGGTTATAGATGGCAGGATATATAGGATATTTTCATTTTCTTTTTTTTCCCTGGTTCCTTCCCTTTTAGCGTTTTTCTGTTCTACTTGATGGGAGATATGGTTGGGGAGGGTCGGGGTGGTTTAATATAGGATGGGGTAGAGCAACCCGGGGGGGCAGAAGCTTGTTTCATCTTGGAGACCTTGAGTCTCACAGCCTCGTGTTTGGGTAAGGGTGGGGGAGGGGCAGGGCCTCGTTCGAGGCCCTGTGTGGGTTTTGGGGGTGTGGGTGTGGGGGCAAGGGAAGGGAGGGGTTGGGTGGGGGTGCGACACGGCACCGGCTGGAACCGTGTTTGGGTGAGGAGGGGGGGTTGTCGCTGGGGGGAGGTGGAGGTTGGGGGGTGGGCGGGAGCAATAGCAAAAATAATCCATGATGGTTTGATGAAGAGAAACATGAAATTCAATGGTTTTAAGCACACAGTATATGAGCAGGAAGATACAGGGAAGATAGATGGGGGATAGTGGTATAACGGGTGGTATCCGGTTCTGCTCCCTGAATGTAAGCGGTCTGAATAATTATAATAAAAGGCAACGTGTTGCCAATGAGCTGCGGGCACTTCAGACTGACTTAATATGTATACAGGAGACCCATATACCATGGGCCAAAAGGAAACTATTGGCGGAATTAGGCTTGACAATTTTAGTATCTACTGAGCAATCCACCACTATACGGGGGGTAGCAGTTCTCGCGAAGAATCATATACAAGGGACAGGAAGGGCATTGGCAGACAAACAAGGGCGGTGGGCTATAGTGGAATGCAGGATAGGAGGCCAGATATATACGATATGCTCTATATATGGTTCTAATCTTGATGAGGCCCTCATAATTGAAGGGCTAAATGTGGAATTGGCGCTGTGGCCCACACCATTCATTGTATGTGGTGATCTAAATATACACCTTGAGCCTGATGCGCTACAAGATGATAGTAAACCTTACAGAGGAAGGAAACCAAGGGTATTTAAGGCTTTACAATCCTTATTGGCTGATCACGGACTGGTGGACGCATGGGCTACGAGGAGAGGTATGGATGCAGGGTATACTTTTTACTCCCACCCGCACAAGAAATTAGTAAGACTTGATTATTTTTTTGTATCGGGTCCTCTGCTATCGAGAGCCAAAATACAAGTGTATCCACGGGTGTCCTCTGACCATGGACCCTTAGTGTTGAACCTTTGTATTGCTAGGACTGGAATAAAACCGCGATCTTTTTCATTCGATAGGAAGTTATTATTGGACGAAAGTTATATTGCACATATGCAGATATGGATTGAGCAATTTTTTGCCATAAACCGCAATTCTGCAGGGACTGGGTGCGTATGGGATGCCTTCAAACGGGTTTTAGGGGGGAGACCCTTAGCTTTGGCATTTATAAGCAAAAACAAAGGCGAGTGATACTACAGGAATTATACGCGTGTCTTACGGTAGCGGAAGAAAAACTCATGCAGGGTATACATCGGGGCCAGGAGATTACAGCCCTACAAACGGAAGTAGCTCGGGGTAAAGCCAAAATTAATCAGTATTGGAGCAAAGAGATAGCTAAGAAATACTCTATTAATAGGAATCTAAATTATGAATATGGGGAGGCAACTGGACGCTGCTTGGCACAGAGATTAAGATCTAAAGAAGCAGCTCAGAGGATTAGCTCAATGGTAGATTCCAGGGGCAATATAGTAGAAACTGATATTGGGATTTTAAAGGTGTTTCATGATTTTTATGAGGCACTTTATACCGGGGAGGGTTATGATTCACATGCTGGGGAATCTCTGTTACAGAACTGTTGTAATAATCTGGATACGCAGGATGCAGAACTACTAGAAGCCCCTATCACTATGGAGGAGCTGGAAAGAGCTATTAATAGCCTAGCTTTGGGCAAAGCTACAGGGCCTGACAAACTCCCATTGGAAGTTTATAAAACTTTTTTTGGAGTATTAAAAATCGATATGTTAATCACCCTTCAACAGGCCCAAGTAGGAGCTGCCCCCCTAACTTGGGATGAGGCTAGCATTATTGTATTAAAAAAAAAGATAAACCAGCTGATCAACCTGGCTCATATCGGCCTATATCGCTCTTAAACTCAGATGGTAAAATCTATGCCAAGATTTTAGCGACCCGGCTGGCTGAAGTAATAACCCCACTGGTGTCATTACGGCAACATGGGTTTATCCCCGAGAGGGGAACAACCAATCATATCAACAGGGTTGTAACCTTGCTAGATATAGCTAATACCACGGGGAGTGAATTTAGCTTGATACTATTAGACGCCGAAAAGGCATTCGACAGGGTTGCCTGGGAATTTTTATGGGCTCTATTGCGTGGTATAGGCTTTAAACAGAACTTTGTCACTGCTATACAAGTTTTATATCGTCGTCCATTAGTTAAAGTCTGCATTATGGGCCTGGAATCTAGCCCAGTACACATCTCGCGGGGAACAAGGCAGGGATGCCCCTGCTCCCCCTTGTTGTTCTCATTGTATATAGATCCGTTTTTAAAAATGCTAGAGCGAAGTGCAGGGATAGAGTCGGTAATATGGAGGCAGGTGCACTTTCGCGTGTTTCCGTATGCAGATGATGTGGCAGTGGTAACATTGAATCCTATCACTGCTATGCCAGAAATAGAACAGTTGGCGGTAGAGTTTAGGGCTGAATCAGGATATAAACTCAATGTGGCAAAGACACAAATTTTATGTTCCAACATCTCTATATTTGATGACCAGCGGGTTTTGAACGAGGTAACATATTTAGGGGTCAAGCTGAGGACATGCTTAAAATCACTGGTTGAGGTTAATTGGTGTAACATTTTAAATGATGTGCGAAAGCAATTGGACCGGTGTGAGTGTTTACATCTTTCACTTGTGGGACCCTGTAATGTCCTCAAAATGTTGATACTACCAAACATTTTATACTTTTTTAGATCTGTACCATTAGAAATTCCCCGTCCCCAACTTGCAGTATTACAATCAATTTGTGCTAGGTTCCTTTGGGCCCAGGGTAAACCCCGCAGAGCTATGCGTTATATGACCCTCCCTCGGGAGAAAGGAGGCTGGGCCGTTCCTGATTTTATCTTATATCATTATGTATGTATTTTACAACACATGAATATTTTATTAACAGGTGCAGAACCAGCTAGCGCTGCCGAAGCCCCCTCGATCTATCAAATGCTATTGGGCAGTGATGCCAAAAGTCGATTGTTTATTAATGTGGAGCCAAGCTACTACAAGAAAACCAGGTTTAAGGTTTTACATACCGCCTATAAGGTGTGGAAAGCGGTGCGAAAGTATTATGGATTAGAGAGGATATCTCAGTACACCCCTCTCACAGCTACGACACTTCTTCCACTGATATTTTGGGATAGGATTATAGATAGATGGCAGACTAATGGGATTCATTTTATTGGAGATCTATATGCCAATGGGGGATTAATGTCCTTTGAAATGCTAACAGATACATTTTATCTTAATAGGTTCTGAATTTTTTAAATATCTACAGGTGCGTGACTATTTAGGAAAACATCGGTGGAATATGGCAGGAAATCCTGTTATTGAAGCTGTGAGGAAGAATGCACGCATTGGGACATTGTACAATTTATTGTTAGATACCAAGGGTGACGATTTAGAGAACCATAATACAAAATGGGACAATAGGCTGGGCTGTGTTGGCACACGGGTAGAAACCTCCATTGAGATGGCGGGGAGATTGTTAATATCTGCCAATCTCCGAGCACAACATTATAAGACCGTGTTTAATCTCTATTATACCCCAGCCAAATTGTCTAAATGGGGTGGTATAAATGATGGGAAATGTTTTCGTTGTTGAACAGAAGAGGCCGATATTGTACATATATTTTTCACATGTAGGCATCTAATGAACCTGTTTGGGCATATAGAGAAATTCTTAGCGGACATCTTGGGGGCCCAATCAATTTGTCACCTACTCAGGTACTGTTGGGGGTAGCTGAGAGAGAGCGTATTGGATCAACTGGCCCATAAATATAGGTACCTGATTTTTCTCGCTACAGCTGTGGCTAGGCTATGCATTGCCTCAATGTGGCTTCAGAAAGAGGCGCCAACCTTTGAATTATGGAGGGCTCGATTTCTCTCCATGTTTAATATAGAATATAGTTTATATGAATTTAAAGGTATTCGGAAAAAGAAATTAGGCATGGAGATTTGGGGGCCGGTGGTGTCTTTTATGGATGAATGAGGTTTTAGCTTGAGGCGACTCTTTTATGGTCCTATGCACCTGCACTTTAATGAACTTTATGTATTTAGTCCTGTAATCTATTTGTAATTCTGTGTAAATGCTTTTTAAGGCTTCCTACTGTTTGTGCGTATTTTAAACCATTGTGTTAATGTATTGTAATGTATTGTAATTATCATGGATTAATAAAATAAAAAAAATAAAAATCAATTTGGGGTTCGAGGGACTGGCAAGTCCAGGGTACAGAGGCACTATTTAGAGCATGGCTCATTCCAAAGCAGATGATATTTTTAAATGCTACTGTGCAACAGACATCCTGTCTTGGATTAGCCAAGATCAAGGACTTGAACACTCCAAGGTTTCCAACACCAATACAGGGGTGGCAGAATTCGACTACAAATGAAGGGGCAACTGTAGATGACATACTAAAGTACAATAGATCAGACCCAAATTGGAAGGAGTGGGTGGTTTGGCCCTTAGACACGAACACATGTCATAAGCGATTCCTGAACATCACCGAGGGACTCAGCATCCATAGGCCAGACCCACGTTATGTACAGAGAGAACATCCAGGGGTAGTGACATCCTATAGTGTTGGGAAGTTGTGCCTAGATTGGCTAGAAATCTCAACACTTGCAGAAATGAAACAACACTTATCTTTACTCTCACATGACATGGATCTTAGGGACTTTCTATTAGGACCCAGGAAACAACGCCAAAAACGTTTTATATATGCAGGCATTTATGCTGCCTATAATGAAATTTGGAAGATTTCCCAACAGGAAGCTGCAGAGAGAATACAGGATATAGACCGTATTAACCTAGAAAAAGCTTTATCTGTGGTAGACAATGGGTTAACAACTTTGTCCTCCAGGATATATTCATTGGGCAACATTGTATCTTCTGCTATTGACATATTGGAACAGGATTTAGCCATATTACAACAAGGCCAATCTCAGTTACGTTCTATTATGTTATTAAGCTGGACGCTGCAATCTTTGCGTGCAGGCTTTGTGCCGTGGCATTTTATAAACAGTACGTCTCTGTTTTCAGAATACAATCTAACTGATACACAGATAGAAATGGCACAAAGGGGAGCTAAATATACAATGCTGCAAATTGAAAAACTGGATAGGTTACCATTCACAGTGGCTGAATTACCATCAACAGAATGGCTGCTTCATGGCCAAATCACTCTCCCGGTCACGACCTTTCAGTTTCACTATTGCCTTGAGCAAAGGCAGGCAGGCAAATATGAACAATTGGGTAAAGAATACATTAAGAAATCCTGGGATTTACCATATAGATTTCGATGCCGGAGTGGGGATCAGAAAGTGTTTCTTAGTGGTACTAACTGGAAGAATGCTTTAAGCGGTTCTCTCATGTGCCAAGATATTATTTTGCACGGAGCTTGTAATGGTTCAATTGCGAATCTATCTTGCCACATGAAAGGGACTCCAGCTGCCGTGATTACGCCAGCATTTGAGTTACTTTCGAATGGGAGTTACTTGATGCTGAATGATCAAGGTTGCTGTGGCATGCTTCCGGGCATTGCCTATCTGGTCACCGTGAACACCAGGGTTACTTGCTGTATGCAATATTGTTTCCTCCGACAAATACAGTCAGGGAGGCGCCGCTATGGCCTTCACTGAATGTTTCTTTTATACAGTTTGATGCTTTGAGCAGAATGAAAGCCATGCTTTTACAGCAGACCTTACCCTTAACATCCGCTCGAGAAACCTTCGAACTTCAAATCGCAAGGACCTCGACAGAGATACAGGCGCTTATACGTACTAACTGCCCCCTACATTTCGGAGAAATGGTGGGACGTATCTTTAACATGTCAGATACGAGCAGTATTGTACACCTATTTAAGACCATAGGGTCAGGATTCCTTAGCACCTTCCAGACAATCCTCAGAGTTATTCTTAACTTTATACACTCCGTATTTGGAAGCATTTTCGAGCGTCTACCTCTGATCCTGCTCGCTGTAGCTGGAATCCTGATTATCGTCTACCTGCTGCACAATGGACGGACCATCCGCCAGCGAGATTGCAAAAGCTCTCCTTGAGAGATATTACCGTGAGCGCATGATACAGCATCTGGGTGCACCTCGCCTACGGGAACTAAGTGCTTCTTGGTTCCTATCCTTCAGACCAGTCTTTGATGACTGCATTGTACCTGTCTTCCGATGCCTGTTCTGCGGAGGAGAATGCAAGTTGGACATCTGTCTGACACCTGAAACGGAGACGCCAGCGGACTTAGACTCCAGGCTGGAACCCATGTGGTCCCATGCACGGCTCTGTCCCCAGCGTATTCCCATCTTGGTGCATGCCTTCCTTGAGGATCCGCAGGTGCCTATTACGATTGAATTGAATTTCACCTCGAGCATTGGCACCGAGGTATCGAATTCAGCACCGGCTGCTTCCACACCAGCTGTTGGCAGAGAGGAGTTTCATCTATGCACCCTTGACGTGCTATGCGAGGTACTGCAGTGTTTGTCCCCTGCTGTAGCAGGCAGCGATAATGTTATGTCTCCCGGCCAGGACGTTTAATCTAAATCTGGCTCACTGTGTGCTGGGAACGAATTCAGAACTTTTTCTTTCCCCCTTTTCTTCCAAAAACATTTTTCAAATTGACACTTTCCATAACAAAGCATGGCCTTCTAACTACGCTTGCAGTAGTTCAACTTGTGTGATCGAACTCATTTAGAACTGTGATTTGCGGAACTTTATAACACAAATTCATATTTCAAGAGAACCTTTCTTTCTCTCCTTGTTTTTTAAACTGTTTTCAAATGAATTTTTAATGTTTTTAGAAACATTTTAAATGACTCATTGATAATCTTATGCACTGACGCAATTACAAATGTGTATCTCATATCGTGTATTATTATTGTTGAGTATTAGGAGGAGTGGGTGTTATATTTCATATCGGTACCCTAATATAGGTCCAGGGAACATCGTACACTCTCCCTACATCATCGCCCCTTCATTTCATATGAACGAGCCTTATAAAGACATAACTCCTAATAAGGACAGAATGCCTTATAGGGACATATTGTCTTATAAGGACTGACGCCTTTGATGGACTAAACCTTTCACCTAGTTCTATGCAGAGGGAGGGATTTTCCCAATCGATATTGCTAAGACATCATCCTTAGCACATATGAATAATTTATGAGAACACTACCCAGGGGGTATACTTCACCTCTCCTATCTACGCACAAGGTTTAATCCCCAACGTCACCCTCATACTGAACAATGGCTAACACACGCACAAAGACTGTATAAATACAGCACCTCTTGCTATCAGAAGGCAGGAGGGAACTGAGACTTCAAGGCCGACACACTGACCAGAGACGCTGAGGCTCCGACATGCAGTCGCTCCAGCTGACATTGGTCTGACTATCCCTTGTGGGGTGTCCAACTCGAGTCCAGGATGAAGTCCCACACTCTCACTATTCAGGTAATGGGGTTTGACTAAATCCTAGCGGGATTCTTGGCTCTTAGGCTCTTAGGCTCTTAGGCTTAGGCTCTTTCACACCTACTCACATGCTAGGTACACTTAGGTACATCTAGACAGGCATCTTAGGAGTATGTGCTTTATTTTATAAATGCATTTTATATTCATGTATATGTTCATGACTATTGCAAAATGGTAGAACTGTACTATTCCTTTTTATTCACTGTACTGCTGATCCTATATCTCTGCTACTGTGCAACAGTTGTAGTAGCGCATATATTTTACACGAGAAGAACAACAGTACAATAAATTCTTATTGTAAACACGCTCAACTGTTTCTTCTGTGTATCTCTCTGAGACCAAACGAGCAAGCACGAGTGACTGGGTGAAAAGTAGTTTATTGTTTCCACGAGTCTGAGGACTCAGGGTTTATTGTGTCCTGAGGTTGCCAAAAACTAATCTCTCTGATAAAAGGAGATTCTAGTGGCACTGTGAGCTATCTAATGCAAAACGAGGCTAACATACTCGGCGGGGGTGCACAGAGTCAGTCTGCCACCAGACCCACAGTGTATGTTATCCAAAAGCGCAGGTCCTGCATGAGGGTACTATAGGAACTACACCACACGGGGACCAGTGAACGGGAAACAGAGCTATTCATAGCCCCTGTATCAACTAAAGAATTTTCAGTAGTACCCTGTAAATCGGCAGTGATGTAAGGTCCATGCTGATCTATGGGCACAGGAACTGGTCCCTCGCCCTGTCCTCGGCTGTCCTAGCTGTGAGACAACCCTGTCACTTCGTCCATGTCATAGTCGTCATGACAGTACTGTCGTCCTCGGGAGTCGTCAAAACAATTCCCGCTCTGCCTATTGTGTGATGTATCCTCTAACTGCATCCCCCCTCTACCTCCTGTTCCTCGTCCATGACCTCGTAAACCCCAACCTCTCGGGGTCTCACCTTTCTGTAGCAACTTCGGACACTCGTTCCGCCAATGTCCCTCCTGCTTGCAGTATGCACATTGATTGAGCCCGAGGGGCGTGCTTGAAGCACCACCCCTGCCAGACCGGGGCAGCCGTTGGGCAGAACCCGAGCCTCTACCTCGACCATTTCCCCTCGCAACTTGCTGCATCAATACCCTCGTCTTCAAATCCTTTGACTTTTTCTCCACCCTTTCCTTGTCCTCGTTCTCTCTATGTTCGTAATATTGTGCCATACTCAATATCACTGACGGGGATGATGTCGTCCAAGTACTTTCCAAAGCCTGCAACAGTGTTGAAATCTCAGGAATCAAGTTAGTGACAAATCTGTTGACAAATAAACGAACACCACCCTCCTGTGACAGGTCCTGACCACTAAAATCTAAAAACACCCCTTCAAATCTGGTAAAGAAATTCGACACACTTTCATCCTTCTTCTGGCGACATGCAGTCAACTTATCCCAGTCCACTCTCTTTGGCGGAATAAGTGAGTGCATGTATGTTATAATACGCCCGGCAAAGCGAGGAGCTCCGCTTTCGGCTTGTCGCCGGGCTTACGCTCCTTATCCCAAGCCCTAATCTCATCCCACGTGCCCCCCAACTCTAGTGCATGATCCTGCATATGAACCTGCCTCCATATATCCACGGGTACCAACAGACCGAAAAACAACTCTATGTCAGCTAGCGTCATTACTGTGGAGGAGGCTGCCTCCGTCAATTCTTTATAATATGCAGTAGGGTTTTTTCGGGGGTCCGGCAGCTGGCTCTTTAAGGATAGGACCACACTCCTCTTCCAAGGAGTATAGATCCACTGTTCCTGAAACCGAGCTTCAACCCGCGGTCTCATCACAGCATCGGTGGAATTGCGCAGATCTGGAATTTCAGGGTGGTAAATGGGATGAACTTCCCTCATGGGTTGCTGTGTCCCCATCGTCGGAACCTTCTGGAGCAATCTGCCCTGGTAACCCACGAGTGTCGTTATTTTGCTAAAAACCTTATTGGGAAATGGGCGCGGAGCGGCGGCGAATCAAGATGGCCGCCCCCTGAGAAGCTCCGTAACATCGAGTAATGGTCGGAGCTGAAGGGCGTCTTTCAGGTTAGCAGTGCGGCAAGGAAATGATGGATTTATTTATCGGAGGCAGTAAGGAGCACTGAGGCAAGTTTTTGGAGCTGGAAATGGTCTACTTAGACACCTTTTCCTTCATTCTTTTTTTGCCTCAGTGATACCTCACATTGCGGCCGCCATTTTGTGCGTTTGCTTCGAGCACTTCTTTTTGGCAACATCGTCAGAATGTGAATAGTTTTGGGAGTACTGAGCAACGCGGTTGCTAAACAGTTTAAATTGCAGCAGAATGTGTTTTTTCTTTTTTTTTCTTTTTCAAAACAAATGAAACAACAATACACTGACTGCTATGCTGTCTTCATTATAAAGACCAAAAGAGAATCGCCCCATTTTAAATAATTGACTGCTACGTCATGCTGCATAAGGCAAGAGGGCATGCCTGACATGTTGTCGGAAACGCCCCTGTAATCTTTATTTCCTGCCCATTTGGACTTTCTCCGCATTACTAAGCATATAGCTACTTCTACTGGTCATCTTGGTTAAGCCCTCATCTGAATTTTTTGCGCAATTTTAGTCATTTTGTAGTGAAGTTACAGATTTTTGTGCCTTGAGAGAGCAGATTTTTGGGATCGCGTTGTCATTCATTCCTCAAACATGGATTCCTCGCATCCTCCTAAATCTCAAGGAGCATCTGGGTCCAACATTAGTAGTCGCAAGGATTCTTCTGGCATCACTAATAAGCGTGTCAAGAAAGACCCATCCTCCCCAACGAAATCACCTCTCCCTCTGACTTTGGAGGACATCATGGATGAACTGTGCAATATTTGACCTTTTATGATGGAAACCACTGCGACACTTCAAAGAATTGAAGAAAAATGGTCTGGTTTAGATTCAAGGCTCTCGGATGTAAAGCAAAAGATTAGTGATGCACAAGATGTTGTTGCTAAGGTAGACATCCTTTCTCGAGAAGTGGCGCAGCTGAAGAAAGCTACAGAGGACTTAGAAAACTGAAATAGGGGCAACAACCTACGTGTTTATGGTATTCTGGAAGGCTCCGAAGGTTCGGATATGATCTCCTTTTTAACGATTCATATTCCTCAGATAGTCGGTTTGCCAAAATCTACTGATCTTAACATTCAAAGGGCTCACAGGATAGGCCCCCAGAATGCATCACCCTCTAGCAAACCACGAGGAATCATTGCTTATTTCCTATTATACTCTGATCTTATGGCGACTCTCAATGCAGCAAAACAACATAAACAGATGCCCTGGTCTGGTCAAAAAATCTTTTTCAGTCAGGATGTCTCTAAACCTACCGCTACTCGCCATAAAGAGTTTCTAGACCTCAGACCGACGCTGCGATCCATGAATGCCCGTTATGGTCTCATTCATCCATGTTTCTTTAAAGTAACCTACAAAGACAGAACTTATACTTTTGAAGATCCAGCTGAACTTAGGAAATTCATTCACGTTCACAGGGGAGAAGCTATGGAACTGACCAAAACTTGAATGTTTTCTTACATGTTTTCTCTTTTATTCCACAGGCTTCCCCTTCATGTCTTGTTCAATGCCGCTGTTCTTATCTGCATTGTTCTTCTGTTTTGTCCCATATGCCTCATCCGTTGTGTTATCCCCCTTATTGTTCAGTAAGTCCCCTTCCAATATGTTTATGTTCAAGATTATAGTTTTCTGATAATTTTTGTGGTTATTATACTTGTCTTTCTCAGTGTCCCTCTTGGGGTGGCCTCTGTCCTCCTCGCCCCCCGCCTACTTCAATGTTTTTCTTGTTTGTGGTTACTATGACTGAAGTCCTGTGGCTTCTTGTCATCTTCTCTTTGACTATTTTTCTGAGGAGACTGAGTTCTCCTTTTGCTTCCTTTTCTTATCCCTTTTACTCCCTCCTTACTATCCACCTTTATCCTTTTCTCTATGTTTTCAATTTTACTACAGCTTCTTCTCTCTGTCACTACGTTTTTACTTTTATGGTTTTCCTTTATTCTATAGCTTCTTCTCTCTGTCACTACGTTTTCACTTTTATGGTTTTCCTTTATTCTATCCCTGGAATGTCTAAATGGTTACATCAGTCTAGTTGTTTTTCTCTCATTCATATCTCTCAACTCTTATTTTCTATTATTTTCGAATCTACACCTGTTCCTCTCTTTTCTAGATTTACTTCTATTCAGGATTTGCATTGCTTATTCCTACTTTTCCTTTTGCATTTCATTTATTATACTTTTTTTAAGTTTTATATAGTTATGTGCTTTATTTGTATTAAGTTTTTCCAATGAATGGTCTACGTACTATCTCTTGGAATGTCAAGGGTATCCGTAATCCAATTAAAAAACAAAGTGTACTATCTCACCTTGCCAAATTGAAATGCCATGTAGCGTTATTGCAGGAAACGCACCTTAGAGAACAGGACCTGTATTCCTTATGCAAAGTATGGGTTGGAGATGTATTCTGTTCCCCAGCAGTTAATAACAAAAACGGTGTAGTAATATTCTTTCACAAATCATTATCTGTTTGTTTGCAAAATGGGGTCAAGGACACTAACGGCAGATGGCTTTTATTGAATGTTAAAGTTAACAATACTCAATTTTCTTTTTGTAATGTATATGGTCCCAATGGTATTGATTTAACATTTTGGAATGATTTCTCCACTCTACTTTCTTCCCATGCCTCCGAAAATTTGATTTTGGGTGGTGATTGTAATCAACTTATGGATCCTTTTTTAGATCGTAAATCCCAAACCAAATTTATCCCCAAAAGAATGCAAAAGACTTTCCACAAAGCAATTACATCTAGAGGGTTGTTGGATGCATGGAGAATTTCCCACCCTGACGTCCTGGAATTTTCCTTCTTCTCCCCTGTTCATAGGTCTCATTCCCGAATTGATTACATATTTCTCACCCAATCATCTCTTCAATGTATGACGAATGTTGAGATTGGATCCATTCTCATCTCTGACCATGCCCCTGTCATATTAGATATGGATTACCCCACATACACACCTACCTCACGCAGATGGCGTTTTAATAATGCCCTCCTGTTGGACACTCAATTTGTTGAACAATTTATACAGTTTATGCAGGATTTTTTCAATAATAATCTCTCCTCTGTTTCACAATTCCACCTTATTTGGGACGCTTTTAAAGCCACTGCTAGAGGATTTATAATAGAGTTTGTGTCCCGGAAAAAAAAGAAGGCACTTACGGCTGCAACATCAATTCTAAAACAAATCAAGGCCCTAGAGCACGAATATTATACTACGAATTGCTCTGATACCTTGTCTAACCTCATTAAAGCTAAAATGCAATACAATAAACAATCCTAGGACAATGCCTGTAACAACTTGCTCAAATTTAATGCAAAAATGTATGGTGGCCAGAATAAAGCTGGCAAATCCCTAGCCAATTACCTTAAAATCAAAAAACAAAAATCTAAGATTGTTGCTATCACAGATAGCAAAGGAATTAGACACATTACAGATACTAAAATTCTCGATTGTTTCACCGAATATTATACCTCTCTCTATACCCCGGAGTCAACCCCTTCTGCCGATCAAATTGACTCGTTCTTTCAAACTATTCCCAAACCCTCTGACAATCATATGGATCTTACTTCTCTGGATAGTCCAATATCAGAACAAGAAATCACAAATGCCATTACCCAACATCCCAAAGATAAAACACCCGGTCCAGATGGTTTTACTGTACGTTTTTTTCTTCATTTCAAACAATTTTTGGTCCCTCAGTTGTTATCCCTCATAAATCGCTTTTTAGCTTCCGGTGTTTCACAGGGTTCTTTCACTCAAGCGATGCTGTGTCTGATCCTTAAAAAAAACAAGGACCCCTCTTATTGTAAAAACTACAGACCCATTTCCCTAATTAATACGGACTGTAAGATCTTTGCCAAATTATTAGCCCTTCGTATCAATCTGGTAATCCCGGACCTAATCAATATATATCAATCAGGATTTGTTAAAGGACGGTCCATTACAGACAACTCAAGGACTCTCCTTAACATTATTAATTTAGCCTCCAAGGATAATTCACCGATTGCTGCTATCGCGTTGGACGCTGAGAAAGCTTTTGACAGGGTAAATTGGGAATTCATTTTTGGAGCATTAAAATGGCATGGCTTTAGCCCTCCCATTCTTAGATACATCCAACTATTATATTCTTCACCTTCCACTTCCATTTGGGTTAACGGCCACCAATCCAAATATGTTCCACTTCACAGAGGAACTAGACAAGGTTGCCTTTTATCCCCTCTTTTATTTATTCTTGCCCTAGAACCATTTTTTGAAAAACTCCGTCGCTCTCCACATTATGCGGGTTTCCAATATAAGCATACTGAAATTAAGTTTACTGCTTATGAGGACGACATTTTATTATATTTCTCCAATCCCATTACCTCTTTGCCGACGTTTTTCTCTTTGCTAAAAGAATATTCTCTAGTTTCTAGTTACAAGCTTAATCTTGACAAATCCGAGGTTATGCCACTGAATAAACATTGCTTTTCTCATATGTTTCAAGATACAGGTTTTAAATGGAACCCTAAGGGTATTAAATGCTTAGGTATCTTCTACACTAATAATATCAAAGAAACTATTAAAATTAACCTTGCAGACATACTTAAAAAACTTTCGGCACTCATAGATAGTTGGTCTCCACTATTTTTGTCTTGGTGGGGCAGACTTGCTACAATTAAAATGATGCTGCTTCCGATCATCAATTTCTACCTCTCTATGCTCCCAGTCACTCTTCCACTCTCTTTTTTCAATATCATCAACCGTTCCCTAACCAAATTTCTATGGAATAACCGTAAAACTAGGATTTCACTTATCCGACTTCAAAATCCCAAAGAATTAGGTGGGGTTAGTTTTCCTAATATTAGACGTTATCACTCTGCATTCACCCTGAAACAAGTTTGGACCTTTTTATCTGATTACTCACATATACCTTTAATGGCCTGGAGTTCGTTGGAACAATACCAATATGCTCCATTCTCTTTTGCTATGGCCACTCTATTGTCCCAGCCCCCCAGACGCTTTTCATCGCCCATTCTCATGCATTCGACTGCTCTCGTTACTTCTCTACTTAAAGTTCATCTTTCTCACTGGGATAACTTCAAACTTACGCCTGTTTGGTATAATAAACACTTAAAGATTAAAAATAGAGCTTTATTTTGGAAAGAATGGATTGATAAAGGAATTATTACATTTGAACACTTGATGATCAATGGATCTCTCATGGACTTTACGGAGATCCAAGATAAATACGATATATCTCTCTTACATGCTCCTCAGTACTCCCAGCTCAGATCATCCATCACTCATCTACACTCCCAAAACTTTTCCTCAACCTCACATAATCAGATATCCCCTCTCTTAAGGCATCCCATATATATAAGATATTATCTCACCCCTCTGATCCTAGAACTAAATCCAGTATTGAACTTTTATGGGAAAAGGATTTCGCACAAGAATTCTCGTTTCAGACCTGGAGCTCCATTTGGTCAAAAATTCACACATCCTCACGATCAGCAAGCACAACGCAGACTCAATACTATTTCTATAACAGGCTTTTCCTCACCCCTACGGATCTTCATAAGTTCAATCTAATGGATGACACGAAATGCTGGTCCTGTCTGGATGGTAACAGTGACTTACTCCATATATTCTTTCTCTGCCCTTTGGTTAAGAGTATTGGGTTTCTCATCTGGAAGAAATTGAATGAGAATTTATCCACTAATGTTCCTTTTGACATTGTACAAGTTTTCCTGGGTGGCTCCTCTCCTATATGGAGCTCCCAGAGAAGTGTGGGTAAATTTATTGATTTGTTTATAGCTATTACTTTACAGATCATTACCACCAACTGGAAGGACACTTCTAAAATGTCATACCAAGCTTGGTGGAACCTGCTATGTCATCATCATAGACTAGATCGTGCATATGCTACTTCTACACCCCTACTGATTAAAAAAGACTTACTTTGGTCACCACTCACCACATTTCTTTCCAGGTTGTCCGTTTGAATTATTTTGTATGTATACTGTTTTGAACCTTCTTAATAGTATGTTCATTTTTTCTCATTGTTATTTTTACATTACTATTTAGCTGCTGCTTATCATTCCCCTTATCCCTCTCTTCTCCCCCTCTCTCCTTTCTTTCCTTTTCTCCTCCCCCCTCATCACCTCCTTTTAAAATATTAAATTGCATTTGTCTAAGTATAGGTTCAGAAGGTTCTATCTGGTTTTGTTCATAGATTTCTTAATATAGTCCCAACTTGTTACTTCAATTTTTGTAATGATACTATTTGACCTTTGTTTATATAATGTATACTGATGTTTTACTTTGTATTTCATCTCAATAAAGCATTCTAAACATTAAAAAAAAAACCTCATTGGGAGCCATACCTGCAGCATATACCCTATCCCTTATGTCATATATTATTTGCGGTGCAACACCTTGAAAACACTGTTCCCACAACCCTATCCGTGTTGCTGACATGTGCTTATAGGCCGTGCTGCTGTATAAACGGCTCGTAATCTTTCATCACACTCCACACATCCTCCACACTATAGATTGGATTCCGAACCCACTGAGCTGCTTGATTTGCTACCATTTGCTTTTCCTCATCACCCACTGCATAACGCACCAACACTTTATCCATTCGATCTCGCGCTGCTGCCCAGTTCACCTCATGTACTCCACGTGCAGGAGTTTCGACATTCAACTGTGCCTGGGGTGTCACACTCACGGGGGAAAGAGCAGACGCAGAGACAGGTACCATCATGTAGAGAGACAGGGTGGTAGGGGTGAAAGGGGGAGTAGCAGTCGATACAGAACTGATAGACTGGGCGGGGAAGCTAACAGCACCAGCCCCGGTGACTGGTGTGAGTAGAAGAGAAGCAAGAGGGGCCGGGGCTGAAGCGGTAGCGCTAGAAACAGGAACGCTAGAAGGGGCAGCACTAGAGGCTGAGGACTGAGAGGTCGGGACTGCCGGGTATATCCGTTCAGGGGCATAAGGAGGAGGAGGGCGAGAATCCAATAGCTCTTCAACGAAATCATCACCTTCCTCTCTAGTAACATAACATTTATCTGTCTGTAACCGAAACCTTCTATCTGCACATTCTAAACCCTTCTCTATCTTTCCTCTTTCATAGGCTACTGCTTTCTGTGTTATAGTTTGCGTCTGCCTCTTCCGGGCCTCTTTCTCTACTCTCAGTCATCGCTGCTTTGCTTCTTTCTGCTATACTCTTAGAGAATCAAACATCGACTGTCTGCTCCTCCTAGCGAACAACTTGTCCTGCAAGAAATTCAATTTCTGTTCATCAAATGAGCCAGTAAGTGGCCACTGTAACTCAGCATTGTCCCTCGTATATTTATGCCACAATGTGCTAAACATAACAGGGCCAATACCATGTTTAACGTATACATCAAAATTTGGAGGACCCTCCGGAGGTGCAGGCTGGCTCTCTTCCAATCGAGCATCAGTAGAACAACATCGACATCCAAAACACCCCAATTTGCTGAAACAAGGCATCTTAATATAAGACACATGCACTGTCCCTAACGGACAAGTATAACACCAACAATGGTAAATAAAGGAAAGGAACAAAATAACGAATATTATTCACAAACCAAACCAAACGGTCCAGAGACCACTCCCTACAGTCCGGGGACTGTATCAAATCCAAGAAGACAGGCTCCAGACCCAGACCTTTTCAAGCATTAACCAAATTACCAGTTGGTCTGGCAGATTGTTCGCGGGCAGTCCCGGACCTTTTAAAGCGTGGGCCAAATTTCCAGGCGGTCCGGTGAACTGCTCACAAACACTCTGTGCCTTTTCAAGGGTCCACAAACACACCAAGTTCAAGACAAGACAGTCCGGAGACCGTACCAAGACACAGCCCGTCGACGCGTGTCATTCAAGCAAGGCAGTTTGAAAACTGCAGACAAGACAGTCCGAAGACTGTATCAAGACACAGCCCGCAGGCTCGTGCTGTCCAAGAATGGCACCATTCAAATCACTCTCCTGATGCACACAGGGCGAGTCAAGTTATTCTCCACTGCCGACTCTTCGGACCAAATGGTCAACTCCAAGGTTTCGCCTTCTCAGGACCCCAGCCAGTGACCACTAGACGAGTGGGTGGGGCAGCTGCGAGAACCAAGCTCAGTCTTGTGTGGGGTACCCCGATCCACCCGACCAACCAAAGGCACCCCCGACCCTACAACCCGATTACGGGCGAGTCGGATCACCTTGCTGGGTCCCTGTTCGGGTGCCAACTGAAGGAAGTGGCCCTCTAGGGTCACTCGGGTTTTCTTACAACCACCTGCTATGCCTTCCCAAGAATGAAGAGTCGGTCAGACAGTAGAGAATGCAAACTTACATTTTATTAGTAATGCTCTGCAGAGGAGTCCATCATGACCTGCACCCAAGATGTCTGCCGAGGGACTGACTCCCCAACAGTCTACAGTGAATAATAATTCCTCCCAAGGAGCCTCCAACCACGCCCCCAATGGAAAACTACCGGCCTGGGCCGAACATGAACAAAGAGGCACAGTAGGATGAGCTAACACCTGCCAGATGGGTACATTTTATCAGGAATCCAAGGCCACGGTGCTGGGTCTCAGCATCTCCTAACGTGGGAGCAGAAACTACACATTGGGATAAATATGCGAGGGCAGAATGCCCTATTCATTAGTAAGTTGAGAAACAGCCTTGAACAGAAGGAGAAATAATAATGAAATACAGTGTTCTACTGAGGCAAGCAATACTAGTAATGAGGCCTAACTCAGGCACAGTCTAAGCAGCCTAATAAGGATTACGAAATGCAAAATGGAGTCACACTCGCTAACTAAAGCCTGCGCATTATGGGGATAACTCAGTGGGTTGCATAACGTGAATACAAATGGCATCTATTTAGCCACACATTGCTAACCTAATATAGCGTGAGATGTGTGCGTTGCAGGGATGGGAATTTTGAAACCTAACACACTCCAAGCTGGTTTTGGGGGCAAATTCCCTCTCAGTTGGTTTGGGTTCAGACTGACTACTGTGGACCTGGGAAACAAAGGTTTGCCTTCCTCCCAGTCTCACTGTACATCTGCTTGGGAAAGGGCAGGCCTCGTCAAGGTATCTTTCAAAATAATGAAGTTCCAGTGCCCACTCCACCTGTCCTTTCTGCAAGGATGACAACTCCACTGCACACCTCCCCTATTGTCTCTGGCGTGGGAGCAATTTTCACACCTCATTGTCAGAGAGGCACTGGTAGGTCAGCTGTCCCAGAATAATGCTAATTAGTACTAAGACTAAATGTTCCCTCATAGTTATTAAAATTATAAACCTTACTTCACCTAGGAATTGGATTATTAATAAATATGGAAAATAGTCTTTGAATGGCTATTCTACTTGTTTCCTGTCAAATGTTACAGATTAAAGTTTTTAATCTGTACTGGTATTTTCCAGGATCCAGCTACAGTCCTGACAGGGAAAATAGCTGTTGGAAGAACATGGCAACTCTAGTTTCACATAAGTTCGACTTTTAAAAATCAGCCAACCTATGCTGTGGACAACAAGGTTTACCTAAGGGTGACATATTAATATATAAAAGCAGGGCTTCCCACCTGTCAGAAAGTGTTATTTTGAAAGGTTCAACAGCAGGTTTTTAGGCTGCTGTGGTCAGGCTACACATGGTATGCCTGAAGCCTTGTAATACAGGCCAATTCTGTGCTGCAGTCCGCAGGTGGAATTTAACTTCCAGGCCCCAGGGTAATTCTCTACACTATATACCAGGGACCTGCTGGCAAATTAAGCACATCAATTGGGGTAAGCCAATTTAACCATGTTTAAAGGGGGAGCAAAAGCACTTTACTCCTGTTTAACAGGGGTAAAGTGTACAGAGTTATAATTCCAACATAACAGATAGGTCAAACATTGGAGGGAAATCCCTCCAAAGATGGTCATTTCCTACACTGTAGTACTATATTCCTCAAACAGTACCACACAAAAAAATCAAAGGGAAAAGAAAGTAGACCTAGAAACTAAAAGGGCCTTAATAGTAGTAATGTTGACAGTGTTCCAGTAAAAACAGACGCTAATTGGTTGAGCTGGTTTTGCCATGGCAATGAGTGATATAATATAGAAGCATGCTAGAGCTGTCTTCCAAATCATTGGCACGATACTCCTGTGATGAAACAATAAGCCTTTCATCAAAGTATTATATAAGATGTGACCACGTTTATGATGGCCTTTGGGATAATTTGGGAGAAATATCTTGATCTGATCTGAGTTGGAAGTGACTGTTGATGTATCCAAGAATCAATATACTGCCAACCCCTCAATACTAGTTTTGCATTTAGATAAGGTAAAAAATGTAGGACGGTCGAGCAGTACCCTGGTAACTTGTACATCAGGAACTTATGGTAGCTGGGTTTTGCAAAAAAAAGTAATGTTTAATAAGGAGAACTCTGTGTCACAATCTGATGACTCTTATTCATTTTTTACTTTTAAATAACTAATCTAAAATAGGATAGGGAAATGTAGACATGTTACACTTTTTTAAATTATTTTTTAGTTATGCATTTTGTTTCCCTCCTTTGGTACATTATAATAAGATTATGGCATTGTATTTCCTTTTGCTCGAATGAAGACTCAAATTGTGATATTTTTCTTCAAGAAAAAAAGAGCATAGAGAAGAGCCTGCTTTCCTAAAAAATACAGACTCAACAGATAAATGGTAAGTATGGAATAGGGACAGAATGTCAGATCTATAATATTGGACTTGAGTGTTAGTCATAGCTAAGGCATAGGTATAGTGGCGGTATACCATGGTAGAGTACTGCAAGATCCCATATTGTCATAAAATGAATGCAAAAGGAGCAGGAGCTTTCACGAGTTCTTTGGAAACCATGGATGCTTATCCTGTGAATGTTGTTCTTATTGTGTTTATCCTAGTGATTATTTTAAATGAACGTGCTCCATCTCCTTTGATGATATATTACAATGTGAAGGTCAGTGGGAAAAGAGCAGCACAGGTGTGCCTAATGGTGGAGTCCAAGATTCATTAAACATTTGCCACACAGAAATGCACAAGTGCACCTCTTCCCTGGCATCTAGAATGTTAATAGCTGCTGACAGTAGCTGGTCAACAAGTAGGAAAAAGATAGAGAACCTTCTTCCACCCTTACCTCGTCAACATCCTTCTGTTGACTGCTGAATCATGCTTCCTTCACCGCGCTTGTGCCTGCCCAGAGCATTTGTTTGTGTGTTGTCGATTTGTTAGCGTTTTGCAGACTTGATGGTTTAATAGATCCTGCGGGGTAGAGGAGGCCATCTGGAGGCTTCACATGCAATGAGTCAGGCTGGGCTTGCACCCCTGCAGTCTTCTGCAGAAACATTGGTAGTAGCTGAGGCATTTCAGGTCATCTTGCCGTGGGTTGTTTCTGGCTGTGTATGGTTTTCCTCAATGCCTACTCGTGAACCCTCACTTTCTGCGACCATCTGTTCTTCGCAGGGTCTCCCCCCTCCAGCCATTGTGTCAGTGTGGGCTCGATGTGAGGCATGGAATTGGTGTCGGCTGGAGAGCTTGTTTTCTTAGCAAACCAGATTGACTCTTGGTTGCCTCCTCAGAAAAGTTAAATTATATTATTCCAGTTTCCACTACATTTAAGATTTCAAAGGGGCCTATCCAAATCAGAGTCTTGCCTGCATCTAGCTAGACTGCCTGATTATCACAGTTGTTTGTGAATTTGGACAATTGACCCAAACTGAAAAAAGTGCATCTAACAATGCAAGTTTGTAACGGTGGGTAGGGGCAGCATCAATTCAATGTTTGAGCGGTTGGTGAAGAAGGAGGCACATCTTCCTTTTTTTTCTGTACACTAATTCTTATCTTCTCTTCCTTGGTCATTTGTTCTTGGGTAGAGTATCTGCTCCCTCAAAAAGAATACCCCAATTATATCAAGGGAAACTGTGTGAATTTGTGTAGATTACCAAGAGAACACCTCTATTGTCTTGGGTCTATGGTGTTCTTCGGTATCATAAATAATTTTACTGCCAATTAAGACTAGTATACTTTCTTCGTATTTCTAATTGACTGTATAGAATGGACTCACCAGATTGATTAGATATAATTGTCTCCCTTAATGCCTGGTGGCAAACTCAGACACCCAAGTTGAGTAGCACAGTGCCCAAAGAGAAAGGGGGTAATAGGAGCTATGTGATTATTAAACTCGCATTCCAAAGTCTTGCAGGAGGGTGCTCTTCATGATGAGCCGCATTGTATGTGCACAAAGTGGGAGTGGTTTGAACTCTGTAATTACCTTGGAATCCTATACACTTGTTAAGTCAATAAAAGACTTTGTTGGGAGCATTTTAAAACCAAGAAAAATAAAGCAATCATTTTAACCCCATCTGTAAAGGATGCAAGAGATATGAACTCTATTGTTGAGGCGCAAGTTCAGATGGACTCAATTCTTGTTCTATTTTAGAGTCAGTAGCTGACTTTCCCAAAGCTCACCTTTCATCCTTTCCTCAACTTGCAGCCTCATTATTTGGTGGCAATTCATCCAAATAGGACACTTTTGTCAAACTAGTACCTGACTATTTAAACCTAATTTAACTTGAACCACAAACAACGAGGTGTTAATCTGTTCATCATGTGTAGGTGATCATGTCACAGATAACCACCATTCAGTATTTACATTTTAAACTTTTCTAACTCCTTCTTATCTATGGCTGTGTTGCTTAAACATGAAATAACTTGACAAAACTAGAGACAAGAGGTGTTTGTCAAAACAAGGACAGTTTGTTTAATTAAACAATGCGGCAGGAAGCACAATCACAGGCATAGGGTCTGAGGACTGTCTCAATTTACAATCTTTCTAACTCAGACTTTTATACAGTTCATTGAATGCAATAAAATGATTCCAGCAATCCTTTTTAGGTAAGGAATGTGTACTTCTGTCTTTGGAACCATAAATTAAGGTATTGGATGAGGAATCCAGGTGTGCCTCGACCTTTCGTGGACACAATGTGGCCAGTGTGTAAAGTCTCCAGATGTCTGGCATGGGGAGCGTGTGATCACTGTGTGTACTGTGTGTGCTGTGTCTTGATTGCCTAAATGTTCCTAATCTCATGTGGCATCTGACGTTATGGTGTTTTGGGAATGCGCGCACCCCTCCAGCCATGTGTGCTTTATTGGGGCCAATCTCCATGGACCATTGTGATGATGCTGTGCCTATCTGTGGGATCATTCTGAGATTTCCTGTTTGCGCATTTGTCTGCTGGCTACGTGGCGCCCTGCCTGTGTTCTGTCAATCAGTGACCTCTGGCCTGGTTCTCAGAACCTGCCTAACTACATATTTCTGAGTCTGGCTCGATGTGGAGTTCACAGTGGGCAAATTTGTCAATAAAGACACAGTTTTGTTTTTATACATGAATGTATCATTACTCATATCGACATCGACTTTTTCAATATCAACAGTTGACGTGATATTTATGCAGAAAACTCAACATGCAATTTTTGAGACATTAGTATTAAACAATTACAAATCTAAATCTAAATCAGGCCATCTTGTAATAATAGCCACAGAGTTAAGACAGACTACTCTTTGCATGCCTTCCCTTTTACGTCTGATTGATAATACTTTTATTTTTGCAGATTTATGTAGCGCAAACTTGACGCAAATGTTTCAGAGCGCTTTACATGAGCACCAGTTGTATTACATTCATTTCTAGGCAGTGAGAGATTAAGTGATTTGCCCAGAATCACAGGACACTTGAGCCTCCTGCCAGACTTAAACCTAGTTTACCAGCTTCAAAGTCAGCTGCTCTAGCTGTTAAGCCAGATCCTCTCCCCTTTAGTATGTTCTTTATTATGTCACCCACTGGAGGAAGTAGGGAATCCTGTCCACAATGCATCCCCACCAGTTTTTGTCTCAAGATATCTGTAAGTGACCCCATGGGAGGCCATATTGCCAAATAAGGCATGGTGTGCGATACATAAAAATAGGACATGTAGAAATTAATAGTTTGCATATCCTCATAGGGATAAATCTGAAAAGTAGTTTTTCACAATGGCAAGGTTGTCTTTATCATAGGTAAACACTGGGCTACATTATATAAACTTATGGTGCTTTGTTTCAGTTTGGGATTAGCTAGAAAAATGGTTCAATGAATCATTTTAATAGTAGTTTAACATCCAACTTAATTGTAGCGTCGGAGTTTATATTATTATCAAGGAAAAGACACTTTTAGACACATTTGTAAAGTTCTCTTTTTCCTGACTAAAACAAAAAGGCCTTTTTGTCAGTGTCCACATGACTGCTGATGGCTCACCTGTTGTGAGGTGTGAATTGCTCCCTGACAGTGGACACAGTTCGTTGGGTAGGGAGGTATTTTTGTTCCTTGGCCCAGGATTGCTAGGAGTTGTGCAAAGCCCTTTCCTGAGCTTAAAGGACACCTATCCAATCGCTGGCCAATGTAGCTCACGCCTGGGCGTGCCTTTCTTTTATCTTCCAAGTCAGGCTGTTTCCAAACCCAGTGGAAGGAGGAGTTGCCTAGAAGTGGTTTCGGGAATAAAGGAAGAGTTGCCCTCCACCCACAGGCTGGCACTGGGCATAAATTGGACCCCATAGTCCTCTCATCAGAACACTCCTGGACCTGAGAAAAATCAGAAGAAGGACTGCTATGCTGTCTGAAGAACCGGACGGAAAACTGGACCTGCTTGGCTTGAACCCAGGACCCCAACATCTACTCTAAGGGTCAACTGGCTGGTCTCCTGTTTGAGCTACAAGTACACATCAAGCTTAAAGCAACCTTCTCCCTGCATTCCTAGCCGTTCTGTTGAAGGTGCACCTCCACTGGGATTGAGTGTGCCGCAGCTACTGCAATGTTCTTCTCTACAGCAGCAAATCCATTTCAGCAGGATCTCCTTTGAACAGAATCTAATGATGTTGAGCTGTCTTCAGCTATAACCTGCAGCCTTTCTGCACTGAGGAAATCCAACTTCCAGAAAAGTTTCTTAGTTCAAATGTAGAAAACGTCACGAGACTAATCAACACTGTAACCTGTTTGGACGTAAAATTTGAACTTTTCCTGCTCAGAGCTTTGCCTATCTTCTTCGATGGCTTCACTGAGACCTCATCCTTCAGCTCCCCATCGACGATGAACCTAGTCCTTGTATCCAACCTGTTCTCCATTGTTGTCGACCTTACCTTAATTTTCACTTTAGTGCCAGTCAAATAACAAATCATGACTCTGGTCCTACGAAATGGATTTTTGTGGTTTTGGTGTCATTTTATTTCTTAAAATATCCTCTACTTTTCTAACTTGGTTTGGGATTTTTCTTGTATTTTCACTTTATTACTGTTTAGGACTGCATGAATACTTTACATATTGCTTTTAAGTTAAGCCCGCCTGTTCTGTGCCAAAGCAACGAGGGGATGAACTTGGATTTGTTTTGTGACTTTTGTGGTGCACCCTGACAAGGATTGTGATTTAAGTTGGGTAGTCACCCCCTCAACTAGGTTAACAATACTAATGGCTGAAAAGGCATTGCTGAAGCCTCCATTTTCTGAGGCAAATTGCTTTGCCAGTTTGAAGCCATATAGTGAATCAGAAGGTGAGCATAGTATTCTGAGTGAGGTGGACTGGGACCAAAGATCTCCTCACAACCTCTTATTGTTCTCCTGGAATATACCTTGTTAAGAAAGATGTTGAAATTGGAGTCTTTTAAAAAAAGTCCTCTCCAACAGGGTTTAATTTGTTTCCAGGAGACTTGGTTGTGCAAGGAAACCTTCCCAATAGTTGACATTTTAAAGTGCATTGATATGCATCTCCTAAGAGCTCAGGCCAAGCTTCCAGGGGTCGATTTACTCTTGTCTCCACTAAGTCGACCTGTAACGTACTATTGATAAATTCCATCTGTAAATGCAAATTGGTTACTTTCATTAGTCTATACCAAAACCCCTCTAATATTGTCTCCATGGTTATGAGAAATGTATATATTACTCCTTCTACTTCACATTTGTACAGTTTTCAACAGGGCTCTTCTTTGATGATCAGACCAGGATTTTTTCCACTTACTCGTCTTGCAAGAGTAGTTATGCCTAGAGATTTTAACCTTTGTTTAAATCTCTTAAAGACTAACTTACATTTTAAGGACTTACTATCTTCCCATAACATCAAGGAAAGCAGTTCTAGATTTTTGACTTCCTCACTTCACAACTGTGTTTTTTTTTTTTTATCTTCTGGGGTCTTGTTGTGTGTAAATGATTGGTTTCCCCCTGATTCTGCTGCCAAACAAACTTCTATTTATGGTAATCAACGTTGCCCTACTTTTTGTGTTTTTGCATGTTTGGTTCTTTGATATTTAATAAAAGTAGATTTTAAAGTATTACAAATCGAGGGTAGTGACCAATGTCCATTACACCTGAACGTAAGGCTTTTGGTTCCATACATGAGACAATAGGGCCTCACCTTAAAGGTAGATTTCCCTAAAAGACTTAGCCGGATTAACAAAAAATATCTACAACTTCTGTAAAATTTTCAGCAAAATATGGAAATAATCTTAGTTGCTTTTTCACCAAATAACATCTTAAATTGGTATGCAAGTATAATAAAAACAGGTGGTGGCTTGTCTAATGGTAAAATGAAAACTTGCTAACCATCAGGAAAAAACATCAATTTCAATCCCATGTAAGAAGAGGAGATAGTTCGATGGAGACTGTAGATGTCTAAAAAGTTTACTTAGGAAATTAAGAAGAGTAAATAAGAGCACACGCAAGGTAAAGCATGTTGGTTTATTGAATTCCCTGAAGTCGAAATATAAAGTGTTATTAAAAAACGAAAAAGTGGTTATATTATAACACCTGTTGGGCTAATGTGTTATGTGCAATGTCTATTAAAAATTCAGTGAACGTTTGGCAATTTATGCAATGAAGCATGAAAAGAAAAGCTGCTAGGGCTCCATGTATGGTGCCCGAGGATGTAACTTATCTGGGGGGGGGGGGACTGGAGGGTGGGGAGGTGTTAGAAATGGGGGTCTCTAGTTGGCAATGGCTGGCCACTGTCCAAGTAGGGACCCTTCTTCCTAAGTCAGAGTGAGAGGGCTACCCTCTTTAATACCCCTGCTCAACCCTGTGGTAACGTAGCACGAGCAGGTAGGCTTATCTCAGAGGCAGGGTGTGAAGCATTTATGATCATACACAGTAACACAATGAGGAACACTACAAAGGGACACCACACAAGTAGTTATTATAAAAAATAAGTATCTTTATATAAAGGCAGATTTATCACAAGACCAATAACTGTAAAAGCCACAATACTGTCAAAAATAGTATAGCTGTTGAAGGGCTGTCAAAAATAGTTCAAAGGTTGCAAAAATAAGGTTCAAGTTCAAAGCAGTGGTCTCTGCGACCCTTTCTTTCACAAAGTACCTGGGTTTAGTTGCAAAACCAACAAAGTGTCGCAAAGAAGTTGTAGCGATGATTCTCGGCACGCGAGGCCGGCGATGCGTTGAAATCCTTGCCGCAAGGGAGGATGATGCGCCGATCTGCGGGATGCGTGCGGAGACGATGCGACAAACTTCTGCACGCTGGATCGCCGATGCGATGACTTTCTTGCCGCGTGGGAGAAGTCGATGCGGTGATCCTGTTGCGCTATGCGATCGTGTTGCGATGCGAAGACAAGACGCTCCGCGAGGGAGCGACGAAATCCGGTGTGATGCGATCAAAGTGGCGAACGCACGGCGTCCGCACTGCGATGTCTCGAAGCGATGATTTCTGTCCGGGTTGCGAGCGCGCGGCGACAGCAGCGCGATGATCTTTCCAGCGCGTCTCGGCTGCAGCGGCTCGCAAAGGGGCGTCAGCGATGGTTTCGGGTTGCGGGCCCTCGGCGGCAGCAGCGCGATGATTTTCCCAGCGCTCTCGACTGCAGCGGCCCGCAAAGATGCGTTAGCGTCGATTTCTTACCCTCTTCTCTCTGATGCAAAAATAGAGGCCCTGGAACTCACAGGAGCCTCCTCAGCAGATAGCAGTCCTCGCAGGGAGGAAGCAGGAGGTTGGTGGTGGAGTCTGTTGTGCCTGAGACTCCAGCAGGAGGCTAGCTCTTTTCCTAGCCCTTGGGTGATTGCTGTACAAAAATAAAAGTTCTCTCAATAGTTCCTTTTCCTCTTCTTCAAGGTCCAGTGGTCACTGCTGCAGGCCAGTGCAAGAAACAACACACAAGCACAAGGACAGTCACTTCCTGCAGATTCCTCCAGTGGCACGGACAGAGTTTCCTCTCCAGATCCAAAAGCAATACAAAAGTAGGGGGTTTGAGCACAGATATTTATACCCCAAAAGCCTTTGATCCTTGAAGCTACCAGTCCCTGAACCTAGCCAGAACCAGTTCTGCTCAGGCCTGGAGCACTTTGTTTACCAGGCTGCATCCTTCCTTTCAGAAAGAGGGGGTCTGCTAGCAGACACACAGTGGGAGGTGGAGCCAGCATTCACCTTGCCAGGCACAGCCCTATTCAGATCAAAGAGCCACCCTTCCCCACACTCTAAATGCAGATCTCTCTATTCCACCAAGGTCTGACTCAGCCTGTCCTGCCCCTCTAAAACCAGACAGCCAATACACATAACGGCAGAGCACACTGGAAGGCGTAGGCAAGAAAATACCTACTTTCTAAAAGTGGTATTTTCAAACACAGAATATAAAAATAAACTTCACTAAAAGGTGTATTTTAATATTCTGAGCTCAGGCATACTAAATTCGTTTTTCTACCATGTCCCTGGGGTCAGTTAGGACTATAGCATGTAATAGTCAAACTGCCCATTCTAGCCTATGAGGAACAGGTAGCCTTACAGTAGTGAAAAACGAAATGGTGCATAATTCACTACCAGGACATGCTACACACACCCAGGCATGTCCTACCTTACACATACAATGCACCCTACCCGAGGGGCGACTTACAGGATGCCAAGGGAAGGTTCAGGGGCTGGGAAGTGGTTGCACTTCACAGCCAAGATGGCAGTTCTGGACTGCACACAGACACTGCAGTGGCAGGTCTGAGACACACTTTACAAGCTGCTTCTGTGGGTGGCACACATCAGTGCTGCAGGCCCACCAGCAGCATTTGGTTTACCAGCCCTGGGCACGCATAGGCCACACTACTAGGGACTAACAGGTAACCCAAATAAGCCAATCAGGGATATACCAATTCACATAGACATATTTATACAGGGAGCATTCGCGCTGTGACACTGAATGGCAGTGGCACAGCGCCCAGAGCATCTAACACCAGTAAAACAGAGGAGACAACAGCGAAAAATGGAAGGGAGACCCACGCCAATGGTGCCAGGTCTAACACACGTCCCCTCCAGCTGAAATGTGGGGAGAACTACCCATCCCCTTGGAAGTTCTCATCGCTAAGGCGGAAAAATCTGGACAGACCATCAGCATTGGCGTGTTCTGTACCAGGGCGGTGTTCCACCGTGAAGTCCATACCCTGTAGGGAAATGGACCACCTCAACAACTTGGGATTCTCACCCCTCATCTGCATCAGCCATCTGAGGGGCCTGTGGTCTGTCTGAACCCGGAAGTGAGTCCCAAACAGGTATGGTCTCAGCTTCTTCAGTGCCCAGACCACAGCAAATGCCTCACGCTCAATTGCACTCCACCTCTGTTCCCGTGGAAGTAACCTCCTACTGATGAAGGCCACAGGTTGGTCTAGTCCCTCCTCATTTATCTGTGACAGAACGGCCCCCACCCCATGCTCTGAAGCGTCTGTCTGGACAACAAATTCCTTAGCAAAATTGGGCGCCTGGAGTACGGGTGCTGTACACATAGCAGTTTTGAGGGCATCAAAGGCTTTCTGACAGGTGTCAGTCCAGTTCCCAATCTTTGGCCGCTTCTTGGAAGTCAGCTCAGTCAAGGGTGCAACAATGTTGCCATACCCCTTGACAAACCTCCTGTAATAACCCGTGAGTCCTAAGAAGGCCCTCACCTGGGTCTGGGTCCTTGGGGGCTCCCAAGTCAGGATGGTTTCAATCTTGGGCTGCAGGGGCGCCACCTGGCCGCTCCCCACCTGGTGTCCCAAGTACACCACAGAACCCTGCCCAATCTGGCACTTACTGGCCTTGATTGTGAGGCCTGCTCTGCGCAGCGCCATCAACACTTCCCAGAGGTGGCGCAAGTGGTCCTCCCAGGAGGAACTAAACACTGCAATGTCATCCAGGTAGGCGGCACTGAAAGCCTCCAGCCCAACCAACACCTGGTTGACCAATCTCTGGAAGGTGGCAGGGGCATTCTTCATCCCAAAGGGCATCACACGGAACTGGTAGTGCCCATCTGGTGTGGAGAATGCTGACCTCTCCTTTGCCCCCTCCGTTAAGGCGATCTGCCAGTACCCAGACGTCAGATCAAACGTGCTGAGGTACTGGGCAGCCCCTAACCGGTCTATGAGCTCATCAGCTCGGGGATGGGGTGCGCGTCGGTCTTGGTGACCGAATTGAGACCTCGGTAGTCCACACAGAACCTAAGTTCAGGAGTGGCACCAGGCGTCGCAGCTTTTGGTACCAAGACCACGGGGCTGGACCAGGGGCTGCTAGAGGACTCAACCACCCCTAGGGCGAACATTTTGGAGACCTCCTCCTTAATGCAAGCCCTGACCCTGTCAGTTACCCTGTAAGCCTTGTGCTTGACAGGAGAACTGTCCCCGGTATCCACCTCATGGACGCACCAATCAGTGACACCAGGTACCAGGGAGAACAAATCAGAAAATTGCCCCAACAGGTGGTGACAATCTCTCTGCTGCTCAGGGGTCAGTGTGGTGGAGAGGATCACACCCTCCACTGACCCATCCTTCTCTTCTGCACACAGGAGGTCAGGGAGAGGCTCACTCTCCTCCTCAACCCCATCATCTGTGGCAAGAAGCATGCCCACTTCAGACCTCTCAAAGTGGGGCTTTAGGCGGTTCACATGCAGGACCCGCAAGGGGTTCCTGGGAGACTGAAAGTCCACCAAGTAGGTAACTGGACTTTTGCGCTCCACCACCTCAAAGGGACCGGTCCACTTATCTTGGAGCGCACAAGGCTCCACTGGGGCCAGTACCCAAACCTTCTGACCAGGTTGAAATTCGACCAGAGTGGCATTCTGGTCGTGCCAACGTTTCATTTCTTCTTGGCTGGCTTCCAGATTTGCCTCAGCAATTTTTCTGAAACGCCGAGTCTGGTTCCTGAAGGCCAACATGTAGCTAAATACATCTTGGGGAGGTTTCCTGGGAGATTGCTCCCAGCCTTCCTTGACCAGACTCAGAGGTCCTCTAACCGGGTGGCCATAGAGGAGTTCAAAGGACTGAACCCTAAGGACTTCTGTGGCACCTCCCGGTAGGCAAACAACAGGCATGGCAAGAGGACGTCCCACTTACACCTCAGGGGCTCTTCTAGGCCCATGATCATGCCCTTCAAGGTCCGGTTGAACCTTTCAACCAGACCATTACCTTGGGGGTGGTAAGGAGTGGTGAACTTATACGTTACCCCACACTCCTTCCACAGAGACTTCATGTACTGGGAGATGAAGTTGGTCCCCCTGTCAGACACCACCTCTCTGGGGAATCCCACACGGGAGAAAATCCCCATCAGTGCACGTCCCACCACGGGGGCCGTCACTGTCCTGAGCGGGATGGCTTCAGGGTACCGGGTGGCATGGTCCACCAAGACCAGGATGAACCTGTTGCCCATGGCTGTCTTGGGGTCCAGAGGCCCCACAATGTCAATGCCCACTCGCTCGAATGGGGTACTCACAACTGGAAAGGGCTGGAGTGGGGCCTTGATCTTCCCCCACTCTTCCCACTTGCCTGGCAAGTCTCACAGGTCCTGCAATGAGAGTCTGAACTCTTGTGCATCTGGGGCCAATAAAAGTGGGCAGCCAGCCTCTCAAAGGTCTTGGTCTGCCCCAGATGTCCTGCCAATGGAATGTCATGAGCCAACCCCAGTAGGAAGGTTCTGAAGCACTCGGGTACCACCAGCACACGGGCTGACCCTGGCTCAGCAACCTTAGGCTCACTATACAGGAGACTGTTCTCCCAATAAATCAGATGTGAACCAGACATGTCACCTTCTGCCTGGGCTGCAGCCTGTCGCCGCATACCCTCAAGAGAGGGGCAAACTCTCTGCTGCTCACAAAATTCCTCCCTGGTGGGTCCCCCTTCCTGCTGCCAATGGGTCAGCTCAGGCAGGTCCCCCAGTTCGGTGATCTGCTCCCCGGTAGGCTCCAGGGCATCCCCCTCAGGGTCTGCTTCTTCCTGGGCCGTGGGAACCAAGGGGGCCGGCTTCCCGCGCCCCTTGCCCCTTCTCTCTAAGGCAGGGATCTGGGCCCTACTCTCAGGCTCCAGATCCTTTTCAACACCCTCCTTGGCTGCCATGGACCGCGTGGTAGCACACGCCCACTCAGGCAGACCCAACATCTCTAAGTGAGCCTTCCTCTCCACCGTAGCCCACGGGGAGTCCTCTAAATCATTGCCCAGCAGACAGTCTACAGGCATGGCGGGCCTCACAGCTACCTGAAGAGTTCCTGAGACCCCCCCACTCAAAGGGAACCTGAGCCACCTCACATTGGCTCTCTGAGTTGTCGGCGGACACTACTGGGTAGAATGCATGGGGGACAACCTGCTCTTTGGACACCAACCGGGAGCTGACAGCAGTTACACTGGCCCCTGTGTCTCTTAGAGCCTCCACCCTATGGCCATTGATGGTCACCCACTGCCTGTATTTTTTAGTGTTAGCAGGCAGTGCAGGCTTGGGGACCATCTCAAAGTCCCCTAATGAGACAAGGGTCAATTCTACGGGATCCCACCCTCTTGGGCACCCATCTCCTCCTCTCCCAGGGCTACACTAGCAATCTGGCGGGGTGGTGCACGGGGTGCACTGGCCCCCTTTGGGGGCACTGGGGATCAAAATATCTGTGGCCCACTTGACCACAGTTGTAACACGTGGGGGCCCCTGGGAACAGGCCTACCTGGTGGGGGCCCGGTCCTCCTTTCTTGGGGGGCTGGGACACCACTGCTGGGTTCCCTGGGGGATTACTTTGGGGCCCTCGGGGAACACCCTCTGTTGACCCTTGTCCCCCCACTCCTCTGCTGGGGACCCTGCCCACCTTTGGCGACGTCTCCCACTGGACCCTTGCGGACCCGGGTGCTCACCCAGCGGTCCGCCTCCTCAGCAAGCTTTCTAGGGTTAGTCAGCTTGCAATCAATTAGGTGCTGGCGTAGCTCAGGAAAACAATTGCTAGATAAATGCTCCCATGCAATCAAATCATAAAACTGTGCAAAAGTTTCTACTTTGCTACCTCTTACCCAGCGTTCCATGGCTCTGCAAAAAAGGACACATATTCAACCCACGTGGTACCCTCTAGCTTCTTACAGACCCTAAACCTCTGTCTATACATCTCAGGGGTCAAACCATAGCGGGTCACCAACGCTTCCTTCATGTGGGCGTAAACCATCCTACTTTCTGGGGGCAGGTCCAACAAGGTATCCCTCCCCTCACTCACAAAGCGTCCCCACAACCCTGCTCCCCAATCCTTCTCAGGGACCCGGTGGGACACCATGGCTACTTCATAAGCGGCAAACCATTGCCCAATATCTTCACTTTTGTGGAAATCTTTAATAACCTCCTTGGGTATATACACCCTACTCTCAGGGTGCACTACAGGTACGCTGCCACCAGAGGGGGAGATTTCCATGCTCTTAGCTTTAATCTCCAACTCCCTCAATACTCTCTCATGCTCAAGCTTCATCCTCATAATCTCAATTTCTAACTTCTTGTTCTCTAGGTCCCGGTGACCATCCATTTTAAGCTTAGCCATCTCCATATTATGCCGCCTATCTCTCTCCCTGTCCTCCAGCTCTTCTGGGGACAGACCCTTAGCGGACACACTAGAGCCCGGGTTGGAAAGGGCTGGGTCTCCTACTAAGTCTACTACATCGCCCTGCTGCTCTCCTCCCTCCACAAGCTCTCCTAGATCCTTAGGGGCCTCCCTGGCTTCTAGCCAGGCCTTCAGCGCCTTGTAATACTCCTCCCTCCTAGTGAGACCTGTGATAGGGACTGTGAATTGCTTGCAAAAATATTTGAGCTGCTTGGCATTGTAGGTTTCTATTTTCTCTTCTTCCCAGGAGAGATCTTCTGAGGCATTGGATCTGGGCTTGCCCATTGTAGAAATAACTGGCAATATCAATAAAGGACAGAAGAAAACTTCTCAAAAAATGTAAGCGGGTGAAAAATCACCGGCAATATCAATCACAATATAGGATCCTAAAAAATTCTCAGAAATGTGCGTGGGTGAAAAATCACCAGCAATATCAATCACAATAGGGGATCAAAAAACTTTCAATAAATGTGCGCGGGTGAAAAATCACCGGCAATATCAATGACAATACAGGATCCCAAAAACTCTCAGAAATGTGCGTGGGTGAAAAATCACCAGCAATATCAATCACAATAGGGGATCAAAACTTTCAATAAATGGGCGCGGGTGAAAAATCACCGGCAATATCAATAACAATATAGGATCCCAAAAACTCTCAGAAAATGCGCGCGGGTGAAAAATCACCGGCAATATCAATCACAATATAGAAGCAAAAAAACAATTCTCAAAAAATGTATGCGGTACGTTATGGTCTGCACTCACTAGTAGTGTACACTATAATTACTGTATGCGATCATAAATGCAAGTCCAGATCCTCACCGCTGACCACCAATGTTAGAAATGGGGGTCTCTAGTTGGCAATGGCTGGCCACTGTCCAAGTAGGGACCCTTCTTCCTAAGTCAGAGTGAGAGGGCTACCCTCTTTAATACCCCTGCTCAACCCTGTGGTAACGTAGCACGAGCAGGTAGGCTTATCTCAGAGGCAGGGTGTGAAGCATTTATGATCATACACAGTAACACAATGAGGAACACTACAAAGGGACACCACACAAGTAGTTATTATAAAAAATAAGTATCTTTATATAAAGGCAGATTTATCACAAGACCAATAACTGTAAAAGCCACAATACTGTCAAAAATAGTATAGCTGTTGAAGGGCTGTCAAAAATAGTTCAAAGGTTGCGACCCTTTCTTTCACAAAGTACCTGGGTTTAGTTGCAAAACCAACAAAGTGTCGCAAAGAAGTTGTAGCGATGATTCTCGGCACGCGAGGCCGGCGATGCGTTGAAATCCTTGCCGCAAGGGAGGATGATGCGCCGATCTGCGGGATGCGTGCGGAGACGATGCGACAAACTTCTGCACGCTGGATCGCCGATGCGATGACTTTCTTGCCGCGTGGGAGAAGTCGATGCGGTGATCCTGTTGCGCTATGCGATCGTGTTGCGATGCGAAGACAAGACGCTCCGCGAGGGAGCGACGAAATCCGGTGTGATGCGATCAAAGTGGCGAACGCACGGCGTCCGCACTGCGATGTCTCGAAGCGATGATTTCTGTCCGGGTTGCGAGCGCGCGGTGACAGCAGCGCGATGATCTTTCCAGCGCGTCTCGGCTGCAGCGGCTCGCAAAGGGGCGTCAGCGATGGTTTCGGGTTGCGGGCCCTCGGCGGCAGCAGCGCGATGATTTTCCCAGCGCTCTCGACTGCAGCGGCCCGCAAAGATGCGTTAGCGTCGATTTCTTACCCTCTTCTCTCTGATGCAAAAATAGAGGCCCTGGAACTCACAGGAGCCTCCTCAGCAGATAGCAGTCCTCGCAGGGAGGAAGCAGGAGGTTGGTGGTGGAGTCTGTTGTGCCTGAGACTCCAGCAGGAGGCTAGCTCTTTTCCTAGCCCTTGGGTGATTGCTGTACAAAAATAAAAGTTCTCTCAATAGTTCCTTTTCCTCTTCTTCAAGGTCCAGTGGTCACTGCTGCAGGCCAGTGCAAGAAACAACACACAAGCACAAGGACAGTCACTTCCTGCAGATTCCTCCAGTGGCACGGACAGAGTTTCCTCTCCAGATCCAAAAGCAATACAAAAGTAGGGGGTTTGAGCACAGATATTTATACCCCAAAAGCCTTTGATCCTTGAAGCTACCAGTCCCTGAACCTAGCCAGAACCAGTTCTGCTCAGGCCTGGAGCACTTTGTTTACCAGGCTGCAACCTTCCTTTCAGAAAGAGGGGTCTGCTAGCAGACACACAGTGGGAGGTGGAGCCAGCATTCACCTTGCCAGGCACAGCCCTATTCAGATCAAAGAGCCACCCTTCCCCACACTCTAAATGCAGATCTCTCTATTCCACCAAGGTCTGACTCAGCCTGTCCTGCCCCTCTAAAACCAGACAGCCAATACACATAACGGCAGAGCACACTGGAAGGCTTAGGCAAGAAAATACCTACTTTCTAAAAGTGGTATTTTCAAACACAGAATATAAAAATAAACTTCACTAAAAGGTGTATTTTAATATTCTGAGCTCAGGCATACTAAATTCGTTTTTCTACCATGTCCCTGGGGTCAGTTAGGACTATAGCATGTAATAGTCAAACTGCCCATTCTAGCCTATGAGGAACAGGTAGCCTTACAGTAGTGAAAAACGAAATGGTGCATAATTCACTACCAGGACATGCTACACACACCCAGGCATGTCCTACCTTACACATACAATGCACCCTACCCGAGGGGCGACTTACAGGATGCCAAGGGAAGGTTCAGGGGCTGGGAAGTGGTTGCACTTCACAGCCAAGATGGCAGTTCTGGACTGCACACAGACACTGCAGTGGCAGGTCTGAGACACACTTTACAAGCTGCTTCTGTGGGTGGCACACATCAGTGCTGCAGGCCCACCAGCAGCATTTGGTTTACCAGCCCTGGGCACGCATAGGCCACACTACTAGGGACTAACAGGTAACCCAAATAAGCCAATCAGGGATATACCAATTCACATAGACATATTTATACAGGGAGCATTCGCGCTGTGACACTGAATGGCAGTGGCACAGCGCCCAGAGCATCTAACACCAGTAAAACAGAGGAGACAACAGCGAAAAATGGAAGGGAGACCCACGCCAATGGTGCCAGGTCTAACACGAGGGTATATATTTGCTAGCTTATTTGGAAGCCTCCCAAGAAAGTTTGAATGATGAGATTTTCCCACTTTTCAATCCCTACCATAAAAATCACTATTGCATCCTTAAGATTTTAACAAAGGGACAATTTCCGGAATGCTTGAAAAGGGCGATCATAAAACCAATCTACACAACAGACTATCCTTCTACCCCACTAAACTACAGATTGGTAAGCCTTTTGGACTTGGGGCCAAAATTATTAGCTAAAATAATATTTGCATTCCTGAAGGAATGGTCTAAGGCTCACAACTTAATCCCTATCAAATATGGTGAATTCAAAGAAGGCCATTTTACTTTAGAACATTGTTTTCATCTGTGGCCTCTGGCACAAAAGTTGATAGAGCAAAGGGGTAATCCGTACTGTTGCTTTGTTGACTTCTGTGCTGCTTTGGATTTCGTTTCCAGGGAATTGTTATGGGAAATGGTAATTAAATTGCAGATCCCAAGGAGTCTATTCACAGTTTTGAGGGTGCCCCATAGAGAACATTTGATACGAGAGGAGATTGACGCAGCTCTTACATAGAAAATTCTGTTCAAGAATAGCCTGAGACAGTGCTGCGTTTGCTCCACTTTTTCTCCCTTCGATGTTGGTAAAATGAAGGGGCATATTAGCAAGACCCACGTTAAAATGATCGCCGTTTTAGCGGCAGGAAACTGCCGCTAAAACGGCGATAATGGGCTTGCTAATATGTGTTATGGAATTCCAATAGAAGCCCAGGTTAGATGTCCTGCACATCTAACCTGGGCTTCTATTGGAATTCTATAACGCATATTAGCAAGCCCATTATCGCCGTTTTAGCGGCAGTTTCCTGCCGCTAAAACGGCGATAATTTTAACGTGGGTCTTGCTAATATGCCCCGAAATTCCTTCAGTCCAAAGAGGCTGGGTCACATTTTCCATGTCTTTTTTATGCAGACAATCTTGTAGTTATGGATATGGCATAAAGAGCACGGTAAAAGAAATAAGCAAAATTCCACAGATAATGTAATCAGAACAAAATTATAATTAATTTTAAAAAAACAAAGTTATGGTGTTTGGGTCAAAAGTCCTCCAAATTTCTTGGTATATAGGCTTAAAAAAAGTGGAGGGGAGGTCAATTCTTGCACGTATCTAGGTATGCTGTTTTCTAAGGGCCTGATTACGACTTTGGCGCAGCAGCAATAGCTCAATGCCGCCTCTGCTGCGCCAAAGCCGCGTAAGCACCGGCGATCGTATTACGAGTTGCAAATGTGCAACTCGTAATACGGCCAGCGGTTCTTTACTATTCCCATGGCGGTGCCTGGAAAACAGGCACCGCAATGGGAAAAGCAATACAGTTCCAGTATGGCATGGACGTGGACATCCATGCCATGCTGGAACTTTGTGCGGGTACAGACAGGGGGCACATGCTGTGCCCCTCTGAATGTATCCCCATGGTGGGGTGGCCATGGGGGCCCTGTAGAGCCCTCTTTGATCCTGCACCACCAGCCTTTTCATAGTGGGGATCCGCCATGAAAAGGCTGACGGTCCAGGACCTTGTATTATGCTGAGCGGAATTGCATCGGTCCCTGCCCCGATATTGTGTTGTGGCGCTCCTGAGCCACCACCAGGGAACGAATGGCGCAGCTGACGGTCCACCGCCGCAACTACTTTAGAAGTTGTAATACGGCGGGCAGTGGACCGCCACTGCTGCGCCACCACAAGTCTGGCGGTCGAAAGACTGCCAAACTCGTAATCAAGCCCTAAGAATTTACAATTCAATCAACACATTGACAATTTAAAAAAACTGAGCATTGTCATCCATAGCAGGCTTAACAGATTTAGTAGGGATTATGGGGGTCCAACTTGAAGATCTGTTTTATTTGCCTACTCTGTAATAATTCAACCTCAGTTACACTAAGGGACAGAGATCCTTTGTCTGGATGGCAAATATCAGTGGGGTCATTTAGAAGGAAAATGTCTAAAATATTTATTAAACCTTCCAAATGCCTCAATGATCCAAGGCATAAGAATGGAAACAGATTTAACAGCCCGGACCCTTCTAGTCTAGTTTCATGAATTGTTTTTTTGAGTTAGGCTAAGAAGTTCCCCTAAGTATAACATAGGGCCTGATTACGAGTCTGCCAGACTCGCAGTGGTGCAGCAGTGGCAGTCCACCATCTGCCGTATTACGACTTCCAAAGTCGTTGTGGCGGAGGACCATCGACTGCGCCAGGGAACAGTCGTTCCCTGCCAGTGACGCAGGAGTGCCACAACGCAATTTGCTGAGCGGGGACTGGCGCAGTCCTGCTCAGCATATTTCGGGTTCCTGGACCTCTGGGCTGGCAATGCAAGAACAAAGGGGGCCTTACAGGTCCCCCATGGCCACCCTGCCATTGGGATACATTCAGGGGGCACAACATGTGCCCCCCTGTCTGTACCCCCAAAAAGTTCCAGCATGGCATGGACGTCCA
Organism: Calotriton arnoldi; assembly: GCA_963921515.1. NCBI lineage: Eukaryota > Metazoa > Chordata > Amphibia > Caudata > Salamandridae > Calotriton > Calotriton arnoldi. The sequence goes on along the minus strand of CAWUFW010006037.1, from coordinate 189,151 downwards.
CGTCCATGCCGTACTGGATCTTTTTTGCTGTTCCCATTACGGTGCCTGTTTTCCAGGCACCGCCATGGGAATAGCAAAGAACTGCCAACTGTATTACGAGTTGCACATTTGCAGCTCGTAATATGATCAGCGGTGCTTGCACGGCTTAGGTGCAGCGGAGGCGTCATTGCGCCATCGCCGCTGAGCCAAAGTCGTAATCAGGCCCTAAGTCTCATCTTGGACGGAGAGGATCATAAGAAGTGATTTAAGATGGGCTCAGGATTAAATAAATCTTATAATTGAGTTATGTGATAAATTGGTCATAAATCTTGCAATTCCCAAGCTATCATGTCTGCCCAAATTTGAGCTGTGGTTCTTGATAAAGTTATGCTCTAAAAATAGATATTTTACATACTTGGGTTCTAAATCCTCAACCTAGATTGCAAGGGAATCATAGCAAAATGAATGGTCTACCCTACATCGATTATTTACCTACTCAAAGATGAGACTGGATTTGTTAACGTTCAGTGTAGGCTTTGAACCCTTTTTATTCCTGCTCTATGGTGATAAAAGCGATCCATGTTAGAGAGGGGAAGTGCATATGTGGTTTGAGCACAAAATGTAGCATAGCCCATATCTTGCTAGACTGTCTATTTTTAAAGCTGTTGCAAAGGATATTTTAAAACTTGATTTTAGTTGGATATGGAATAAGGTGGCGGCCACATGCCTGGACATTTTCTAATGCATATGCAATATCTTGATGTAATATGTTCAATGAAAAGGTTTTTAAGTGTGGTAAGAATATTTTCAGGTACATTTTAACTTTTTAATATGATTTTATTCAATATCATAATTTTATTTTTTGTTTATTTGTCCTTGAGTTTAAGAGACCGTGTTCTAAATAAACTAAATTTTGACTGACTGACTGCTGTGTGAATTGTGAAAGACTGTTGAATGGAAAGTACAATGAAGATGGCACTTGGAGCCACATTTACTTTCAATTATTGTCACTACTTTTATGATCGTTGAGTCCATGGATAACATGGGCAGTGCTAGGGATACCAAAGAGCATCGAGTTGCAGCAGCTCCTATCACCAAATATGCTGTTCTTAAATGGTGTCCATGTAAGCACTCTGTCCTGCAGTAGTCCCTGCCAACCAGAACTATGGTTACCCAATGGATTCTATACTCAATCCTGCCTCTGACTGCTGTCATAATTTCCTCAAACCGGGAGAAGGGATAGAGTCATTTACTGGTGCTTCAGAATTCCACTTTAGAAAGGTACCACACACAAACCCTATATATACTCGCTGAAGTCAAGAGAAGAGCACCACCACAACATTACTTAGCTACTTAGCTATACTCAATAGTACTTGTGTGTTGTGGCCTCTCATTTTCTGCATTCATTGCTGGCGCCAGATTGTAGCTAATGGTAAATGCTAACATAACACTGTTTAAATGTTGTAGTGACTCACACCAAAAAACAGTGTGCTTGCATTATTTTACATTGTTGTCACTATAGGTAGACTAGGAGCAAAAACATATCAACACCCTTGAGGAAATGCAGCTGTCAAGACATTCTTGTTTGCAATCATAGACACATCAGGGACCATGTCATGGGGGTGTCGCAGAGCCAAGCGCCTGTTTCATGCACCTGCAAGTAGTAAACTACATTCCTTTAACCCGACATTTCTTAGAGTTAGTCCTTTATTTTCAGAAATAGCACAGTTCAGAAACAGAAAGAGACAAACCTTGATCACTGTTTTCGAGCTGCTATCTACAAATAAAGCACTAAGGGCCTGATAATGATGACAGCAGTATGGGGACTGGCGTCACATTTTCGGCGGTCCGACCGCCACCTCCTTGGCGGTCTGACTGCCCGGTTACAATCTGTGCATTGAGACCGCTGCCGCCGCTAACATTTCTGCTATCGCAGCTGCAGAGGCGGCCCATTGAGGCAGTTCTGTGCAGCTCTCCACCAGCCCAATTATGACTTTCCTTTCCGCTGACCTGTTCCTGGCTGGGACACCGCCATGCAAGAGTCAGCGAAAAAACAGGTAATGAGCCGAAGTAATGGCTCAAGGTCAAATGTGCCCATGCGTAATGTACCTGGTGCTCATGTTGTGCCCTCCAATGCCTTCAGTTCGGGTGCGTGAATTAAATATTTCACTTGCACAACAGAATGCAAGGAAATAGTGCGTCCAACTGGCTGGAGGCACCGCAGTATGGCCGGCATTGGCTTCCGGCTCTTTCCAGAGCCGAAGCAGGCCGCTGCAAAGCAAACACTTCTCTGCCCACACACGCCAAACTCATAATATGGCAGGTGTAGGACCACCGGCTCATCGGTCGCCTTGGAACCACTGCTTCAACGGTACGGCGCTGAGACTGCCAAACTCGTAATCGGCCACTAAGTCAGTGAAATATCAGGTTAAATGAATTCGCCTTATGCTGTGCTGGAGCATGAAACAGGCGGTCGGCTCTGTGCTCACAAGCAAAGCCCATCACTATACTGCCCCTGGTCTAAATAACCTCATCTCTCTGGGATAGGGAAGGTGTTCATTCAAATTCTTGCACACACTGATGAAGTCAAAATGTTTTGGATACCCACAGACGTTTTCAACGGCTTTTTCCACCAAGGAAGTGCCACCCGGGCCCAGAAGCATGAGGAGCACACTGAAACCTGATTATTGCCGTATTTTACTCCCCAAACAGGAGACAGTGAGCACTCATTTTCATGGCTTGCACTAGGCCCATGACAGCCTTTACGGAATGGGACAGAGGAGGGATCACCCACTTATTCCTTCAAATGCAAACATTCAGGAGGCTGAAGCCCTACGTTTGGAAATGCACGACTGGTGCATGTTTCCAGCTGTGACCATCTGTGATTTTGTAAATAACCCAAAACGACTACATAAAGGACAATCTGAGACGTGAATCTACCTCCCGGATATTTCATTTTGTGAGTCGCTCAGATTCTGACAACTGAATCTGAAGAACAGTCTATTCTCTCACAAGCCATCTCCTTAGGGACAGGGCAAGCCATCACATGATAGTTAACTCCTGTAGAAGGGGCTGCTCTCTCATCACCTACAGGGAGCAAGGATTATGAACAATCCTACAATTGCTGGCTTTAAAAATAAAATAGTCTTTTACTATCTGAGACAACATTTGATATGATCACGTACTAATTCCTGTTAATCCCTCTTGGTTCTCTCAGCAGACGCGTAGTTTCATGCCACTGAATAATGCTCATATTAAAAAAGTCAGCCTGAGCCTAAATCAGCACTTTCCTTTTACATCCAATTTAAAAGTCATCCGTAATGAACTTCTCTTGTCAGAAATATAAATAATAAATCAGCATCACTAATCTGTAATGCAGCTTCAGTGAAGTCCACGGCACTGAAGCATTAGTTTAATAATTCAGCTGCACTTTTTGAATAATCCATGTTGTCATCTTTTAATAAAGAATTGAATGAAAGAGTGAAATCTTTTTTAAGTGAGAAATGAAGGTTATTGAAAGCGTCCTTTCCTAAAACTATATTGAATATAATGGGCTTCTACTTGTTTCTTGGCGACAGGATGTGTCCTTTTACTGATGGGAAGTGGGTGCGTCTACAGAAAGAAGGGGTTAGAGGGTAAGGCTCCCCTTGGGCAGATGTGTACATGGACACTGGGGTGGGGCTTTTTGATGTGCGCGCATCTGCGGCAATTAAAAAACGGAAAATGAGGAGCGCAGTCACACCAGGGGGACCCTCCCCTAAAAATAAAATAAAGAAAAAGTAGGTGTTCGGGGGAAAATGGGTGGCGGGCCGAAAAGCCTGAAAAAAATAAAATTTCCGGGTTTTATCCAAACGAGACTGAGGGTGGGGCTCTTCTCCAGAGCTCTAGTGAGGAAATGGAGAAGCGCATCACAAAAAATGGAACAGAGGGAAGAGAGGGAAACAAACTGCAATAATTTTCTCTTTTTTAATTGTGGAGCAATGTTAGGACGAAAAGGCATGATACAGGTCGGTGGGCTGCATCTAAGCTTTCTTCCACTTTCCAGCCTTCAGACAGCTTTACAGACCATAACTGGATGGCTCCTGGCTGAATCTGCCAGAGTCTGGCCAATGGAGTAAGGCCTGTCAACTTAAAATTCTCGTTTTTGTAGGGGACATCAAACTCATTTTCAGGAGCCTTTGTTCATTCCCTAATTGCGCGGACCCTTTCAAGGCCCACGTAAAGATAGTTGTGCTCACAAAAAATCAACCCATGCATGCACATCTCCTTTTCTGTTCATTGCTTTCTCTTTTATCCCAAGAGCGCACATCTAACAGGTAGTAGAATGGACTGATTAGTCGCCATTGGTCTTCATTCTTCTTAACCACAGTCCTAGTCAAGTGTAGCAGGTGGTTCACAATGCTGTATTAGCCAATTAGGGTGTGGTTCATCGTAGCAGTCAGTCTTAACTTAGGGGCAATGTGTGAAGTACTTATGCAGCACTTAAACTTAAACTGTAATAAAGGGGAAACACAACACAAGAAAAATCCCACACTAATTTAAAAAATAGGGTACATTTTAATACATTATAATACATTATTTGAGACCAAAATAACACTTTGATGATTTAGATAAAAGAAGTGCCAAAAGGTGTAGAGCGCCAATTGAGGGTATATGGTCACCCAGTGCCAGTACAAAGTCACAAGTTTAGGCCGACTGAGATGGAGTGCAGGCCGGGTGCAGGAACAAGTTTGGCTCGCTGAGGATTGCAGCTTATGTCCTTGGTGCACGATGAAGCTATGCAGCAAGGCTTTGTGGGGCTTTGCATTGCTCTATGTCGGTTCTGCTGAAGCTGGCAGCTGTGCAGTGAGGTTTTGCGGGGATTTGCGTCCCATGGGGCTGATTCATATGAGGCTGACAGCTGTGCAGGGAGGCTTCGCATGACTTCGCATCGTGGGGCGTCGGCTCCAATGAAGCTTGCAGCTGTGTGGCGAGGCTTTGCATCCCTTCATGCCGGATTTGGTGGAACCTTAAGTTAGGCCAGGAGGAGCTCTCCCTGATGCCAGCCAAGGGCACAGGGGAGACACCACTTGGGGATCAGGAACTCACTCCAACAAAGGCTAACAGGGCTCAGGCAGGTGCAGGAAGGTCCAATGCAGCAGGTCAGCTGGGCAGTTGCAGGGAGGCCTCTGGAGCTTGTTGGGAAACAACCTTTACCACGCAGTCTTTACCCCTCAGTACAATTACCAAGCAGTCTTTACCACGCATGCCTTTACCACTCATGTGTTTACCACGCATTCCTTTTCCACACATTTTTGGTAACTGTATTGGTAAGGCCGGGTCTGGTGGCTCAGTGGACTAACGCATCCACTGCAGGGGCTTGTGTTCGACCTCATGGTCACAGGTTAAAATCCCGGCGGGTCCACTCAGCCTTTCATCCATTTGAGGTCGATAAAATGAGTAGCATTGAGTTGGGTAACAATAAACATCTGTTATTCAGCGCCAAGATACGCCGTCAGGGGTGAACGTGCACTTTACAAATACACGTTATGTTATGTAAGTATGGGCAATTATTTTTTTCATTTGATGTGTTTATATTTAAATATTATATTTATATATATTATGTTTTGATATATATCATATGCAAGATCATGTAATAATTATCCTTTAGAAGCAGGATGCAAGGGATATAGGGGTAATGGGTGAGGAAGTGTATTAATACCCAGATATCAACTGTGATACCTGAGTATTACATTTGTAATCCTTTTAAAAATAATTTAATTATTTTTAAAATAATTATTTCTAATTAATTTAAAAATATCAAATTAAACTTTTAGGAGTGGGATGGTAGGGATTTTGAGGTATAATTGGTGGTGATTGTATTAATACTCATGTATCAACTGTGATACATGAGTATTAATTTTGTAATTCATTTAATAATAATTCAAATATTGTCTGTTGGGCAGTGGGGGAAACGGATTCATAGTTCACCTATCAAATGGGTTTGTTATGCAGGGAGCGTTATTAATTACTGAACACAGTGTGTCATATTTCTTACCGCTACTGCACCTGTTCTTGAATTATACACAGTTGCAATAGGAACTGCAAAACCAATGCATTGTAATGTATGTTTATGTACGACGAGCGACTGCTGTACTAATTACATGTATTGCACTACTTTCTATTCTCTAAAAACTCAATAAAATCTGTTTTAAAAAATAAAAATAATTCAAATATTTTTTAATTAATTACTGCATATTAAAACAACAATGTGGGATGCAAGGGATATAGAGGTAATGGGTGGGGAAGTGTATTAATACTCAGGTATCAAAACACTGAAAAATGCTCCCACCTGACCTATGTTAATGCTTTTTTGAGGCTATACAAAAGCTCTTAAGGGCTGTCCATCATGAGAAATTTAGAACAAAAACCTATAAATACAATCATTTGATTACTTCTTATTATTTCTTTATAGTCTTTTTTAAATGTAAGTGGAAAAGAGAGAAAATGTCATTTCATATTGTAATAAAAAACAGGAATAGATGATTATACAAAGTTAAAAGCAAATTGAAAAAAGCACCTAATATTCATCCATACTGGTACATAAATATTCTTCATTGAGATGCCTCACAAAATTCTATCTATCATGCTGAGACAAATCTCCAAGCTAAACTTATGAAAAGATGCCAATAGCAGTAAGACCTGCAGATTCCTATGGTGCACCCCCTATAAGATCAGCCACACAACAATCATGTTAACCTCACATACCACAACATACTCACACATGTGCATTTCACACTGGGAACTTCCCAACCTAACATAACACCATGTAAACCTTGGACGAGAGGAAACTCGTAATATGCTTAGCCGGACCACGGCGGTCCCAGCCAAGCATATTGCAGCCTCTGACCACCATCTCTAGGGAACGGAGGCTCCCTGGTGGCGTTGGCAGTTCCAGAGTGGTCCGACCGTCCAACTCGTAATGGGGCAGTCAGACCGCCGGTGCGGCGGTGGCTGGACCGCCACTGCTGCTCCACCACGAGTCTACTCGTAATCAGGCCCGAAGTGTGTAGTGGGTGATTGCTGTGGCACGGGTTTAGGGTGGAAAGTGCACACACAAGAATATGTGGGAAATGGCTCCTGTAACAACACAAACTTTTTCTTCAGGAACACCTATATCAAATATGTTTTCATCCAAAACTTCATATTAAGGAGTTTGAGGCACATTGCAGGCATGAGTGGTGGTACTAAGAAAGCAGTCAAAAGGGATATTGAGATTTATTCAGAGTTTGGAGGATGTGGGATAGCTATACTTTCTACATAGGGCAAACAGGGCCACCTATTTTGGGGAGATTTCTAGTGCCCGCCAAACCCTAAATAGCCCCCACCCCAAATGTTTTGCTTCGTAAAAATGTAGCATTTTGTCAGTCCAATTAGACTTTCTAGAAACAATATGAGTTGTACTTAGGGCCAGATTTGCTAACATATTGTGCTGTCTTTGCATCACAAAAGTGAAACAAACCTGCACAAAATGCTTTTTATGTTATTTACTTTCCAGCACAAAACTTGTTTTGTGCTGGAAAGTTGCCTAAAAGTAATACAAAGCAGCACAAAGCACTGGTTTTCATTACTTAGCGTCAATAGGTCATTACATGGGTTGTACATGGATGTTCCAATGCAACCATCCATGCAAAACCCTATTACCAAATGATTTGAGACAGGGTTTTGCATCAAAAAGAACGCCACTTGAAAGCAGGCATTAAAAGGAGAAATGTTTTCATTTCTCCTTTCTTTTCCAACTTTGCATATGTGCTGCACTGAGCAGCACAAATACGAAGTAGGAAAAGCTTTAAAAGTTGTCTAGGCATAGTATTTTGTACTGGACAGGAACCCTTCCAGTACAATACCTATGCTAAAAGACACACATACACCCTTGCACTATGGTGCAAAGGTGTGTGAGTGGCCATTCACAGCAAAATTCTGAGCCGGTGCTAAGGAGAGGGGAGGAGAGAGCCATTTCTCTATAAGTATGGTGCTCTCCTGCTCTTTCACTCTCACGCAGTGCAGTGCAGCATTTCTGGCTGCTGCGCTGCACTAGAATTTATTAAATATGGTCCTTAGACTCTATTTTGGACGTTGGATTTCCTCAGTGGTGCAAGGCTGCAGGTTGTAGCTGAAGAGTGTTTGACATTGTCGGATACCGGTTGGCTTTGGTCCTGCTGAACCCAAGTTGCCACTGTGAAAAAGAATGTAACAGGAGCCTTTGCAAAGTCAAGCCCACTGGTGATGCACCCTTGGCTGATCGACTGGATCCGGTCCCTCAACAGTTTTCCAGGAAAAAAGTTAGCAAAAGATTTCTTAGTCTTAGCTTTTAGGGTTAGGAAGGAGGAGTACAATCAGCCAAGAGTTTCAGAACCTCAGGAACATCACATGTGAGTCAAAGCTTCAAAACAAGGCACCAGCAGGGTCCGGTGCAGGTACAAAGGAAACTTGTCTGCTTGTTTCCTTCAGGAAAGTGGGTGTAGGAAATTGGGTAATTAGTTGTGTGGTCTGCGCAAGTAATAGATCCACAATTTCACCTTACTGGGAACCAAGCAACCCATTGTAGCGCTTGACTCTCTCAGGCTAGCGAAGCAGGGCAGTCCCAGGACTACTCAGGGGAGATGGTGTGGGCTAGTAATCACCATTCGCTGACACGCAATAATAATACTCAATAAATGATTGTTCAGTCAGTGCTTTTTCTTTAGAAAAAGGAAAAGTACATTTATTACACACACACACTACTAAATACTACACATTAATTTACAAATATATACATTAGGCAGTTGGAAAATACCATATATGACATTGCATAATCACCTTTGATCTCCTACATGGTGATACAAAAATATAAGGCAAGACTAAAGGCTTGGTCAAATATTCAAAATCAACAAACCATTCTTAAAGACATGATTTTGTATGTAAATGCAATAGTCCAGAATAACCATGTGTAAAAGCCCTTATTACTGTTAACAAAGCTTATCCACTGATATCCATGATCACTGTCATGATTTTTGAAGCAATAAAGCATTTTAAAATCAGCTAAACATGTCTGTTTGCTTTTTGAAGTTTGTCAGCCATGTAGAATGCAATCATAAAAACAGCCCCTAAAGGACACTGTACAATATGTACCTTCTTTAGCATCTTCAGACCACTATAAATGCAACCATAGAACAAGCCCCTAAAGGGAATTGCACTCCTAACTTTCTAAGCAAAAGCTCCAGCCTTGTGAGCACTTTAAAAAAATCTGTGAAAATCACAAGGAGTCATGGATTTCTAGACACTGCAAACACAGTGTCAGTTTTCAAAACATTTCTTCTGGGGGGCTGCTGTAACTCCCACATCCCCCCACAACACTTTCTAGTTCTGTTGGTGGTGCCCTTGTCCATCTGGTGCCACCACAAAAGGAGAACTACTTATGTAAATTAGCCTGCAGGGCATTATTGGGCTCTCCTGCCTGGAAAACAGTGAATGCATTATGAGCAACTCGCCCGCTGTGTCTAGGAGGGCTGCATTCAATTTTCACACGCGGCCTCGTGCCACGCACCTCATTTGCTTATATATCTTTTTTCTGAGGGTGTCCAGTCTCACCCGAGCACCCCCACGTGCCTCCTTTCTTGGGGGAAGTTGAGGGACCCCACCCCTGACTGTCCCACTCGCTCCTGCTGCGAAGGCCAGTAACCTTGTACACCACTGCCCGCTCCGTGCTTTCCCCAGGCATGGGCACAGGGAGCAGGGGACAGGTCCACTGCAATCAGGGGAGCGACAGAGCTCCCCAGACCTCTTGCGGCAGGCCCCCATGGAGTTGGGGTTCTCCCTGGGGCAATGGTGAAAACGGAAAAGGGGCTCCACACATGACCCCTCCCGGGAACCATTAAAAGACAACTCCTGTGCAGACCCCATGCCCTGTCCCACCCCAGGGTCATGCCTCAGAAATGCAGTGGAGCCCCATGCGCTCTGTTCGGTAGAGAGTTCAAAGGTCGGAAATCTTAAAAATGCACTAACTTGGGCCCTTTGCGCTGCTTTGGACAATCTTGTGCAAATTTTACTCCTGGTGGTGATCTCCAGCCATGAGGAGCAGTTTCAGCAAACCTTTTCATTACCAAAGAGGTGTAATCCACAGGGAGCTGGTTCTCCTAGCTCCCTGCGCTGGCCTTTCTCCTGGTCTTTGTCTCTGGGTGCAGACGTCCAGGGCTTTCTCCCAACTCGTCCCCAGATATGAGGGGGCCGGCCTCACTAGCCCTTGGGGAGACCCACTTTTCCTGGGGTCAACTGGGGCACAGTCCTTAGTCCTTTCTGAGCATCAGGGGGTTCTGCCTTCCTCCTTCCAGATGTCCATGACAGGTCAAGGATCCAGCAGTGCACAGAGAAAAAACACCAACCAAGCAAGCATCTCCCCCTTGTACAAGAGTTTTTAAAGGGGAGTGGAAGGTTCCAGAAGCTAGGCACCACTGCCGAATCCTAGGGTGCCACGTCACCTCTGCGCCCTTCACTCTTCTTGCGATTACTGTGCCCCATTAGTTTAACAGGACGTCAGTCAACTGAAAATTTGAGTCTACTTCGTAGTCCTGAATACATGTGGAAGCAGGTCCAGCACTTAGGGCTCTCCTAACAGGTCTCAACAAAAGGTGCTGCCCTTTGCTGTCTTCCACAAGTTCAATTGTAGTGCGAAGAAGATACCTGGGGGTGCCACAGTAGCTGTTGTTGAGGGTGACTCCTGGCCTGCACCTAACCAATAGGGAAAAGGTTTGCAGGGGTAAATCTACCATCTTTTGCAGCACTTCCTGTGTGTCCTACTACAAACAATGCAAACACAACGAAATGATGGACGGAGCGCTGAAACTTTTCAGACACTCACCCCCAGTCGCAGATCTGGGTTGAATCCATCATCATTCTTTAGCACAAGTCGCCCCCCCCGTTTTAGACCCAGCTATATGCAAATCAGTCTTGACCCTGTGCCTCATGGGAACAGTCCAGACCGAACTGCCAAGCCAGACCTTCCCTGGAACGGGAACAAGCATCCTGGGACCAGTTTCAGGGTAACACACCTCATCAGCCAAGCTTGCTTCAATCCAGTGGCAAAGTGAGCGAGGGACCCATGTCTGGGCATACCCTGCCAACTTAGGGCGAACAAAGCAAACACAAGGAGACGATGGACAGAGCGCTGAAACTTTTCCGACACTCACCCCCAGTCACAACTCTGGGTTGACTCCATCATCATTCTTTAGCTCACTTCTCCACCCCAGTTCAGACCCAGCTATATGCAAATCAGTCTTAACCCTGTCAAGCCACGTCTTCCCTGGACCAGAAACAAGCATCCTGGGACCGGTTTCGGGATAACACCCCTCATCAGCCAGGCTAGCTTGAATCCAGTGGCAAAGTGATCGAGGGACCCACGTCTGGGCATACCTTGCCTACTTAGGGCAAACAAAGCAAACACAAGGAGATGATGGACGGAGCTATGAAACTTTTCAGACACTCACCCCCAGTCACAGATCTGGGTTGAATCCATCATCATTCTTTAGCTCACTTCGCCACCACAGTTCAGACCCAACTATATGCAAATCAGTCTTGACCCTCTGCCTCATGGGAACAGTCCAGACCGAACTGCCAAGCCAGGTCTTCCCTGGACCAGAAACAAGCATCCTGGTACCGGTTTTGGCGTAACACCCCTTATCAGCCAGGCTAGCTTGAATACAGTGGCAAAGTGAGCGAGGGACCCACGTCTGGGCATACCCTGCCAACTTAGGGCGAACAAAGCAAACACAAGGAGATGATGGACGAGGGTGAATGTCTGAAAAGTTTCAGCGCTCGGTCCATCATCTCCTTGTGTTTGCTTTGTTTGCCCTAAGTTGGCAGGGTATGCCAGGACGTGGGTCCCTTGCTCACTTTGCCACTGGATTCAAGCTAGTCTGGCTGATGAGGGGTGTTACCCTGAAACAGGTCCCAGGATGCTTGGTTCCAATCCAGGGAAGACCTGACTTGGCAGTTCGGGCTGGACTGTTCCCATAAGGAACAGGGTCAAGACTGCTTTGCATATGGCTGGCTCTGAACTGCAGTGGCGAAGTGAGCTAATGAACAATGATGAATTCAACCCAGATCTGTGTCTGGGGGTGAGTGTCTGAAAAGTTTCAGCACTCTGTCCATCATCTCCTTGTGTTTGCTTTGTTCACCCTAAGTTGGCAGGGTATGCCCAGATGTGGGTCCCTTGCTCACTTTGCCACTGGATTCTAGCTAGTCTGGCAGATGAGGGGTGTTACCCCTAAACCGATCCCAGGATGCTTGTTTCTGGTCCAGGGAAGACCCGGCTTGGCAGTTCGGGCTGGACTGTTCCCATAAGGAACAGGGTCAAGATTGATTTGCATATGGCTGGGTCTGAACTGGGTTGGCGAAGTTAGCTAAAGAACGATGATGTATTCAACCAATTTCTGAGACTGGGGGTGAGTGTCTGAAAAGTTTCAGCACTCCGTCCATCTTCTTCTTGTGTTTGCTTTGTTTGCCCTAATTTGGCAGGGTATTCCCAGACATGGGTCCCTTGCTCACTTTACCACTGAATTCAAGCTAGTCTGGCTGATGAGGGGTGTTACCCCGAAACCGGTGCCAGGATGCTTGTTTCCGGTCCAGGGAAGACCTGGCTTGGCAGTTCGGGCTGGACTGTTCCCATAAGGAACAGGGTCAAGACTGATTTGCATATGGCTGGGTCTGAACTGGGGTGGCGAAGTGCGCTAAAAAACGATGATGGATTCAACCCAGATCTGTGACTGGGGTGATGAAAAGTTTCACCGCTCCGTCCATCATCTCCTTGTGTTTGCTACTACAAACAATCCCACAGTCTCCAACATGGTACAACCTTTCTTCACTTGTGCAGAACTCAGGCGTATGAGCAACCCCTGCTCTGGGATCACTCAAAACCATTTCTCGGGACAGCTACTCTCCCACTGGGATTGGTGCCTGGCTGACTTGATGGACAAAGGTGCGGGAAGGCCCACACTTTAGCTACATCTGCTTGTGTAGCCTCTCTAAGGATAATTACGTTCCTGGACACAGCCCAGATGGTCATCCTGTCAGAGGAGCAGAATAGATCCCCTCACCCAAGTCCTTTGTCTCAGCTGTGGGAGCAAGTTCACACCTCAAAGGGGCTATTCATCTCCTGGGTGATAGCTGGAATCTCATGCAAATGGACTTCTAGAGGTTTTAGGTAGGCGAAAGACGACTTTTTAGAACTACCTTTTGCAAATAATTTTCGACTTTACCAATCGATTGGGCTTGTAATACATATTTTAAAAATTCCACAAATGAACTTAAAAAGTCCACAAATGAACTTTGCAACTGTTTCCTTAGTGGGGACAACATTTTATTTATTGTATTGTAATGCTATGTAACAGTTAACCCTGCAACAGTGAAAATAGCTTTTAGGCCCTTGTCAGTGTAAGGACATGTTTCACATGAAATTTTTACATTTCCTACTTTTAAATATCATGCACCCTGCCCTGTGGAAATGTATGGCCTGCTTCGGTGTGGCTTATTATTACTTAAAAGGAGGATTTAGGCCTGTCAAAAGAGGTTATTTTGGCAGGTCAAATTTCCATTTTAAAACTACACGGACAGGCTAGTAGGCCTGCAGTCATGTTTTGCACTGTAACTCTTTTGGTAGCACGTGTGCTGCAGTCTACTAGTGTTATTTAACTTAGAGGCCTTGGGTACATGTTGTACCATTTCCTAGGGACATACAGATAAGTTAAATATCCCAATTAAAAGTATAGCCAATATTTACATGTTTTACTGGTCAGGACACATGCATTGGGGTCTAGTTAGCAGAGCCCCAGTGCACAGAGTCAAAAACCAGCAGCAGCAATCAGGACAAAAAAAGAAAAAGAGGCATTTTCCTACACTGTACAAATGCGCCTACTCAAGAGAAAAGGCTTCAAAGTCAAATAATGCAGATATCACCATCTCAGCCTTGGTAGGCCAAGCTCATGGAACAGAGAGCTAGTAGAAAATGGTGTGGTGTCTCTACCGTATCACTGAATCACAATTCTCTCTACCATAAATCACATTTTGTTATTCTGTTTAACCTCTCCTTGCTATCTCACAATATCTAACCTCCTCCACCTTAATTACTCACCCCTCTTTTTCTTCGGTTGCATTTACTCACTTTAATAATTACACTAAACTCCTATTATCGGAAGGCATTGCCACTTGCAAGTGGAGGAAATGATTCAGTTTCCTTAGAGCACAATACTAACCTAATAATCAAAACATCTACAACAAAGATTAATATCCACTGGATTAACCACTAACTTAGGGCTACAAAGGAGCTTGCTACCCCACATAAAGCGCATCAACGCCTACTGTTGAATTCACCAGCCTGGCATAAATAAGAATACAAGGGGGAAATTGTTGAGTGTGTGGGCGAAACGTGTTCAGTGCTAGCTGCAAAGCAATGTACATGTTGGATGGATGGATGGATGACAAGTGTGGCGCATCCTACAAAATGAGCCCAAACCCACCGCCATCTCCCTAATTATTCATTTCATCTGTTGTCATTAACCATTGCAAGACATAGGGTGTGACATGTGCTGCGTTCAGGAGCAGTGCTCACAACAAGGGCCTCTGAGCATGGCAACCAGTAGATAGGTGACTGGTCACTGACTGACTCTGGTGGTAGGAGACGGATCTACGTTGTGGTCATTTATTTATCACAGTATCAAAGCATTTACGTTTCATATTAACCTTGGGTTTCCACAACAGCGTGCTGCCCCGAGTAAAGCGCTTCAACATTTCGTCAGGTTCAAGCGCTATGTGAATGCAATTGCAATAAAATATTATCAAACCAATGACCCATTACTTACACTGCGATAATGCCTACTTGTTGGACCTTTTTCCTCTCTCGTAAGGGTTACTCCTTGTCTTTTTTTTTTTTAAATATCTTTATTCAGTTTTTTAAACCACAAATTTTTTACCCTCCCCCACCCACCAGGTCAGACAAGCATACATACAATATAGAATGAATTACATTTATCAAAAGCCAAAATTAATTAATACATACATTGGTGCGCCCAAATCCACTTGCAACTTAAGCCTAAAAAAAAACCCTAAAAAAACCCATTCACTCTGTACAATCTTGCGATTGACACCATTCTTTTACAGGAGTCCAAATTTTTAAACCTCTTTTCCGTCGCCTATTGCCCTTACGTTTATAGATAGCAATTTCGATATTTGAAATGGCGAGAAATCTAGCTAACCATTGTTGAAATGTCGGGGCGTTAGCATCCAACCAAGCTGAGGCTATACACAATCTAAAAACGGCCATTGCTATAAAAACAAGTTCATGCCCATTTCGGGCATTTCCAGGATCTGTTGCCCCTAATAAAATAACACCGCTAGATAACTCTATCGTGCAGTTCATCACTGTGGATAGAAATTTCCCTATCTCTTGTTTAACAGATGTTAACTCTTCACAAGTAGAAAAGATATGTACACAATCAGCCTTAACAAGCATACATCTAGGACAACATGTGCTCTTACCGGTTCCCCACTTAGCTATTTTGTCCGGTGTATAATATAAAAAGAAACAGGTTTTAAAAATTGGGCTTGGAGTTTAGTTGACATTAAAATTGTTTGTGACATTTCATAAGCATAATTAAACTCCACATTTGTTATTGCTGCTTTCTCTAACCATTTTTGCGCAATTTTCTCCATATCATCTGGGAACATAGCATTGATGCGTGAATACATACCCCCAATCGTATTTTTGGTGCCAGATAGAAGTATTTCTACAAGATCAATTTTTTCCATCCCCCACTTCCCCCTACCTTCCGTGACAAAAAATCTCTAATTTGTAAGTACTTAAAAAGTCTCGCCAGTCTAGTCCGAAGTTGGTTTTTAATTCTTCGAAAGACCGAATCCCAATAGCGGAAAAGAGGCAACCTATCTGTACAATGCCTACATCGTACCACTTGTGTATAGAGCTATCATTAAAAATTTCGGGTAATTCTGGGTTATTTTTTAAGGGCGTATAGAAAGACAATCTCCCTATACCAAGCATTTTCCTAATAGTCTTCCATACCTTAAATCCACTAAATAATGTTTTAAATTTAACCTTTTTGTGGTAACTATCGTGTAAATGTCTCCACCAATATCCTCTACTCTCCCGGCCGAGTAGTAATTGGAAAATAGATGGTGCATACACTACTCCCTCCATACCTTCCTGATTATTCTGAAGTAACTCCTCGCTATACAATAATACGGTAGCCCAATAATATGCCTTCAAGTTTGGGAGAGCTAGTCCACCTCGCTCTTTTTGGAGAGTGAGGAACTTGTAAGCCCGCCGGGGTTGTGAATATGCCCAGATAAAACTAGAGAACATCCGTTCTATTGATTTAATCCAGGATGAAGAGAATTCTAAACAAATTGCCCTAAACATATACAAAATTTTAGGGAAGAATACCATTTTAATTGCGTTCACTCTTCCAATAATAGAGAGATGTAAATTATCCAGACGTTGAAGATCTTTCCGCATTATATCAGTTATTGGCTTCAGATTTATCTCAACCAGATTTTCTAAATCAGCTGTGATGCGGACTCCTAAGTACATCGCCTGTTCCACAACTCAAGGATCCCTCCAATCGATTTTCCTATTTAAAACAATCTGAGTTTTACCCTGATTAATGGCATAGCCGGACACATTACCAAACTGTTTAGCCTCCCTTTCGATAGCTGTCATAGCCGTATTTGGGTCGGATGTCACGATAGCGATATCATCCGCATAGGCTAGTGATTTGGTGACAAACCCCTGTGATATTATAGGTTTAATTTCTTCCTCCTTTTCCAATCGCCGGATAAATGGGTCTATATAGATTGCAAAAAGTAATGGCGAGCACGGACAGCCCTGCCGTGTTCCACGTGATATAATCAACTCTTCAGTTAATATATTATTTACCAGTACTACGGCCCTTGGATTCTCATATAATTTTTGAACTGCCTGTATATAGCCTCCCTTGATACCCATTCTGGACATTGCAGTCCAGAGGAAGTTCCAGGAGACCCTATCGAACGCTTTCTCCGCATCAAGCAGAATCAGCGCCATAGGGTCTCCTGTAACATCCATACCATCAAACAAAGTAATTACTCGCTGAATGTGGTTGGTAGTGGACCTGCCTGGAACAAAGCCATGTTGGCTCTGAGCAATCACTTTGTGGATAATGGGAGCGATTCTATTAGCCAAAACTTTTGCATAAATTTTGGAGTCTGAGTTAATGAGGGTAATGGGACGATATGAGCCCATCAGTTCCGGCGGTTTGTTCTTTTTAGGGAAAATAACTATTTTTGCCCGAGACCAAGATTTCGGGGGTTGGCCTCCTTTAAAGATATGTATAACAAGCTTTATAAAAATATTTTCAATTTGATCTAGAAAAGAGACATAAAATTCTGACGGGATACAATCTAACCCTGTGGCTTTCCCTTTTGGCAAAGCTTTAATTACACCAATGATTTCTCCCTCTGTGGGTATCTCCTCTAAGAGATTTGCATCCTCTTCTTGAAATTTCTCCTTAGTAACCTGATCTAGATAGTCCTCAATACTAGTCTGATCCCCACCCCTAGCTCAGTATATAGATCTTGATAAAACCGCCAAAAAGCTTCTCTTATGAGTTTGGGGTCTACTACTCGACCGCCCAGAGGATCCTGGATTTCGCGGATCAGATTTGATGAAGCCTGTTGTCTCATACGAACGGCTAATTGGTGTCCGATTTGCTCGTTCATTTCATATATCATTTCCTTCTGTGAGAATGCTTTTTTAATTACTTTTTCCATAAAAATATTCGTAATTAAAGCTTTAGCGATTGCCACCTGGTTCTGGACTTTCTCTACATCTTCCTGCCCTGCTGGGGCATTTCCCATTGTAATATTTATTAGATCTTCCTCTGCTTTTTTCAAATTATCTTGTAGCCCCTGCATAGTTTCCCTAGCTGCTTTATTAGCTTTTAAAGAATATTGCAGGGTCTCCCCTCGGATCCCTGCTTTTAGGGTATCCCAGACAATTTCGATTGACGAACTTGCTTCATTATCGGATAAAAATTTAGGAATCCATTCTCGAATATGGCTACAATAGTTCTCATCTAAGAGCAGGGCTTTCTCGAACGTCCATGAGCTAGGAGTGTCACTTCTATTATCTATTTCCATAGAACAAATAAGAGGATTATGATCGGAGAGGATCCGGGGAAGTTTCATAATTTGGCACTTAGTTTTAATTGTATTAGACATTAAAATATAATCCAATCTTGCATGGGTGAAATGTGGGTTGGAAAAATATGTAAACCCAGGATCATCAGATTTTAGAGTCTGCCAGCCATCTACTAGCCCATGTATGCAACACATTTGTCTTAATGCTTTAAAAACTTTGGGTTTACGGCCGGTATAGTGCCACCCCTCCTTTAAAGACCAGTTACTTGGAAGATTGATGTTGAAATCCCCGCATATCATTAAGGGTAATGGCCAATGCATTAATTCATTTGAGATCTCATCAAAAACAGATGCCTCGTCGATGTTGCTACCATAGATGGCACATAAAGTCATCTTTTGCTCACTCCCAAATTGACACTCTGTAATTGCCCAGCGTCCACATTTATCTGTTTTGGAGCGTCTAAAGACAAGCCCACTCCCCCTAGCTAAAATAGCAACCCCTCTTACCCTAGCCCCTTGTGACGTGGCACAGATCAACCTATATCCTAATGATTTTAGAATATGTGTTTGTGACCCCTCAATATGCGTTTCTTGCAAACAAACAATATTTGTGCCCCAGGTTTGAAGTCCTACTGCCACCGCCTGTCTTTTCCTAAGATCGTTTAGGCCACAGATATTCACTGATAATATTCTTAGCAGTCCCATCTTTTCCGCTACAGAATCTGTATGTATCACCACCTTCATTTACTTTTTTCCCCTTTTTGCCAAAGATCAAACTCGGGTAGCAAACTAGATTGGTTTGACTCATTTTTATATTTTTCTTTTTACAATTGCCTTTTAGTGCGACCTGTCTGACCTCCCCCACCCCCCTTCTCCCACCCAGCCCCCACCCTCCACCACCTCTGGAGGTTACCTGGCCGAGCCAGGGATTTGACATCCGACGTATAAAGCCCCGTGATCCCGCCAAGCCTCCCTATCAAGCATAACCAAAAACTGGAAAAGAAAGCTCCAGTAGCCGTTACCCCCAAAGCAAACACCCCCCCTCAACCGCAGGATTAATACCATGTTAAATATAAAGTGTGAGAGAAAAAAAAGATACAATTAGTCTAAACTATGTCCTGATCAGCACCCAGGCAGGTTCGGCAGTTGAAAGGGCTGCTAAGTCTTATAGCCTGCCTCCCCCTTGCCTTCCCCTTCACCATACTGCACAAACATTATCAGAGCTTATCGGACATTGTCTAGCCATATTTAGCGCCTTGTCCCAAATGTGCTTAAGATGATTAACCACATTTCTTGTGCCCCGAGAGTTCCTCTAGGTATTTTTGCGCCTGTATTTCCGAAACAAAACTGCGAGTAGTCCCTTTGTAAATTATTTTCAGCCGGGCCGGGTTCTGTAGGTATACCTCGGCCCCCAACTTCTGAAATGGTTCAAAGAGCTGCCGGAGCCTCCACCTACGCTCCACCGTAGCGTGAGCGAAATCGGGTCTGGTGAAAAAAGTAATTCCATCAAAGGTTCGTTTCTTGGTGGGTCTGGCCAAATCAAAAGGCTTTGCCGAAGTAAAAAATTTCCAAAAATAAAAGCATGGCACGAGGGTGTTGTGATGCGGCTGCATGTTTGCCAGGAAACAGGGGAAATCTGTGGGCTCTTTGAATTTCCCTGTCCAAATCCCATGCTTGTAGTTCAGGAAAAGCCCCTTTCAATAAAGTGATCATAAATTTCCTGGGGTCGTCTTTTTCGACCCCTTCCGGAATTCCTAAAAAGCGGAGGTTGTTACGTCTCTGTCGATTTTCTTGCTCCTCCATTTTCCACATCATATCTTTTACTAACCCCTCTTGTTCATCATGCTGAGTCTGAAGTAAAACCACATCTTTTCCCAGTTGTTCCGTCCTTTCTTCCACCATGGCCATTCGATCCGCAATATCGGCACAAGTTTTACCAACCTTTCTAACTGCCCCTTGCAATTTTTAGCCGCCATACGGGATCTACGACTGTCTGTCTTGACTTCCTCCTGGAAACTTTTAATGGACCGTAAAACATCTATCAGGGCAGGTTCGGTTCTTGCATCTTGCAGATCGTCGCCTTTACCACTGCCAATGCTTGTTTGATTAAGCACAGAGACGGTGGAGGATCCTGGAACTAAGGTGAGAGGGGTGTTATTGTAGTCCCATGTCAGCTCTTTTACATCTGTATTATCATTGTCATAAGGGTAGTCCTTTCTTTGCGCACGCTCTCTGCTTCTTTTTTTTTCAGTAGTTTTTTGGTGCCGGGTTTACCTCTCTGAGCCTCAGAATTAGGACTACTGTACCATTTCTTTCCTTCCTCCCCACTAGACACCGAGATACTGATATCTGACATTTCGGACTCCTCTGTCAGGGAATAAAACTTATCCTGATTGTCAGGCGTCTTTACATTCCAATCTATAAGTACCCGATCTCCAAGAGGCGCTAGTGGAAGAGAGTTAGCTGTGGCTGCGATGTTGTTGGGAGCAGTTGAATTGCTAGCCAAAATACAGGAGTTATTGTGCATGCTGATTGAATTACCCTCCAGACTGACCTCTGCTGGCATAGATACCGGAAAAAAGGCGAGGGCTTTACCAGTATCATCCGTTGAAAAAGTATCTACCAGCTGTCCTGCTGCACATTTCAGCCCTCCTGTACCCAGGCTATCTGCGTCGCTAACTAGCGAACTGCTCTCTTTCCCTTTCTCGCTAGTTGCTGCAAAGCGACTCGTGATTAAAGGTTGTGAGCCATCGGCATCCTTGGGTGTACGAGTGGTGCCCTTCTGCCCGGCACCTAACATTGTCGAGTCTTTTTCTTGCAAAGACTTTTTTATACCCTCGCCTTTCTCACCACCACCTCTGCCTTTCGCGCTCAAGGCATCCGCTCTTTTTTGCCGTGTAAGTGCCAACGCAGCTTTGGATTCAGAGGGGACAGGAATAATCTTCCCTGCCCTCGCCCCCTTACCAGTCATCCTTGCTTTGGTGAGCTTGCAGGAATTGCCTTTACTGTAGCACGAGGTCTCAAAACCGAGCCTGCTCCACACTCCGATTCTGATCTTGCACGGATTACAGTGCCACAATGTTGCCGCTGCCACTGCGGGAGGTTTCTCCGCTCTGTTTAGCGATCGCGCCTTGCTCCACACAGTCCTCCACTGTAAAACCGGAGAAAACTCACGCAGGCCGGGTTTCATCCATGAACCCAGAGCTGCCTCGGCGTCCTCAAGGTGAAGGCGAAATGCAATGGTGAGCAGCCAGGGTGAGTCTTGTGTTTTCTTCCGCGTCCGCATTCCTTCCCTTCCCTTTTCTTTAAAAGCACTTTCCTTGATGGGGGTTTAAATCATTCTCATTTCCCCGCTGTCAAAGAGATGATTAGAGAGCCTTCAAAGCACCGCAATAGGGGAGGCTCAGCGGAGCATCTTCACGGCGATATCAGTCGGTCGCCATCTTGCCTCCGCCGAGCACAACTTAGGGTTACTCCTTGTCGCTGAGATTTGGTGCTCAGTTTTATCCCGTGGAAAGGCTTGTTTTTGGAAACAGTGACCAAAAGCAGGATCGCTTTGATACAGTTGCTTCACCTGGAGATACACAGGACACTATTTCCGTATCGTTTTGCTTCGATGGATTGCTGCGCACGCAATCACACAATCTTCCTCTATTTTCTTGTCGGTGTTTTCACTCCCCAGTTAGCCTCTCCTTATTTTTATTCCTGCGATGTTGTTGTCCTGAAATATCCTGCTGTAAGCACAGTTGTGCATGAAATATAAATATATCTGTCGCATACTCGCCTTATGTTCCCTTTTCACATTGGCGTTGAACATGGCATTTGCTTCTTGCCAGCACGCATTTACTTTTGTAAATTGGAAGCAAACACTTGTCTTTTTAATATGGGAATTGCTACTCCACTGCAATCTATTATTAAGTGGTCTGTGTGGGTCTTGAATGCTCGCCTTCTAATCTTAGCTGATGTCTCAGTCGTCTGTAGACTGTTTTAAACGATGAAAGGCAAATCTTTCCGGACAGGGGAGTTGTGTTTGTTATTTTTCAAGCAGAGGCACGCAAATACGCTAAACGTTTAGCAACCAAATGGGTTTTTGTTTGTCAGACTCATAGTATGCAAACTGTGACATGCACCAATAGTTAGAGGAAGTCAGCCATGTTGTTGAGAGTCAGCCATTGGTGTCAAAGGATTCAACAAGCTGCACAATGACAAAGCGCAGGGAACCTGGCATCCTGTTTTCAAATATTCTTCAGTCATGCGTCAGGATCAGAGGGAATTATCAGAAAAATACCTGTCACAGTGCCTACACTTCACTGCCACTGTGTTAGATAAGTATAAGGCATATTTAAATATGCCTTTTTTCTTAATGTAAACATAACTGAATTGCAGCATTGTTTCTTTGTAACTTAAAATTTTAAAAGAAAAGTTATTAGCTTTGATATAGGACATTATAAGGCAAATTCTCACGACATGGTGTTCTACCATATACACATGTCTTCACTTTGTAGTTATAGCTAGAACTAGGTTTCTATTTTTAGGTCCCAGCTAGACAGCGCAAGTGCTGTCTCAAAGAGACATGTTGCATTCAATATGTGGTCTACAGTCCACCAATAGGCTTACCCTCGTCGCTCTCATATTCTTTTTCCGTATTTGCCCATGACATGCATGCGTTATGCCCTTTCTTGTGTTTAGCCCTCTCTGAGCCCGAGAGCATGGACCAAGTACTAATGTCCATTCACTGCTCCCATTTTAAGACCTATTTTAGGACCAATTTTTTTCTTTCCTTTACAGCACTCTACACATGCTCGTGCTTTTACCAGCTCCGCCTCCTCCCCAGGGCCGGACTGGCCGTAGCGGGCACCGCCCCCCCGTCTATCACTTGTGCCTAACCTCAGACCCAATCACGGATCATGCTGTGCAATGGCCATCTTGGAAAAGCTGGATTTGTAGTTGTGCTTAATTATTGTCTTTCCGCTGGTCACACTTTGATTCAGGTACTTTATAAAAAAACTGTTTGCCCAAGTTCTTTCTTTCCCCTCCCACTTACCACTTCCACTTCTCAGTGTTACTAACACCCCTCCCAGTCTTCTGTGCTTGTTTACATGACATCTATCCCGTTTTCTATATTGAAGTCTTGGTACTCCTTTACTCCCGGAGTCTCATTAGGTCCGTCTGATCAAGTAGGTCTGTTCTTACAGCAGTTTATTAATCACATGAGTATACCACATCTACTCAATGTATAAGTACCCCCTTTTTTCCTCTTCGTTTAGATCATGACTTAATCAGTGTTTTCTGTGGGACCGCACCATCAAGTAATTAGGTTTTTCAGTCAGTCTTGTTTCCTTTATCATTATCACAATTCTGCCACCATCTAAATGGTATTACTGATTTCACTGTCTCCTACAGGAGCAATTCTGGGCAGCGTATTCCATGCCCGGTTTCACGTTTGTCAGCGACTCGGAACCGGCTTACCGCCAGGGCTGCACCACCATTAAAGTAATTCAGCTTGTACGTTCTCTTCATTTGTAAACCCTCCACATCAACACCACCTGAGTTCTTTTGTTCCTATTCAATGATTTCTACATTTCAGACACAGTACGGAGCCGCGCTTCCCGCGCCCAACTGCCAGCTGCTGAAACACATGACAAGCTGGTAATCAATACTTCTACACAAGCAGCATGGAGCAGCGTCTCCCGTGTCCAGTAGTCTACCCATTAAACAGTTTTTGAGGCAGTGCCCTTTATGTTCAACACATCGGGCCAGACTCACACCAGTAAGTGCCTCATTATTACAATGTCCTGTACCTGGGCCTCCCAGAATACCTGCTCAGGCGTTTGCAGGTGGCCCAAAACGCAGCTACTAGAGCTATTCTCATGCTGAAATCTAGGACACATATGTCCACGCATCTCAGAGCCCTTCACTGGCTTCCAGTGAAAAAGAGGATCAGGTTCAAGGCCCAGGTGCAATTCTTTAAGGCCTTTCATGGGGGTGTGTAATGGGTACCTCTCTTACCCATTACGCACCACTTAGAACCCTGAGATCCTCCTCCCTGACCCTGGCTTCGGTCCCGAGAATAATGCATGCCCGGTTGGGCAGTATCTCTTTCAGATTTCTAGGAGCACAGGCCTGGAATGTGCTCCCTATGTACCTGAGATCGGTGAGGGACTTAGCCACATTTAGGAAACTCCTTAAAACCTGGCTATTCCGTCAATGAACGTTCATCCCTTAGCAGCATTCCTTAGCAGCATCTTGTCGCGTTAGCACCTGGGGATGTCAGTGGGGTTGTCGAGATAGAAGGCCTTTTTGAAGAACCGGGACACTCTTGTTGAGTAGCTGTGCGCTATATAAATGTCTTCATTCATTATTCATTCATTCATTCATTATTCAGTCCTGTCATAATCATTGTTATCTAAGCCTCTTAAACCCCTTTCTTTACATATTACACATACAATACGGAGATGTGTTTCCCGCGCCCAATTCTCCACTCTACATAATCATGAGTTGGTACCTCATACTTCAATGTAAGCAGCATGGAGCAGTGCTTCTAGCGCCCAGCTGTCCGCCCTATACCCAGTCTTGAGTTTGCACTCTATACGCTTGACTCATACTAGTAAGTGGCACACTCTTCTTTATCATCTAACCCCAGTGAAGACATTGTTGCCTAAGTCTCTTTATACAGTGCCTTGGATAATTCCTTTTTTTCTTCTTTTAGACTGTTTTAAACACAGATGTATCTGGTGATACATCAGCACACACATTCCTTGTGTTACATGCCATTAATACTCAGTAAGTTAAAAGTCCAGGCCCCTCCTTCAATTTTTCTACCACTTATGTTCACTCCGAGGTTCATTAAGTTTTTTTCCCACAGTGTTCACAGCCCAGCGATCACCATTGACCCCAGCAATGGAATGTTGGAATGGGTGAATACAATGTCAATGAATGTCATAATGGGTGCAGGCCCGACAACGGCAATATCAGTAAATGCAATGTGACTGTATGCCATAGCCTGTGCCCACATAACCATGTCGATGCTTGTAAATGCAATGTCAATGTGCACTGTAACTTGTGCCCGCACAGCAGCGCCGACACGAGCAATAATGATACCAATGTATATCATAATCCATGCTAGTGAGATAATATTACTGTTGCCAATAAAAACAATGTCAATGTACGTTCAGACCAAAGCAAACATAACTTTGTCAACAAGATAACAACTGTATGTGCAATGTTGATAATGTCGATAAAAATGATTCCACTGGCAGCTATATTATTATCCAAGGTGGCCTCCCCATCAAACCCCTAGTCAGGGATACGTGGTCAGGCAGGTCCTGCAACCCACGCCCATGCCATCGAGTAACAGGTCACAGGTGGGACCCCCCATAAACTAAAGGCAAACATGCATCCAGGGGAAAGCCTGATCGATTCCACAGATAGATAGTTGCACCACAAACAAGTCTGAGGTAGTTGGCCCCAATAAACACGTTTGGCTAAAGGCTCATGTTCCGCAAAAATACGACAAAGCTAGACACCAAATGTAGATAGGTACACTCAGCCAATCAGGACTTGACATGCACACCACATGTAGTGATCACGCACTCCTCATGCTGGACACATACACAATGGCCCACATTAGCTCTACCCAAGGTCGAGAGCCATCTCTGTCCTTATCAAATGCGCGCATGTGATTGATTTACGACTAAGATGATATAGGATTTAGGAATATAGAGAACATTTTACTGTACAAATTGACGGCCAAAACTTTGTATATCGAGAGATTTTGAGCAGACACATTCTGTCCAGGCTCTCCCGGCCACAGAGTTTCATTAAACCAATTTGTTCCTGTTTTGCTAAACGCCTCTTGTCTTTTCATTTATGTAAGGAAAATTCATATCTGAGCAACATACCCTTTCTACCAGGCCATCTCAATCTTAACTTCACCACATCCTGGTACCAATTAAGTAAGTGCCTCTTATTTGCTTTGCTAATAACTTTATATAAAGCAATGAGGTAACCCGGTTATGTGCAGAACCTGGGGATTCGTACATTAAGTAAACAGTGGTTCTGCCACCTTTTAGCTTTAGAGGCAGGGGCAGCTCCGAGATAATAACTTGAGGACATTCAATGCCAGAGTGAATTCTGAGGCATTAGTTAGCCCTGAGTCCATCGAGGAAGTTTAGTCTGGAGGCGGCCGACCCCGACAAACCACTGCCCCAAAGAGCAGTTGGAATAATAATTAGAAGACCCCGAGCGCCAGACGCCGGAGAATTGAAGGCACGTTGTGCCACAGACCTTTAAACCACTAGCTGACAAGAAGAGCTGATTTTGTTTCAGGTAACTGCTTATTTTGTACAAGCTGCTGTGCTGTTAATA
Organism: Calotriton arnoldi; assembly: GCA_963921515.1. Lineage (NCBI taxonomy): Eukaryota > Metazoa > Chordata > Amphibia > Caudata > Salamandridae > Calotriton > Calotriton arnoldi. Next base: position 162,604 of record CAWUFW010006037.1, on the reverse strand, counting down.
CCAATAAATCTGGTATCAAGGTGGAACCTTAATTAAGGCCACACACAGACTCTATATATAGTCCTGAAGAAGACCCCCCCTCAGACGATCACACAATCGCGTTAATGTCCAGGGGTCGAAACGTCGACGCATAACTATCAAGTGTTAATGTTCACCCAGAACAATCAGGAATAACTAGACCAATTGCTAGTTGGGCTGAAACATATTTTCACTTACCTCACACTGTGTTTAAATGTGTGTCTTGAATATATGTTCATTTGTGATGTATATATTGTGTTGTGATATGTAAATATAGTTCTTTGTTTTCACTTCACGTCACCAATTTGTTAATAAGTGTAATTGTACATTATATATCTGTGTGTGCATATATATGTTTTGTTCTAATTTCTGAATACAAAACTTTCACCAATATGTTATAAAATCATAAACTGATTCAGAATTACATGAGTTTCTTTTGTTTGGACTTAAATTTGAACATTTTTCATCAAATGATAGCCTCATCTTAGTAGAGGGACCAAGTGTAAAAATAGTTTTGACGCTTTCTAAAGCTAAAAGGTGGCAGAACCACTGTTTGCTAATAACTTTGGCATGGTTTGACGAACATTAATGACATTTTGCAAAAAAAAATTAAACTCTGCTCCTTCCTGGAGTCTTTGGGGAGATCTGTCAAGCAGGGGCTGTGGAGAATGGGGAGGGGGTTCATAAAAATGCAATTTCGCCATGCAGTGTTCATAGGGAAAACTGAACAGCACTACAGCCAAAATAGTTGAATCGAATTACACCAAATTTGGCAGAAAGCTAGACCTTGATCCAGAATGCATGATTTTTGTGATTCAGTGTAAATCTGTTCAGTAGTTTTTGATAAATTAAGGCAAAAAATTAATAGATATCTAGGAGCATGGTACTACTGGGGTAGTACCAAGGTACAGCAAGCTGAAATCTAAAGATCTGATTGTCTGGTGCAGTGGTACAGAGGGAGTACTGAGGTACTGCAAGTTCAAAAAGAACATTTTGATTGGTTGGCTGCAACAAGAATTGAAATGTTGCAGTCACCATTTTAGGACTTAGGGACTCCCTGTGCCATGAAAAACAAACAAAAGAAGAATAAGGGGGTGGGGAAGGGGGTACTCTAATGCCCAGGCCCTTGTTTGGGCATCTCAAAGGTAATTTACTCACCTCCGTGCACAGTCTTCTCATGTCACCTCACTCGTCACACTAAATTAACTATAACTCACCACTGTACCATGCAGTGTATTCAGGCAAATCTTGTAATTTGAGATGTCATAAGTGTTGTTATCCATGCAGTGATTTCACATGCTCTAACTTCTTTAATATACAAGGGAATAGGTAGTGGATGGAGAAGGGGGAAGTTAAAGTTAATGTACTGTAGAAAATGAGGTGAGAAGACTGTGTACGGAGGTGAGCGAGTGATCTGAATTTTAAGGTGGTGTGTAAATATAAATGTGAATTATAAGTGTTGCTCAGGTTCAAATTCCCTAGTAAAAACAGAAGACAAGAGGTGTTTGGCAAAACAGGAACAGTTTGTTTAATTAAACAGTTTAGCCGGGAGAACAGTTAAAGGCACATGGTCTGAGAACTGTCTGAATTCACATTGAGTTTCGGCTCTTCTTATATACATATTTACAACAAGCAATATCAGTGTCCAGCGTACAATATATGGCGAGGAATGTTATGTCACTGTGCCTATCTGTGAGATTGATCAAGAGTTTCCTGCCTGAGTGTTTGCCTGCCAGCTATGCACCCTCCCACCTGTGGCCCATAAATCAGTAATCCTGAGCCTAGGTCGCAGGGCCTGCCTGACTACATATTTGCGTGCCGAGGTAGAGGAGTTCAGAATGAGCAATTCTATTAATAAGGAAGGAGGATCTACTTTGTCCACTGTCCCCTCGGATTGTGCTGCCAGCACGCACCCCGCATACTGTCCCAGGCCTTTGGAGGAGCACGCTACTGGCTAAGGGCCCTGGATTGCCACACCCCCTTCACTGATCATCCTGCGGGGCGATGCTCTGGCTGGCTGAGAAGGCAATCTAGCCTACGCCACACTCAAGTACTGGTCCCCCTCAGACGGACGGCATCCTGCTCCTGATCCACGCCCACCCTGGCACCCACACTGCCCCCCCCCTCCTTGGCAAGAGGGAGACAAGGACTACCGGTCTGCTGAACAGGCTGCAATGCACCATTCCAGAGCCCAAGGCCGACCAACACACCGCACACCAACATTCACAACGCTCGTCATGACTAAATGTGCTCCCTGCAACTACCCGGGAACTGTCAGCCAGAGGAATCATCGGCACTCCCTCTCAAAGTGGGGGCACCCCGTCTCACCCTCTCTCCCCTGGGGAGCTGAGGTCCCCCTTCTTGCCTTGGGCCCCTGAACCAATAATGACCCCGGCAAGACCACGGCATACCCTCCTGTCAGCTGCTCTTCTCAGAGGCTATAACCCAATGCACCATGGCTGCCCCTTGAGGAGCGCATTTTGCAGGAGGTCACAGCAGTAGGCCACCATCTGGAAGGCATGGACTCTAAAATCTCCTTGCGCCGAAACCAAATCCATCCAATCCATCCACACGGACATAGCAGGCTTCCAGGACCGTGTGGATGGGATGGAGCAGCGGTCTGCAGCTGTAGAGGATCGCCTCAACACCATTCCGGAAAGGGACCAGGCGCTCTAATACCTCTGTAACAAGATAATCGATCTGGAGGACAGAAGCTGCAGAGACAACATCCATTCCTTTGCTTTTCCTAAGCACGCTGAGGGTGCGGACATCAGGGGTTTCCTCAAGAACCTCCTCCCCATCCTCACCAGCCTGACCTTCACCCAAGCACAGGAGCTCCAACGGGCACATCGCATGGGCCCCCAGCACCAGGACCTAACAGGGCGGCCTTGCTCTATCATAGCCTGCTTCCTCCAACACAAACAGGTGTGGCAGCTCCTAACCACGGCCCTCTTGCATGGCCCATATGACCACAAGGGGCAAGAAATCTGCATAGCTGCAGATTTCTCAAGGGAGACCAATTACCGTCAAAATGCATTTCTGGCCCTCCGGCGCCAGCTCCGTTAAATGAATATCAACTATTGACAGTTTGAACCAGACCAAATGTGGATCGCGAAAGAAGGTAGGTCCAAACACTTTTTTGACCCAGAAGCTTTGCACCTTTTCCTGGCAGGGCTCTCCGCTCATGCGATGGACACTGCCCCCCCTGGATTCACAGCCCTCCTGTTAGAATAGAAATGTTCATGTTTTCGCATTGCCCTATGTAAGTTGGAATTCACTGCGCCATTTTCTCCACAGGTGCCATTTTAAGCTGTTCGAAACTGATCTCGCTCAAATTCCGAGAAATGCTCCCCTTAGAGTTTTGTTTTCTTCACTTCTGTTCTGTTCCAGTAATGAATACACTGTTCCTATTAGCGCATACCTTTCTCACTAGATAGAGGCCCTCGCCCAATAGTCTGGTGACGGGCCCGAATGAAACGACCTTGGAATTGGGATACTTTGTGAACGATAGAAGCACTGAAACCGTTTTTTGTATTTCAGTGTTTAGCTGCACCTGCCTGGAAAATTCCACTGTGAGCGTGTTCTAGCCCAGTTACGAAATGTATATAATGTATCTTTATGCTTGTCGATTTCAGTCCGCTCCCCAGCACTCTTAGCGAGTGGGCAGACCGGGCTCCGCCCTGAGTGTATATTAATAAACAGTTATTGGTTTGCATTCTCTACTGTCAGACCGACTCTTCATTTGGTATGGAAGGCTGAGAGGTGGTCATTAGTGACCTGGGTGACCCTAATCGGGCCACTTCCTTCAGTTGGCGCCCGAACAGCGACTCCTTCAGGTGATTGATCCATCTCCTTTCCGCAGACCGGGGGAGGCTGAGGACATCGTCGGTTCGGACTGACGGTTCAGGGATCCCTGCACGAAGAGTTTTATTTGCTCGCAGCTGCCCCTTCTGTCCTGCCGGATGGTGCCTCGCCCAGTGGTCATCCCGACTGGAGTCCTTTACGGCGAAACTCTTGGATTTGTCGATTTGGTCTGAAGAGTCGGCAGTGGAGAACTGGTTCGTTTGTACTACTGATATCAGGTGAGTTTGTTTTGGTTCTTTGTGGATATGGTACCATTGTGGTTTGAGTTTTGTATGGTCTTTGGACTGTCTTTATAAAAAGTTCTTGCAATTACTTTGCCAGGTAAAAATATCGAACTTGTTTTCCTTTTAAAGATGCCTGGCCTTAGCAAAGTTTGGAATTTGTGTTGTCGTTGTTGCTCTGCAGGTGCTCGATTGGAAGAAGCTCAGCCGGCGCCTCCTGAAGGCAGCCCTAATTTTGATATGTATGTGAAACATGGCCTTTTATGTTTAGTACATTATGGCACAAATATACGAGAGACATTGCCGAGTTGCAGTGGCCATTGACGGGCACTTTTGATGAACAAAAGATTGGGTTTTTACAGGAACAGTTGTTTAAGAGCCGAAGTAGACAGTCGATGTATGATTCTCTTCGAACTTGGCAGAAGGAGGCTAGACAGAGATGGTTAAAGATGGAAAGACATGCACGGAAGGGGAAAATGCAAACATTGACGCAGAAAGCTGTAGCATATGATAGAGAAAAACAGGAGGCAGTGGTTGAATGTGAAGACAGGAGATTTCGGCTACACATTGATAAATCTTATTTGGCCGAAGAGGAACATGATACTTTTGTGGAGGAGCTGTTAGACACTCAGCCTCCTCCTCCTTATGCCCCGCAGAGGATATAGCCCACCTTTCCCTTACAATCACAGCAGCTTGTTACGTCTGCTTCGGTTGCTTCCGTATCTACGGCTGTTGTTTCGACGGCTTTGGCTACGGCACCTCCTGCCCCTTTTTTGTCCTCGCCATCTTTGACCACTGTGACCCCTAGTACATCTACCGTTTTCACTCCTGTATCTTCCGTTCTTTCTCCTCCGGTGCAAGCGTTAACAGCGATTGTGCCTGTTACCTCTGTTGCTTCTCCCTCCATGGTTTTTCATCCTCCGACGCCTTTGAATGCTGAGATGCCAGTACGTGGGTTTGAGGATAGAGATTGGATGAAATTTAGGGAATGGATAGGTCCGTTGGCACGCTCTGGAGTAGGGGAAGATGAGAAGGAGGTGCTGGCCAGGCAGGCTATGAAGTGGGCTAGTAATTCAGTTTATGGTGCTGAAGACATTTGGCAGGCTGTGTGTGAGTTTGAGCCTTTTCTACAGTAGCATGTTCTCCAGCATATGTCTGCTACATTGATCAATCTCTGGCGCACACATATTAAAATTGAGGCTCCACAAGTGTTATTTGATATTAAAAAGATCGTGTTTATATTGCTGATTTAGCCCCAGGACAGGTGCTGGCAAATATTAATACTATAGTTTTCTATAGAGTTCGGTAGTTTGAAAAGAGTCCCACTAAAATTACTCAGTTCCCTATGCGTGGGGTTCATTCACTGTATCATCCAGAAATTCCAGAGTTAACGGATCAGCGCGGTAATGTCACTAGAGCAGCCGTAGCCGCTCGTTTTCATGAACAATGGGTCTATACTCCGTGGAAAAGGAGTGAGGTTTTGGCCCTTAAGGCTACCCTACCCGACCCTAGGAAAAATCCCACAGCTTATTATAAGGAATTAACAGAGGCTGCTTCTTTTACTGTAATGACTCTTGCTGATATTGAAATGTTTTTTGGTCTGCTTGTTCCGGTTGATATTTGGCGGCAGGTGCACATTCGAGATCATGTTGCAGAATTGGGCGTTACATGGGATGTGATTAAATGATGGGACCAGGAACGGAAGCCAGGAGATAAGCCCTGTGCAGAGATACTTGCTTTGCCTGGTCGCATTATCAATTACATGCATACTCTTATTCCCCCTAAGAAGGTAAGTTTGGATAGATTGACGGCTTGTCGACAGAAGAAGGATGAGAGTGTGTCCGACTTCTTTACTTGGTTTGAAGATACATTTTTGTAATTATAGTAGGCAGGATATGTCCACTGAGGGGGAAGTCCGTTTGTTTGTGGACAGGTTTGTTACTACTCTTCTTCCTAAGATAATGACTCGTTTGCAAGCGTCTGAAAGTACTTGGTCTACGTCTTCCCCCTCTGTTATTTTGAACATGGCCCAATATTATGAACATCGCGATCAGGAGGAGAAAGATAAGACTGATAAGAAACATAAAGATCTAAAGACGAAGGTGTTGTTGCAGCAAGCATTTTGGGGCAATAATAGGGGACGAGGTGGTCCTTCCAGACAGCTTCCACGTACTAGTAGGCAGCCTTCAACGACACCTTTAGGGCCAAATCAGTGTGCGTATTGTAAGGAGGAAGGTCATTGGCATACTTTTACAGAAAGTTGGGTCTCCTAGAGGGTGAGGTTCTGGTGGGAGAGGTTGTGGGACAGATAGAGCTCAGAATGCTATGGTTTCACAGGGTCGCTCTGATAATAATTACTTTGATGACCATCGTGATAGACAGTATTATCATGATGACTACAATATGGATGAGGTGATAGGTTTGTCTTACAGCTAGGACAGGCAGGGACAGGGTGAGGGACCAGTTCAGATACCTGTAGGTCAGCGTGGTCCTTATGTCAAAGCGGATTTGCAAGGCTCGACTAAGGAATTTTTGGTGGACACAGGTGCGACAAAGAGTTCTGTTTCTCGACATATGGTCCCTGGGGCAGCTCTGTCTGGCCACAATAATGTTTCGGTATGTTTTTCAGGTGTACCGGTTGTAAGCCCCATTTCACGCCCCCTTGCATTGACTGTTGGTCCTTTCACTGTGGAATCTTCGTTTTTGTTGACATCCAATTGTGGTGAAAATTTGATGGGTTTGGATTTGTTGAAGAAGTTGCATTCTACTATCTATTGCTCTCCTGCAGGTGTCTATATTACTATGGGTCCGGATGTGAGTACTAAACAGTGTTGTCTCAGGATGCACCCCTCCCAGCTGAATTTGCTGAAGTCTCACCCACTCTATGGGAAACAGGAGACACGGATGTAGGGCTGTTGCATATACCACCAGTTTCTATACAGGTTAAGGATCATGCTATTTTGCCTCGCATTCCTCAGTATAAAATACCTCAGGTGGGAGAATGGGCTCTTCTTCAGATTATTCAGGATTTGATACAAAAGGGAGTAGTTGAAGAAACGTCTGCCAATATTTGTAATAGTCTGATTCTTCCAATTCTTTAAAGGACTCCCTCAGGCTCCTCTGAAGACCATGATAAAGTTTACCGCTTTGTGATTGATTTGCGCGAGGTTAATAAAAAAGTAGTTCCACAGTTCCCCGTGGTTCCTGATATCACTACGCTTTTGAAGATGATTCCTTCTGTTGCTAAATTCTTTTCTGTTGTTGATTTGAAAAATGCTTTCTTTAGTATTCCTATCCATCCAGACAGTAGATATTTGTTTGGGTTCACACTGGCTTGTAGAAGTTTTAGATTCTGTCGCGCTCCTCAGGGCTATACAGAGAGTCCTAGTATTTATAGTGAAGCATTAAAAGATCAGTTGGATTCCTTATCGCTTCCCTCGGGTAATGTATTGGTGCAGTATGTGGATGATCTACCTATAGCTTTGTTGTAGGGATTCTGCACATACACAGAGCTATGCACAGGATAATAGGACCTCGGAGTATAGTGGTGAGCCAACCATACACCTCAGCACCCACAATCCCAATCCGACTAGCTTTAGCGTCTCATGAGCAGCGTTGCTACCAATGATTAGACAACCCAGAACACGGTGTCTCTCTCTCAGGACTCGCAGGAGCAAGAACACCCTTTCATAACTCACTCATACTTGTCCTCAACGTGCGTAATAAGAGACACAGTATAGTTTAAATGTTTATTTCAACTATCGTGCTATAAGATACAGTACACGTGCCAGTACTATCAGCATAATGCATAAGGATAATATAATCAGCATAGTTACAATTCCATAGAATACAAACGGGGAAAGCATTTCATAAAGCTGTGGATATAGGGCTAAATGACCATACCACCCTCCCCGTGCTATTAGCTAGTTTATTATATAAACAGAAAACCTCTGGGCTTTGTCAGGCGGACCCTCATACCTCAATATCTAGATGCAAGGTTTACATCATCAGACAAGCACAGCTCTTCTCTCTGGAAAGGTTTTTCTCCAAGTGCCTCTAACAGTGAAATTATAATATTAAAAAGCACACGAATTTCTCCAGTGCAGCTGTAAGTAGTGTTATGTCTAGGTGCGAGGGACTGGCCAGATCAGCAAGAACAAGGGACGTTGTTTTTCGACCTTGTACATGTTGTGCAGATGTAACCCACAGGGAACAGGAGAAAAGGTGAAAGACAGAAATGCAGACAGTCCTAATATAGCCGGGCACAAGCAGAGGCTGGAAAAACAAAGTCACAAAGTAACGTGCGCAGAAAAGGCAGCATGGCTGCCAGGCCTAGGCCAACTTAGCAGGGCAGACCATGAGGCCACAAACCACATGACACCCTCCCCTGGACAGTCCATTGGCCCTGACAAAGGACGAAGATAGAGTTCAAATAGAATGAGCAGAACAGAAACGTCTGTTGCGGAATAGTCCCTTGAAGGACAGGGAACTGGCGGAAAAAAAAAAAGTCTGCAGAAAAAAAATCCAGTGGGGCCGGACGCAGAAAGCGGAGGCCACTTTCAATCCATTAACGTGTAGGTGCAGAAAAACGCCACACTTTCCAAGAGGACATCGTTGGAACTGTCAGAAAAAAGAGACGCCATCCAGTCCAATAAATCAAAACAGCAGTCATGTTCCTCGTAAGAGGGAGCAGTGAACAGCATTGCGGGACAACTTGCGTGATACTCAATATAACTTTGTTGTAGGAGATTCTGAGCAGCCGCACAGATATCCCATTGCTCCAAAATCCCAAGTGCAGCCGCACGCGCCATATAGCCAGCACCGGAACAGTCCCGCTCATGGGCCTCTAAGGGACCCATTAAGGGGACAAAATCCGGGCGAGACAGAGACGTATTGGAGAGGCAATAATCCAACGACCATGAAAAAGGACATCGGATGCAAGACATCACAGGTTGCACGCAAGTGAAATACTCAAAGCGAAAGGAAAGTCTGTAGGACACACTGAGTGTCGCCAATGGCAGGACGCCGAAGCCGGCGAGGATGCGTTCACGGAGCATCTGGAGTCGACCTGGGTCGAGAAGGGCCCAAGGAAGTGCAGCCATTGCGTAGAAAACAGACCAAAAGCAAGACACCAGCCGCTAAGGCAAGGATCAACGGAAAGCCGCTGGAAAAAATGGAATGAATAAAAGCCGGTATTACACCAAAGATAGTTTGAAAGGAGGTAACAAGGCCAGAGCCCACAACTTTAAAAAAGTGCACCAGACCTTCGGTGCGTGATGCATTAAAAACACAGTGAATCAATTCACCGAAATGTTGTGGGCGGTTAGTGTTCAAAAGGGCCTGTATTTCACTGTGGGTACTAGCCACCTGGAGGATGAATGTCTCCCGGGCGGATGTGAGCATAACCTCCTGGTTCAATAATAGCGCCTTTATTCTGCTCAATTTATTGAAATCCGCCTTCAAAGTAGGAATGGAAGGCCAAATGGAACTATCTATGATGTCGTGCAAGGGAGGAAAAAGCACATTTTTGCAGCAGACAACTCTGTGGGAAACTGTTACAATATAGGGTATACCGGCCAGCATGCCACATCAGTCCTGATTATTCAGAAGCAGATAGCTACCATTTGCAAGCACAGTAAAAGTAGGAGATATAGCAGGAGCAGGAATTCCCTTTAAACACAAGCCATATTCGGAGCCGAAACGTTACAAGCTCCGTGCAATTAAATGTTTTTGCAAATAAGGGAATGACCCACAGTAGAATCGCATGACTCTCCTGTGAGAAAAACTTCTTTTCCGTCCCTAAGACATTTAAACATGAAAGGTAGGGACCACAGTTCATGCAAGAAGGCACTGCCTAAAGGCTGAAAACGGCCAACAGGATAATGTTTCATGCAGGAACTGAATTCAAATAAAGAAAAAGGCAAAGCAATAACCCCGTGAACTAGCCACACAGCAGAATCCAATTCCGCCACAGAGAATGGTAAGGGCTCTATTTTCTCGATATGTAACAGAGTGTATGTTGCATCTTTCATGGACATGAACTGCTGTTTCTCAGTCAAATTAAACGGCAAAAATAAGGCAGAGGTGTTTAAAAAATGCCAAGGAACTTTACCCATTTTAAGCGTTTGCAAAGTCCATGCAAACTGCATCACTGAACGCAATTGATTTTGACCATGATATAACACAGAAACATCATCTTGTACAATATCAACAACAGAGGAAACAATATTCTCTAATGTGTATGCGGGAAGACAGGGTATTAATACTATTGTCAACAACAGCAAGCACCTTTTCTAAATTTGCTTGATCTATTTCCCGTAGACGGGAAGCAGCTTCAATTTGCGAAAGCTTCCAGAGTTCATTGTAAGTTTCATAAATGAATCTCTTAGGTCGAGGGCCTCGAGGCCCCAGAACAAAATCGGACAGATCAATGTTGCCTGATAGGAGAGATAAATGCTGTTTCACAGAATCTAATGAAGAGTGCTGCAACCACTGTTTACATAATTTACCAACAGAATACGTTGTAACAGTACGAGAGTCAGAAAACCTCGGGTCTGGCCTATCCTGTTTGTAACCAGGAGCTGAGTCATGAAAACGCAGTTGGCAGGCATTTGCCGCCGTTGGCCAAGCCAACCAGGGCGACTGAACAAACGTGGAAACATTAAATGAATTGTTCTGAAACAAAGATTGCAAATCGGTAAGGGAAATATTGAAATGCAAACTCTCGTTGGTGGAGGAAGACAACACAGGAATGGAAGGTGCATTTAATTGTTTGGAAGTAGCCAAACCCCAACACGTGGTTTGATAGATTGAATGATTTAAAAATAGAATTTGGGTCGGGATAAGGCAAGCACGGTGCAAGGCTTCTGTGCCTTGTACCTGCCATGATTTGGAGCCCCAAATAGATTTCAAGTCAATGGTGTCCCGCCAGTGCTCATAACCACCCACAGCCAAAGCGGCCAAAAAGGAACCCGAATACAGTAACTTGGTGTGGGTCAACATGATCTTCTGTGTAGAGGAAGTGTTTAACTTAAAATAATAGGACCCAGGGTTCCATCTATTAAAGTCGGTGAAATAAGCAAACTTGTTTCTAAGAGTTTGGGAGCTGCCTGGCAAAGGGGTTGGACAATGTGCCCATTGGGTGTAATTAAGAGGACCCCGAAGGGCACTCGGTTTATGGAGCAAATGGTTGCCCCAATGCTGATAGCAATATAAGTCGGCATAACTTGCAGAATTCATGTACAAATCTTCAGCATTAAAGGCAGCATAATATTTCAAATCAGTAAATAACGATTCAACTGCATGCACATCCCAATCGTCAGAATGAATATAACTTTTACGACATCACCCATTGAAACACGTAGGACATTTGGTACATTAATTATCTCGGTAGGTCCATGAATTTGGAAATTTACCGCATCCCATACGATGCCATCAGCGACTGGGAAAGCTGAAATGTTCACAAATGTGTGGTCACGCTTCATGATGTGAGATGAAGAATGTGCAGCCAAAGTTCCAGCGACATAGTTCACTGCAGAGAGTTCTGGCAAATAATGACCATTGATGAGTAGAAAAAAAACTGTGATAAAGCCAATTGACATGAACAGAAAAATCAGTAAAAGTATCAACCAGATGTATGTCCATGGAGGAATCAAAAAATTGTCTCTGAACCAGGATACAAAAATACTGAATCTGGACGGGATAATCGATGAGGTGGAATCCGAGTCAAAGGAATAACGTGTTGGGCTCAGTGGCGTTGTTGGTTGGTGAGCCACCGACTCGTTGGCGGGGTAAGTATACTCAGTCTCCTCGTTGCAGGGGGAGTCCGGGAAGTCGAGTAAGTGATCAGGCAAATCTACCATCTCGATTGCAACATCTGTGACCGTTCGGGCTGGAGGGCCACAAACATTTGTCCGGGAAATGACTGGACAAGAGACCGCTGGTGTTACACTATTCAGGATCGGCCAGATGTTGTAGCTTGACATTGTCCACTGAGATGAATCTGTTCTCTTTGCGACCAGGAAGCGGTGGTAAGATGACTGTACGAGTACCCTTCAAGCCAAGGACTGGAACCAGTGCACGATAAGAGGGGCCAAATTCTTTTTTGTTCTCCACCTTCTCTCGAACCAGATCTCCAATCTTCGGAAGCCAGCCGGCCACCGGAATCTGCAGCGCAGTGTCTGTGGCTGAAGGTAAATGTTCTTTTGCAAGTTTGTTTCGGTCTTCTTGTAAGTCCTGTAACATAGCAGAATGGTTATCGACATCAAAGATTGCGGATTGCGCCGCCATGTCTAGACCATCAAGGTCGGGCACAAACATTCGTATGCCAAAGAGCATCTCGTATGGGGTCCGCCCACCCAGAGGTCTTCTAGGGAGATTATTAAGTGCACGTTGTACGGTATACAAGTGGGCCAGCCAGTTCCTGCCAGTACCTAAGACTCTAGCTGTCAAGGATTGCTTTAAGTCACGGTTCATTCGTTCAACAATCGAATTGCCCTCAGGCCGATATGGAGACGAAAATTTCACCCGCACCCCCAGTGAACCCATTGCGTCCTTGTAAGCCTTAGAGGCGAACGCTGGACCTTGGTCCGAATGGAAGGTGCCACAGGTGAAAATTCCCACAAAGACACGCAAATCCCTTATGACATTTCGAGCGTCAGCACTCTGTTGTGGCCAAACCCAGATGAAACGTGTGCACAAATCCACTGCAACCAAGATGTACTTATATGCAGTGTCGGAAGAAAATGGACCGCAGTGATCCAGGTAAACACACGCAAAAGGTCTGTTTGAAATGCAGAGCGGTGTTTGTGGTGGTCGTGTAACCGTGGAAGGCTTAATCTGCTGACAAACGTCACAAGAAAGCACATAAGTACGGGTTTGTTTGTATAAACCACGCCACCAGTAACGCTGCTGCAAGATGGAAACCGTCGCAGACACTCCAGCATGTGCCGAAGCCATGCCTTCGTGTGCGGCCGTTATCAAGGAAAGTCTGCGGTCCGCGTTGGGAATCAGCCGATCACCAACGTCAGGAATTCTTACGAAAGGAGCCTGTTCGGGACCTAATTGATAAGAGTATTTGGAAGGGAAACCCAGTGGGTAATTAGCACCCTCCTTTGTTGCAGCAATAGCTGCCAGAATATCATTATCTATCTTAGTCATGGATCTTGTAACTGCTGCAACTGACCACGTGGCTACTGCTGATTTGGCAGCCTCATCTGCCAAACCGTTACCGACAGCGTGTGCGCCCACACGCTGGTGGCCAAGAGTGTGAATCACCTGTGTGAGAGGCAGACGTTGTTTCAAATCTGCTACTCAAACCCAAAGCATTTTATGCTTAATTGTGCTGCCTTTTGCATCTCTATAGTCATTTTGTGACCAAAAGAAGAGATTGTCATTGAAAGATTGAACACACTAGTAAGAATCGCATACAATAAGAGTCGTCACATCTGGATTAGCGAACTCAAGTGCGAGCACCAAAGCACGCAGCTCGGCCAATTGTCCGGTACTGTCTCCTAGTGTCTGTGTGTGCACTACAGTTGATTTGAACTTACCGTTCAACATGGTACCTGCTACAATAGCACATGCCGTGGAATAAGCATGCTTTGAACCCGTGGCCGGTTGTGCCGAACCATCGGTATAGATAATACATTCGTACTCCTCAAGCGGTAGCAAAGACAGAGGAGGAGGATGAATGAATTCATACTGTAAAAACTCCTGTGTCTGAAGAGAAGAATCAAAAATGAAAGTGACATCCGGGGATGTCAAAGATGTTGCCCATTGTAACCAACGGGGGTGCAAAGCTTTAGAGTTCGGTACACCTGCTTTTGTCACTGCCTCTAGGGCAGGATATGGTGTTACCACCAAAATGCGTTTTCCCTGGGCCAGTGCGCGTTCCTTTAGAATCGCCATCTGCACTGCAGTCAAAACTTTCTCCACAGAGGAAAAGCGCATTTCTGCTGAAGTGTAAAGATGTGACTTGTATGCAATCGGTACTGTGTCACCTTCGTTAAAGGTTAAGTACGTGAAACCCACTGCCCCTGGAATGATTCTAATCACCAGGTTTGTGTGGTTATCACGTGTCAACAAGAATTTAGATTCAAGTAGATCTGACTGCAAAGACTGCAGTATAGAGGAATGCTCGGGAAGCCAGCATGACTTCGAAATGTTAGGTTGTATCAAGGCATAAAGAGGCTTGATACGCTGGGCATATTCGGGAATGTAAGTACGCCCGAAGTTTAGAAAACCCAGTAAGGACTGAGGCTTCTTCAGAGTAGTTGGAGGGCACAAGAGTGCTCACTTCTCCAAGAAATGGGGGGCTAAGCCCTTACCTTCATTGTTGAGCTCATAGCCCAAAAACAAAACGGTAAATTCAGCAATGTGTGATTTGGCAAAGTTGAATTTGTAACCCAAGACCGCAAATTCAAGAATAATGCGGTCCACTCGGGAAAGATGCGGCCACAGTTCGTCATCTGTTAGATATATATCATCGACGTACAAACACGCATCTGGGTCTATGTTGTCTAACAATGAGACAACACGGGCGGCGAACACACCTGGACTGTTCTTGTAGCCCATAGGTAAACGCCGGAATTTGAAATGTTTACCACCGGAGGTAAAAGCGCACCATTGGCTGCACTCCGGGGACAAGTTGTGCATGTAAAATCCATTGGATAAGTCCAGTGTCGTTTTATATTTTTTACGGACAAGACTGTCTACAAGCGCAGAACTATGTGTATTTTGTACCGCAAAGGTCCGACAATGAGAGTTCAAATGTCGGTAATCCAAAACTAGGCGGTACGATCCGTCGGGTTTAGAAACCGCGAAAAGGGGATTATTCATCGGTGATACGCATGTTTCAATCACTCCTTGATATTCCAACTGTGTTAGAATTTCGGAGACGGGACCTTTAGATTCCCGCTTGATGGGATGGTTGTGGCTGTGGCAGCGACCGCAAAGGAATATCATGGGGGGGAGAGTCTTCATCCCAGCCCACGTGGTTGCAGTATAACGCCGGAGCCAGGGACGCAGCCCACTCGGCTGCGAGAGCCTCCGCTTTGTCCTTGGGGACATGACGAGAAAAGCTCGGAAGGATTACCTCCTCCCCTCTACGCGCAGCAAGTACAAACGGGGGCGGCCAATCCGCCTCTGCCAACAGAATGTCGTACGAAGAGGTCAGATTTTCCCAAAAAATCCCTTTAATAACACGCTGTATGTCACCTTCAATTTGAATGACAAGATTATATAGTCTGTCAGGGGGTGCCACTCTGGTGTCCGCTGTCTCAACAGTAATGAATGTATCAGTTGCTGTCGCCTCCACATGAGGACGTAGTGCCTCCCGCACTAAGGTAACTTCCGCGGCGCTGTCTAGGATCGTCACTGCCCACGTCCAATTCAGGAGTCTCGTTCTCACCGTCTGTGGCATACCTCGCTGTTACAGCTGCAACTTTCTTCTTCTGAAACTGTGGGCGAGAACGTGGAAATTCGTCTGGTTTCCCTCGGACTTATTGTCGAGGTTGGTCTCGTCCCTGATGAGCCTCACGACCCCTGCCTCTATCCTGGCGATCTCCTCCACCAGCCTGGGAGGTTGGTGGTGCCTGTGAAGAACGAGGAGAATGCGAATCAGGGACTTGAAATCTCTCTGGAGATTTAATTCTCGCCCTATCGCGCAGATCATAAGTGCGTTCAGAAGAGACGGAAACCGGGGATGCGCCTCGCGACCCTGGCTTCTTCTGTTGCTTACCCTGCTTTTTCTGTCTCCAGCTCTTCTTAGTAAAGAACGGCTTCTCATCCTTCTCAGATTGAGATTTCGGTTGAGGTTGTGATTGTGTTTGCGTTTTAGCAAAAGGCTTGACTCCAAGGCTATTGCGGCCAATTGTTTTGTAAGCCTGTGCAATAATTTTCGGTAATTCGCGCGGCCTGTCCGGTTCTGGGATCAAAGCCAAATCATTAGCTACTTGAAAGTTCACTGCATCGCCCTTGACATTCGCAAGGATCAAATCAGCTACTACATCGAACACTCCCACCAGTCTCATCTCTAATTCCACAGCCACTTCAGGGCCATGCTCATCCTGTACTCGTTTAATTACAGAGGGGAGAACCGTCATGGAAGGAGTGCCGAAACACTTCGTATATACTGCTGCGAATACCTTACCCCAGTTGTTGCATTCTGTCAACTCGGGAATCAAGTCTTTTGGAAAACTAATCGTCAAAATCCTGTGTTTTTCCACAGGAGAAGTATTTGGAAAAACTGCCTCCAGCTGGTCAAATTTTTCTGCAAGCCAATAAGGCAAATCGTCCTTATTTTGTGGGCGAATTAACCATGACGGGACTTATGGTTACACCGCCCGGCCCAGCTGGCTGCGCTGCAACTCCAGGCGGGGCTCCCTGGATGTTGCCTGTAACAAATTGCACTAAAGCACTATGCACACGTATCAAAGACGAATGCAAATTACACAGCTCAGCGACTGTAAGCGTCATATAACGCGGATGTGGGGTATACCCGGCCAAAAGTGGCCCCTTCAATCGATAAGGGGCCTAAACGAACCGAGGTAACTGGTTGGGGGAGGGCGCCATCAAACCAAACACGGTGTTGCCATGCCGTGAGCGGTACTTCAAGATTCCTATAAGGTCTATAGATATTAGGAACAGCGGTGGCTGTATATTCATGGAACAACTTATCAGTTCCATCCACCGCCGGAAAGGTGATCCAAGAGTAAAACACCTCAAAGTGGTAAGCAGGATCCGCTTGTACCACAAAGATCAGATCGACACCCGCGTCAGGCACTCCATACACTGTCAAGTGAGCCCGGAGCGCTGCGCGGCTATGTGCCGCAATTTGGACAGCCATTTAAGGCTAAAATATTTCGACAACCTAATAGGAGGCAGCACAATATAGGGTTATATTTAAAAACCTTTTAACAACTTCAAGCTTGAAAGAACCTATAAAAACGTCAATATAGGAGGTATCACCTTCACACACGCTTCCGGAAGCGTCTGTGAAGGGGTTGTGGACAAGCACAAGTACTACTCAAGCGTCTCGCAGATAAGCAGCCCACTCGTTGGGCGAGCCATGTTGTAGGGATTCTGCACATACACAGAGCTATGCACAGGATAATAGGACCTCGGAGTATAGTGGTGAGCCAACCATACACCTCAGCACCCACAATCCCAATCCGACTAGCTTTAGCGTCTCATGAGCAGCGTTGCTACCAATGATTAGACAACCCAGAACACGGTATCTCTCTCTCAGGACTCGCAGGAGCAAGAACACCCTTTCATAACTCACTCATACTTGTCCTCAACGTGCGTAATAAGAGACACAGTATAGTTTAAATGTTTATTTCAACTATCGTGCTCTAAGATACAGTACACTTGCCAGTACTATCAGCATAATGCATAAGGATAATATAATCAGCATAGTTACAATTCCATAGAATACAAACGGGGAAAGCATTTCATAAAGCTGTGGATATAGGGCTAAATGACCATACCACCCTCCCCGTGCTATTAGCTAGTTTATTATATAAGGGAAGGACACAAAGTTCCCATCCTCCCTAAGTAGTTGAGGTGGGTGATTTAAGACCTCATCGTCCTCACTATGTTCCCCATATACCTGGAGACCTTCTCCTTCAGTAGTAGAGTGGTAGTCCCTTGCATGTCCTGCCAGAAACTCCATGAGTTATGCTCTGGTAGGGTTGGACCCAGTTCTTATTTTCTTAGCTTTAGAGAGAAGCCTTAACTCCCTAACCTCTAGGCTGGAGTAAGGGGTGAGGTCGAGCTCCTCAGCCATCTTCTCTGTGGTGCTCATTATTTTATTAAAGTGAGGTTCATTTTAGAAGACCTACAAACAAGGTCTAAGTATTTCACCCCTAACTTCAGTGACTTTTAACGTTTTCTAAAAAATTACCACAGGGATTTAACACAAGGCCCTAACAAGACTTTTAGAATTTTGAAAAATAGTCAATTCAAAAAATTAGTTGTACCAAAAGTCAATTTTTGGATATTTGTTGTGTGATCAGGTGTTGACCAAGTTACTCCAAAAAATGCAAGGCTTTACATCCCACCGCTGACCCACCAATATAGGAAGATGGCTCTGTATATACTATTCCAAAGTAAGGTATAGTGTGCACAGAGTCCAGGGGGTCACCAGAGGTATTGCAGAGGCTAAATAAGGCATGTACTAACAGCTCTCTTTGTGGTAGTGGGGGCGAGAAGTTAGGCTAATCAAGAGGGTGTTTTAAGCATTTATTGTATTCACTCAATCAAGGCTGATGGCACACACTCAGAGACAGAATCCAGACCAATTAGGTAAGTATAAAAAGGTATACTTATAGTTCATTTTGTAGAACCAAACAGGACTTGGCACAGACTAGTGAGAAATGCTTTCAAATGCAAAGCTGTACATAGAAATGCAATTGTGGATTGTATTGGAATCGTTTACTGGTTTGTATTACTTTAAAAACAGTTCAAAATACAGTAAGATTACTTTCAATTACTCTTTGATTACTTTTCAGTTACTTCAAGCACTTGAGGTGATATGCCAAGATGTCATACACTAGAGTTGGTCACTTACAGGTAGGTACGATAATTCTCAAGTTAAAGCATAGTTATTTTTCTTTCCATACAAAACAGCAGGTCAACACATTTTTAGGAACAAAACTCGTAACATTGGTTCCTATGGGAAAAAGAGTGCTAACGGTTTACAGGTAAGTACACAAATTACTCGTATGGCTTTTGGGGATTAGTTCCAAGGTTACCCAAGGTCCAGTGAGGCAATCAAATCGCACCACCAGTGGCACTAGGGCGGCCGGGTGCAGAGTGCAGAGTCCCAATGATAGCCAAAGGGGCTAGGTCCTGGCCCCCCATCTCTCTCAGATGGCCTATATGCTCCCGAGGATGCCAGACCAGCCACAGTGGGTAGCAGTAGAGCGTTTGCTACTAGCAAGTCTGCACAGGCTTGATCATCTTTATAAGGGGGCATGCCTCCAATGTGCCCTGACAACCCGATGCTGCAGGCCATGCTGAAATCCTGGTATCGAGCACATTGCCTCCTTGGTGTGGACCCTCCTCTCAATGTGCACCTGCCCTTATGGGGGCAACGCTTGACTACACATCAGAGTGGATATTATTGATTGGGAACTGTGGCAAGTGCCAGACATCAATAGCCTAGAACAGGTCATTGCCGTTAGAGCCCTCAAACCCTTCGAGAAGCTTCAGGAGGAGTTCAATCTACTGCCCCAGGTGTCATGGAAGTACGTTCAATTGCAGCCTTGCTTTCGATGCAGCCTGAGAAATTGACCATGAGCCCTGCTGGCCTCCCCTGTAGTGGCTTACTTCAAGGCATTGGGTCACGACCACGGAACATGTTGGGACTCTACCACCATATGAACCACCACCTATTCTCACTTCCTCTCCTCAACAACCTCTGAGTCAAATGGCAAACCCGGCTGCAGAAGGAGTACAAGACGGGTGACTTGGATGAGCTCCAGGAGGCACTTGATTGTGGGACGAGCGAGGCCCGCTGGAAGTTCTGTCTCTTGAAAATGCTGCATGATTGGCACTGGACACTGGGCGAAATTACACACAGTGAGTCTGTTACCCCATGCAACTTGGCGGTGCCTGAATACCAGCTGTGATCTAGTGCACGTCCTCTGTGACTGCCCCTTGATTCAGCCCTTCTGGGATGTAGTGGGAACCACGTTGGGTGAGACCCCGGCACTCAGGACCCCCTTCCCCACATGCGGATTCTTTTGCATGACCCTGGGGACTCCAAGGACCTCTCCCACATTCAGCACCAACTATTACATATGGCCCTGGCAACAGCCAATATCTGCAATTTTCACAACTGATGCGCACCCACTCCCCCCTCACATGAGGAATGGCTGGTAGCAATGTTTCAGGCGGCCACCTATGAAGGCATCATCTACAACCTCTAGGACAGAGCAGAGATATTCCTCCAGATATGAGTGTCTTTCCTTCCGAATCCCCCCCTTGACACTCCATCTGATGGCGGCGTTGAGACTAGCCCATCGCTCTGGATTGTAAGACTCATCCAGGCACTCACCCCACCCTCCTGGCCATTTCCCTCCCCCTTACCCAACCCCCTGCTCCCCCCTCTCTCTTTCTCCCTCTCCCCACCACCATCAGACATGTCCCGCTATACTCCCTGATGCACCACCCTCCTTACATCCTCTCTTAGCAACATGGAACCCCCCAGTTTGGGAAGTTATGATCTCACTGCATGACATGTGCTGTGCATTGCCGCCCCATCCATGCCACTTGACACCATCTCTACTCATTGTCAATTATTAGTGATTATGAGATCAATGTATGCTATGTATGCAATGCCCTGTTCCCTGCCTGTCCGTCCCCACTCCCTCCCTTATGTATTACTTCTTTGGTTTTCAATAAAGAATTGCAACATTAAAAAAAAGAATATCGTAGAAAAAAGTGACTTTTGGCCCCTATCGGTCCATGGCTCTCCTGCCTCTTGTCCACTTATGTGTGCCCCCATGCCATCTGCACAGTATTGCGCACTGTTGCTCCTGCAGACCGTGCTACAGGGAAACAGTGTGCTCGACTGCCCAGATGCATTTCAGCATGGCCAGCATTGGCTGCAGCTCTTAACTAGAGCCGCAGCATTCCTTCTCCATGACTGCGCCACAGGCACACCAACACCCCGCAGTGATATCTCAATACGGCGGTTTTGTTTCTCGACCGCCACGGGCTGGTTGAGTGCCCACCAACTACTAAATCTGGCCCTTAGTTTTTATATGTATTTTAGTGTGTTCAAATATATTCATGTCAAATGTTCCCTCCTAAGGCCAGGGAAATGTGTGTGTCTTCATGTATAAATTCCACTCTTGGCAAAACTTTTTATCTGTTTGGGGAACCTAGTCTCCATGTGCTTTAGTGGGGAATCAATGGTAATTAGTAACTTGGATAATGCAATTCAAAGGGTGTCTTTCCTAGTTTGGTTTGTTGAATCGTAGGGGCAATTCGTATGTGGTACACTCTTACAATTTATGTACTATGAGCTCAGTGCTTGCAATTTCATCTAACAGTTCGAACAAGCATTTCAATAACACAAGCTAAGACTGCATACCTAGTATTGTAACATAGGGCGAGTATGCGATATGTTAGAATAAAACCTGTTTGAACTCGATTTGCACACAATTCAGTTTTCAAAGACAATCAATGCAATAACATCACATACAATGATTAATTTCAAAAAAGAAAAACAGAAAAAATTACTTTGTCAAAAATGGGTACGTTCATCACATAATATCCTCTAGCAAGAGAAGACTAGTGTGGAACGTGTTCCTAAGTGAACTGGATAGTCTGCCACTATCCGCTCCTAGACCAAGGTGGTAGTTATAGACACCATTTAGTAATAACTCTGGAATCACCGGCCCCTCTATGCCACAAACGAGTTACGCCCAGTTTCCTGGGTCGAAGTTTTCCCTATACGAATTCCACCCTGTAATGCCCAGGGTCAAGCTAGATGTGCCTCCCACATTCCTTCCAGATACCAGGGGTGTTAAGAAACCACTTTAGCACTGGGAAACCATTGAACTAAAAAGGTTTGAGACTGAGGTGTCAACTCCACCCAACCAGGATAGCTATGTCATAAAAATCTACCTCCTAGGAGTTATCAAGGGCTATATACGGTATTACACTATATTCACCTTAGCTCGCGGTCAGCTATCGAATAAAGTTGACTTCCGCGGGAATGCCTCCGAGGTTGGGACACATAAAATAGGTAATATTCAAGACCCTATCCGTGACAGACTGCTCAGGTTATCTCTTTACGCTTCTTCCTAGTTTGCCATCCGTCAAATGCTTTAGACTATTTTTTAGGTTTGCATGTACTCTCTTACCCTCTGTGATGGCTGTTTCAGGACTGACCTCCGCCCCAGAGATTCAGCAGAACTTCTAGTCAATTGCAGTGTCTGCCCACCTATCTCATTGCGCAATGTGATTCCATCTGGGCGTGGTCACATTCCTTCGGTCGCAGTCAGGGACAAGGTCCAAATCTTCCTATCTGTTTCACCAAATTGTTGCTTGGGTTTAAATTCCTCCAATAAAAACAGAAGACAAGAGGCGTTTGGCAAATAGGAACAAATTGTTTAATTAAACAGCTCGACCGGGAGAATAGCTACAGGCTCAAGGTCTAAGGACTGTCAATTTACATTCGGCTTCGGCTCTTCTTATATATAAATTTACAACAAGCAATAAAAGTTTCCGGTGTAACCCCTCCGGCCATGTGTGCATTATTGGGGCAATCTCCCCTGACCATTGTAAATTTACATTTGGTTTCGGTTCTTCTTATATACATATTTACAACAAGTGATAACAGTTTCCTGCGTACTATATATGGCGAGTAATGTAATGTCGTTGTGCCTATCTATGGGATTGATCAAGAGATTCCTGCCTGAGTGTTTGACTGCCAGCTATTCACCCTCCCACCTGTGACCCATCAATCAGTAATCCAGGGCCTAGGTTGGAGGGCCTCCCTGACTACATCCTTGCGTGTCGAGTTAGATGTGGAGTTCAGAACGGGTGATTCTGTTAATAATGATGATCGTTCATTTTTATTGATAGACACATTGATATCCATATTAACATAAGTATGACTGATATTACTTTCAAAGTGATGCTTAGCTGAAACATTAATGACATAACTATAACTGTATAATTTCTCGACCGAGGTGAAACTGCTGCCCTCATCCTCCTGGACCTCTCAGCTGCCTTCAACACTGTCCTCCACCATACACTCTGCGCAAGACTCCACCAAGCCTGCATCCACGACAAAGCCCTAGAATGGATCTGTTCCTTCCTCACCGGACGAGCACAGAGAGTCAGACTTCCACCATTCAAATCAGAACCCACAGAGATCAACTGTGGAGTACCTCAGGGATCTTTCCTGAGCCACACCCTCTTCAACATATACATGGTCCCGCTTGCAGCCATCGTCAGAAGCCACAGACTCAACATTGTCTCCTACGCTGATGACACCCAGCTGATTCTCTCACTCACAGACGAACCCACAGCCACCAAGAGCAACTTTCATAATGGGATGAAGGCAGTCACCACCTGGATGAAGGACAGCTGCTTCAAGCTTAACTCATACAAGACCAAAGTAGTCATTCCGGGCTCCACCCCCTCCACCTGGGATGACTCCTGGTGCCCTGCAATGCTCAGGACCCCTCCTCCCACACCCACGGACCATGCACAAAACCTCAGCATCATCCTGGATTCTTCGCTCTCAATGAACATCCAAATCAACGCCGTTTTGTCCTCCTGCTTCCACACATCCCACCTGCTTTGTAAGGTCCTCAAGTGGATCCCCACTAAGTCCAGGAAAACGGTCACCCATGCGCTCATCAGCAGCAGACTTGACTACGGCAATGCACTCTACGCCGGCACCACCCAGAAACTCCAAAAGGAACTGCAGAACATCCAGAACGTCTCCTCCACACTCATTCTGAACATCCAACGCCGTAGCCCCATCACTGGCCATGTGAGAGACCTTCACTGGCTACCGATCAACCAAAAAACATACCTTCAAGCTACTCATGCATGCCTACAAAGCCCTCCACAATGCCGAACCTGCATACCTCAACCACCGCCTCTACTTCTACCCCCCCATCAGAGACTTTTTCACAAGAAATAGAGAGGCAACATGAACGGTTATGGATGACCACATTCAACATTAAACAAATGCTCGTGGGTCTTGGTTATTGATGTAGTATTTTTCTTTATTGTGTGGTTCCAAGAAAGCGGTGACAATGCGTTTCACCCTACAATGACTTCATCAGGGCTACAAATATGAAGAATATGTATATATCACAAGTCAATAAGCACATCTATGATCTATTGACAGGGAACTAACATTTATTACAAAAACATTTCAGCTACACAACAAATACAGTTTTTTAACAGACCCATCAACTGACAGTGCTGTATCCTGTTACACAAGCAAAAGAGACATATTTAAAAACAACATATACTCAATCTATACCATTGGAAGAGCTAGAAAGCAAAATCATTCCTATACCACTTTCATAAAATTATTCTCTTCTGAGAAATGGAACACCTAAAAATTATATATGCACATGTTCAGGTATCAAGAAACACCAGGACACATATTGGAGTGAGCACAAACAGACCGAGAAAGTGTGAGGAATGGCACAAGTTCATGAAAGTTGTGCACACCCAGTTCCTACTTGGTGATTGAAAATGTATTAAAACATGAGTTGTGAAAAAAGGAGAAGAAAGTTAGTAGTGTGCAAAGAACCAAGGCAAAGCCCTGTACCTTTGCCCATACAGTCTAGAGTGAAGATGACAGCACAGGTTTTTAAAGGGTCTCTTACCAAGAGATCTGAATGACTGGGAAACACACGGATCTTCTTGCCGTAGGATAAGAGTTATTGGAGTCTAAAAACACCTAAAATTAATATAAATTGATATTTCATGTGTTGTTTCAAATTAAGTACCACAGTTTACCAGCGTCCAAAATAGACTACCATAATATCCCAGATTTACATGCGATTTAATGTTAAGTACTGATGAGAAATTAGATCATTCAGGGGACAATCTGTAAGTGTTCTAGTTATAGCATTTACGACATGAGTTCCAGTAGATAAATCATGCCATTATCCCGTGGTCCACATAAGCAAATCACTTCTAAGTAAAAAATAGAAGCAATCAATTAACCAGTTGATCCATAATTAGTAGTCATAAGGGAGGCGCTTTACTCAGACCAAAGATATATATCCCACTGTGCATAAAGCAACGCAGGAATGATTGGTCTTAACTTACTCATCCAAAACATTTTAGCATTTTAAAAAAGTCACTCCTAATTGAAAAATGCAATATAAGTCGCAAAATGCACACTCCCACAAGACATGAACGCCTGCACACACCAAACAAAAAAAGCACATAAAACTTACCTCAACAGCAGCTCTCCAACAGGGAAGCATCAGACGTCTAACGAGGGTTGGGACTGCTGCCTTCCGTAAGGTCAGCCAATGGCTAGCAGCAGTCCCAATCTTGTCACAGCGTTGGATGTGGTCAGTGAGGTTGTTGACCCGATCCACCTCTGTTACAAGGTGTCATTGATTGACACTCAGCCCTGGGGACTTCAGGGTTTAAAACTGAAGCGCCCAGGTCTGAGGCAATCGGTGATGCTTCCCCTGGTCATAAGGGGGGGGGGGGGCCTTGAGGCACTTTTGTCAGGCTGAGGAGGTCACACTAACAGAGCCGTGCGTGAAATCCTCAGCCTAGCAAAGGTAAGCTCAGGCAGCCAGGAGCCTGCCCATTTAGCACATGTCTAACTCATGGCTGCCTGACCTGAACCAGAAGAGCTGTCAGGCTGTCCTTTGTCCAGCCTGATAGACACTGTTCTTGTCTGGAAAATGAGGGGTCATGGCTACTCATCCGGTACGGACGGGCTGCTGCTGGCCATTTCTCACATACACCTTTCACACGGAAGAGAAGCAAGGTTAATTGCCTAATATGCATAATTTTTAGAAAAATATAATGAAATACACATGAAAAAATTACAGAATTTTGCCCATACCTAGTTATGCATAAGCCTGACACTTGTATGGTATGTCAAATGGCTAACCTTCGTAGGAACAAAATTTGACATTCTTAAACAACAAAAGATCTGCAGACACAGAATGGGTCAGTGCATTTCAGTTTTATCTCTACGGCGTACATATTAATTTGTTAAAATTTCGAGTTAGTGAATTTGCTGCTTAAAACAGTGCTCAAAAAAAGAGAGAGGCAATTATCCCCCTGTGGTTCAATAACTCAGAGATTTTTTAAGTTAATGTATGCTCTGAAAGCATAAACGAGAAACACACAGATCACTTCAGTGTCGGTGCAGTGCAATGAACAGAAGCATTATCCGGCTCCCTGTGAAGGGTCCGAAAGGTTGCAGTGCACAGAACGGAAGCATCATGCAGCCCCTTGTGCAGGGTCGGACTGGTCTATCGGGCAATCAGGCAGTGCCCAATGGACTGGTCTAATTTGTCTTTGTTTGGGCCTGTTTTCTGGCTGTTTGTGGGCCTGTATCATGGGTCTGATGGGTGGGTCTCTACTGTTGATTTCCCTGATATTGAAACAATCATTGCCTTCAGGAAGCACAAATCCATGCAGTCTTCCATGCCTTGCAAAACACGTTCACAGCATGTCTTTAACCCCTTGGGTGCCAATGATGGAATGGTTCTGTCATCGGCCATGGCTCTCCTGGGCTGATGATGGAACTGTTTCATCATGGCACCCACCCATGGGGGAAGCGATGGCGCTCCCCCAGTGGGCCGCCCCTTTGAACACCCTCACCAGGGATGGCAGTGGAAATGCTTCTGTTGCCAACCTCCCCATCAGCAATCTGATGATGTTGGTGCACTCACAGCACGCATACGTCATCAAGTGCAGCCTGAGATGCACTGGAGGCCATTTGCTTCCAGCGCGTCCAGAGAGAGGATGCACTTTTGGTGAGTCCTTCTCTTCGGGTTGTTTGCTTCGGGGAAAACAGACATAGGAGGAAAGGAAAGAGTTTTTCCTTTGCCTCTGTGCCTGTTTTGAGTGGATTCCTGATCCACGATTGCTGTGAGAGTCATGATTTTGGAGCAGAAATCCAACCACTGGGCCACCAGGGATTTTTTTCATGCTGGGGGAGCGACCCCTTGGGCAAGGGTCGCTTCCCTAGGGGGCTAAATTATTTTCCTGTGTTTCAGCCTCCTTGTGGGGTAGATCGAGCTGTTTTGTTTTGCAATCTTCTCCAGCGGGGCAAAACCCACTAAATCACCAGGGATGTATATTTTAGCATATTATATATTACAGGCAGTGAACCCTTGGGCAAAGGCTGCTCCCCTTGGGGGATAACTTTGGTAATTCCACCCCCTAAAAAAGGCCGATCTGCCCTTTGTTGTGGGGGCGGAAGCCCACTAGACACCAGGAAGTTATGTTGAAGGGGAGCGACCCCTTGTGGAGGCTCGCTCCCCTTGGGGGCCCATATTTATTTTAATGGCACCCTCCCCTGAGGACGGATTGACCATTTTTAGGCCAA
This sequence comes from Calotriton arnoldi, assembly GCA_963921515.1. NCBI lineage: Eukaryota > Metazoa > Chordata > Amphibia > Caudata > Salamandridae > Calotriton > Calotriton arnoldi. The sequence goes on along the minus strand of CAWUFW010006037.1, from coordinate 135,421 downwards.
TCTGCCCTCTGAGGTGTGATTTTGCCCCCTCAAGAGATTTATGAGTGAATTGAGCCTTAGGGTGGGTGGTAACAGTTGAGTCACCTAGGAATAAGGTTATGTATGTGATGGGAGATCTGCTTCTCGGGTAAGGTTTACTTCCATCTGGTGGTGTCACACCTTCTTTCGGGGAATATCAGTGTCTTTTGATATTTTGTTATCATTTTTATTTGTGTTTTAATTTTGTTTCCTTTTTTTGTAGAGACAATCATTTCCTTTGTCTTTGGAGTGAATCTAGTTTGCAGGTGCAGCTTTTTCAGATCTGCTGTTTGTGGAGTTGGGATTGGTAAGCAACTCATTTTGTAATCTATTCATCTAATGTGTATCCTTCGATTGTCTTTCAAAGTAACATATTGATTTGTGACTATTCTTTACTGCCTTGTATGTAATGTTGGTTTTTTTCATTCTTTCCTGTGGGACTTCTTTAGTGCTTGCTGTGTCTGTGCAGAGTAAGTGCAGTTGATCCTCAGTGTTGCTGTCTCTGGCAAGTAGGTGGTATTGTTCTAGAGTAGATTGGTCTTTCTGTGCTTTGCATTGATTGACTTTTCCTTCTACATTTTACTATATGCCAGTTGTTTTACTTCCAGTTTGGTAAAACCACACTTTGTTTATTACTTATTTTACACAGTGTTGGGTATTGTTGACTTAATTGTCAAGTTACTTTTCTTAGTAAGGATTATGGTTAGCGGCAGGATGATTGCTCAGCAGGTTGTTGGCATGCTTTTTGAGTCTTCCTCTGACCATGATTATGAGACTGACTCTGCATCTGAGGCAGGCCAGGATTCTAGAAGTGATGATGAAACCACTCTTAGTGTGGAGGAAGTGCCTCTTTTAGAAGAGTTTACTGATGTGCCGATAGTGCAGCAAGAGGAATCTGGATTGCAGCCTGGGGCTGAAAGGCTTCTCATTGGAAGAGCTGAACTCTGGGTTGCTCCAAACATGGTGCAGCCAGCGTTGCCTGTCTTTAGTGGTGTTGCAGGGTGAAGAGTGATTACTGAAAACCTTTTGCCTATACATTTATTTCAGTTGTTATGGATCATGTATTTTGGGATGATATTGTTGACCATATTAATTTGTATACTGAACAGTATTTGAAGGACAACAGAGCCAGACTTAAGCCCCACTCTAGTGCTGCTCAGTGGACTCCCACAAATCTGGATGAGTTGAAGAAGTTCCTGGGTTTAACTTTTTTGATGGGCCTTGTTAGTCCTTGCTTGTACAGCAGGCTTATCCCCAGATTTTTTGCTTTGGGTCCTTCTGTTACTGACCTGTTTTTGTTGGTTTTATGACTCTGGGCACTTTACCACTGCTGATCAGTGCTAAAGTGCATGTATTCTATGTGGTGTACTCGTAGTGCCATCATAAAGAAGAGCTCATAGGCCAACTCCAGCTCACCACTACTTATCATGTCATACTGGACCTGTATTTTCCCTCTTAAAATAAATGATCTTAATTGCTGTTCCCTAGGTCTAGCACTATTTCAAATAATCAGTGTTTTAATTGATTTCTTTTAAATTTTTATGCCCACATTTTTATCCTGACCTCGTTATTGTCTTTTTAATGAAATTGTCTCTTTTATATATCATAATTTGATACCTTGTTACATAAATGTATTCTTTTTGCGCCTCTTTAAGATACTACATCTGAATGAAATTGATCTTCCTCTTAAAACTACCCCATCGTTTACACATATGCACTTTATTGTTTTTTATCTTGCGGCTAATGTAAAGACCATATACTGTGTGCCTATTGTACAATCCCTTCTAAGATGGCGATAAGAGGAGTTGACTTCGCCTACTCAAGATCCCAAGTAGGAAACGGACATTTTTCCCCAAAGTACTATCTGGTTTTATATAGCCTAAAGGATACTGCCAACAATGTGTATGTAATGTATTGTACTTATTTTATATGTGCTTTATGGCCCTAGTAACCGAAATAAAGATTTTTTGACTGACTGCCATATACTCTCCCTGTAAATTGTATGTATGGCTTGGTGTTTCCATAATTGGCTGATTTAATTTACTAATCAGTCCCTAGTACAGTGCACTATGTGTGCCCAGGGCCTGTAAATCAAATGCTGCTAGTGGACTTGCAGCACTGATTGTGCCACCCACATAAGCAGCCTGTAAATGTAACTCAGGCCCGGCTTGCAGAACCTGTGCGCAGTCTGGTACTGCCATGTCGACCTGGCAAGTGCACCCACTTGCCAGGCCCTAACCTTCCCTTTTCTTACATATTAGTCACCCCTAAGGTAGGCCCAAAGTACCCCTGTGGGCAGGGTGCAATGTATGTAAAAGGTAGGACATGCCCTGATGTATGTGGCATGTTCTGATAGTGAATTACTACCAATTTCGTTATTCACTATTACAAGGCTACCTGTTCCCATAGGATAGAATGGGGAGTTTGCTTATAACATCTTATAAACATATCTACCTCTGGGAACAAGGTAGGGAAAATAAAGTTTAGTATGCCTGAACTCAGAATGTTAAAATGCATCTTTTATTGAGGGTGATTTTTACATTCTGTGCTTGGAAATACCAGTTTTAGAAAGTAGGTATTTTCTTGCTTAGCCATCCAGTGTGCTTCTGCCAGGATGTGTATTGACTGTCTGGCTTTAGTGTGACAGGGGCTGGGGAGATGCAGTGGCTCCAGAGAGTCTGGATGAGTCAGGACTGGGCTGAATAGACCTGGGCTGCATTTAGAGTAGGGGAAGGAGATTTCCTTTCACCTGAATGGGCCTGGTCTGCCTTCAACAATGCTGTCTCCACCTCCTGCCAGGAAGCTGCACCAGAGAGTACAGAACTGGTTTTGACTGAGCACAGGGTTTCTCTGCCACCAGAGAACAAAGGATTTTGCTGTATAAAAAGAGGGGCCCAGACTTTTAAATCACTTCTGGGAAATCAAGAGGAACCTTTACCAAGGAGAAGAGCTGGAGAAACTGGAGGAGGTGTACTGCCCCTTTGCTGTGTGCTGTCTGGTGTTGGCCTGCAGTGGCTGTTTCTGCCAAGGAAAGGAGAAGGACTTTGCTGTGTGCTGTGTCCCCTGCTTGAGGAAGATCTCCAAGGGCTTGAAGTGTAGCTTGCCCCCTGTTCACAAGGTCTCAGGAACATCAAAGACCTCACCAAGTTTCTGGGCACTGTCTCTGGAACCGCTGGTTTCAGTTGCCTGGAGAAGAAAAGGGGTAACCGACTCTGTCACCGAGACCGTTGCAGGATTCTGTGTCCTGAAGGCACCGTAGAGAGCACCGCCTCGTTACGCAACGCAACCCTGGTCTCACCGACTCCGTCAACGAGCCGCTGCTTGCACCGTGTCCTGTGGGCATCGCACTATGCACCGCTTCGCTACATGCTGCACTGACGTCATTGACTCCGTTGCTGCCCGACTCGAACATCAACCGGCTCCGTCACCGCATCATGACCTGCCAGCACTGCATCGAGCACTGTCTCACCTTGCAACGCAAGCCTTGGTCTCACCGACTCTGTCAACGAGCCGCTGCCTGCACTCAGCCATGAGGACACCGCACGCTGCAACGCTTCCATCTCATATCGCAACGCCGATGGTTGCCCCGGACCAGCTCGTACCATTGTGTCGGCCACAACAACAAAAGGTACTGTCTCCGGGTCTGTGGATGCTTTAGCTAACCCGTATCAACGCGGTTGGCTGGAATTGTTAGACTCTATCGTATTCAGTATTGTGGTAGCCTCGGATGGAGCTACCGAGTCAGAGGAACTGTATTTTCACGTTTTTCCGCAATTTAAAGTTTATTTTGCACAGTAACTATTTTTTTGAGAGTATTGTATGTTGGATTTTTGTCGTCTTTGGTCTTGTTGGTTTAGATAAAGTTTACTTATTTTTCTATACTGGTGTGGTGTCCATTTGTAGTGTTTTCACTGTGTTACTGTATTCATGCACAAATGCTTTACACAGTGCATCTGAGATAAGCCTGTCTGCTTGTGCCAAGCTATTAAGGGGGTGAGCAGGGGTTATTTTAGAAGTATATGCCTTTACCCTGACTAGAAAGAAGGGTCCCTACTTGCACAAAGGTGCAAACCTCTGCCAACTAGAGACCCCCATTTCTAACAGGCCTGATACGGAAGCTGTCGCTGTCTTCATATTGGTCTACTAGTACCTTGATGGCCACAGCTATATTTCCTGCAACCATGAGTCGTAATCAGTATTTGTACTTCGGATGCTGCATTTAGTTGATAATGCTTTAGCATTGCCACAAGATCAACTTGATTGTGACAGTCTTTTTAAGATTCGGCCTGTCCTTTTTTTGTAGATCAATTTTGAGATCTATGTTCCAGGAAAAGAAATAGCTGTGGATGAGTCTTTGGTCCTGTTCAAGTGCTGATTGGTGTTAAGCAGTACATTCCTAGCAAGATGGCACGTTATGGAATTAAGATGTTTATGCTGTCTGAGAGTAGTACTGGATATGTGCTAGACTTGGCATCTTTGGCGTGGTTTCCCCTGACTTTTTACCTTTACCTCATGTACTTTTGATGCTGTGCTGGATTTCATTTTTGCTGGCTTAGATGCTTTCGGCACTTTGCCACTGCAGATCAGTGTCAAAGTGCAAGTGATCCCTGTGTAAATTGTTCTAATAATTGGTTCTCCCTGATTGGCATATTTGATTTACTGGTAAGTCCCTAGTAAAGTGCATTGAGTGTGCCAGGGCCTGTAAATCAAATGCTACTAGTGGGCCTGCAGCACTGATTGTGCCACCCACATGAGTAACCCTGAAAAAGTATCTCAAACCTGCAAATGCAGTGTCTGTGCGCAGTTTGTTAACTGCCATTTCAACCTGGCAAGTGCACCCACTTGCCAGGCCGTAACCTTTCCTTTTCATACATGTAAGGCACCCCTATGGTAGGCCCAAGGTACCCCTCTGGGTGGGTTGCAGTGTATGTGAAAGGTAGGACATGTACTGGTGTGTGTGACATATCCTGATAGTGAAATACTGCCAATTTCGTTTTTTACTATTGAAAGGCTAACTGTTCCATATGATAGAATGGGAAACACTTTGTAACATCTTACAAGTATAACTTCCCATTGGGACAAGATAGAGAAATAAAGTTTAGGCTCTCTGAACTCAGTATTTAAAAACACATCTTTTAGTAAAGATGTTTTTTAATTTGTGTGTTTGAAAATGGCACTTTTAGAAAGTAGGCATTTTCTTGTTTAACCATTCTGTGTGCCTCTCCCTGTTTGTGTATTGACTGTCTGGTTTTGGAGTGACAGGGGCTGGGGATGTGCATTCAGAGCTGAGCTGAATAGGGCTCGGCTACATTTAGAGTAGTGGGAGGAGATTTCCTTGCACCTGAATACGGCCTGTCTCCCTTGCACAATGCTGTCTCCAACCCCTGTGGTTAAACTGCACCAGTGAGGACATATCTGGTTTGGACTGGGCTCAGAGACCCTTGCACAAAGAGAACAAAGATATTTTGGGGTATAAGTGTTAGGCCAGAAACCCCAGAACTTTAAATTACTTCTGGACTCAAGAGGAACCTTTGCCAAGGAGAAGACCTTAAGAGCTGTGAGGAAGAGTGCTGCCCCTTTGCTGTGTGCTGTGTAGGGTTGGCCTGCAGTTACTGTTTCGGCCAAGGAAAGGACAAAGACTGGAACTTTGCTTTGCACCTGCTTGAAGAAGATCTCCAAGGGCCAGTGTGTGCTGGCCTCCTGTTCTGAAGTCTCAGGGACACAAATTCTTCACCCCCAGTTCCCCTGAACTCTGCTGCTGAGAGTTCTGACCTGCCAGGAGATGCCTGTCCCAGTTCTGGGCCTCTGGAGGTTGTGCTTGCTGCTGGGAGCTGGAAAAAACCTAAAGAACTGAAGAAATCGGCGCATTGCTCTTCTTGCTGCTGTTTTTACGGCGCAGAAGAATCTCAACACATCGCCGCTGCCGAACCGACGCAGTGGCATGTCGCCGCTGCAAGAACCGACGCATCGATGGATCACGACTGAAGAAACCGACACAGCGCCGCTCGATGCATCACCTGCGGACCAGAACCATCTTGGAGTCGACGCAACACTTTCCCCTACAGACTGGATTTGACGCATCACTTCGCCTGTGTGCAGCAGAACTGTTGCATCGCCTGCCCATGGTCTCAGGAACTGACGCATCTCTTTGTTTCTCGACACTTCCCATCTCTGCGGCTGTTTGGCCTTGTGAATTTTGACGCATCCACAGGTACTTTGTGAGAAATCACGCATCCATAGTTTTCTATGGACCCAGTTGTTTGAAACCTTTTTAAAGTCATATTCTTATTGCATGTATGTTGGATTTGTGTTGTTTTTCTCTTTTTTGTCTTGTTGAGTTTAGATAAAGATACTTTATTTTTCTAAACTGGTGTGGTGTCCATTTGTGGTGTTATCACTGCATCACTGTGTGTTTTGAGTACAAATACTTAACACATTGCCTTTGGGATAAGTCTGTCTGCTTGTGCCAAGCTACCCAGGGGGTGATCAGGGGTATTCTAAAGTGTGTATCCCCCTTACCCTCACAAAAAGCAAGGGTCCCTATTTGGACAAAGGTCCCTATCTCTGCCAACTAGAGACCCCCATTTGTAACAATATGTCTATAATTGCAGGGTGTACACTGGTAGGGATTCCGATCCTGACCCCCCTGGTTGTCTGTCCACTTTCAGAGTTAGTGAGAATATTGCGTGGGAACTTTGTAGAGGATGTTTAAACTAAGGTCTCCATTGTTATGTAGATAACTGGTGTGTAATTGTTCAGATTGTAGTGGTTTTTTAGCTACATTTGAGGTTTGTAGCTAATTCTGGGTACAATGTTGTGGGGGATCCATGCAAGCCTCACATCCCTGGACTGCCCCATTGTCTAGTTTTCAGAAATGTCTGGGTTTGGTAGGTTTCCCTAGATGGCCACCGAGCACGGGACCAAAACCGCAGGTGATCCCCTCACAAAACCAGGCCATTTTGAGATAATTTTGCTGTCTCCGGAATATTGGGCTCTTCCTTGTTGCGGGCAATTGGCCCACCCACACAAGGGAGGTAACATTGTTATCGGGAGACCTGGGTCCAAAATTGATAGTTAGGCACATTGCTAAATAAGGGTCAATTTTCAGTGGAAAAATGTGATGTGTCCATGTTACGTTTTGGGCAGTTTCCTGTTTCGGGCATTAGGCCTACTACCCACACAAGTGAGGGGCCATTTTTATCGGGAGACCTGGAGGAATGCTGGGTGGGTGGATGTTTGTGGCTTCCCACAGTTTCCAGAACTTTCCATCTCAAAATATGAGGTAAATGTTTTGTTATTTTGACAAAGTTTGAGATTTGTAAGGGATTATGGGTAACAGAACCTGGTGAGATCCACACAAGTCACCCCATCCTGGATTCCCCTGGGTGTCTAATTTATAAAAAGGTATAGGATTGCTAGGGTTCCCTAGGTGCTGACAGAGCTAGTGCCAAAAATCCACAGCTAGCCACATTACAAAAACGGGTCCTGTTTCAGTGGAAAATGTGATGTGTCCATGTTGAGTTTTGGGCCTTTTGCTGTCTTGGGCACTAAGCCTATCCACACAAGTGAGGTACCATTTTTATCAGGAGACTTAGGAGAACACAGAATAGTAAAACAAGTGTTAATACCAATTGTCTTTTATAAAAAGGAAGTCATTTTGAAAACTGCACTCTAATTCACATGCTAACATGGGTACAGACGAATTCAGAGATGTGCAAATAACCACTGCTTCTAAATTCCATATCTTGTTCCATTTCAGAAATACATAGGTTTCCTTAATATATATTTTTCACTTTTTCTATTTTACTAAATGAATTGCTGTATACCCTGTACACAATAAAACCCTTTGTATGGTGCAGCTCAGTTATTGGCTCTGGGTACCTCGGGTTCTTGGTGAACTACAAGACATATATATCCCCGCAACCAGAAGGGTCCAGCGGACATAACGGTATATTACTTTAGAAAATCTGCCATAGTTAGAAGAAGTTGCAAGTAAAAATTTATGCACGGATGGCTGTTTTTTGTCAACTATTTAAATATTTTCCAATTTCAACTCTTATTTTCTACAGTAAAACCTTTGAGGGATCTGCACAAATGGCCCTTTGTTGAATTCAGAATTTTTGCTTCTTTTCAGAAACGTATAGCATTGGTTTCACACTCATTTCTACCACTAACTAAAAGGAGGTTGAATTCACAAAACATAATAAAACTGGGCTATGTCCAAGTAAAATGCAAAAACTGTGTTGAAAAATTTGGTTTTCTAACAAAAGTCTGTCTGTTCCTGAAAGCTAGGGAGATGGTGATTTTAGCACTGCAAACCCTTCCCTGATACCATTTGCAGAGGAAAAACCAGACACTTTCTTCTGCAGCACCTTTTTCCCATTTTCCCCCCAAAAATCCAAATTTAGCTGTATTTTAGTAAGTGTCTCAGTCCCATCCAGGGGAATCCACAACCCCTGGGTACCTTTAGAATCCCCAGGATGTTGGAAAAAAAGGACACAAATTTGGCATGAATAACATATGTGGAAAAAAAGTTATGGGGACCTAAGCGAGAAGTAACCCAAATAGCCCAAAAAAGGCTGGGCACAGGTTGGGGGGGATGGAGGGGGGTGCTGGCAGCGAGATCAAAACTGCCCCAATTTGCAAATATGGGACAGGTTTTTTTAGTTTTCTAATTCACTAGTGTGGGCCGCTTTTATTTTGTTGCCCGAGCCTATTTTCTCTTCCAATACTGCGCTTGTGTTTCCAAACTGGGCTACATGCAACCCATGCGCTTGCAGTGCACAGAAAGGGATGATAATAGGTCCCGGGGACCTAGGAGTGCAATAATCGTTGGGGATTCAGTTGCATCGGTCCTGCTTTAACTTAAATCCCCCCTGGATTCCTATCCAAAGCATCCTGAGCTCGTGTCACGGTGATCTTTCGCCTTCCTAAGCTCCTAAAAATTACCAGCCTTACCCAAGGTAAAAGAAAGCCGTGGATCTGGCTTTTTATCATAGTGCGTTGCCATGGTGACCATTTTAAGCAGGCAACCTGCAACAGCGATCATTCAAACACCCCTTATTATACTGGACAGCTCAATGCTATTATAATGCTAATTACTTCATATCTGATTCACTGAAATCTCTTAGAATGTGATTTAGAACTGAGGTGCTGTACATTTAAATTAGCAAGATGCAGTTTTAGGTGTCGTTAGCTCGAATTTGGTGTTGTTGTGTCTGACTCCTTTTGCATAATTATTTGTATGTTTGTATTTCGTCTGCCATGAATTAGTAATAATGCCCGGATCCCCTACCATCCTTTAGTTCCAGCATGAACAATAGATAGTGTGCGTGCGCTGTGATACGGATCAGATGTCTGACTTTCCATGTCATTGACAAAAGGAGAAATGAGTAACTCCTTTTATAATACTATGCATGCAAGCTCTGACTGAGTGTGTTAATGGAGAGAGACTCTAACTTTTACCTTGTGCCAAAGGTATTTTGCTTTGATTATTTTAGTTTGTAATTGCTCGTTTTGTGTGCTGGCTTCTTCTTCAAATCGTCGTGTGTTTTTTTTAACTTATACTTTAGGATTTATCCCACTAGGGAAGGAGACTCAATTTCCATTTGCTCGGTAGATGAGGTTGAGCATGCTAATTTGCTTTCCAAAGGATATCCGAGCACACATTGCTTGGGCTGTTGCCAGGCTTGCAGACCTGTCCTCTCCTCCACAGCACGAGCCAAGTATCGTCATACCGCAACTGTGCACGCGATCCAAGTCTTTGCCTCGCTACTTATACTGTGAAACATCAATGTCCATAAGTGTTTTTGATACTCAAACAACCTCCCTTCATTTGTCAAATCTGTGCACTAGCCATGTCTGTACTCTACAGCACTGATCTGCTCATCCAATCAAATATGCGCTCAGGCCAGGTGGGAGGTTACCAGCAGCAGCATGCCAGATAACCTCTGAAGGCCATGACACATATAGCCATATCCAAGTGAGTGGGTGATGCAATGTTGATTTGCTTAGAGTGTCTAGGCCCAATCTACGGATGCACAGTGCAAAGGGTGTTCTTAAACCAGCACGTGCAAATTGCACAACGACTTGTTTGCCCTGCATTTTGGAATGCAACTGACTAATCAGTTGCATCGATAAATTGATCTTTACGGGAGGTCGGAAAATCTCCTGCCTCATGAATATTAATGAGACAGATGGCATTTTGTGCCCCCAACCAACAAATGGCTGTGAATGCAGGATGGAGCCATAAAAAAAAACAGACCTCCATACCTGCAAGCTCATTCTCTCTATGACAACATATTTTTTTGTCATCTTATGCTCTTTAAATGGTAAGAGGCATCTTTTAAAAGAAAAAATTATATCTACGTTCTCTGGACAGCAGCCTGCTCTCCCTAAGGAACCCATCAAGCCTGCAAAAGGGAAGCAATTACCACCCCAACTCAAATGTCAGTAGCTGATGAATTGTGGCCACAAACCATTGTCACATAGTCCCTTTCACACTTTATTTTGTTTGCAAAGCACGTTTCTGACTAAGAGGGGTTTTCCAACTCACAAAATGGCCTTTGTACGTTGCACCAAGGTATTGTGGTGGATAACAGCATATGTTAATGACTAATCACTGTTGCGGTGTGGCAATAGGAAGGTTTTTAAAATGAATAATCACGATGGAAAAGACATAGACCTAAAACTCAAAATCCCCATAAGATTCCCTTGAATCTGTAATTGTTACGATGCTCTTGCACCTGTGTTTTAGTATATCAGCTGCCTGCATCCTGTTGAAGCTAACCTGCATCATCACATCTTCATATATTCACATAAGCAAAGCAGAATACTGCTCCTGTATCACTTCCATTTATGCATAGACAACTAAGATGATCCTATTGTGACAAGGTCAAATCTGCCTCTTTGGGCCTGAATTTTAACTGATATGGCTGCATGCTCAGACATTAAGGTCCTCATTACGACGCAGTTCAGACCGCATCTACTGCTGAGGTCCGACCGATGAGGCAGCAGTCGGAGGGACTGAGCGACGCCTTCCAGCAGGCTCATGGAGCCAGTCGGGCGGTCGGAAACTCCTCATAATCCCTGAAGGACATCGTTTCTGCCATCGGGATTATGATGCCGGTTTCCGACAGCCATTCCATGTCGGCCTTTCTAACATGGAAAGGCTGTCAGAAAGAGACATTGGGTGCCCCTAGCATGGCCCCCTTCATCCCTGGCCCTCTGCATCTGGGCCCGGGGTGCACCTAAGGTGCCCCCCTGAAAATCCCTGCATTGTGTGGCAGGCACTGTGAGGTGCCTGCCACACAGAGCAGGGATTTTCACATACTCCCATTTCTCATAAGGAGCTTGTGCTGCAGGCGGTTTCCACCTGCCGCGCAAGCTCCCATTGAGAAATGGAAGTTTTTCGACTGCACTACGTGCGGTCGGATCATAATTCAGTATGCGGAACCACTGACCTATGGTCGGGCGGTCCCTACACCGAAACGGTGTCGGTCGGAGGCAACTCCGACCAACATCGTAATCAGGCCCTAAATGTCAGGCCTTGCACTGATTATAAATAATTTTGTATTCTGCAATCTACAGTTATCAACCTTTGACAGGCGTGACCATCATTTAATCACGTTTGTTAATCCCAAACGCACAGTATCAGCTTTATTGGCATAATGTCTCACATAACGCTGATTGTAAATAGACACATTTACACTTCATTTATACAAACAAGATCAGTCACCAATAAGCAGAGCTTTTCCGATGAAACTCACAAACCAGCTTAAATATTATTAAACTTTTACCAGCCCTAACTTAATGTTGTGTACATTCATACAACACACCCAACCATAATCTTGGTCCAATGGCATGTTTCTGAAAAACAACACAGAGAATTAACAAAATTATAAATAACACTAAGTAGATCTTCAGATCATTTTGCAGCTGCCAGGCCCACATAAAAAAATTCAAAACAGGCACTGCAACATTGAGCTCAGAATGAGTAGCAGGGTTCATCCTGATTTTATTATCCAACACTCCCTTTCACAAGTACAAATTGGAAATCATTTCAAATACATTATATTATTCAAAATGGTGAAAAATATAAACAAATATAATTTGATGTTAAAAAATATTTTAAAATAGTAGAGTATAGTAAATTTGATTACAAAATATGTTAAATTCCTTTTTAAATGTATACATGAATGTAAAATACATTCTGTTCAAATATAATGAAATTACTTTTAATTAGTTCTATACATCACTTTCAATAATTTGTTTAGTTTAGTTTAATTTATTTAATTTAATTTAATTTAATCTATTTAAAATTAATTAAAGAGTTAATTGAATATTAAGTTAACAGTGCTGTAGCCTTTTGTTTATTTGTTCTACAATTAAAATAATTATATATAACTAATTTGCTGAGCCAGTCCAAAATTAAAAAATTCTTCCTTCTCTGAAGACATGATCAGTAAATGTTGGTCTTGACTATCTCACAGTACCACATCTAAACTCCTACCCTTTCAGAGTTATAGATGTTTTCTGTAACCTCAAACATGACTGTTAGAAATAGGGTTTTTGGTTGTCAGAGTATACACCCTGTACAAGCAGGAACCACCACTCTACTCAGAGTAAGCTAGAAACACACAAAAGATAACCTTTGCTCACACTTTGGTAGCATGGCACAGAGCAGTCAGGCTTATCTAAAGAGGCAATGTGTAAAGTTTTTGTGCCACACACAGAGTAACACAAGGAAAACACCACGAAAATAATCCACACAGCGTCAGGCAAATAGATTATATTTTTATGAGTAAAACAAGACCAAAATGACAAACATACAATATGTAGAATTGTTAAAGATGAAATCAAATTATAGTGCTTGGAGGCTTAAAGCACCAACTGGGAGAATCTGGTTGCGCTAGCCCAGGGTAAATCCAAAGTTCAGGTTGACTGTGATGGAGGGCAGGACTCACGGAGGTCCAGCTGAAAAATAGTGCCTTGGATGGAGGTAACATCAATGTCGAACACTCAATGTGAGGAGCAGCGGAGGCGAGGTGTCATCGACGATCCAGTGGATGTAGGTGAGGCATTGGTTCTGAACCATGTAGTCGACGAAGGCTTCGTCGACAAACCCCTTTACGATGCAGATGATGCATCGTCATCGAGCCGAACAGTCCATAGTTGTCGAGCCGTCCAGTCCGTTGAAGCGATGTTGTCGAGCTGCAGCAGCATCGGCGTCAAACGGAGATGCCTCGGTTCCGATCGGCACAAAGTCATCGATAAATCGGTTTTGATGGGTCAGCACAGCAGAAACCACCTTTCAAGGCCCAGGACTGGATTAGCCCCACTTGACATGGCAGGACTCAAAGATGGCAGAGTCCAGGTGCTGTTGCAGGGTTGAAGGAAGTCTTTGATGGCCCGAAGACTTCAGAACAGGGGGCAAGCCAACACGCCTTTGGAGTCACTTTGGGTTCCAGTGAAATGGGTCCAGCCCTTGTCCTCAGCATGAACAGATCAGCAGGCAGCAATCAATCAATCAATCAACACATTTATAGAGCGCGCTACTCACCCGTGAGGGTCTCAAGGCGCTAGGGGGGAGGGATGAAGCAGCTACTGATCGAACAGCCAGGTCTTAAGAAGTCTCCTGAAGGTCAGCAGGTCCTGGGTCTGTCGCAGGTGAATGGGGAGGGTGTTCCAAGTCTTGGCGGCGAGGTGGGAGAATGATCTGCCGCCGGTGGTTGTTCGGCGGATGCGTGGGATGGTGGCGAGGGCGAGGTCAGCGGAGCAGAGCTGGCGGTTTGGGGTGTAGAAGGTGAGTCCTTCGTTGAGGTATGCTGGTCCGGCGTTGTGGAGTGCTTTGTGGGCGTGGGTGAGGAGCTTGAAGGTGATCCTCTTGTTGACCGGGAGCCAGTGCAGGTCTCTCAGGTGGGCGGTGATGTGGCTGTGGCGAGGGGTTCCGAGGATGAGGCGTATGGAGGTGTTTTGTATGCGTTGGAGTCGTTTCTGGAGTTTGGTCGTGATTCCCGCGTAGAGGGCGTTGCCGTAGTCCAGCATGCTGCTGACGAGGGCTTGGGTGACCGTCCTTCTGGTTTCGGTGGGGATCCATCTGTAGATCTTGCAGAGCATGCAGAGGGTGTTGAAGCAGGAGGAGGAGACAGCGTTGACTTGCTGGGTCATGGAGAGCGTTGAGTCCAGGATGAAACCCAGGTTGTGTGCGTGGTTGGTGGGTGTCGGAGGAGCTCCCAACGTGGCCGGTCAACAGGAGTCGTCCCATGCGGAGGGGGTGGAGCCGAGGATGAGGACCTCCGTCTTGTCAGAGTTCAGTTTCAGACAGTTGATCTTCATCCACTCTGCGACGGCCTTCATTCCCTCATGGAGGTTGGATTTGGCGGGGGCCGGGTCCTTAGTGAGGGAGAGGATCAGCTGGGTGTCGTCGGCGTACGAAATGATGTTGAGGTGGTGCACTCGGACGATGTTGGCGAGCGGTGCCATGTAGATGTTGAAAAGGGTCGGGCTGAGGGATGATCCTTGGGGAACGCCGCAGGTGATCGTGGTGGCTTCGGATCTGAATGGGGGAGACGGACTCTCTGGGTTTTGCCGGTGAGGAAGGAGGTGATCCAGTTCAGGGTTTTGTCGCTGATCCCTGCGTCATGGAGGCGTGTGCGTAGGGTGGGGTGGCAGACGGTGTCGAAGGCGGCCGAGAGGTCCAGGAGGATGAGGGCCGCGGTTTTGCCGTTGTCCAGCAGGGTCCTGATGTCGTCGGTGGCAGCGATGAGGGCGGTTTCGGTGCTGTTATTGCTGCAGAAGCGGGATTGGAAGGAGTCCAGGATGTTGTTCTCCTCCAGGAAGTGGGTTAGTTGTCTGTTGGCGGTCTTCTCAATGACTTTTGCCGGGAACGGGAGCAGGGAGATGGGTCAAAAGTTCTTGAAGTCCTTTGGGTCCGCCTTAGGTTTTTTGAGAAGGGCGTTGATCTCGGCGTGTTTCCAGCTCTCCGGAAAGGTGGCTGTCTTGAAGGAGCTGTTGATGATCTTTCGGAGTTGGGGTGCGATGATGGAGCTTGCTTTGTTGAAGATGTGGTGGGGGCAGGGGTCGGAAGGAGAGCTGGAGTGGATGGTGTTCATGATTTTGATGGTGTCTTCGTAGTTGACGTGGTTCCAGGAGAGCAGGGTGTCGGAGGAGCTCCCAACGTGGCCGGTCAACAGGAGTCGTCCCATGCGGAGGGGGTGGAGCCGAGGATGAGGACCTCCGTCTTGTCAGAGTTCAGTTTCAGACAGTTGATCTTCATCCACTCTGCGACGGCCTTCATTCCCTCATGGAGGTTGGATTTGGCGGTGGCCGGGTCCTTGGTGAGGGAGAGGATCAGCTGGGTGTCGTCGGCGTACGAGATGATGTTGAGGTGGTGCGCTCGGACGATGTTGGCGAGCGGTGCCATGTAGATGTTGAAAAGGGTCGGGCTGAGGGATGATCCTTGGGGAACGCCGCAGGTGATCGTGGTGGCTTCGGATCTGAATGGGGGAGACGGACTCTCTGGGTTTTGCCGGTGAGGAAGGAGGTGATCCAGTTCAGGGTTTTGTCGCTGATCCCTGCGTCATGGAGGCGTGTGCGTAGGGTGGGGTGGCAGACGGTGTCGAAGGCGGCCGAGAGGTCCAGGAGGATGAGGGCCGCGGTTTTGCCGTTGTCCAGCAGGGTCCTGATGTCGTCGGTGGCAGCGATGAGGGCGGTTTCGGTGCTGTTATTGCTGCAGAAGCGGGATTGGAAGGAGCCCAGGATGTTGTTCTCCTCCAGGAAGTGGGTTAGTTGTCTGTTGGCGGTCTTCTCAATGACTTTTGCCGGGAACGGGAGCAGGGAGATGGGTCAAAAGTTCTTGAAGTCCTTTGGGTCCGCCTTAGGTTTCTTGAGAAGGGCGTTGATCTCGGCGTGTTTCCAGCTCTCCGGAAAGGTGGCTGTCTTGAAGGAGCTGTTGATGATCTTTCGGAGTTGGGGTGCGATGATGGAGCTTGCTTTGTTGAAGATGTGGTGGGGGCAGGGGTCGGAAGGAGAGCTGGAGTGGATGGTGTTCATGATTTTGATGGTGTCTTCGTAGTTGACGTGGTTCCAGGAGAGCAGGAGGTCGGTGTGTTTGGTGGGCATTGAGTAGGGGGTGTCGGCGTCTGTCGTCCGTGTCTGGGCGGCGAAGCTGTCGTGGATGTCTGCGATCTTGCGGTGGAAGAAGGTTGCCAGGGAGTCGCAGAGTTCTTGCGACGGCGGGATGTCATTCGTGCTGGAGCTGGGGGATGCGAGTTCTTTCACGATGCTGAAGAGCTCTTTGCTGTTGTGTGCGTTGTTGTCAATGCGTTCCTTGAAGGAAGTCCTTTTGGCGGTTCGGATGAGTTGGCGGTGCTTGCGTCTGGCGTTCTTGAGGGCTACGTGGTTGTCTGGTGTCTGGTCTTGGCGCCACTGCTTCTCGTTTCTTCGGCAGGTTTGTTTGGAAGTCTGGAGGTCGGCGTTGAACCAGGTGGCTCTCGTGTTGGTGCGCCTGTTAGAGGGTCACCTGATCGGGGCGAGGGTGTTGGCACAGTCGTTGATCCATTGTCTGAAGTTGTGGGCCGCTGCGTTGGTGTCAGAGGGTTCGGGTGGAGGGTCACGGGCGAGGGTGGTGAGGAGCTGGTCTTCGGTGACTTTGTTCCAGCTGCGGTGTGGAATTCGTTGCGGTTGGATGTGCGCGGTGTGTTTCTCGAAGGAGAAGTGGATGCAGTGGTGGTCGGTCCAGTGGAGTTCGGTGGTGTGGCTGAAGGTGACGTGGCTACTGGCGGAGAAGATGGGGTTGAGCGTGTGTCCGGCGGAGTGGGTGGGTGTCGTGACGATCTGTTTGAGTCTGAGGTTGGCTAGGTTGTCGATCAGGGTTGTGGAGTTGCTGTCGTTGGAGTTCTCGAGGTGGAAGTTCAGGTCTCAGAGGAGGATGTAGTCTGTGGAGGCGAGGGCGTGCGTGCTGATGAGGTCGGCGATGGAGTCGCTGAACTGTGGTCGGGGTCCCGGGGGTCTGTAGACAAGGGTTCCTCTGAGGGTGGTGTTGTGGTCGACGTGGATCTGGAAGTGTAGGTGTTCGGCCAT
This sequence comes from Calotriton arnoldi, assembly GCA_963921515.1. NCBI lineage: Eukaryota > Metazoa > Chordata > Amphibia > Caudata > Salamandridae > Calotriton > Calotriton arnoldi. The sequence continues at coordinate 118,321 of CAWUFW010006037.1, read as the reverse complement.
GCTGAGGGAGTCATTGATGTTGGTAGAAATTCTGATGGTGTTCCTGTGGACGATGGCGATTCTTCCTCCTGGTTTGTAGCTTCTGTCCCTGCGGGTGATCTTGTAGCCGTCCGCGATGGAATGCTGAACAATGTCAAACATTCACCCCAGTACAGAAATCTGGGCCTAAATCCATAGGGGTTTATTTACAAGCCCCTTGCGCCACCCGTACGTCACTTTCCCCCTGTTAAAAATGACGCAAAAGTGGCGCAAGAGGCTTGTAAATAAGCCCCATAGTTTTTTGCTCACTATACTATTCCAGTTTGGACCCAGCCATATGCAAATCAGTCTTTTTTTTCTGTTGCAATTCTTTTTTTGAAAATCAAAGGAGAGCAATACATAAGGGGGGAGAGATGGGTGAGGAGGGGAACAGGACATTGCATGCATTGCCCTTGAAGTCACTACATATTGACAATGAATAAGGCTAGAAATGGCACAAATGGAACAATGATACATGGCACATGACATACAATGTGCCCGCGACATCCCAAAAATAAAGGGGAGAAGAGGGGGACCCTGTGTTATGGAGAGAGGCCACAAGAAGGGGGGCATGCCTGGGGTTATAATGGGACGTATCTGAGGGGAGTGCAGAGCAGAGTAGAGTTAGAAGGGAGAGAGAGGGTGAGGGAGGGGGAGGATGGTAATGGGGGGAGCGTTCAGTGGAGCCATTCCATCAGGAGCGATGGGCCCATCTCGGTGTAGCCATCAGATGGAGTGTCCAAGGTTAAAGGATTGAGGGTTGAGCTAAGTTTTTAAGGCACTGGTCCCGAAAAACAGGCGCCCATGGCTGGAGGAAAATATCTGCTCTGTCTTGGAGATCATGAATGATTCGTTTGTGTGCAGCCACCTGGAACATCACTGCCGGCCACTCCTCCTGGGAGGGGGGCGTGGAAGAGCTCCAGTGGTGAAGGATGCATATCTTGTCTGTTGCCAGAGCTGTGTGCAATATGCAGCGCTGGGTGCAGAAGAGGTCCGGTAAGTCCCTAGGGTCATGCAAAAGGAACAAAGCATGGGGGAGAGGTGTCCCTAGTATCAAAGTCTCACCTAACGTATTCCCCACTGCGTCCCAGAATGGCTGAATCAAGGGACAGTCACAGAGGATGTGCAGAAGATCACAGCAGATATTTGGGCACCGCCAACAATTTGCATGGAGCAGCAGTCCTGCCGTGTACAGTTTCACCAGGGTCCAGTGCAAACCGTGCAGTGTTTTAAAGATTTAAAGAGGCAGAACTTCAGGTGGGCCTCCCTTGTCCCGCGGTCCAGCGCCTCCAGGATTTCAGCCTAATCTTATGCCTCATACTTTTTCTGCAGCCAAGTTTGCCATTTGGTATGGAGGTTATTGAGGAGCAGAAGTGAGAATAGGTGGCGTTCAGAAGGCCGTAGAGACCTGACATGACCCCTCGCGAGCAGCCCCATGTCCTGAAGTAAGACACTACCGGGTAGGGTTGCAGGGCCCATGGCCGAGCTCCCAGGCAGCATCGAAGGCAATGCTGCAATTGGAGGTACTTCCATGCTTGTTAAAGCAGAAAGCCGAACTCCTCACGGAGTGTCTCAAAAAGTTTGAGGGCCCCATCAGCAATGACCTGGTCCAGAATGTGAATGTCTACCACTCACCACGGTACCCAGTTGAGGTCCTCTTCTTCTATGGGAGAAGAGGGTCCACTCCGAAGAGGCAGTATGCTCATTGCCATGACTTCATCATGACCTGCAGGATCGGGTTGCCAGGGCATGATGGTAGTGCGCTCCCTTAGAAAGAGGATCAAGTATCTGCCGATATACCAGCAGCGAGCACTCCGCCATCACCTACTGCCATGGGTCTGGCATCCTGGGGTGCGTATAAGCCACCTGGGAGAGATGGAGGGCCAGGGGTAGTGCTTAACAGAAGGCAAACCTAGGCCATCACCAGACTAGTGGTGTGCCAGGAGCTTGGTGCACAACAGATGACGGTGGGAAGACCCCAGACAAGAGAGGATTGCTGCATCTATGGGTCTCAATGTAGACAGGGGCACTGTCTGTACTCTCCCCTGCGTACATAGGCCAAGATGAGAACACTTTGCAAAGACTAATTACATGCAGATTAGGAGGGGATCGGGATGATCTGCCAGCATATGATTCAGACACTTGAGGTGTGCTGGTGTCCAGCAAAAGGGATAGCCATGAATCACTGCCCTCATTATCGCTCTTGAAAGGGGTAGCGCCTCGCTCTTGTCCCATTTCACCCGGTACACTGGCAGTGCCAAAAAGTCAGTGATGATGTACAGCAGGACCGGAAGAGAGTGGCGAAGGTCCATGAGGGAGAGAATTATATAGTCCACATACAGATATATTGTGGATGTCCCTCCCTGGAGAGTGACAGATCTTAATAGAGGCGATTGATGGAGGGTTGCCACAAGAGGCTCCATGGCCTATAGAAACAGCAGGGGTGACAGCGGGCAGCCCTGTCAGGTTCCTCTCCGGATCAGGAAGGGATTGGACAAGAAGCTGCCGCAGTTGACCTGGGCAGTGGGGCAGCCATAGAGCTAGCGGACCTTATCGATGATGTTTTCTCTGAGGCCAAATGATAACCACAACTCCGACTTGAATGAAGTAATACATGCTCTGCAGTACTTCTGAAAATGGTCATGAGAACTGACCGAACTATAGTGCCCATAAACAAGTGTCATGCTTCAGTTCTTGCTATGTTGAGAAAACATAACCATATCGTGCTGATTATTCTCAGAAATTTGCACAGTGTCATATTGTGCATTACGGTTGAGATAAAAACAAGCGGTGTTTGCAAAATTGTGCTTCTAGGTGAATGTTAGCCGAGAACGCGGCGTGGTGGTGCTCGTATGTTAACGAGATACGCGACGTGATGATATTTCAAAGAGAATGTGCCGTGAATAAAATGGTGTTCGTGAATTTAATGCCTTAACATGAAACAAAACAATAAAATGGTGTTCGTGATTTTAATGCATTAACATGCAACAAAACAACTCTTACCAGTATACAATGTGCTTAAGAGTTCCCCAAGGTAGATCCCGATGAATGATTCAACCGGACCAGATGTTGAGTAATTTTATGTAACCTGTGTTAGTGAGGGGATATCGCGGCTCTACAGCGATAACGGACTGCTGTGAAATGACGTGTTTAAGACACGGTAACCAAGGACGCCATTTTAGAGTAGTGATTGGTTGTTAGTAACCTAATAGAAGGTTGGTGCTAAGGGTGAAAAATATGAAAATAAATTTGGAAAAATGAAAAATGAAATAGAATGAAATTAAATATGAGAATAAAATAACAAAATAAATGGCATGTGTTCCAGCAGGGTGTAATAAGTGACAGTTAACAATAGTTCCAGGGCATCTCAAATGTAAATTTTTCTGTTCTGGTGGATTCCTATTGATTCTGCCAATTCAATGTCATGGACACGGGTCATCATAGGTCATGGTAGGAGGTGTGTATGGTAGCCCTTGTTGTAAATGTTTCAAATTCAAGTAGAGTAAAAAAGTCAATTGAAAAGAGGATAGGAATTACAAAAAACAGCTGTATTCCATTCGGTCATTTAATCCATTCGGATTTAAAGTATCTAGTAGTCTGATCCAATGAATCTCTCTCTGTAAAAGTAATTTGGTGAGGTTCATACCTTCGCGAGGTGTTATTATTTCCAGGACCAAGAAATGTAGTTGGCTGATGCTGTGATTGCACGACTGAAAGTGCAAAGCTACACAGGGTTTTTGGTTTTGCGTACGGATGTTACTCTTGTGTTCATTCATCCTCACTTTGATCTTGCGTTGAGTTTTGCCGATATAGGCCAAGCCGCATGGGCATTTCAACATGTAGATGACATTCATGCTGTCGCACGTTGCTGTGGTGTGTATTTTAATGATGTTGCCCTTGCGTGGATGTGTAATTTGATTGCCTGGGATAATATTGTTGCAATTGTTGCAATTGTGACATAGAACGGTTCCTTTATGATGTTGTTGGATGGTCATTGGTTTTGGAGTGGATATGATTTCTTTAATATTTTTACTTCTTTCATATGCAAACAAAGGCGGATTGTTGAAAATGCCTTTAAAATCTGGTTTGGTTTGTATCATTGGCCAGTATTTTAGAATCAAATTTTTAAATGCTGGGCTTAAGGTGGAGAATTTGGATACTAGGACCATTTGGTCTCCTTTGTTAGGTTTGGTGACAGAAGTTAAAAGTCGATCTCGAGAGATGGGTGTGACCCGTTGTTCAGCCTCCTTCATTATGTCAGACGGATATTGTCTATCCTCAAATCTTCTCAGCATGGTTTGTATATTGATGGTTAGTTTGTCTGGATCCGATACAATCCTTTTGACACAAAGTAACTGTAAATAGGGTAAATGTTGTTTCAACAATGTTTGGTGAAAACATTTAAAGTGCAATAAGTTATTGCGGTCTGTGACTTTCCTGTACATGTTGGTTTCTAACTTCTTCCCATTTATGGATATATTTACATCCAAAAAATGGATGGTCCTGTCACTGTACTCATGTGTGAATTGAATACGATCATTAATTGAATTAAAATTTTCTATTGCCAACATCAGTTCTTGTTGAGAGCCCTTCCACAATAAGAAAATATTGTCAATGAATCTTGCAAACATCAATAGATTCTCCGTCCAGATGTTGTTGTTCAATATGTAATTTATCTCAAATTTTTGCATGAATAGATTGGCATAACTGGGTGCTGTGCAATTGCCCATTGATGTGCATGTAAGCTGTAAAAAATAGTCTTTTTCCCAGAGAAAATAGCTGTGATATAGAGTGTAGTTCATGAGCTCTAGTAGAAAAACTTTCAAATCCTCTTCCCAGTTTGTTCTCGTCACAAAGCATTCCATTGCTTCGATTCCCAAATCGTGCGGGATAGCGGTGTAAAGAGACTTGACGTCTATGGTGCACATCAAAATGTTGGAATCTGTGTCTAAATGAATCATTTGGATCTTGTTTTAGCAGGTCTGTGGTATCCTTTATATATGTCGACATCTGTTGAACCAAAACTTGTAGATGTTTGTCCAAATACTTGCCAATAGATTTGTGGAGAGACCCTCGAGTTGACACTATAGATCTAAATGGAGGATTGTGTAAATTTTTATGAATTTTAGGCAACATATTGAATGATGGAGATCTTGGATCTTCTTGAAGTAGATATCTTTTATCTCTCTCGGTGATGGTACCTCTCACAACAGCTGAATCGAGGAGACTTTTCAAAATTGATGTGAACTCGTTGGTGGGATTTGTGCAGAGGCTCATGTATGTTGTGAAGTCATGAACGTGTTCTTTGACACTTTGAAGATAATGTGTTGTATCCATGATTACTATGGCTCCTCCTTTATCTGCCATCGTGCATTTGATGTATATGTTGTTGGCAATGTTGGTTAAGATCCCGCGTTCCTTCATGGTTAGATTGGAATGTTTAGACCTGTTGCGCTTATGTAAGTTCCGTTAATGGTGTTTAATGATGGTTTCAAAAGAATCCAAGATTTTATGGATAACAGGAGCCATAAAGGAGCTCTTAGTTTTTAGACCTTTCAAAGTTCCTTCGTCCTCGGTTGGTTGGTGTACGATCTCATTAGTGAAAAAATGTGCTTACGACATATTTCATTGATGCTCGTAGATCAGTGAGCGATACCCAATCTGCACGCAACACATTGTCGAATTTGATTGCCATTTAGGATCTCATCATCCCGAAAACAGGTGTGCATGTACCACCATCCTATGTATATACTATTCAGTGAACCACACATGTGCACTAGATTTCACACCCCTCCTCTCAGTGTCTGTGGAGGGTTGGGTGCAAGGCTTGAGCAGATGGGATGGGCCACCCTTCAGTTGTGCTCAGTGAGAGTTGGCCACCTAGTGATGGTTGGGCATAGGACATGGCTGTAGCTCAGGCCTTGCAGACAGTCCCTCCATGTGTACAACAAAAAGCCTAAGTACTTGCACAGTGGATATGGTCACCGCTCTGGCTAACTCCTGCTGCTTACAGTTACACCCTTGCAAATTGCCAAAAGTGGTGCGCAGTGGGGATGGCCACCCACAACTGGTTGGGGTAGGGCCTGGCCAGGAAAATGTCTCAAAAATGATGCTATTACCCACTGCTCTCTAAGGGTAGGTTGCAGAACTCTAAACTTTAATGTGTGAGGGCCTCATGATCTTCATGAGGGTGGCACTGTACAAGAAAGTTCATATAATTATAGAATGAATAATACCATTTAAAAACAAGAGTCTAGGTTCACAAGTGCATTCCACTGTGGAATTTGCTTAGCATTTCACATTCCTGATTATGCCATAACCCTGCTTCTTGATATCAAGTTCTGAGAAGCTTGTTAATATTTAATGGTTGGAAGGGTGCAGTATTATAGTTTGGACTACATAGGAGATGTTGGATATGGTCCAGAGGATTGTAGTCTGGCACCAATCATGCCATCCAAAGATATTGGAGTGGATGCCTCACTCAAATTATCGTGACATGCTTCATCATCAGAGCCTATCCACAACCTGGTAGGGTGGGACCACCAGGGCGGACTCAACCAAAAGAATGGGAGTTCCTAGATAAAATCTGGCTGGAAAAGCAGGGATCCAGAAGAAAAGTGGAAAGATAAAAATACCTCCAAGGTATACCCAAAGTATTCCTTTATTTGTAGGGTACCTGGAGTATGGTATGGATAAAAAGGTTTTTAGGGTTTTTATTGAATCTAGCTGTTCAAATAACCCTACTACGTAAACGGCAACATGTTTTGGCCCTCACCAGGAGCCTGTCTGGGGCCTTCATCAGGGCTATTTAAAGTATCCCATTCTTTTCGTTGAGTCCACCCTGGTGGTACCACACTACCAGGATGTGAATAGGGGCTGATGATAAAGCATATCACGATAAAGTGAGTGAGACATCTACTCCAATATCTTTGGATACCCAAGAGGTATTAGGGAGTAAAATATTCCTAGAACAGGATACGCACCTTTCTTTCTTCAATTAGTCCAGTTGCTCTTGTATGTGAATAGTGACTTTGAGGTAATGCAACTAGTCTTATAGTATCTCACTCTCCATTCTGGTGAAGAATACCAATCATGGGATGGCAAACTAGTGGCTGTGCATAAACATGAAGTGTTGCAGAAAAGAGTGAGAAAATAGGTTACTACCTACCATCTTCTGTAGAAGCTGTCTGCATCATAGAGTTATATGAATAGGTAGAGCCGGGTTTTTGAGGCTCTCCCAAATTGAATGTGTTTCCTTTTCTTTATCGGTGCATAACCAAACACTGAGTCCTTTACAAGCTGCCTAGATGTACCTAGTCCTGCTGGACCGCATGTTTTGCAGGGGTCCTAGTCCATGAGGAGTGGGTCCTAGGTGTCTAAACCATTGTGATGGGTAATACCACAATGAAAAGTGCATATCTTCCAATCCAAACTCTCCGCACCAAGTTCTATACTGGTACATGGGCCGAAAAAATGGACAATTCGCTTATTTTCATGGGAAGCACCACTACGACAAAAAGGGAACCTCCCTTTTCAGTAACGTCATGGAGGCACTACATTGGTGAACTGCATATTACAATAGCAATCATGCAGTTTATTCTGAAATCTTTATTAACACAAGAAAAGCAGTATGCCTCACTCAGTGGACAATTCCATATGCCTCAACCATTACCCTTTATGTCTTCCTGGAACAAGCCACGTCCTCAGGCAGGAGAACATACACCAATGGCATGCTTCTAACCTGGAGACTCTGGGTGATCTGTGTGATGGAGGACTCTTTTTGTCATTCAATGATATGATGGACCGATTTGACCTCTACAGGGGACAATTCGTCCTGCATCGTGTCTTGCTATCCAGTCTCTTCAAATATTGGTCCATAAATGACAATGAACCAGACACATTCCTTCATTAGTTCTTCACACCAGGGGGCTGGGTCACTGGCACTTTTCCTGGTTCTACAAAGCCCTGCTCTCCCACACAACACTTCCCCTAACACCACTTCATGACAAATGGGAGATGGAAGCGGACAGAGCATTCCATGAAACAGAATGGCTGAAGGCCCTTGCGTTTCCACACTTAGTATACCAAAATACTAAATTTAAATTGATACAGTTCTTTATCTTACACAGGGCCAACCTCTCTGCCACCACTATCAATACATACTTCCTGCAGGGGAGTGTGTTTTGTTCCCTTTGTTCTGCAGAAATGGCTGATCTCTCACACATTGTCTGTCCATGCCCCTCCCTAGAGCCATTCTTGTCCCAAATAATAGACTCTATATCTGCTACCACAGTCACCACCATCACCCATGACTGGACATCAATTGCACTGGGGTATTTATAAATGGTTCAATACAAGCAGGACAGCCCCACACCAGGATAACCTTGCCTGCCTCATGGCGAAACGCAGAACCACAAACATTGGAAAGCAAAATCCCCTCGCTCCCTTGCAACGTGGAGCTATGCCCTTTTATGATGGGCTGAGGCTGAATGTACCACAATGATGTATACTGGTAATTGTCAATAAATTTATTGTATGACAAGTATTGTCCGTCTCCCACAGTGACTGTTAATAATTGTAATTTCCAATTTACTTATTTTAAACTGCTTCATTTAAAATTATGACAACTCTTGGAGCACCTCCCTTCGTTTTAATCACCGCTTCTCTTCTCCTTTAGTCTGTCTTCACTACTTCTTTCAACTCTACCTACGCGCGCTCTAGCTTTTCAACCCCGCCCCCATCACGTGGTTTGGCTAGGCGCTCTTATCGCGCCCTCCTCCACTTCCGCGTAACTCAACCTGACTCTTGCCGGCGCCCTGCGATTCATTCCTGATGCACCGACAGACCCATAGGCTGTTCGTTTGCCCAGCATCCGGATATACCAGTAAGTAGTCCGTTGCTTGTATTTTCTCGTTTTTCCAATCCCGGCCGACTATCAGCCCCGGGGTCCCCTGCATTATCACGCCCCCTTGCCCCTGACCGGTATCCATCGGTAGACAGCATACAGGCTCCCCGCCTTCGCGTTGTTTAACTTCAGCACCCTCAACACTAACCACACGGTTCCCTCCCTCTCCCCTTGACCGGTATCGAGCGGTAGACATTACACGCCTCCCGCCATCGCGGTATTCACTCCAGCGCCTTCAAAGCAAAACACATGGCTCCCTCACCCATGTTATCTATACGGACAGGCGTCATTAGTACCCGCCAGCCCCTCGGCCCCCCCGCTCCAGCACACGCATGGCTTTCACCCTTCCCGTTCTCTTCATCTGCAAATACGATCATTACCGTTAGCTGTCTTCATCAGACATCTGCCGTTGTCCTTTGCTTCCTATTAGACACACGACGTTGTCACGATAGTAATCGCCAACTCCCTTAATATCTCACGCTACACCACTGTCGTCCCCTTGATTCATTCACCGCTTGTCTGATGCCTCTCACGCACATACCCCTTGCCTGCTTGTTTGAGCGTTAATTCTTTCCCATAGATATCCTTATATTTGAAGCTCTTCAGCAGCAATCCCATGCTCTGCGAGGACTGAACTACTTCTTGGATTAATCCCTCCTTGGTATTATGAGTGAGTTCTTCTCATTACCTTCCAAGCGCTTTCCCACCCTTTTCTTTTCTTTTTCCAGGAGCCTAGACACGCGATTCTTTAAGCAGCGGTCTTTTTAATCCTTGAATCTGTCAGGGCTCCACCTCTACCCCTCTATTCTTAATTTAATCTACCTGTCCCTCTTGGTCCACTGAGTATATGGAGCCTTCCATTTTTATCCTTTTTTCCCCAGCACTGCAATTGAACTAATGTAACCAGGTCCTGATGATGGCCTAAGACTTTTGCAGGCCGAAACGCCGTCGACTCCCACAGTGGAACTCTTGGCGCCCCTACCCACGGACACCCTACCATTTAAATTTGATTTCCCATGTCATTTATTGCCGCGGAATCCTGAACATGTAAATCGTGGTTTTTTATCTCACTTGCTGTTGCGCCCATCATTCTCACTGTTTATACCACGTCATGTGTCACTTGCGCCGTCACCACACTTCACGAGCACTTGTGCACAGTATTTTGTTGGTTACATGCCATTGAATGTAACGCAGTGCTACTGACCCATGTGCTTGAACATATGAAGTTAATATGTCCAACATGTCTACTAAGTGAAATATATTCTACATTTATATGAATTGTTTCCCTGGTTTCTTTCCTTTACGAATTAAATCCTGTATAAGTAACTGTGCCATCACACAAGTATGTATAATTTTCCCTTGAAACGATACCCTCGAGACATTGTTGTTTGTTACGGGCTGAGGCTGAAGGCATCATACTGCACAGAGAAGAGGCCACGGGCCTCCACAGACTCCCTATAGCTGGGGGTTGTATGTGATTTCATACAGAAATGATTTTATGGAATGCCATTTCTGCGAATTTTTTTTGACTAAACTGATTAATAGACATTTTCAGAATTAATGGCATTTGCATTTCAAAGAAACCAATTTGGAGAATGTTTTTTTGCATGAAATTGGCTTTTCTATGCTTATTTTTAAAGTGTAAATAACATTGTTGCATGTTTTACTTTCAGAAACAGTTTTGCAGAGGTATTTATTTTAGTGGTTTACTTCAGGCTACATTAATTCAGATTGATATATATTACACTGTCAAACAATTACTTTGGATACTTTTAATTCACTGACCCGTCACCATCCATAAAAACTATCTATCCCTGACCACTCAAAAACCTTAAGCACCATCATTCCATGTCCCGGAAAAACCCTCACCACAACTAAACTGCACCCATTCCTCAACCCTAAAAGCCATTTCTACCCCTAAACTCCACCCATCCCTAAAGAGTAAAACTGCTCACTACCCCTAAACTCCATCCACCCCTGAACTGTAAAAATCCCTTTCTATGCCTAAATCCCGCACATCCCTGACCCCTTAAAATCCTTCATTACACCCAAATCTCACCCATCACCACTCTTAAACATCACCCATCCATGACCTCTACAAAACCCCTTGCCACTCCAAAACTCTATCCTTCTCTGAACCCTAAAAACCTCTTTCTACATCTAAACTCCACACACACCTGAATCCCTAAAACACCTTACCACCCTAAATTCCACCCAATATTGAACCCTAAAAACTCTTCACCACCCCTATGCTCTACCCATCACTGAACCCTAAAACCTTTAACACCCCTACACTCCATCTATTACTGAGCCCTAAAAATACAGCACACCCTTAAACTCTACTCATCCATGAACCCTAAAATCAGCTTTCCTCCCCTAAACTTCAACCATTCATGATAGCTAAAAAGCCTCACCACCCCTAAATTCCACCCATTCTTGAACACTAAAAACCCTTTTCTGTGCCAGAAATCTACGCATTTCTGACCCCTAAAAATACCACATCACCCCCAAATATCAGGCACTCCTGGACCTAAATACCCATCACTACCCCTAAACTCCACTCAAGTTTAATTAAGTTTGGACTTTTCCTTAAAATTATCTTTCCATTAAAATGTTTCCTTTTATTTTTGATGTATTTGTATTTCCTTAAAATTGCCTTTCTTTAAAATTGGTTTTCCGTGATTTGTTTTTCTCCAATGTGGTTTCTCAGTTTTATTTTTTCCATTAATTTACATACATCAATTGCTGGGACTTGGGATATGCTCCTAGAGAACCTTAGAGCATCATTGACAAGGAACACAATGCCCCAGTAATCCCCACCCCACATCCCAAGATATAGACTGCTGCCTCGCATTTTCCCTCTTTACTGGAGCAAATCAATTCTCCAGGAATTAAACCTATAAATAATCCTCAGCTGCTCTTCCACCCTAAGGAAGTGTTGCCAATCTAACTTTGACACATTTGCCCCATCAGGTTTTTACCATGGCCAAGGATGCCATCCCCATTTGCTCCCCAGTTCGGTGTTTCGTATTCACTTTTCATTCTAGACTCATACTATTAAATAATATACATAATGAGGTACACCCACTGGCATCTTTAAGAGATAATAAATAGTACATGTTTCCTCCAGAAGGCCATGTGGGCTGCATGGCCCTCACTAAGGGTGGTAAGATTGTACATGTGGTCAAACTATATTCTACAGTCCTGCCAACGGTTTTCTTACTGCACTTTTCCTTGTAATGCCAAAAATTAAAAGCCAAATAAAGATTATGTTTAAAAAGAAATTTAGGGTCAGGCAGTAATGTCACTTAATCCTGCAATTTTCCATGCACAACCTCCTCCAGGTGGTAACTGGAGGACTTCGGACTGAGAAAAGATCCAGCTTTCCAAATGTTGATGCTTGGAACATGTGGTTTTACTATGCGGTAAAACATAAAACATAGGGGCATATTAACAAGGGGGCGATATGAAATTATCGCCGCTTTTGCGTCCGTTTTCGGGCGAAAAGCGGCGATAATTTCATCGCCTTATCAGCAAAGACACGCTATCGCGTGTTTTGCTGACTTAGCGCCCGTTCCCAGCACGCCTAACTTTGCATCGCTAATGAGATGCAAAGTAGGCGTGGCTGTGAAACCAAACAGGGATAATATCGCGAAGGCAGCTTCGCGATATTATAAAGGAGGGTTAGCGATCTTTTAAATCGCGTTAAGTATGCCTTAACGCAGGAATTTAATGTCTGTTAAATTCCTGACTAAGGCATACTTAACATGGGGGTGGATTCTGTGGCTAAGACCACAGGCCCTATCATCTAGGATATCGCCGTTTTCCACCATGGAAAACGGCGATATCCACGCTATCTCTGGAATTTTATCGCCTCGGCGATGCGCGTTGTTGATAACGCGCTAACCGGGCGATAAATTACAGAGATAGCCGGCGATAAATATGCAAGCGCTAAGCGCGCTTTGCGATATTTATCGCCGGGCCTTGTTAATATGCCCCATAATTTTCGGAGGTCGGAATGGAGCAGTAAAACAGCAAGGTTTAGCTGTAGACGCTGCAAAGAAGCTGAAGGGGAATCTGCCAGTGTGATTGTGCACGTCTAACCAGCACTGTAAACTCTAACCCTGCAAGAGTCAATGTATGACTCAGGCTAACTCCAATAATCTCAACAAGCATTGTCAAAGCCAATACATTTGACTTTAAAATGAAGGTTGAATGGTAATGTGAAGTATTACAAGAAGTTAGCGTGGGAATGAATATGTATTTGTGTCGAAGCAAATAACTGTAGAATATTATTGGTGTAGGTTAAAAGGCCAGGTGACCGCTGCACTGTCAAGCCATCCCTACACATCCATGTAGGTTAACAACTGCCCTCCTCCCATCTGTGCTGCTGCCAGAGAAAATCACCACAAATGATCTAGTTATCTAAGACAATTTAATAACATGTCTGTGCCCTTGAAAGTTCAACCTCAGGCAGCTGGAGAAATAAACAAACTGATCACAGCTGTGTGGAGAGAAAATACTTTTTTGTTTAAGCACACAAATTCTGAGCAATCAAAACATGTACTTCTTGCACCCAACATGTGGGTGGATCCCAAGCCCCGCTCCTGGTTTTCTCACATAATTGTCTGGCAATAGTTGTGTTGTCAAGCCAGACCATAAAAAGCTGGAGCAGCAGAGTGGCACAACACACCATCTGGCCATCATCTACTTGCTGTAGACTCGTGAACTGTTAGATGGGATTGAAGTGTATGCTATTATTAGCTGTCCAGTGTGCATGACCTGGCTACTGGGTTTGAGCTGCACCCTATATAGCCTAAGAGACTCCGAAAGGTATGAACATGAGCACAAGAATGTGAGCATCCTGAAGACAAGTACTTTCTGAAGAGCACAGAGCCAGATGCATTACACCTGTTCATTAATTGTCTGATAAGTGAAACACTAAATACAACAAAAAAGCTAAGGAAGCGGACCACCCTAGAGATGCAATATAGGAAGAGAGGCCACTTCCTGTACATGTTCTCAGCAGCCTCCAAGAAAGAATTTATACACCACACGTCAAATTCAGTATACAAGTTTAATGCCAATATCTTCTTGCTCTCACTTCCGCACACTTTTAAATGTGGTTATCTGGTTATCATAAACACAAGTTTCGGGTTAAATGTTTAGTTTATGTTGATACATATTTCTTCCTATATTAAATTTTACTTAGTCCCAGGTGAGCTTTTTACTTCGCTGCAATTCGCCTAGTTTCAGAATTTTCTTTCCATGAAATTTGCAAAAATTATTGAAATTGTGGATTACACAGTTGTACATTTTTTACACACGGGATTCACATTCATGCAGAAAATGTCTTGCAGAGAATGCTTGAATCAGTCTCATGGTGGCTTCTCAAAAACATTGTGATATAAAGTGAGTGCCTCTGGGAAAAAAATGTACAGAAAATATTGGCAAAACTCATTTTGCTCTAACAAAGAAATTTATTCAGATTTTGAAAAAAAATCACTTTTGTACATCCCTAGTTTTAATGAGATTCTCAGTTGAAAGTAAATTGGTTGAGAGGGCCTTTTTATGGGGGGCGTGGCTTGGATGCCACTCAGGATGGCGACCTAGACTCGGGGCTCCGTACACCACCGGAACCGCATTTGTTAAAATATGCGGCGCTGCTACTTTCTTCAACTTACCAGTGCTATTTATGATCAGTGGATGATCTGAGGAGCAGCGTGGTCCTCGACAGATGCATAATAAAGCCTGCATTCTCTCTTTTCATCCAACGGTGCCGCTCAGGATGATGCGGCTGCCATTTTAGGTATTCACCATGCTGTAAAGGAGCCACGCTACGCATGCTACAAAGACCTGTCAAAATAAACTGAACATTTGAATAGCTGTGTGTTTTTATACTTGGCAAATGATTTCCTGCTGCGTAATGTACTTCTCTGCTGTAAGGATATGGAAAAAACTTTATTAGTGTGCTGCTTAAGCATGTGACCTTGAGGGCCTCTTTCTGAGAGGCTTTACTGAGGCATCTTTTCTGTGTGACAGATAAAGTAAGCGCACTTGTTCAGTGCAGTTTTTTTAAACTGATTTCCTCCAGTATATTATGTTGTCCCATCGCTTATGGTGTGGATATAAATAGACAGCCATTTTACTAGGAGTCTTTATTGAGAGACTTTATTGTGAGGCATTGCTGTCAGCTGTTGTATGGACAAGTTAAAAGAAGTCACATTTGATAAGCAAGGCGCAGTCTTTCACCATAACAGATTCAGGAATGTCTTCTGGGCAGCCTTTTATGGACAATTCATTTTCCTGTATCAACATGGTGCATTCTGTAACCCCTTGTTCTACAAGGGCAGCAGTTATTTCTTTGAAAACACAATCACCCACATCTACAAATAAAAGGCTTAAACAAGATTCTCCCTCTCCAAAGATGGTACTCTTCCCCATTTCTTTAAAGACTCTGTTGGAGGAAATCTGCACCCTATATCCGTTTGTTGAGGAAACAAATAAACAAATTCAACACCTTGCTGATAAATAGACAAATATGGAGACAAGAATGACCTTGGTTGAGCAACGTGTCAGTGATATACAGGATGAAATCAATAAGATTGCTATACTGTAAAAAGGGGTTCTTCATTTTAAAAAGCACACAGAAGACTTAGAATACAGAAATGGTGCAACAATCTGGTCTTCCTGAGGGTATTGAAAGAAAGGATCCTGTAGCCTTCTTTCCTTCACTGTTGCCTCAATTAGTAGGGATTTACCTCCCTCCACTAAACTTAATATCCAAAGAGCACATAGACTGGGTCGTTGCCTCTCTACTATCAACCCACCGACATTTATGGTCTTCCTGAGGGTATTGAAGGAAAGGATCCTGTAGCCTTCTTTCCTTCACTGTTGCCTCAATTAGTAGGGATTTACCTCCCTCCACTAAACTTAATATCCAAAGAGCACATAGACTGGGTCGTTGCCTCTCTACTATCAACCCACCGACAAACCCTGAGGAGTGACTATCTTATTCCTGGAGTTCATCGACCTTTTGAAGGTATTAAATGCGGATACATCCAAAAAATCTGATGTGGTCAGGCAGCAGAATCTTTATTTTGCAAGATGTCTCTAACGCTACAGCTAGCAGAAGGAAAGGCTTTCTCAACCTTCGTCCTCCACTGCGTTAGGAGCTCATTTTGGCATGTTCCATCCTTGCATCTTCAGGGTTACTTAACATAATAAGACTACGTCATTTGAAGATCCCTCAGAACTCAGAAAATGTATAAACGGTCGCTCAGCAGATTCAATGGGCACAGCTGGTCCATCTGCGCGCTAATGTTTCTTGCAATGTTTTGCTATGTTTCTAACTTTTTTGATTGCTTGACAGGATGGTCTTACTGGTTGTTGCACATTTGTTCATTCTCATTCTTCCTGTTTTTTCCTTGGAGGTAATAAGTAATTTTTTCATCCTTTCAGTTTTCTTAAGTATTATTCCAGTGTGGCACATTGTCCCTTGTTGGTCTGTGTCATCTTCACCTGTGTGTCACGACCTCAATACCCTTCATGTTACACATCAAGGTACGTGTTCTCAGCCATCAGCTCCTGACATGTATTGTCTTCTATTGTTCTATCTTCAGTTTTTTATTCTTTTTTTCTCTCTCCCTTCTTTTCCTTTACCCCTTATCTCCTGATTGTTATCTTTACACCCACTCTGCTCTCTTGCTTCTTTTTAGCTTATTTTCTATATTTTCTAATTTGCACTTTGTTATTAGTGTACACTGTGCAGTTGTATGTATTTTTTTCAATTTATTCAATTCAGGATTCTTTCTTGGAATGTAAAAGGTTTTTTTAACCCTATAAAAAGGCTGAAAACATTATCTCACTTGGCAACTATGATCCTAATTTAGTCCTTCCTCAAGAAACGCACCTTACAGAATTTGAAGCTTTTAAGCTTAAACATAGTTGGATGGGCTCAGTTTTTGTATCACCTTCATCTAATAAGAATAATGGAGTAATTCTCTTGTGTTATAAAAAACTGAAATGTACAACTGTTACCCAAGAAGCTGATGCTGAGGGGAGATGGTTTATTTTTAAATTGCTTATCAATGATACTCCTGTAATGATTTTTAAGGTCTATGGTCCTACGCAACCAGACTACTCTTTTTATTTATTTGGTAAACACTACTCCTCCTAATCATCATAACCTAAATTTTGTTTCTCTTGTGATTTATTTATCGATCTCATACCTTCTCAAAGCACTCCAGTGTCTTAAAACAGGCAAAACTCCTGGCCTTGAAAGCTTTACTGTAGCGTTTTGTTTGCATCCTAAACTTCTGCAGCTTTTTAAAATTTTCTACAGTACTGGTATGGCAGGAGGCACTTTTCAAGAAGCAACCATATGTCTTATTCATAAGGAAGGTCGAGATCCCACACATTGCAAAAATTATCAGCCTATTTCTCTCGTCAATGTGGACTATAAAATGTTCAATTGTTTTCTATTCTACTCTTCTACTAGCTCTTAGACTCGAATCATTTTTATCCAAATAGGCAATGAACAATCAGGTTTTGTCAAGGGTAGAGTTACTTCGGACAACTCTAGATTATTCTTTAATGTCTTAAACAAAGCTTCTTCTTTATCTTATCCTTTAGCTGCTGTTGCTATAGATGTGGAAATAGCATTCAATAGGATTGATTGGACCTTTTGACTGAAATCCCTTACTTGGCATTGATTTGGTCCCAATATCATTTCACTTATTTCCCTACTTTATAAATCTCCACAAGCTTCTGTCTTGCTTAATGGAAAAGTTTTCAAATGTTTTCAATAACAACAAGGTGTTTGACCGGGATGCCCTTTATATCCCTATTTATTTGTTTTAGCTCTTGGACCCTTCCTCTCACAAATTTGCGACAATACTCTCATAACAGGTTTCAAATATGCAGCTAAACATCTGAAACTTTCCGTGTATGCCGATTATATTCTTTTATTCTTTCTAATCCTGATCAAACTATTCTAACCTTACTCCATGAAATTTATGCTTTCTATTCTATTTCAGGATATAAGATTAACTTAGAAAAAACTGAAGTTTTACCTATCACTAAATTCTGTCTTAAACAATTCTTTGATTCTACTGGTTCCCACTGGAACACTTCTAAAACAAAATACCTCTGTATTTGGTTCACCAACTCAATTAAGGAATCTGTTGCAATACATTTGAAACAAGGTCTTAACAGAATCGACAAACTCATATCTTCTTGGAATCCGTTATTCCTATTGTGGTGGGGTCATCTTGACTCCATTAAAATGATGGTCACTCATATTATACTTAATATTTTATCTATGATCCCAGTATATCTACCTCATACATATTTTTAAAATAATGGATTGTATACTTTCTAAATTTTTTACGCCACAATAAAAAATCTAGACTATCCCTGACACAACTCAAAAAGACTAAGGGCCTGATTATGAGTTTGGTGGTCTCCCTGCGGGCCGCCACGCCAGCAGCCCCTAGGAAGACCACCAAACTCATAGTCAGACCGCCTGCTGGATTACGAGTTGAATCCTGGTGGGTAGTGCGTGTTGTTGTGGTCACACAGGGGTGTCTTTCTAAGGCTCAAAGGAGATTCGTAGAAAGGCACCGCCGTGGGAGCACCTCAGCACGTTTCTGTACAGGAAGAAATGCACCAAATGCAGGAACTGGGTGTGCATAAATACAGGGGGGGCACACCATGTGCCCCCTGCATGCACTCCCATGCACAGAGGTAACAGGAGGCCCTGCTAGGGCCCCCTTAGTTTCTTCACCGCAACTCTTTTCATGGCACGCTCACCACCATGAAAAGAAGTGTGGTGAGGAAACTTATATTATGCTTGTGGTGCCACAGTGGCACCGCCAACATATTACTTCCTTGTACCGCTGCACCACTGCCGCCGGATTACAGATCCACTGCAGAAGCAGCGGTCCAGTGGCGGTCCAACCGCCAAACTCGTAATACAGCATGTGGACCACCAGTCTGGCGGTTCACGGATCGCCACTGCAACTATGGTGGTCCAATGGACCATCGTAGTCGTAATCAGGCCCTAAGACAGAAGGCGCCACTCATTTTCTAGACTTTTGGTCATATTATAAAGCTTTCTGTTTGAGACAAGCTTCTAAGTGGCTGTCCACATCATCTTCCATATATACTACCTTATGGCTTGATATTGAATATTCCTTCCTTGCTCCTTGTTCAGCTAAAGATATTCTCTCTTTTTCCTCAAAGAATAATACAACATCTCTACCATTATTTAAGCATGCTTGCTCCCTGTTGAAACCTTGTTATAAACTACAAATTCTGTCTCAAAGTTATTTTTTACAGTCTTTCTTATTGTACAATCATCTTATTACCATTAAAAATAAACCTGTCTACTGGAAATCTTGGAGTCAAAAAGGTATAACATGGTCTCATGATTTATTTGATGGTGTTACACCACACACATTCCCGCAATTTCAGCCATCATTCAAATGTCCATGCACTTTTTTTGCATACGTTTTTCCTTCTCATGAATATCATTCTAGACATGCTTCATTTGATCCCGATAGATCCTATCACACTTAAATCTGAATTTCCTCCATATACTCATTTGACTTCTACTCCCAAAGCTTCTCCTATTTACAAGTACTTCCTTTTGCCGGATATATCTCAAGTTAAAACCAAAACTGAACTTAGTTGGGAAGCAGATTTGGGTTGTGCTTGGCCAATCTTCTTCTGAAATAAAGTATGATCTAGACTTCACAAGATTTTCAGAGCAGCCAACACTCCTCAGTCTTTATACTTTTTATATCACAGGGTTTCTATACTCCTATTTCAATATCCAAATTCTTAAAGACCAAAGATAGTGCATGCTGGTCATGTAGCCATCCTAACGGGGACCTGATGCACCTTATTTTTCAGTGTCCACCTACGGCATCCTTGTGGAGGAAAGTGTGGTCTCAACTCACAATAATTTTTAATATCCAGTGCTCCTTCTCACAATTAATCATTTTTTTATGAAGTCTCTCCGATACTACTCCTTAGGTATACATTGCAATAAACTATTAGATCTCATGCTGCCCTTAGCCTTTCAGCAAGTCGTGATTTATTGGAAAGGCTCTTCTAATATTTCATATAAAGCTTGGTGGTATAGTGTTTGTCATTATCATAGATTGGTACAGCCTTTGCAAAGTTTTCTCTTCCACAGGTGATAGAGATTTATATTGGTTGCCACTAATTTAATTACTCAGATTCCACTGTACCAAAAGCTAATTATAAATCTTCGGGGGAACTTTAAACCGCCGTAAGATGTTGCATTCTCTGCAAACCCCTAGTTTTGCTATTTTTATTAACCATTTATCTCTATTGTTTATATTTTTATTGCATATTTATTGTTTTTATCTGGTCTCCAATATTGGCTTTTTCCTTTACCCCTTCCCCCCCTATAAATTACAAAACTTAAAAAGCTTTATTTCTCTTTAATGCAAAGTACAACATCAAGTTTTAATCTATACATGTCACTATAATCTATTGTTATGACTTTTTACTTTGGGTAAAGCTATTAAACTAATAAAAAAGAGGTGTTATTATTGCATGATTGCCTAATTTACCATCATTGTCTGGAGAGATCCGGCTGGCACTGTGGGTCGTTCTTTTCAACGATCTTTGATGGAATATGATCATATTTAGAGGATTGAACAAATTATCATCTTTGTTTTGTCTTGGCCATTTTGGTGCAGAGAAACCATGCTACCCTGTAACATGGCATGTCCGTCTTTTTAGACAATTAACACAACCCGCCAGTGATGCATGCTCTCTGTAATGTAGTTGAGACAAAGTATGCATGCAAGTGTGCAGGACAGAAGCCTTCCATCCCATCTCTCATTTTGTTAGTCAGTCTTGTAATTAGAAATGTTGAATTGTTATTGGAGGGTGTGCTCTGAATCCTGAGGTGAGGCTATATAGATGCCTCTTTGGGGTCACTTGAAAAAAAGAGGGGCATCAGAGGGTAGGAGCAGACAGTCAAGTTGTCATCAACAGGCACTGCAGATTTCCATCTTCTGGGAGCCATATTATTCTGTTGTTGATTTTTTTTAATTTTAAAGTCAATATTAGCTAACTAATTTCATTTGAGAAAATATGCCCCCTTTAAAGGTCTGGTATAAAAATAACTAGTAAAAGTAAGCATATAAAGTAACTTTAATTGTCTTCCTGGCTAAAGTGATAACCAAAACAGAGCCTTTTCATAAATCAGTAAATATGTGCATGGCAGTGTTGTCGATAGGCGAGCATGAATCAATAGGTGGATGAATTGATACTTCCATCCATACACCCATTCATCCATCTGTGCACTCAATCACACATCATGCATTCACCTGGTCACCTATCTATGCAGACCTGCATCCATTTAAATACCCATTGACTCATTCCTGCATTCACCCACACTCCCATCCACAGTACAATGCACACACTAATTCACCTAGAGGCATCAGGCAGGTCTATTGGATTTGCCAGTGCTTGCCTATTTGTGCTCTGTATATAAATAATTAAGGCCTCTACTTTCTGATATAATACAAAAAGAATCAGAATCAGAATTGCGGTAAGGAAAAGAAAGTTAACATATTATACAATTCTGGAGATGATACTTAATATTTAAACGTATGTCAGATTTTAAGACTGAACACTCTAGGCCTAGGATATATGGACATCTGCAAAGTAACTTTCTGTGTTCGCTTTTAAAGTCTATAACTTTTGATGGCAGAAATAGTTTCCTTCTTAGTGTCTTTTATTTTACAAATTAGGTATCTACTGAGGGCCACAGAAATATTTTAGAGCGGACAGTACAAAAAAATTACCAACTGTGAAAAGGGAAGATTTTTATTCATGACAAATTGATTCTTCAAGGTAGCAATTTCACCTTCAAAGAATAGTTGGTGAACATGAATTTTAGATCTGACATGAGCCCAAGCTTCAAACGAAATCTGCAAAAAATGAATAGAACAGAAAATGGATTGGACGCAGACTTCACAAGAGGAGGTTAACGCATCTGTTCCCGAATTAAAGGACACAATTGGCTAAGCACTGCTGATATTTATACGACAGATTTTAATAATGAAATTGCTCAATGCGCCCTTAAGAACCAAATATTTTTCAAAGGAATCTCTTTATGAATTAAATATAAACGTTTAATGCGTTATCTTCTTTATATTTTAGACAACACGAGCAAAAAAGTAAATAGGTCTAACTTTTATATACTTGCAGGTACCCATGCACACTCGTATAAAGATAACAGTGCAAAGACAGGCAGCCCAAATGAAGACACTGATGCTAAACCAAATCACCGTAGCTATGCCACGCAAGCCACCGTTTTCAGTGGCACACAAGATGTCACTTTGCCACCTTCCCTTCTGGTCTCACATCGTTGCTGTGATCTCGGCTTTTGATGGGCAGGTCTCCCCACCCTCTCCCACCTCACCATCGCTGAGTAGCCTGCTGAGGCTCATATGCGCAATCATTCTTTCTGCCCAAACCCTACCTCAGATTAAACTTCCCAGACATGTAGTGCCTGGGAGGAGAGAGGACGTTGGAAAGGAGTAAAAGGACTGGAGAAGGGAAGTGTTAGACTTGACATCCTTGGCGTGTTATTCCCACCAAACTTTTCCCCTTCATCCCTCCTGTTTTTCTGAATTAATTTTGGATGGCATTAAGACTCTGCACTTTACCACTGCTAACCAGTGCTAAAGTGCTTGTGCTCTCTGCAGAAAACATAGTAAAATTGGCATACGCCCAATCAGCACAGTTAATTTATTAATAAGTTCCTGGCAAAGTGGTATAACATGTAAATTCGTTGCTACTACTGGGCCTGAAGCACTTACTGTGCCACCCACTAAAATACCCTGCCAAAATGAACCTTTTGCCAGGCCTATAACTCCCTTTTTAATACATATACGTCAGCCCTAAAGTAGGTCCTAACATCAAATAGGGCCGGGTGCATTGTATTTAAAGGTTGGACATGTACTTTTAAGTTTTACATGTACTTATTATTATTATTATTATGAGTGTTTTGTAAAGCTCATGGCTACCTTAAAGGTTTCCCAGTGCTGAGCTCAATATGGTAAAAAAAGGTCAACGAAGCTTAGACTCGCAAACATAAGAACTATGAGGAAAGATCAGAGGTTGAGAACAGCCACATTTTTAACAATTTGCGAAACAGGGAAAGTGAACAGCATTGTCTCAGTGTTAGAGATAAAGAACTCCACAGTTTCGGTCCCAGAAAGGAAAATGATCTGCCTCCTTGTCGGGATTTCTTGAGTTTAGGAATTGCAGCCAGACTCAGATGGCTGGAATGCAACGAGCAGCCAGGTTTGTACCAAGATACCAGAAGTCTAAGATAAACGGGTCCTGTATTTGCCAGACATTTATGCATGTAGCACAATGCCTTAAATTGCACCCGCTGTTCAATGGGCAACCAATGTGGGTTCTTTAGCATGTTGGCAGTGGGAGTACATTTAGGAGGGAGGAGCAGTAGATGCGCAGCCACATTTCATACAACTTGGAGATGTTTAGTTTTGTTTTTGCTAACGCCAGGTACAGAATATTCCCATAGTACAGCCTGGAGATAACCAGCCTGGAGATAACCAGCCTGGAGATAACCAGGGTTTGGACTACAGTTTTCTGGGAGAAAATAGGGAGGCAATGAAGGATTTTCCTAAGCCTTTTCAGGACTCCAAAAAACGTAGCTGCTACCTTATTAATCTGCTGGTTCATACAGAGTTTGTCATCCAACCAGACTCCTAAATTCTTTACAACTGATACAGGACTGGGGGGTGATCCCATAGTTGAGGAGCACATGTGGGATCCCCCAGGAATGGGAAGGTTGCCCACCAACAAGACCTCCGTCTTGTCTCTGTTCTGTTTCAAGGAATTCGCACACATCCACCAAAGTGAGACTTGGGGGAGACAGAAATTAAGGGCCTCTCTATTCTGATGGTCCTGCGATGACAGAGCTACCACAATTTGTGTATCATTCACATTCGAGAAAAGAGTGAGACCACAATGTTCCACTATCTCAGCTAATGGACGTACGTATAGGTTGAGGAGCAAGGGACTCAAGGTGGATCCCTGAGGCACACCAGACACTAATGGGTGGGGTTTTGACCTATGTTGATTGGTGTGCACCTGAAAGGTACGGTCCTGCTGAAAATATTGTAGCCAGGACAAGGCCATATCTATGTCCTGATAGTGAAAAGCTCCTACATTCATATTTCACTATTCTGAGGCCTACCTCTGCCATAGCAAAACATTGGTTTACCTTATTACATTTAATAGGCGATAAAATTTGATTGAGAACAGGTAGAAATATCATGTTTGGTCTCAAATGAATTGTATTTTAAAATCCTCTTTAATAGTAAAGTCGTATTCTAAGTCATAATTCTGAAATGCCACTTTAGCAAGTTGGCATTTTGTTGTCCTAACCATTGGTGCCTGCAGCCTGGGTTCTGAGTCACATGACGGTGATTAGCCTTGCAGTTGACTTTTTGGTGATCCTGATATGTTTCGTGGGTCGGAGCTGTTCTCAGCCCCATTAACATTTCAAAGGAGCTGCCTGAGCCCACTCATAAATAACTTCACACTAGCCTTTTGCCACACTAGACCTCTTGGAGCCTAGGCAGGGAGAAAGGAAATCTATGAGGGGAAAACTTTAGAGGTTTCTTCCACTTCAAAGCTGGCACCAGGTATTAAAATAGGGCCCTCAGAACCACGTTTCAGTTCACTAATGGACCATTAGAATACACCCAAGAGGTCTGCCTTTTACTTCAGAGGACTGCCCAGCTGTGTGAGGTCTGCATTATACTTCAGGGGACTGCCCTGCTGCTACCAGAGGACTGCCCTGCTGCTTGAAGCCTGTCTTGTACCCTCAGAGGACTGCCCTGCTGCTTAAAACTTGCCTTGCTGCTTGATCCCAGGACTACCTTAGTGACTCCAAGGGTTAGTTGGATGGCCTCCTATTCTGAGCTATAGGGAAATAAAAATCTCCATTAACCTTAAACTTGCACCTGGACCCTGCCTGGAGTGAGTCCTGCCCTCCAAGTGGTGCCCACCCAGTCCTGGGCCCCAGAAATGGTGTTATAGGTGCCCAAACAGCCTGAAAACAAAATTTGGGACTTAGAACTTTTTCCATCAAAAAATGCTCTGAGAGGCTACCTGCTCGATGACCACCCAAGATGCATCGCCGGTCTGCCTCACTTTGCCGTAGCTCCAACTACATTCTACTTCTTCTTCGCAGCAAATCCTTTTTAGCAACTCCTCTTTATAAGAGTGTCCGGCACCCTAGAGCCCTCGCCAGCTACAGCCTGCAGCTTCGTCCAGCTGGAGATTTTCAACTTCGAAAAAAGAGGCTTAGTCCGAAAATAGAAATCTTCACTGCAACTTTGTCCAGCGGCTCCCTGACGATGATACTTCCGCCTCAGACACCGACAGCCACCTTGCTTCATCCAAAATTCTTCTAAGTCCAAAGGTTACCCTAGAACAGGCCCGATCCAGCTCGTGTATCTGAACCGCACTCCATAACTTGTCTTGTCTCTGTTCTTAGCCCAGTTCTCGAATGACTAGATGTCCGCGGTTGGTGCTATGATCTTTTAGGTGCTAGGTTTTACAAAAAACTGCTGTTGAACTGATTGGATTTTGTCATTCTGGTGTCAACTTATTTGTTGAAATTTCCTCTGTTTTACTAGATTAGTGTGGGATCTTTCATGTGTTATGTTTTCACTTTATTACTGTTTGAGTGCTGCAAAAATACTTAAAACATTATCTCTAAGTTAAGCCTGGCTGCTTTTGTGCTTAGCTATCAGAGTGTTAAGCAAAGGTCAATTTAAAGACTTTCTGGGGCTTCACCTGACAGGGATTGTGGTTGAGAAGGGACTTTACCCCTCCAAATCAAAAACCCAATTTCCTACAACCTTTAAAATTGTTATATTAATGTTAATTGATACAGTCACTATTGCAAGTAAATTCGTTACTACAGCAGGGAAAGGAGCATTTGCAAATGTGGCTGGGCAACTCACAAGGTCTGCATGTAAATGCAACCCTAAAACACCACAGGTATGTTCTTATGCTTGGAGTGTCACCTATACACAATAGTGGATGGCTACACATTTGTTGTGCCCTAACAGTTTAATTAATGGATGTATTGCTTTACTTAACTATTACATGCATATTCATCTTCTTAACAATATCAGGCTCATACATTGTAATATGCCTTCAAAGGGCCTGTGTTGTTGTCCCATCCACAACATGTCACCACCTGTAATTCTGATCCAAGTGCTGCAACAAGACTTAGACTGGCTACACAGAGCAGATGGATGTTAAAGACTGGTAAGTATACCATCTGTTCTTTTGGGCTTGTGTCTAACCAATCTATCTCTCTGTAAGTGATAGGGCAGGTGTATGTACAGTATTCCACAACCCGATATACACCCATATCCATATTTTACTTAATTGCTGTGAGGGACATACTATATCAAATGTATTTATATTTTGATTTAGAATTTTAAGGCAGCACAATAATTCTTCCACCAGGACTTGCGATAACCTCCCAGAGAAGAACCTGCTGTATGTCATACTTTGTATCAACCCATCAATATACCATCATCACATGTGAATTTGGATGTCTCCTATTCCTCCTTATATGTCTCTTTCTTTTTTCAACTACAGTCAGACAAGAGCCCTTGGTGTCCACATTGTGACCAACATAACAGTTAACAGAGGGGAACATCCTGGGGGGCAGCAATTAGGCCTTCTACCACCTGTTGATCAGGTAAGACTATGAATATCTAATCTTTATTGCTATATTTGATGACTTATCCTTTCTCTGAATCTTTAGTGATTACTAAAATATATATTTTACTTCATGTTATGTTTTATTATGGTTTAATACTTATCTGTCATGTATTTCTCTCTGCTTTGACATTATTTTTGACATATACCACCATTCATAAATCTTCATTTAATGTTTCACATTAATTTTCTCTTCAGCTACTGGATGAGAGGAGACTTTACCAACTCCTACTCCAAGGACACTGGTTCTGAAGCTTACATCAAGAAAATCCAGAAAGGAAGCATACATCATGAGAGCTATGCTTACAACCACAGTGTGAGTTAAACCATCTCTAAGTGGGTCACTCTTAGCAATACCTCAACACCTTCAGCAAATGTGTGCAAATAAATATACACATCTTATGAATGTCCTCTTTACATAGAATTTGTCACTAACACTGTCAAACAAGAATTTAACATGGGCACATGCCCAGACATCCACTGGTGGTTTACCTATTGAGAATAGCAGCTTTAGTTTTTCTCAAAGATTTTTTTAAACAGGCTTTGGCTTTAAGGCACAGCCTACTTTGTAAGAAGCCTCTGCTATCCACATCACGTACGCTCAGCCTTTACCTTATTATCATGGAGTAATGCCTGAATATTAAACTTTACTGGTAGGCAAACGGTGCACCATATAACTTTCACCATGTACACCCACACTTACCTTGAGGTTTTACACTAATTATATTCTATGCACTGACACATACACAACGTAATCCTATGCTGTATACGACTATAGGCCATTTTCTAACAACTTTCTTTTTTTAAATGCTATAAGGTTTTATGGAGTAATGTTAATAGCAGTATCTTGAATTATGTAATCAGTGATGTCATCAATGATGTAATTTGAGAAGTCATCAGTGATGTCATTTAACATCCCATGAGTGATGTAATATGCAAGTTCATAAGCAGTGCATGACCAGGTTGCAAGTTATAGTTAGCCATTCAGTTTTGAAGCGTCAGTTCTTATCCCATTTCTACATTCTAACTATAACGTCACTTTGACCTTCGTTTTTTCAGTGACGCTATTATAATTCCATACCCGGATCAACCTATACCTTAACATGTTTATTTCTTTTTTTCAGTTCTCATGTTACTAACGTAAATTGGAATTTATTTGTTAAGTGTTTAGCTAAAACAGTCTGTATATATTCCTCTTGCCAGTAATGGGGACATTGATCCTGAGCCCTTTGACGCTGTACCATCCACAAGTGGAGGATGGCAGCCAATCCAATGTGAAAATGCAGTCCTCCTCCAAGCAGCTCCTCCAAGCAGCTATCTAGGCAATCAGCACAACCAGAACAAGAGGAGGAGAAGGAAGAGCGGGAGATAGTTGAGGGGAGGAGGAAAGGGATGGGTTAGAGGACATTGTTGCCCTTACACATAAAACCTGACACAAGACCTCCTCAAGGATGGTCAGCAATATTTCAAGGTTGATTCTGAGGATAGCCAGCACCCAGCCATGAGAAAAGTAGCCACAGGTGCTTGTCCTGCCTGTGCAAGACTCACCTCCACACTACACACACCTCCCAAGCAGTTGCATCTCCAGACTTCTCTCAATCATCTGAGGGAGAAGACACCCTTGGAAAGGAACAAATCTTCACCCTTAATTAATCCACCCACAACCTCGTGAAGGGCAACTCTCTCTGTGATGGATAACACACTGGCCATGTCAGACAGCCACCCATGTTGGTGGGGGGTTTGAATGGCCAAATCCTGTCCTCTGGGGGGATAATGTTTTCCAAGAGCAGTCCACTGTGTGGGGGTAAATCATGCAGTACATGAGACTGTGGATCACCTGAAAGGACTCCTTCAGATGGTTAACACGCAGACCACTGCCTTTGATAGCATTGTGAAATATTATCAATATATGGCAAAGATTCACCATGAAAATTTATATAGTTTGATAGAAAAGTGTACTGGGCAATATGGCTTGATGATAAATATGATAACAGCCATAACAAACAAATGTCAATGTCACTCTTCAACGCCAAGGCATGCATAGGATTAAACAGAGGTTCCACTACGTATGAGGCCCCCACCACTCCAAAACTCTGATGTCTAGCACCTTGCAACAGACACACACATACTACCTAAACCACCATCACTTCCACCACCATCGCCTCAACCACCACCAATTCAGCTACCACCAACACAGACTCATCACAAGTAGACTCACAACAAGACTCACAATCAGTACTGCATAGGCAGAGTCATAGATTACACCCTCTGTAATCTTGAATTTTCAGATTCACTACTCTGCTAATCATACACTCATTCGAACTCATTCAAATACACAGGAAAGTAACATTTGTATGTATAATTCACTAACTACCTGTACTTAAATGTAATCTTTGACCGCCTTTGAAAATAAAAAAACAGGAAGTATTCATGAGGTAAATCTGTGTGAGTAAAATGTGAAATACTATCTACATTCAATCACGCCAGGAATTGGACTTTTAATTCAACAACTTAATTACAAAATCAAACATCTTTACATTTTTATATATTCAGAAATGAAAATATATATTTGTGAGCTTTGAAATAATTCTATATATATAAATATATATGGATATATATGTGTATATATATATATATATATATATATATATATATATATATATAACACCTACTGGTGGTAATTAGGATTTAGTTTCCATAGGAAGAGCGTTTTTTCATTTGCCTATACTTTGGTGTCGTTAGACGAAGCCTTGTGAAATTTCCAAAACTTGTTTGACACGCAATTCAGCTGCTGTCTCAAAAGTTTCGGGGTGATCCGTCAAGCAGGGGCTGAGAAAAAGGAGTGGGCCTAAAAAGGGGATTCCCCATGTTCATTTCCATATGGAAACTTTAGACACGGCTACAGCCCGAACTGCTAAACGGCATTACACCAAATTTGGCAACTGATGGTCCAGAAAGTTACCTTTTTGTAAATTGGTGTAAATCCGTTCAGTAGTTGCTGAGTTATTTAAAGAAATTTTAAATTGTATATACAGGGACGCGGAGGATCCGTGACCCCTCCCGATCTCATGCTGAGATCTGATTGGCTGCCAACACTTCAATCCTGGAAGTGTTAGCAGCCATCTTGGGACTCAGCTTGAGTCGAGTCCCAGAAAAAACATTTAAAAAAAAAGAAAAGGGGGCAGGGTAGAAATGCCCTAACTCCTTAGGCATCTTGGGGGGTCCCAAATAATGAAAAGAAATACTTTCATTGCTCAGAGAAGAAATGTGAACTTGGTGGGGTATTGGGCAGGTAAAAAAAAAACATTTCAGGAACTGTGAGGGTCCAGGTTTATGTACAAACAGAAAAAGATGAAATTTTTTTTTTTTAAAGTGTCTAACATAACCAGTCCTTAAAAATATTGCTGTAAATCCTCAAAAAATTTCAAATATTCCAAAGAAATTCAAATGTCAAAAAAAAGAATAAAGTCACTCCCCAAGGGAGTATCTATGTTCTAGGCTAGCAGGCAAATGTTTCTCGCTATCATCAAGCTCACTCTTTACCACTATTAAATTGATATTCTTGTCTGAGGAAGACATAAGATGGCTGACCTTGAAGGGAGCAGACACCGCCTGAGAAATGTGAAATGCAGGGCTGGTTGGAGAAACAAGTAAAATGGATGAAGTGCGAGATAACACTGCAGGAAGAGGAGTGAGTTGTGGCTGCAGATGAGACATTATGGTCGCTATCAAGGAGGCCAAGAGGCTACATAGAGCATGATGTTAAGTTAACATCTCAGAACATGTTAATAACACCTTTTAACTCTCACGCATCTTGGGAGATTATAAATAGGTCTGATAGACATTTTAATTACGCTGGAGTAATAGGAGTAATTTCAGTAATTACGTGTTACTCTTGTTATGTGAAATTACTGAAATTACATGATTATACCACCTTGAGTAATTAAGAGTAATTTGAGGGAAAAATACTATTGCAGGAGCACCGGGACAATGAACTAAAAGAGATCAAGTGGCTGCTGGCTACTGATGTTCCTGTCACATGACCTTTAGTGCTATTTTCTTAGCTCAAAATGCATCCTAGGTCCCATTATGGACGCGAGGATGTATTTTGTACTAAGCATAGCCCTAAATGCTGGAATACACTTCTCACATACTTATACATAATTATTAGTAATTTTGTGGTAATTACGATTAATTGCACTAGAGAGATTAACACTACTCACACCGACTCCTAATTATAAACGAATATCATCTATTGGCCTCAGGACAAAACATAAGAGCTCAGGAGTGACAGGAGTATGTGTCCTTAATTTGCTTCTGTGGCTGTTCTGGGCTGGCAATTGGAGTAGTCAGAGGAGTAGAAAGTTGAGCAGGGTCTGCAGTTGGCAATCCAATTGGTATAAGGTCTCTAGAGTTAAAGGGACGTGGATATAGGCCAAGATGATGGTGAAGCCTGCTCTTTGTACACCACAGAAGGGTCTTAGTCGATTGCCCAGTTCTTCCTGGCCAGTGTGTCCAACTGCTCCACCGCCACAGTCAGTTAGACAGCATCTGCCCAGAGTCATTGGCAATTGAGCCCATCTGTCTTCAGGTGGACGCACTCTTCCTGCTTATGAATGGGTCTTCCTCCTCTGTAGTGGTTGATAGTTCTCATGCCCACCTTGTAGTATAGGATCTGGATGTTCATCCCAGGTTCGGCTGAGATGGTAGTTTACCAGCTATGCCTGCTGACACGAAAAGAGACAAATCAAAGAAATGTTGAGTGGATCTGTTTAATATTTCATATGTCTACATTAATAATTTTAAGGGATATAACATCCAAAAATAAAAGAAAGATTGTCATTGTGTTATGTTATGCTAATTGGGTTTATAAAGCGCATAGCTGCCCCAGCAACAGTATACCACACATAAAGTGCAGCAAAAGGTGATAAGAAACTCCGCATAAATGAAAAGCCAGGTTTTAAGCTTTTTCCTGAAATCAAAGGGATTTTGGATATTTCTTAGCTTGAGAGCCAAACTGTTCCAGAGGGCCAGACCAAAAGCTCGAAAAGAGCTGCCACCGGCACGTTTCCTGTGGAACCGGGTAGTCACCTCCAGGTTTAGCTTGGCCGAGCGAAGTGCTCTGGTTGGGAGATAGGGTTGCATTAGATCGGACAGGATGGGAGCACCTTGAGCTTTCAAGATCCTATGCACTGTGCTAAGGGCTTTAAATTGGATTAGCCTCTTCAACAGTAGTCAGTGGAGCTTGCGAAGAAGCCCCGCGGTGGAGCAGAGCTTCAAGAGAGAAAACAGCAATCTGGCCACCGCGTTTTGGGCTAACTGTCGTGTAGTTCCTATATATAACCTAGACAGAATCTGCGCTTTCGGATAACATGAACTGTGGGCTTGGTGGCAGACTGACTCTGTGCACCCCCACTGAAAATGTTAGCCTTTTTGCATTAGCTAGCTCACAGTGCCACTAGTGTCTCCTCTTATCGGGGAGAGAATAGTTCCTGGCAACCTTAGAACATGACAACCCTGATCCCTCAGGATCGTGGAAACAATGTACTACTTTTCGCTCAGTCACTCGTGCTCACTTATTCGGTCTCCGAGAGTTACACAGAAGAAGCAGTCGGGCGTGATACAATAAGTATGTATTGTACAGTTGTTCTTCTAGCGTAAAATAGATGTGCTGCAATAATAGTGAGACAGTAGCAGATATATATTATCAGCAGAATAGTGAATATAAACGGATAGTACAGTTCATCCATTTTGCAATAATCATAAATGCATACATGAATATAAAATGCATGATAAAAGAAAGCGCATACTCCTACGATGCCTATCTAGATGTACCTAAGTGTACCTAGCATGTGAGAAGGTGTGAAGTCAAGAATTACCTGAAGAGATAGAGATTGTGGGACCCCATCCTGGTCTCGGGTTGGACACCCCGCAAGGGATGCGTTAGACCACTGTCAGCTGGAGTGTCTGCATGCAGGAGCCTCAGCGTCTCTGGTCAGTGTGTCGGCCTGGAAGTCTTGGTTCCCTCTAACTAACACTAGCAAGAGGTGCTGTATTTATACAGAAAGTATCTTGGGTTCCTTTGTCCCTTGTTGCTTGTATTAGCCATTGTTGGATTTGAGGATGACGTATGGGATGAACCGTGTACGTAGATATGGGGAGGAAGGTGGTGTAGCCCCAGCCTGGTTTCTAAGAACCCTTATGAATATTCATTCATACAGTGTGAGTCTATTGATGGAGTTATAGGACTCTATTGTTTAGGAGTAACCCTCCTTCTGCACCCAGGACTAGAACTAGGTAAAGGTTCAATCCTAAAAGGCTCGTAGCAGTGTAGTGTAGAGGAGGTAATGTAGGTGAAGGGGTATGATGTTACCCAGGCCTATATTAGGATACCTATATGGAACATAACACCCACTCCTCTTCCGAACAGTCAACAATGATAAAAATGCTAGCGATCTACTATTTCAACTAGGTAGCAGCGCATAAAATATCAATGAGCCACGTAAAAACATATTTCTAAAACATTAAAAACATTTAAAAATAGTCTAAGAGGTGCAAATTGCTACTGAAAGTCAGTTGTTTTGGAAATGTCATTTAAGCCGAAGTCCTAGATGAGTTTGTTTATATAGGTCAAACCACTATAAGCGTCAGGAGGCCATGCTTTTCAGCGAAAGTGTCAATTTTTAAAAGAAATGTTCCAAATTTAGTTGAGTTTTGAAAAAAAAAATGAACAAACTGAATTCTTTCCCAGCACACGATGAGCCAATTTTAGATTAAGTGTCCTGGCTGGGAGACGCAACATCATCGTTGCTTGCTGCTGCAGAGGATGGTCCTTGTAACACCTCGCAAAGTACGTCAATGGAGCACAGATGATATTCAGCACTGCCAACAGCTGTAGTCGATACCTGGGTGCTAGTGGTGCTAGTGGTGGAGCTGATGCTAAATCCAGTTGTAAAAGGCACCTGCGGATTCTCGAGGAATGCAGCCATCAAAATGGGAATACGCTGGGGACATTGCCGAGCATGGGCCCTCAGGGGTTCCAGCCGGGTATTCAAGTCCGCAGGCGTGTCCGTTGCAAGTGTCAGACAGAGATCCAACATGCATTCTTCACCGCAAAACAGGCATCGAAGAATAGGTGAGATGCAGTCCATCCAGACTGGTCTAAATGATAGGAATCAAGAGGCACTTAGTTCCCGTAGGCGAGGTGTGCCCAGATGCTGTACCATGCGCTCACGTTATTTGCGCTCCAGGAGCGCTTTTGCCATCTCGTTGGTAATTGGGCCGTCCATTGCAGAGCAGGAAAATGACAATCAGGATCCCTGCGATAGAAAGCAGGATCAGCGGAAGACCTCCAAAAACACTTCCCAATATGGAGTGTATAAAATTTGGAATGACTCCGAGGATTGTCTGAAAGGTGCTTAGAAATCCTGACCCTATGGTCTTAAATAGGTGTACAATACCACTCGTATCAGACATGTTAAAGATACGACCCACAATTTCTGCGAAATTAAAGGGGCAGTTTGTACATATAAGTGCCTGTATCTCAGTCGAGGTCCTTGCAATTTGAAGATCAAAGGTCTCTCGAGCGGAGGTTAAGGGTACGGTTTGCTGCAAAAGCATGGCTTTCAGTCTGCTCAAAGTATCAAACTGTATAAAGGAAACATTCAAAGAAGGGCATAACGGCGCCTCCCTGACTGTACTTGTTGGGGGAAACAATACTTGCATACAGCAAGTGACCCTGGAGTTCACAGTGACCAGATAGGCAATGCCCGGAAGCATCCCGCAGCAACCTTGATCGTTCAGCATCAAGTAACTCCCATTCGAGAGCAGCTCGAATACCGGTGTACTCACGGCTGCTGGAGTCCCTTTCATGTGGCAGGACGAGTTTGCTATTTAACCATTGCAAGCTCCGTGCAGTGAAATGTCCTGGCACATGAGAGAACCGCTTAAAGCGTTCTTGCAGTTCGTACCGCTTAGAAACACTTCCCGATCCCCACTCCGGCATCGAAATCTGTAGGGTAATTCCCAAGATTCCATAATGTATTCCTTACCCAATTTTTCATATTTGCCTGCCTGCCTCTGCTCAAGGCAATACTGAAACTGAAAGGTAGTGACCGGTAGAGTTATATGGCCATGGATTAACCATTCCGTTAATGGTGATTCTGCTACCGTAAATGGTAGCCTATCCAGTTTTTCAATGCGCAACATTGTATATTTAGCTCCCCTTTGTGCCATTTCTTTTTGTTTATCTGTTAGATTGTATTCAGAAAACAGAGACGTACTGTTGATAAAACGCCAAGGCACATAGCCTTCACGCAAAGATTGCAGTGTCCAGCTTAATGACATAATAGAACGCAACTGAGATTGCCTGTGTTGTAACATGGCCAAATCTTGTTCCAGTATGTCTATTGCAGAAGATACAATGTTACCCAAGGAATATATCCTGGAGGTTAAGGTTGTTAATCCATTACCCACTACTGCTAATGCTTTTTCTAAGTTAATACGATCTATTTCCCGTATCCTCTCTGCGGCCTCTTGTTGGGATATTTTCCAGTTTTCATTGTATGCAGCATAAATGCCAGCATATATGAAACGTTTTTGATGGGGTTTCCTGGGACCAAATAAAAAATCCCTAAGATCCATGTCTTGTGTGAGTAAGGATAAGTGTTGTTTTACTTCTGTGAGTGTTGAGGTCTCTAGCCAATCAAGGCACAACTTCCCAACACTGTAGGATGTCACTACCCCTGGATGTTCTCTTTGTACATAGCGCGGGTCTGGCCTGTGGATATTAAACCCTTCCGTTATACCCCCGAATCTTCTCTGACAAGTGTTCGTGTCTAAAGGCCAAACCACCCATTTCTTCCAATCAGGGTCTTTTCTATTGTACTGTAAAATGTCATCCAGTGTTGCCCCATCTTGTGTAGTTAAATTTTGCCACCCCTCCATCTGTGATGGTGTCAGAAACCAAGGTGTGTTCAGGTCCTTGTTCTTGGCGAGTCCAAGACAGGATGTCTGTTGCACAGTGTCATTTAGAAATATCATCTGCTGTGGAATGAGGCATGCTCTAAATAGCGCTTCTGTTCCCTGGACTTGCCAGTCCCTAGAACCCCAGACTGATTTTAAGTCTTTTGTGTCCTTCCATAGGTCAAAGCCTTGTTCAGACAATTGGGCAATAAAGGAAGCAGAGTATATCTGTTTGGTGTTCATTAACATAATTTTCAGTGCCGATTTCGGTGTAACCTTATAATAATATGAGGTCAGGTCAGTGGTGTTAAAACCTGAAAAATATGCAAATTTCTGTGCAAATGTATGCAAACTACTTTTAGGTGGTGTAGGGCAATGTTCCCACTGGTGGTACTCAAAAACATTTCTAGGTGATATAGATTTGTGCAGGAAATGATGACCGTAATGTTGGTAACAGTACAATGTGTCACAGTCTGAAGTACCTTCTAACATGTCATTGTTCGGAAATGCAGCAGTTTTCTCTGCGTCAGACAACATATCATTACCAGTTTCGGAGTCCCAATCATCAGAAAATGTACTAGAGGTAATGATATCACTTATTGAAATTTTAAATACATGAGAAATTTTTAAAAGTTCAGTAGGACCGAATATTTCTAAATCAACCTTGTCCCACACTATACCATCCAGTATAGGAACTGCTGTAATGTTCACTGATGACAAGTCTCTCTGTTCACGATGGGACGATTGATGTGGCTTCAGAATTAAATTAACTTTTCGTGTTGCGGAGCTTTGTTACAGATAACGTCCATTAATAAGCATGCTAAAAGTTATAACTAAGCCTAGCCAGAAAAGAAAAAATAGTATTCCGGTAATTACCCATAGTTGTACCCAAGGCGATACCAGGTAAGTCTTTTTGAGAAAGTTCACAAAGTCTTTAGCTTGCTGTTTACGTGATTTTTGGGCTGGCATTGTTTTAGGTTCACTTGGATCCAAAGAAAACGTATTAAAGTTCATGAAGTAGCCAGAGGCAGTTCGATCAATTGTAGGAATTGCATCGGGATTTGTTGAAATCGCATTTTACTCTTGTCGAGGCATGTTGACGTAGACGTCTGTATTTGGTCTGATTGCAATTTGTGTGTCATTTTGAATTGGAATTTGAAGATTAACTTCTGGTTCAAGGGGAACGAGTTCCATAGCATTGTTGCATAGTCCTTCATTCCGTACAGGAGGCTCTTCAACGTGATGAGTCTTTCTGGTTGAACTTCTTGGATGGTAGCTAGAGAAGGGAGTCTGCTACTGTGGAGTCCACGAGGCCTACTGTTCAGTATCGGCCACATAGTGTGGTTTGATTAAGTCAATTGAGACAAATAGTTTCTCTTTTTTCCCGGCAAGAGGCCGCAAAAGTACAGT
Organism: Calotriton arnoldi; assembly: GCA_963921515.1. NCBI lineage: Eukaryota > Metazoa > Chordata > Amphibia > Caudata > Salamandridae > Calotriton > Calotriton arnoldi. Next base: position 81,192 of record CAWUFW010006037.1, on the reverse strand, counting down.
TCTTGTTCCTTGAACTGCTACGACAGGTACAGGTTTTCTGTATGATGGTCCAAATTCTTTTTTGTCCACTATTTTTTCTCTGACAAGATCCCCGATTTTTGGGATCCAGACAGGTATTGACATAACTGCCTTGACTTCCCCAGTGGCGGTCTGTTTCTGGAGCACGTTACTTTGTTGTGTCCTGGATTCATTTAGATCCTGTAAAACAGCAAACGATCATGGAAATCAAATGGTTTTTCATCCGCCACTGCGCCTTCACAATCAAGATCAGGTACCCACGTTCTTGTCTCAAATAGGACCTCATATGGAGTGACACCCCCTAGAGAATTTCTTGGCTGGTTATTGAGTGATTGACCCAACTACCGCCCTTGCCTAATACCCTAGCTGTTAAAGATTGCTTTAAGTCCTGGTTTTTCCTCTCCACAACCGAAATTCCCTCAGGATGGTACGGAGAGGAGTACCGCAATGCTACGCCCATACTTTCCATGACCTCTTTGAAAGCCCGAGAGCGTAACGCCGGGCCACGGTCATAATGTAATGTGCCAACTACTTATGTCCCGATAAAGACTCGCAAATCTTTTATAACAGTTCGAGCGTCAGCCGAGCGCTGAGGCCAAACCCATAGGAATCTTGAGCAGGAATCCACTGCAACCATGATATACTTGTAAGCCCCATCAGATTGTAAGGGGCCGCAGTGGTCCAGATACACACAAGCGAGAGGTTTGTCTGATTTTAGTAACGTTGTCTGTGCCGGGCGTTTTATGGTGGAGCCTTTCATCTGTTGGCAGATGTCACATTTCAAGACATAGGGGCCGATTCTGATTTGGGCCGGAAAAAATACCGACCGACTCGGTACGGGATAATAGTCTGACCGACACGTACCGGCGTTGCCCGACCTGGGAAGTACGATGAAATGCATGTGAATCACGACCGACTCGTACGGAACTCAAGGCGAACGACCGACCCGGACGGAAACAAGCTATCCGGCCAGAAAACCACGCGAATCGAACCGACCGACACGCACCAGGAAGAAAGCCGAACAAAACGTACCCGCAAACTCCGACCCGCGCAGTACGATGCAATGGGTGCAAAAGCAGACCGATTCGCACGGAGCCCAAGCCGTACGACCGACACGCATACAAAACCCAGCCGAACAAACACAATACACCGCGACCGACGCGAGCGCCGCATATGAAACTGAGCTGAAACACAGCGGGAACGACTCGGAGAGGCGCGCACGAGATAACTGCAACGTCCTACTCGGTCAGAAGAACGACTCCAACATGCACAATAATCACAAATGAAAAAATACAAAAAAAGAGGGCCAAACAAGCAATGACAAAGCCAATAATACAGGGGGTGAAAAAAATTGAACAAGGACACACCCCCAACTCCACCTACATAAAGGCCACAAATCCCTACCATGATCCTTTGCAAATTCCACTGACCTGCCAGCAGAGAACACCATCACACAGCAAACACAGACACACACACAGCTCATCCAACACAAAAGCCACACACCATTAGCACCTCAACAAATAGCACCCTCACACACACACAGAAAAACCTACACTCACACACCCTCACTTGCACACACACACACATCAATCACCACCACCACCCATCACCATGCCCCTAAAGAAGAATCCAAAGTTCATAGATAGTGAATTGGAAGTCATGGTAGACGAGATCCTGAGGGTAGAGCCACAGTTGTTTGGCACATTGGTCCAACAGACCCCCATGTTGCAGAAAACCAAGATGTGGGCGAGGATCGTCGACAGGGTGAACGCACAATCACCATGTTTGCGCACAAAGGAAGACATCCAGAACAGGTGGTATGATGTGCGCAGGAGGGTCAGGGACCTCCTGAAGAAGGATTACCTCCTGAGCCAGCACACCGGCAGTGGCCCTCCTTCCAAACCAGTATACCTCAGGCCCTGGGAGGAGAAGGTGCAGGCCATCCTACCACCAGTGAGCGTATATGAACTAACAAACATCCCAGAGCCTGGTGAGTACACAACTAATATACACAATATTGTGTGCCAATACACACACATCACTGTCAAGGGGACAGTCAAACCATGCACGCCCAGCAAATCAGCAGCAAACAAAAGATAATCATCCCAAAAAGTGTATGTCAGACAGATAAACACAATACATGCCATCTCATAGTGATATGTAACTGTGTCATGACATGTACAAATCCAATACCAAATTGAGCTAGGCAGTGGCACAAATCTAACCAACAAACACTGTCAGATATTTAGCCACCACTAGAACACCACCTCACAGGGAAGCTCACAGAAAGGAAGGAATCCTGTGTATGCTGGTGAAGTCAGTGTAGCCAAGAGCATGATGGGACTCGTAGTAACAGATAATGGGCAGCCTCACATTTGGACCATCAACACCACTCTGAACCATGCTCACAACACAGGGAGTGGAAAAGGACTGACAAGATGGCTGACACTGGGTACTGCTGTGGGGAGCACAAGGCCCTGCTGGGAACTGTGCACCAACAAACAGCACAACACCACTGCCTGACATCCTGAAAGCCAACTTGCACTCCCTGCAATGCAAGCACGTTGCATGGTGGGATATCTGTCTGGGTGGGAAGGAGGACTCACAGCACTGACCATAGTTACAAGCAGCTCACCTCACACACCCCCTCAACACAAACTCCACATAACCCACCTGGGAGAATGCAATGCCTCACATACCAAATGAAGATCCCACAAAGAACCACCACCCTGGGTAATGCCGTGTGAAGCACAGGGACACTCTTCGGACTTGTAGCCAAACAAACGCAAGGACAACACTGTCAGCCTTCCTGTCAGCACAGGCACACTACCCCACAGGGAAGCAGAGTCCAAAGGAAAGAAGTACGGGCATGCTGGGAAGGGGGGTGTAGGCAATAGCATGATGGGAGTTGTAGTCACAGATACTGCTCACCCTCACAATTGGCCCATCAACACCACTCTGAACCATGCTCACATCACAGGGAGTGGATAAGGACTGACAAGATGGCTGACACTGGGTACTGCTGTGGGGAGCACAAGGCCCTGCTGGGAACTGTGCACCAACAAAGAGCACAACACCACTGCCTGACATCCTGAAAGCCAACTTGCACTCCCTGCAATTCAAGCACGTTGCATGGTGGTATATCTGTCTGGGTGGGAAGGAGGACTCACAGCAATGACCATAGTTACAAGCAGCTCACCTCACACACCTCCTCAACACAAACTCCACATAACCCACCTGGGAGAATGCAATGCCTCACATACCAAATGAAGATCCCACAAAGAACCACCACTCTGGGTAATGCCGTGTGAAGCACAGGGACACTCTTGGGACTTGTAGCCAAACAAACGCAAGGACAACACTGTCAGCCTTCCTGTCAGCACAGGCACACTACCCCACAGGGAAGCAGAGTCCAAAGGAAGGAAGTACGGGCATGCTGGGAAGGGGGTGTAGGCAATAGCATGATGGGAGTTGTAGTCACAGATACTGCTCACCCTCACAATTGGCCCATCAACACCACTCTGAACCATGCTCACATCACAGGGAATGGATAAGGACTGACAAGGTGGCTGACACTGGGTAATGCTGTGGGGAGCACAAGGCCCTGCTGGGAACTGTGCACCAACAAACAGCACAACACCACTGCCTGACATCCTGAAAGCCAACTTGCATTCCCTGCAATTCAAGCACGTTGCATGGTGGGATATCTGTCTGGGTGGGCAGGAGGACTCACAGCACTGACCATAGTTACAAGCAGCTCACCTCACACACCTCCTCAACACAAACTCCACATAACCCACCTGGGAGAATGCAATGCCTCACATACCAAATGAAGATCCCACAAAGAACCACCACCCTGGGTAATGCCGTGTGAAGCACAGGGACACTCTTGGGACTTGTAGCCAAACAAACGCAAGGACAACACTGTCAGCCTTCCTGTCAGCACAGGCACACTACCCCACAGGGAAGCAGAGTCCAAAGGAATGAAGTACGGGCATGCTGGGAAGGGGGGTGTAGGCAATAGCATGATGGGAGTTGTAGTCACAGATACTGCTCACCCTCACAATTGGCCCATCAACACTACTCTGAACCATGCTCACATCACAGGGAGTGGATAAGGACTGACAAGATGGCTGACACTGGGTACTGCTGTGCGGAGCACAAGGCCCTGCTGGGAACTGTGCACCAACAAACAGCACAACACCACTGCCTGACATCCTGAAAGCCAACTTGCACTCCCTGCAATGCAAGCATGTTGCATGTTGGGATATCTGTCTGGGTGGGAAGGAGGACTCACAGCACTGACCATAGTTACAAGCAGCTCACCTCACACACCCCCTCAACACAAACTCCACATAACACACCTGGGAGAATGCAATGCCTCACATACCAAATGAAGATCCCACAAAGAACCACCACCCTGTGTAATGCCGTGTGAAGCACAGGGACACTCTTGGGACTTGTAGCCAAACAAACGCAAGGACAACACTGTCAGCCTTCCTGTCAGCACAGGCACACTACCCCACAGGGAAGCAGAGTCCAAAGGAAGGAAGTACGGGCATGCTGGGAAGGGGGTGTAGGCAATAGCATGATGGGAGTTGTAGTCACAGATACTGCTCACCCTCACAATTGGCCCATCAACACCACTCTGAACCATGCTCACATCACAGGGAGTGGATAAGGACTGACAAGATGGCTGACACTGGGTACTGCTGTGGGGTGCACAAGGCCCTGCTGGGAACTGTGCAACAACCAACAGCAAGACACCACTGAATGACATCCTGAGAGTCAACCTGAACCCACTGCAAGGGTGGCATGTTTCATGGTGGGATAACTGGGCTAGGTGGAGAAGGATGGCCGGATGTCCACCAAATACAACAAATGCTGGCCATGCACACACCTCAACATTCACATTGAAATGCCCCAGGTATGCATGACAATGTGCTACACCAATATCAACCTCTTACTGTGACAACTTAGGACAATGCAATGTACATGCCCGCATCCAGAGGTACAGTCACAACTGTCAGGTGTGTGAACCATTGATGCCTGTAGAAACATAACATACAATGTGTGTCTCTTCCAAATACAGGTGATGATGATGGGGACACAGCAGCAGGCGAGGAGGAGTCCCTGTCCCAGGCTCCGGGGGACACAGAGCTCACTGGTGTGGAACAGCCTCTGCCCTCCTCGGATGGCGAAGACCTACCTGACACCTCCGGTGTGAGTCATCATGCAGCACCAGCTGGACCAACACCTGCACCCCCTGCACCCACCCCTCCAACAACTGCCAACACACAGACCACCCCCGCCGACACGGACAGACCAAGGACCACCGATGGCAACAGCACAGAGCCCCAGGCCCAGCGTGGAGCAATGGACGACAACACCACTAACAACCCCCAAGGGGGCCTTGGGTCACCTGTGCGTGCCACCGCAGGTCCTGCACATGTCGCCAGGGGTGGTTATACGGGTGGTAGACATAGGTCGCTGCTTGCAGAGGGGTCTGGACTGCATGATGACCCACAACTGGCACGCATCGCTGATGCGTACCAGGATAGCACCGGAGAGGTCAGACAGGTCGTAGGGATCCTCAAGGACATACAACAGGAGCAGGCTGCCCATCATGCCCGCTTGGACTCCCACATGTCCCGTGTGGAGACACACATGTCTCGCATGGAGTCCAAGTGGGACACATTGCAAGAACTCACAGCGGTGCATAGGGACATATTGACATGCCTCCGCCAGATTAGCACCAACATGGCCACACCTCCCTGTGTGCCCACAACATCTGGTGCTGCAACAACTGACACCACCACAGGGAGGGAGGAGGACTCTGGCGGAGACTCCCCTGCACCGCCACAGCCTGCACGTGAGGGTCCCCCCCCAAAGAAGAGGGGTCGTCCGAGGAAGGAAAAGTGAGAGGTTGATGGCCACGTACATCCCCCAGGAAGCCAACACCTGTTCCGGAAATTCTCCTTTGTGTGCAAACGTTTCACCCTGTCGAATGCAACACTACTCTCCCACATGACATGGGGAGTTCAAGTTGGACTAATGTATCATATGACTGTGGACTTCACTCAGGACATTTCTGCTACCAAGACTTCCAACTCATCTGGGAACTTTGGATCACAATCCCAATGTACAGCACCCACCATCCTGTGCACTATCACACACACATTTCTGTAAATAAAATCACTAGTACACCATACTTGCCTCTGTTGTTATTCAAATGTGGATACTGTTATGGTGATGATGACCTGCTAAATTACACTGTGTATGCTAACTGCTACAGCAAGTACAACACCGTCGTGTGAGTCATGGTGACGTGACACATATGAGGGAGACACACCACTAGGGCTACACAACACAGAGACACCAGGGCCATCGGACTCATCGCCCACAGTGATGTTGCCAGGAAATACAGTGGAATGCACAGGCACCACACCTATTCAGAGTCTGTGTCAACTAGCCCACAGGTGCAGTAAGCAAATGTCAGTCAGATGTGTGACCACAGACAACGCACATCCCAAAGTGAAGCACAGGTTCATTACACATTTGCAACATGTTGTTTCCACTACAAATGCAAGGTTTACCCACGTGGCAGTGGCCACACAGTCAACAAGTGCAGAAGATATGAAGTCCAGGGGTGTGTGGCACATCACTTGTAGGCAAACTACTGCTGCCACCCTGAAAGCTGAATCATGGTGTCGGGGGATCCAAGTTGACCAAAGTACTCAGTAAGCACCCTGTGAAGGATAGACATGACACACAGTTAAAACCACTGAAGAACAGGACAGAACTGCAATACTCATGCCCAATACATGTCACAAGACAACTACACAAAACCAAGTTAGCATGTCAAAACTGTTGGGGAGTACAGACTACCTGTAAGGACACATTGCTGCACGCATCCAGTCAAGTAGCACATGGCCACACTCAAACAGCACCAGAGCACCACCCACACATATCATGCAAACTCACATCATTCACATTACATCTCCCTGGATACTCACATTCAGCTGAAGAAGTTGGTGATGAGCTGTGTGCGGACATCACCATCATCATCATCATCACTGGCATCGTGGTCCAGGCCAGGATCCTCCACAGGTGGCGGACGTTGGTCATCGTCATCCAGGATGAGAGGCAACTCCTTCCGCACTGCCAGGTTGTGTAGCATGCAGCAAACGATGACAATCTTGCACACCTTCGCTGGGGCATATGGGAGGGCCCCTCCTGTCTTGTCCAGGCAGCGGAAGCGGCTCTTCAGGAGACCAAAGGTCCGCTCAATCACTCTCCTGGTCCGACCATGTGCCTCATTGTAGCACATCTGGGCTGGTGTCACAGGGTTCCTGAGGGGTGTCAGCAACCACGGCATGTTGGGGTATCCGGAGTCACCTACGGACAGACAAGTGCACATTAGCTGAGTTGGAAAAGTGGGTGGAATACTACAGATCAGAACACACACAATGGTACAAAGTCAGTACACACCGACAAGCCAGGCACGCTGGTTCTGCATCTGTGCCATCATCCTCGGGATGCGACTACTCCTCATCACGTAGGCATCGTGTGCTGAACCAGGGAAACGGGCACACACATGTGTGATGCTCATATCTGCAAGACATACCACCAGAGCATTGATCGAATGGTAATGTTTACGGTTCCGGTATGCCTGCTCATGTGCCTGTGGTGGTATCAAAGCCACATGTGTCCCATCAATGGAGCCAATGACATGTGGCATCCTCCCCAGGGCATAGAAGTCACTCTTGACGTCAGTGAGTTGTTGACGTGTAGGGAAATAGATGTACTGGTTCAGGCATCTCAACATTGCCTCCAAAACATCGCGTAGCACACGGCTGAACATAGTCTGTGACATCCCACCGGCAGTCGCCACAGTGTGTTGAAAGGTACCGGTGGCAAAGAAGTGTAGGGCTGCCATTACCTTCACCTTGGGTGTCAGCGCCGTAGGGTACGTCCGGCCAGGTTGCAAATGTGGTGCCAAGCGCACTGCCAAATCATCAATCAGCTGCCTGGTGAAGCGGTACCGTCGGATGCTGTCACGTTCCACCATCGTTGCCAGGTCAGGGAATGGTCTATGGACAGCTGGAGCCCTGCAGTGCATAGGTTGAAGAAAGAAAGATTGTCAGTCACCCCACATATGTGCCATTCACCATACTCAATTTCACATGATACATCATTACGAGACACAAGTACTTGATGTGTGTGCCGTTCTGTTCGGACATAACTCACACCTACATGCCCATCATCTAACTTCTCAGTACAACATGTGTGCACAACAGGTACCAGGTTGTGCTATGGGAAACCATTAGGCTGTGTCACAGTACCCATTTCCTGCTGTCACGTTCCACACACACACCACAGTGACATGTCTGGACAGATGCGCCACAGGCATCACAGCTCATTGACAGGTAGATTCCCAGTGACCCTGTCTTGCCACATGGACACTGGCATGACATGGCATATCATGTACACGTCAGAAAAACAAACATGACTCCCACAGGTAGTGGCCCCGGTCGCCTCCGGAGGACAGACATGGACGCCAGTGACGCACAACATCAAAGTCCATGCACAAACAACGTTGATGTGGAGACTGTCTCCCATCTTGCACATGGAATCAGAGACATCGGAAACACAACATGCACACAGACTGTGGAGGGACATCACTATTGTGGCTATGGGTCATCCTGTGACGTACATGCCTTCCCCCATGGGACCCTGGGGGTATGTGACATGTCACACACATACACAACCTGGAAATGTGACCATGGCACATGCTCCAAAATGAACTGTTGCACATCACAGTGGTCATGTGCACAACACACAAAGGACCCTGTCCCCGTTAACACATGCACAGCCTGGGTGTGGCTGCCCACAAGTGCCACCACAGAAACCACATGTCAACCCCCATACACAGAAAAGGTAATGCAGCCTTACATGCCTTAGGAAACAGTGTGGACTGGGTGTGGTGTTGTAGGTGTGCCCCTGTGTCTCTGGCAGGTATATGTGGCTGGCATACGTTCACCAGTGACAAGCATGGTGACATATGCGACTGACCTGTACAGGTACGCGTTGTACAGCAATGGACCGATCGGTGTGCCCGGCCGGTCCATTGCATCTGTTGTATCCCAAAATACGCGTTGTACAGCAATGGACCGATCGGTGTGCCCGGCCGGCCCATTGCATCTGTTGTGAGCGGGTACGCGTTGTATCCCGAAATACGCGTTGTACAGCAATGGACCGATCGGTGTGCCCTGCCGGCCCATTGCATCTGTTGTATCCCGAAATACGTGTTGTACAGCAATGGACCGATCGGTGTGCCCGGCCGGCCCATTGCATCTGTTGTGAGCGGGTATGCGTTGTATCCCGAAATACGCGTTGTACAGCAATGGACCGATCGGTGTGCCCGGCCGGCCCATTGCATCTGTTGTGAGCGGGTACGCGTTGTATCCCGAAATACGCGTTGTACAGCAATGGACCGATCGGTGTGCCCGGCCGGCCCATTGCATCTGTTGTGTGCGGTACGCGTTGTATCCCGAAATACGCGTTGTACAGCAATGGACCGATCGGTGTGCCCGGCCGGCCCATTGCATCTGTTGTGGCGAGTGCGCGTTGTATCCCGAAATACGCGTTGTACAGCAATGGACCGATCGGTGTGCCCGGCCGGCCCATTGCATCTGTTGTGGCGGGTACGCGTTGTATCCCGAAATACGCGTTGTACAGCAATGGACCGATCGGTGTGCCCGGCCGGCCCATTGCATCTATTCTGAGCGGGTACGCGTTGTATCCCGAAATACGAGTTGTACAGCAATGGACCGATCGGTGTGCCCGGCCGGCCCATTGCATCTCTTGTGTGCGGGTACACGTTGTATCCCGAAATACGCGTTGTACAGCAATGGACCGATCGGTGTGCCCGGCCGGCCCATTGCATCTGTTGTGAGCGGGTACGCGTTGTATCCCGAAATACGCGTTGTACAGCAATGGACCGATCGGTGCGCACGCATTGGCTGGGGCCTGGCATGGCAACGGACGCGTTTTCGAAGCTCCAACGAGTCTGATGCAGTGAATTCAGTTGGCCAGCCACAACAATGTTGCAAAATCATGGGTGTCATGAAGTTGAAGATTTGAAGGATGCTGTGGGCGTGTATTAGTGCTGCTATTCCATGGATTGGTCAGATTCAGAAGATGCAAATGACTTGGACCTATCACTTTGGACACATGGGACAGTATCTGCCTCTGCAGCACACATATAATGCTGGCTGTTCCCCTGAGAGCTCACTTGCCTGCACTACATGCTCCAGGATGACATCTGCCACCAACACTGCTGCTGTCTCTGCATCCTCTGGCTACTGCAATGGCACGTACTGTGGAGAGAGCCCCAGCCTTCAGCCTTGAGGAGAACCAGGCCCTGCTGGACAGCCTCCTTCCACAGTACAGCAAGCTGTATGGGACACCAGGGGAGCAGGTGAGTGTGCTGTCCACTGCCTTTCTAATTTTGCATGTTGTCTGACTAGCAGGACTTACAGTGTGCACACCACTGGCTAGCATGCTCACTGAGTAGTTCTGAGCCCCCAAAGTGTGTAGTTACATGCACTGAACAGGTACAGTGCAGTAACAGTGCATTCCAACAAGGTTTACTTTCCATGCAATGATACCATGTAGTAACTGCTGGCAAACTGTTCATAGCCATCGTTGCACTGCCTGTGTACATCATGTGCCCCAGTGATTGAGACATGTATATCCAACTGTGTGATGCACGGATATGTTGCATGTGTAGTAATGGCATTTTCACTTTGTCATCCTCACAGGTTGATGCCCACCAGAAGCAGAAAATCTGGCTGACCATCGCCCGGGCAGTAAGATCCGTGGGGGACTACAAGCGCCGGATCCGCAACTGCCAGAAGAGGTGGCAGGACCTTCGAGGCTGGACCCGGAGGATCGCAAGGGTCCAGCTGAAGCTGTCGCCTCCTCGCAGGAGGGGCGGACACCGGACCCTGACCCCCACATGCTCAGGATCCTGGCGGTGGTCTTCCCTGACCTGGATGGGCAGCTGAAGGCCAGACAGCAGCAAGGAGGGGTGAGTCCATGACAGCACTGTGCACTTTGTCTGACATGCTATGTGCCCTCCTCTGGCCTGGTTAAACTTCCACAGTACATCAGTCTTGTGGTCCAGGACCCATGTCCCTCTATTGTGACATGCCCACTCCTCATCTGATACGCATATGTGTGGCCCTTACAGTCAGGAAATTGTGTCACTTGGGGACTGTGTCATTGCATTTTGCTTTGCTCAAGGTGGGGGACAGCATTTGTTCCGGTGACTATGTTGTGGGATTCATGGGTGGGTCAATTGCTCACACAATGCCCAAGTCCTGACATGTAATCTGGGTGTAACTTTGATTTGTGGTCCACTTGCTGATCTGATTCACCACATGTCCCTGGGGTATTTGGCACACCCCCATGCTGTGGGTGGGAAGAATGTTTGGGCCTCAGGAGTATGTATATCAAGTGTGTCACACATGCTTAGACACCTGCCTACTGTCCAGGACTCATCCCTCTTACAGGTGGAGCTGGACAGTCATGCCTACTCCAGGGCATACAATACACTCTGTACTCCCACTCCCGTGGATCATCTGACATGTTGTGATCAGTGACATGTTCCCTCAGGTGTCTGCCTCTGTGTCATTGTGCTGTGGCTTCGTTGTCAGGACTACTGGTATGTTTTGTCGGTTATGGCTCAGCATGCCATCTGAGATGTGACCATGAGAGACGATACTTCTGTGACTTATAGGTGTCTGATCACTTGACTGTGCACACAGGTGTATGCGACTGTGCCTTTCAGGCAGCTGTTTTTCATTCACAGCACACTGTGAGGTGCTCATGTTCAGAGAGTTGTGTTTCGTGTCCCCCATATGTCCAATTGGTATGACGTGGACAAATAGTAGTTCAGATGATGTTGTTTTTGGGGGATGGACATGTGCACTTGTCAGTTACATAACTTGCATTCCCCATGTCCTAAGATTGTGACACAGTGCAGACTGTTGTTGGCTGGCTGCCATGGCCATGTGACTGGAGACAGTGATGTATGACTTTGCACGCATGCCTGTGTCATGGCATTAAACTTCCTAAGACTGATCCTGCAGGGGAGTGACATGTGCAACATGCACCCCATTGTGGCATTGACTATCCGGACATGGGTGGATCATGGTGTCTGGTGCTGGTATGCATCACATGCATTTCTATTTAGACTCTGGCCATCCCTTTCTCTGGACACCTGCACTGACTCAGTGGCAAGAGATGTGATGTGTGCATGTTCACATACTTCACCGTGTTCCCTGCAATGTCCAACAACTGTGTAGGTGGTGCATGTGTCCACACTGGGGTCTTACCATCAGACAGGCACCAGACAGATGGGTGCAAGGGCAGGAGGGGTGTGAGTCCCATGGTTGACCATCAGACTGACAATTGGCTTCCCCGAATCTGTGTGAGGACTTTAGGCAATGTTCAACTAAGGATGCCAGGGCTTGCTCTGTGATGTGCTGTACTTACTGTGGTGTGTGCGGTCAGTGCAGGTGACTGATGTTTGTCTGTTTCCCTAATTGTTTGAAGATACATCCACGGCCACAGGAGGGGACAGCTCCACGGACCAGGAGGAGCAGCGGAGCCAGACTGGGTCAGCATCCGACGAGTGGTCAGAGGGACCCAGTGGCACAGAGGGCGAGGGGAGCCACACCGAGGAGTCCTCAGCACCATCCACCTCAGCTGAGGACCACAGCAGCTCGGAGGATGACTCCCTTGTGGAGGCGGGTCTCAGCAGCCACCAAAGGCCAGCTAGTCTGTCTGGCCCCGCCACCACCACCACCACCGCCCTCCCATTGGCTCCCATTCCTGAGGTCCGTGGAGGCTCCCGTGCTCGGGAGCGTGTCTCCTTCGTGCCAGGCACCGCACCCCCTGCCCCTGTGTCCCCTGCTGCCCTGAGTGAGGAGTCTGTGTACCTCCTTCGGCAGCTCCATGTAGGGCAGACAGCAATGCTGAGTGTCCTCCATGCACACACCACTCTGTTGACACAGCTGGTGTCATTCATGGAGGGCATCTCGACGGGTATGTCTGCCCTACAGAGGAGCAATAAGTCCATGGACTCCTCCCTGACGGCAGCCGTGTCCCTCCTCCAACAGTCCCTCACCCCTCCCACCTCTGCCCCATCCACACTTCCTGCCACCCTACCTGTCCAAAGTACATGCACACCTGCACAATCACCCAAACACACAGACATGAGCAGCACAGACACACCCAAGAGAAAGGCAAGACGTGCACACAAGCATCCTCAGGGGACTGATACCACACACACAGGGGATGGGGAACAGACACACACACAGGCATCCACAGTCACTCCGCAGTCCTCCAAATCCTCTCCCTCCAAGACCCCATCCCTTGCCTCACCTGTTACCCCACCTACACAGCAGATCTTCCTGTGTGACCTCGGCCTCTGCTCCTCCGATCCTGCTGATCCAGCATACCGGGGGAAGAGGAAGTCCACCCACACAGAGGGGAATGCCCCTCACCCCGGACACCCTCTCCCAGGCGCAGGCAGACACAGGACCCCATTCGGAAGTCCCCCCGGACCAGGAAGAGCAAGACCCCACCACCACCACGCAGCTCCACCACCCAGTCTCTCTCCTCCATCCCCCAGGCCCCCACTCCACAGGTTCCCCCGCCACACCCTGCCCCAGGTTCCCCCACACACCGATACCGCATCCCCAGACTGCTTAGGCCCTCCCCCCTGCCACTTGCTCTTCCACCCCCAACCCAGACGCTCTGCCTGTTAGTGCCACTGGTGTGGAGACCGGGTCCCCCCTCTGTCCTGCCCACCTCATCTGCCCACCCTTCCACTCCCTTGGAGTCATGCACTGCAGTGGAGTCCACAACCACCCCGTCTGACTCGGGCACTGCAGTGGGGACCCAGTCCACTACATCAGACCAGCCCACTGCAGTGGTTGCAGCACCCACACCAACTGACTTGTGTACCACAGTGGTGCCGGCCCCCCTGAGTCAGACACCTCCACTGCAGTTGCCGGTGACACTCCTGCACCCACCACCCCTTCACTGCCTCACTCTGCCATCCCCTGATCCTGTCCATGCGGTGCCTGGCCTGCCCCTTGTATGCCCCTCCAAGGGGGATGTCCCCTGTCCTTACCAGTGCAGGCAAGCAATGGGTGACCAGTTGTCACTTATCACCCTGTTGGGACTGTGATTTTGGACTGGCCATTGGCCTTAGTTTCCTTTGGACTTCAGAGTTTACCTTGACTTTTGCTGAATAAAGCCTCTTTTTGTTTAATTGTGGCTTTTCTTTTGATGTACATGATGTGGATGAGTAGCATCCTGCATTTGCAGTTGTAATAGTGTTCATATCAGGAAAATGAAGTGTTGCTGTGATGGACTCAATGTGGTCCATGGAATATGTGTCCTGTTGTAGTCTGGATCTATGGCATCCTTTGCTGCAGTCTGAGGGTGTAATGTTCAGCATTTGACACAGGGATGTACGTTTAGCATTTGTAAATGAACATCTTTGTCTTACACTGATGCACATCTGGTGGGCTTACCACTGTTCAATGTTCCGATTTCCCTGACTGTGTGCCCAGCTCCACTGGACATGCAGTTTTGCACATCAATGTCGAAGGACTCATCTGTGTATACAGTGCAACTTGCTTGACACGTGTTTTGGGTGTATGCAGATGACTGACGTGACACTCCCGTACCCAGGCTGATGTGAGCAAAGCCTTCTGTGTGTTGTAGTTGTTGACTCACTGACGGAGTGTTCTGCTGACATGTTTGGGTCGTACACAGACAAGGTTTGGCACAGCGGACCTTCCACAGGAGTGGAGTGCCCTCATGGCAGTGTGTAATCCGGTGACATTGCGTGGGCCTGTGTTGTGTGTTGTGTAAGCATGTCTGTGCGTGTTCCCTTCCCTTTTCCTACACAGGCTGTGTCCCTAGGGATGTTCCTGTTTGTGATGCTTGCTGAGTTGTTCTGTGTTCATCCAGCATCTTGGACCTGGTTTCTCCGTGATGTGGGTGCATGGCAAACTAATGTTCATGAGGTTGTCATCCCAGGTTGTCTTTGTTGTCAGGGCTGGGTATGTGTTCAAACGCAGATGGGACACATTCAGGATTCCCCTTGGCACTTGTTGTTTACACAAGTCATGTGATTTACAGTTTGTGGTAGCTTTCAGTGATTGTGACACGTTGTGTGTGTGACTGCTGCCACTCCTCAGGGTCAGAGCTGCAATGTTGGAAGTTGTGTACGTGTGTTCTTAGTGTGTCACCTTGGCTTCTTCGTTGGTGTGTGACTATGGCCAGGATACCATTGATTGTGGTGGATTTCACATAATGCCCATGTACAGCGTACTGTGCTGTGTGTCAGACATTGACGAGTCTTGTTGACTGGCCATGTGTGATGGCTTTCTGCACTTTAGTTCCCACCACCACCCCTGGTATTGTCATGGGTGCATGTGCAATGTCACCAGTCCATGTGAGCTTCACTGCTGCACATTGGTGGTGATCAGGGTGTGTGGTGTTGAGTGTGTGCAAAATGAGTTGTTGCACGGCTAGACCCCTACCTCCATATTGGCCTTGGCTGGCAGGCCGTGCTGATTGATTAGAGCTTGTGTAGGTGTGATGGTATTTTGTTGGTCAGGACACATGGCTGTGGTTCACAGTGTGAACGACATCTACCTTTGTCATCACAGTGGGATTATCATGCAGGCTAGTGTCAGCACAATGTGGGCTCCCTGGGGGTAGTGCTGTGGTGGGTCTGTCTCTTGCTGTGATAGTTGCTGTTCCTACAGGCTTGTGTGACATGTGTAATTTGGGCTCCCTCTCATCTAACAATGCCTGATTGCCCACATAGGGGTATCCGATCCATGAGTAACTTTTGTATGGCACTGTATACACATCTGTGTGGTTGGAATTCAGGCCTCCTCATGTGTTGTGTGGTTGCCTGGGGACACTGGCAAACCCCCATCACCCGTTGTGTTTGATATGCAGTGTGAGTCTGCCTGTTTGTGTTTGTGCCTTAGCACCACTGCATTGGCATATCTTGAGTGTGCCATTGGCTGTATGTTGTTTGGTGGCTTTCCCCTGCTGTCCCTGGGACTCCTAGGTCATCAGTCAGCACAATAATCATGGTTAGTATGTCCCATTGCTGCCATGGTATGGTATTTGTTCACCTCACATCTACAGTCTCCACAGGATATCTACATTTGTGTGTCCATTGGTGCAGATATGTGGGTCAGCATTATGATGGTCACTTCTGTCATTGTGTTATTTGTGAATGTTGACAATGTGGGACCCCATGGGTGATGTTTGTATGCACATGGCCAAAACAATGTTTCAGTGACACTGCACTGTTTGCCTCGACGAATCTATGTTGCTATGGGACACAAGCACTACTATGCCACTGATGTGTTTGTTGTTGTGTGACCAGGATTCATCCATGCAGTATGGCTTTGGCAGCTTTTACCATGACTACACTTACCTTATGATCACTGTGGTGATGGTGCTTTCGGCACCATTGCCACACTGTTCAAAAGTTGCATCAGCTATGGACCCCATACTTACCTTTTGGTCACTGTGGTGATGGGGCTTTAGGCCCCATTGCCACACTGTTCAAAAATGTGCATCAGCTATGGACACCACACTTCCCTTTTGGTCACTGTGGTGATGGGGCTTTAGGCCCCATTGCCACACTGTTCAAAAAGTGCATCAGCTATGGACACCACACTTCCCTTTTGGTCACTGTGGTGATGGGGCTTTAGGCCCCATTGCCACACTGTTCAAAAAGTGCATCAGCTATGGACACCACACTTCCCTTTTGGTCACTGTGGTGATGGGGCTTTAGGCCCCATTGCCACACTGTTCAAAAAGTGCATCAGCTATGGACACCACACTTCCCTTTTGGTCACTGTGGTGATGGGGTGTTCGAGCCCATTGCCACACTGTTGGGGCTTTAGGCCCCATTGCCACACTGTTCAAAAAGTGCATCAGCTATGGACACCACACTTCCCTTTTGGTCACTGTGGTGATGGGGTGTTCGAGCCCATTGCCACAGTGGTCATGGTCGGCTTGCATTGTGGAAGCCACACACATTTATGTGTGACACATGTGTTAGGGGGTCACATTGTATGTTCAATGTCATGTACAGTGTTGTAGGCATTTGACACAGACTACACACGCTTGTCAGGGTGTTGGGGGGGATGTAATTTTCTGTCATTCCTTATGTGGGAGTATGCTGGTTGTGTCATGCATTACCCGTCCTATGAGTAGGGGTGGTGTTAGTGGTAGGCATCCATCCCCCCATGAGTGGGGATGGTAGTAGTGACAGGCATCCAGCCCCCCCTGAGTAGAGGTGGTGGTGGTGGCAGGCATCCAGGCCCGCCTGAGTTGGGGTGGTGGTAGTGGCAGGCATCCATCCCCCTAAGGATGGGGATGGTAGTAGTGACAGGCATCCAGGCCCCCCTGAGTAGGGGTGGTGGTAGTGACAGGCATCCATCCCCCTAAGGATGGGGATGGTAGTAGTGACAGGCATCCAGCCCCTCCTGAGTAGGGGCGGTGGTGGTGGCAGGCATCCAGGCCCCCCTGAGTAGGGGTGATGGTAGTGGCAGGCATCCTTCCCCCTAAGGGTGGGGATGGTAGTGGTGACAGGCATCCAGGCCCCCCTGAGTAGGGGTGGTGGTAGTGACAGGCATCCAGGCACCCCTGAGTAGGGGTGGTGGTAGTGACAGGCATCCATCCCCCTAAGGATGGGGATGGTAGAAGTGACAGGAATCCAGCCCCCCCTGAGTAGGGGTGGTGGTGGTGGCAGGCATCCAGGCCCCCCTGAGTAGGGGTGATGGTAGTGGCAGGCATCCAGCCCCTAAGGGTCGTTATGGTAGTAGTGACAGGCATCCATGCCCCCCTGAGTAGGGGTGGTGGTAGTGATAGGCATCCAGCCCCCCCTGAGTAGGGGTGGTGGTGGTGGCAGGCATCTAGCCACCCATGAGTTGGGGTGGTTGTAGGGTGGTGTTGGTGGTAGGCATCCATCCCCCTATGGGTGTGTATGGCATTGGTGTTGGCCATCCCACCCCTATGGTTCTGCTGTTGCTTGTGTACGTCATTTGTGCATCCCTATGTGTGTGTGACATATTTCGGGTACGTGTAGTTTGTTTGTATTGTTGGTGTTTGACTTACCGTCTGCGCCGTACGCGTCCGTGCCGGTCCCGGTAATAGATGTAGAGTATAGGTAGGACCTGCGCAATGGGATTCATGCTTGGATCGTCTCGTTCGGGTTTCTCGTGTCTTCGACTCGTACTCGTCGCTGGCTTGTTCGTCTCATAGCCGTGGATTGTCTTGTGGCGCACAACGGAGCTTATGTACGGCTTGCCCGGATGCTCAAACGTGCCGGACGTAGCGACGGGTTCGGCGCGTACGGAATGCGCATCGTACTAGTCCGGCCAGAAGGTGCTGTGTATTTGCTTCCGTGCGGCTCGAATCAGCGTTTACGGATCCGGCTCGGGCAGGGAACAGGAGCTGGATTGGGTGAGTACGGCTCGTTCGGTAACTGGGTTGTTATACGCATCGTACTTGTTCGTCCGGACGAGTGTACGATTCGGTCGGGAAACACGCATTCGGCTTGTATTTTTTCCGGACGAATAGTGTTAGGTGCGCTTCCGGCCGAGATCGGAATCGACCCCATAGTCTTTAGTTTTTTTTGTTAGACCTGGCCACCAGTAGAGCTGTTTCAACAATGAAATAGTCGCTGTAACGCCTGCATGCGCAGAGCCAAAACCCTCGTGTGCTGCTAGAATTAAACCTTGCCTACGATCCATATTTGGTATTACTCTATCCCCCACTCCAGGAATCTGAGCAAATGGAAGGTTGCTTGCATCTAACTTGTAGGAGTACTTGAGTGGAAATTTCTTTGGTACTGCTCCGCTGTTTTTGCTTGAAGCAATGACAGCGACCATAACCTCACCGTCTATTCTCGTTTTTGAACGAGTAATTGCAGCTACGGAAGCCGTTCGTACAGCCCCCTTTGGGGCTTTATTAGCCAATGAATTACCTTCAACGTGAATGCCATCACGCTGATGACTCAGTGTATGTATCACATGAGCCCTTGGTAGTTCGTTCTTCAACTCAACTACCTGTTCCCATAGCATTTTATGCTTAATTGTGCCACCCTTTGCGTCTTTAAACCCGTTCTGTTCCCAATGATATAAGTATTCCTTGTACGATTGTACACAGTAAAAGGAATCACACACTATAAGTGTGGGGAATTTGTGATCCGTATTCACCAGTGCTAATATTAGTGCTTTTAATTCTGCCAACTGAGCTGTGCAGTCTCCTAGAGATTGCGTTTTGGTGTAACTTGGATAGAATTTTCCATCCCCCATGCGACCTTTAATGATTGCACATGCTGCGCTGTATTGTTGCTCACTCCCTATGGCCGGTAGAGCAGATCCGTCAGTGTAAATAATATATTCATACTGATCTAGAGGCAAAATTTCGTTTGGTAGAGGATATTCTTGTTCGGATTGCAGGAATGCCTGTGTTTTTAGACTTGGATCAAATCTGTATTCAACATCCGTTGCAGTAAGGGAATTACCCCATGGTATCCATCTCGCATTTGGAATGCTAGCCTTTGTAACAGCTTCTAAAGCTGGTACTGGGGTCACAACTATTATGCGTTTTCCCTGAGCCAGGGCTCTTTCTCTTGCTACAGCGGTCTGAACTGCTGTCAGGATTTTTTCTGTTGAAGTGAAACGCATTTCTGCGTTTGTATACAGGTGTGATTTGTATGCAATTGGTACTGTTTCGCCTTCATTGAAGGTTAAGTATGTGTACCCGCATTGACCCGCTATTACTCGGATCACTAGGTTGCGTACATTTACGCGTGTCTGTAAGTGTTTCGAAGCTATCATGTCTTCTTGTAGTGAATGTAGGATGTTCGTGTGTTCCTGTTTCCACTGTCTAACTGAAAAGTCAGGTTTTATTAAGTCATAGAAAGGTTTTACTTTTTCTGCGTAATCCAAAATGTATGTTCTGCCGAAATTTAGGAATCCCAGTATTGATTGTAGATTTTTTAATGATTTTGGAGGCTGGAGCAGCACACACTTTTCTAAAAAGTTAGCTGCCAGGCTTTTCCCTTCACTTGAAAGCTAGTATCCTAAAAACAGGACATTGAGGTGGGCTATTTTAGATTTCTTAAAATTAAATTTGTAGCCCTCAGAGGCGAATCCCATTATAATGGTGCTCACCCTGGTCAAGTGTCTTTTTAAGTCATCGTCCGTCAGATAAATATCATCCACATAGGACAATGCTTCCTCATCACAATTTTGGAGTAACTCTGTTACTCTTGCTGCGAATACCCCCGGGCTGTTCTTATACCCCTGGGGGAGATGACAAAATTGCCGCTGGGACCCCAACGCTGAGAATGTGGTCAAATACCTGCTTTCAGGCGCTATATTTTGGCAGAAAAATCCATTTGAGATATCAAGTGTGGTTTTGTATTTTTTCCGCACAATGTTATTCATTAATGCGGCATTGTGTGCTTTTTGGACAGCGAATGTCTTTGTGCATTTGTTTAAATGTCTGTAATCTAAAACTAGACGATATGAGTTGTCCGGTTTTGATACGGGAAACAAAGGATAGTTCATCGGTGAGGTGCATGTTTCAATCACCCCTTGGTATTCAAGTTGATCTAAGATCTCCCTGACCTGTTTTTTAGCTTCTTGCTTTATTGGATATTGTCTCTGAGCATTTGGTGAAACTTTTAACGGGATCACGTGGTGGGTTGAATCTTCATCCCATCCGGCATGATTTTTGTACATTGCTGGAGCTAGAGCCACTGCCCACTCCTGTGCATATGCATGTTTAAGATGAATGGGAACGAGGGCGGAAAATGCTGGAAAAATTACCGTTTATCCCCTAGGACACTCCATAACGAATGCTGGCGGCCAATATTGTTCAGCTAACAGGATGTCATAACCAGATTATAGGTTTTACCAAAAGAGACCTTTAACTTTCCTGGGCTTGTCCCCCTCCATTTGGAGTGTTATTTTGTGTAACTTCTGTGGGACGCTCACCTTTGTATATGGTGTTTCCACCGTGATGTAATCATTCAAGTCCGCTGTCACCAGAAATTCCTTAGGTTCTGGCGAGCTATTGTTACTTCTGCCGCACTGTCTAGCATCGTCTGAGCCCATTCCCCGTTCAGAAGTTGCATCCTCAGAATTCTGGGCATGTCTGATCTTTATGCCTGCAACTTTCTTCTTCTTAAACTGAGGTTTTGATTTTGGCTTCTCTTCTTTTTGGAAGTATAGTCTTGAGCGTGCTGCTTGTCTCTGGACTTTGTACGCTCTTCTTTGTGTTCTGACCGTCCTTCTCTCTCGGAGTTTTTCGTCGAGCCCTGAAAGGAACGAGAGGAACGTGTATCAGTATCCTCATACCTGTCAGGTTTCCTAATATTATTCCTATTCCTGAGGTTATACCTCTTTTCAGAGGGCTCCTGTGGAGGAGATCTGCCTCAGGATTGAGATCTACTTTTAAAGTTTTGTTGTTTTTTATTATCCCACTTCTTTTTAGAAGAAGCAGGTGTCTGCTTGGTAGTGTCCTTTTCAGAACTGCCCATCAGTTGTGGTTTTAATGCTTTCCCACCTAAACTGTCTCTGCCCAATTCTGCATATGCAGTTTCAATTATTTTGGGTAGTTTGTGTTGTTGGTCTAACGGACTGAACTCCCTTAGGCGTTGGCGGATAGACACTGAAGCTGCTTCCCCTTTAATGTTAGCTAGTATTATGGCTGATACCTGGTCCTAGTTACCTAGTAACTTCATCCCTAAGTTTAGGGCAGGCTCTGCTCCGTACTCATTTTGTATTTGTCTCAATATATCTGGTACTACTGCTAATGACGGGATACCATGAGTTCTGGTATAAATGGCAGCAAAGACTGTACCGCAAGTGGTACAATCCTTTAATTGTGGTGTTATCCCCATGGGCAAGCAGATTGTCAGCATTCTGTGTTTTTCATACGGGGTAGTATTTGGGAATACTGGCTCTAGCTGCGTTATTTTCTGAGCTACCCAGAATGATATTTGTTCACATTTCGTGGGCATTTTGCCCATTACCGCGTGTAATGTTTGTGGTGTGATTTTAGTTGTTGTACCCTGGGATTGAGTACCATTTGTTGCAACTGTTGCTGGTCGGACTGTGAAAGTCCTCATGACAAACTGTGTCAGATTTCTGTAGATTTTAATTAAATCCTTGTGTTGTAAGAGTAAGTCTGGCTGCGGCATTGTTTCAATGTCAGGATGCGGTGTGTAAGCCGCTAATATTGGCCATGTTGCCCCGTCTCCTCCGAGCGGGCCTAATCTCACTCTGTTTCTTATGTGGGGTAGGGCAACTTAAAACCAGTATAGGTGTTCCTGGTACGTGAGTGGAACCTCTATGTCCTCGAACAGACCATATTCCACTGGTGCATCTCCTTCTACATAGTAGTGAAATGTCTGTGTTCTTGCATCTGCTGCTGGGAATGTAACCCACGAATAAAATACCTCTGTTTTATTTGATTCGTGTGCCTCAGTCACAAAAGCTACAATGCCACCCCTAGCTTGTAAACCATTTTCTAATAGTTTCAGGGTGATAGTACGTCTAAATTTAGGTGCAATGAGAATTCCATCCACCTCTTCTTCTCCTATTGAGAGGCGTCTAGCCACCACCGGGTTATCTTCGCTCTCAGTCATTTTGTACAGGAGAAGTTTTGTTCAAGGGAACTAAGACATGGTGTTATGCACAATATTAGAAACCCTGTGTCCTTTCAAGGTTGATTAACCAACAGCTAATAAAAAGGTTTTTTCGCCTACTCAGCTGTGGCGGAGTTTTGTGCCTACCCACTCCAGACGTCTCTGGTGTTTTGTGAGTAGGGGTCTCTGAGAAATAGCACGACTGAACTACTCAGATTCTACTGTTAAATAAGTATCCAACCAACGTTGGCGGCGCCATGTCGTGTAGCTCCTATATATAACCTATACAGAATCTGCGCGCTCGGATAACATGAACAGTGGGCTTGGTGGCAGATTGACTCTGTGCACCCCCACCAAAAATGTTAGCTAGCTCACAGTGCCACTAGTGTCTGCTCTTATTGGTGAGAGAATAGTTCCTGGCAACCTTAGAACATGACAACCCTGATCCCTCAGGATTGTGGAAACAATGTACTACTTTTCGCTCAGTCACTTGTGCTCACTTATTCGGTCTCAGAGAGTTACACAGAAGAAGCAGTCGGGCGTGATACAATAAGTATTTATTGTACAGTTCTTCTAGCGTAAAATAGATGTGCTGCAATAATAGTGAGACAGTAGCAGATATATAGTATCAGCAGTATAGTGAATATAAATGGATAGTACAGTTCTACCATTTTGCAATAATCATAAATGCATACATGAATATAAAATGCATGATAAAAGAAAGCGCGTACTCCAACGATCTAGATGTACCTAAGTGTACCTAGCATGTGCGTAGGTGTGAAGCCAAGAATCCCTCTAGGATTTAGTCTAACCCCATTCCATGAAGAGAGAGAGATTGTGGGACCCCGTCCTGGTCTCGGGTTGGACACCCCTCAAGGGATGTGTTAGACCACTGTCAGCTGGAGCGTCTGCATGCAGGGGCCTCAGCGTCTCTGGTCAGTGTGTTGGCCTGGAAGTCTCGGTTCCCTCTAACTAACACTAGCAAGAGGTGCTGCATTTATACAGAAAGTATCTAGGGTTCCTTTGTTCCTTGTTGCTTGTATTAGCCATTGTTGGATTTGAGGATGACGTATGGGATGAACCGTGTACGTAGATATGGGGAGGAAGGTGGTGTAACCCCAGCCTGGTTTCTAAGAACCCTTATGAATATTCATTCATACAGTGTGAGTCTATTGATGGAGTTATAGGACTCTATTGTTTAGGAGAAACCCTCCTTCTGCACCCAGGACTAGAACTAGGTAAAGGTTCAATCCTAAAAGGCTCGTTACAGTGTAGTGTAGGGGAGGTAATGTAGGTGAAGTGGTATGATGTTACCCGGGTCTATATTAAGGTACCTATATGGAACATACCACAGCTATAACCTCCTACGGATAGTTTCTTACAACCTAGATAGAGTATGTTGCAGTAGCCTTGTGGGATAGAATGAGAGATTGAAAAATCATCTGATGAATATGCAGTTGGATTAAGCCAATAACAGGTTTCAGTCATCTCAGAAGACCAAAACAAGTGCCTACCAGAGTGGTTAGTTGTTTCTTGAGATTAAGGGAGTCATCCAGCCATATTCCCAGATTGTCAGGCCACCAAACATTTCCCCACGACTGAGTGCATTTACAATTTAATTTGACAGTTGTTGCCCATCTAAATGACCACTGAGATCGTAAGGTGTTTCACTATCTCTGCCAAAGTTCTAAGATGTATATGTTAAATAGAGTGGGGCTCAGAGAGGAGCCCTGAGGAACCACATGTTCCAAGAGTCTGGGAGATGCAGACAAAGGGGTGAGTAGACCTGGAAAGAGCAGTGGCTAAGGAACGATTTGAACCAGGAGATTGCTTTACCCCACATGCCTACCTTGTGCAGGCGCTTTAAAAGAGAGAGGGTGACGAAGGTGGCACTCAAGTCTAAAAGAATGAGGGCAGCAGAGCCACCTTCATCCATTTCTCTGTGAAGTATCTCTGTGACACATAAAAGGGCAGACTCTGAGCTATGTTGGGACCTGAAGCCGTTTTGAGAAATGTCCTGAATGCTCTGCTAAATGTTTGTTAACATGTTTTTCAGCCACCTTGGCTAGGAAAAGAAGTTTGGAAATAGGGTAGTAGTTACCAGAACTCGAAGGGTCAAGTGAGGGCGTTTTCAGCAGGGCAATAACATTTGCCTGCTTCCAAGCCTGGGGAACAATGGGCGAGGAGACTGATAGATTGACTATCTCAAGGAGGAGGGGAAGAACAATTTCCTGCTGTTTTCGGATAGTATTTAGTTTGAGGGGATCGTCTGGTGAGCCCGATTTCATGGAGGTGCACAGAGCAGAGAAGGAGGGCAAGTCAAGAAGGGACAGTTCATTAAGAACTGGCCAGGGTAGAGCCTCCTGTTGTCGTTCATGAATGATCAGCCAACATACATTTGTTCACAAGGAACTCATTTCAACCAGAAAAAATGAAATTTACACATGGAGTATTAGTTACTTGCATCTAAATTAGAGTTATAGTTAGAGCGGAGAATAACATTCTAACACTATTATTTCATAGGTTATGATAAGGAATCAATCAAAAGTTTAAAAATGAAGCCCACATACTACAGAAATTCTGTCGTGCCCACTTCAGCCGAAAATGGGCGTAACTTTTATTTGCAAAAAACAATCATTAGAAAAAGGAGTAAGAAATTTACTGTATATTCACACTATAAACAAGATAACAAAGTGACTCAAGTGACTTATGTGCCCCAGTGTTGTGACCATAACCAACAGTGACGTATTTATACAGTGACTGGTTAAAAGAAGCAGTTGGTTATTGGAATAATAAGGGAGGTCCCTTATGAGATATGGTTTCAATACACTTTGTAGAGATTATTTCTAATGTTCTAGGACTCTCATGAATGGGCTCGACAACAGCAATAGCATTAGACTGGATTTGGGCATAAATATCATTCATCTTTTCCAGGAAAAAAAATCATATTTATTATAATAGTGGTCATTAGATTCCTCAACTGGCTTGATCATGGCAGAAGTTGGTAAACTGTTGACAATGGAATAAATTTCCTTGGCAGGGTTCCTATTGTTTTAAATTTTAGAAGAAAAGAACTCTGCTCAGGTTGTTCTTATCAGTTTATGAAAAGCTTGGAGTGCATGCATGTAGAGTGCCTTTGCCCCAGTGTCATAGCATTTTCTCCATGTGTGCTCAAGCAACTTGCAACATTTTTTCTCAGTAATCAGTGGATCAATGAACCAAGGGGCAGAGGGCTTACTCCTGGCTTTTACCTGGCAGAAAGTTAGGAACGTGTTAAGGGCCAAGGTAACCCAAGTTTTCAAGTCCCTACCAGCAGAGTCTACATTGGAATGCAGCTGGGGGTAATTGGACTACATGGAACTGCCAAATACCGTTACGTGCAATGTATGCCAAGGACTTTTGGCAGTAAAAGAGCTCGTGAATGTAGGTTTCTGCCCAATAACTCAAAGTGACATAAAGATCAGGTAGTGGTCTGTCCAGGCCATTGATCTAGGAGGGGGCACCTGAAGGTGTTGGAGGTTAAAAAAAGTGTCTAGAAGGTGACCCACTAGGTGTGTGGGTCCTCCCACTAACTGTGTCAGCTGTAATGATGCCAGATCATCCATTAATTCATGAGCTCCAGTATCATTTATTTGAACAAAGTAGAGATTAAGGTCACCAATGATGGTCAAATTGGATGATTTGATCGCTAAAGAAGTCACTTGATTTTCCAGAGTGGTTCTAAAAGCTTTAGATGGTCCCGGGGGTCTGTAGATAAGAAGACCCAAGAGGGTGACATTTTGCTCACCATGATCTGAAATAGAGCATTTTCACAACCTGAAATAGAGCCTGGGGCCAGGCTACAGCTAAATGTGGAATTATAAATGATGGCAAGATCACCCCCTCTGCCTGTGGATCTGTCACATCTAATGATGTTGTAGCTTGGGGGCAATGCCAGAAGAACTTTGGTAGAGGTGTCAGAGCCAAGCCATGTTTTCATGAGAAACAAGATGTCAGGTAGGCAGTCTTGAATTATATCATATATCTCAGCATGATGGCAGATCAGGGAGCGGCAGTTGATGGTACAAATTCTGAGTGAAGTGCAGTGTTCATCAGGCCTGTGGGAGGGATGCAGGCACAGCAGGGGGTAAGAAGCAGACACAAAGCCGCACTGTGTGCACTCAAACACAGTCACCCCAGGTGACCAGGCATGTAGTCAATCCCTGTGTATGGTTTGGCGCAACCTGTGTTAAGTGGATGAGGAGTAGATTAACCACTTGCTCGTTGCAAGAGCAGCATTGCTGGCCCATAGCGCCATCCAGGCACGGGTGGGTGCAGACTGGCTAGCCTTTGGTGAACCTTCAGGACATCCAATGCGTGTACGCACATCAGCCATCCTTAAAGGCTGACTTTCTCTAACCTATGCCTTGATAATGTGTAATGCAATGGTAAAAATGTTAACACATTTAAGACTAATTTTTACAAGTAGTCGCCCAGTTAATTTGTTTACATCAGGCCTTCAATGCAGAACATCTGTGTGTAATTAGAGAGACAGACATAAAAAATAATCATGACAAACAATGTTAATTATTGGAGACTATCTCCAGCACACTGCCTATCACAGAAATAATGCAATATTATGACAGCACATTGCAATTTACACAAAAAATCAAGTTATTTGAGGAATGGCTTGGTTCACATATGAAAAGCATTGTAGGATTGGGATGACGGACATTATATTGATGCATACAATATCGGAACACAAAAATATCGCCTTTCTATACTTAACTAATAAACCCACAAATATGCAAGAACACAAATATCATTGTTAAAAAAATAGTTTTTTACTTATATCGAAAGCAAATATTGGAAACAAAAAAAATGATCACCTTTAAATAAACATATACTATGTACAAAAATATTGATTTACACAAGATCAACTACAAAAATATTGCCAAAATAATTACTATATCATTAATAAATATTAAATAGAAACACTTTTTTATGTAACACAATTACATATAATAAACACAAAACATTTCTTAAACATGTTCACATTAAAAATAAACATATTAAATCACCAGAAAATGTACAATTCAGGCAAAAACATACACAACTATATTCATAACAATATAGCAAAAAACATATTGCCATTACCTACAAACATTTACACATCAACTTAAATAATGATAAATATAAAAATCTAGTAAAAGAAGGGTTCCTATAATCATTCTTGTACTCAATGCAAAAAAGCTTTTTCAAATGTACAAAAGGCAAATGTGAATTGGTAACTTGATGCTGAAATGCAAATTGCATTTATGATTTGTTATTTGTTAGAGGTGTCCCTTCCAAATACCAAATGGGCGCAAATCCTGAGCCAGCCTCGGCCGTAAAAAGCCTCGGCATTAAAATTGATGCCAAGCTGTCCATGACGCAACAGGTATCTGCCGTAGCAGGTACATGTGTTGGCTTGCTTAGACAGTTACGGAAGCTGGCCCCCCTTCTCACCTTTGAAACTCTTAGAACGGCAGTTTCAGCCTTGATAGCGTCGCGTTTGGATTACGGGAACTCCCTGTATATTGGCCTCCCAGGAAAGTTGCTTGCTAGATTACAGGTCATTATGAATGACGCAGCCAGATTGATTTTCAAACTGCCTAGGAGGGCTCATGCCACCCCCCTCCTACGCCAGCTTCACTGGCTTCCGATCAGGCAAAGAATTAGATTTAAGGGGCTTTGCATTGCGCACAAAGCCATTTATGGCCAAGCCCCAACCTACATTAAGGATCGCCTGGCTACCTATACCCCTGGTAGGCCACTACGATCCTCCGAGGCCGGCCTGCTGGCCTGCCCTCGTTCTTAGTATGACCTCAAAAGGTGGCAGAGCCTTTTCAACTTTAATTCCTGTACTATGGAATCAGCTACCGGAGAATCTGCGGAAGGAACAAGCCCTTCTTCCCTTTAGAAAGAAGTTAAAAACGCTCCTCTTTGTGGAAGCTTGGGGCACAACCTAATCATTTACATCTCCTTCACGTGCTAGGGCAGGGCTCTCTCTCATAGCGCTTAGAGACCGGTCGGTGATAACGCGCTTTATAAATGACAATAACATTAACATTAACATGGTATGTATTACTGTTTTGCTACTTAATTCGGGTCACAAAACAGTAATATTTTACTACCAGCTTAAAAGTGGTGGTAACCCATTCGCAAATGGGAAAAGGTCCTCTCAGCAACCCTTCCTGTTTGAGAATGTTAAAAATCTTTTAAAAGAGCAGGCAGTGGTCCAAGGGAACACTGTTTGCTCTTAAAAAAATGAAAATTAAATGTTTTATTTTCTTTTTTCTTTAATGAAAACAGGCTGGGTTTTAAAAAAAAAATGCTTTATTAAAAAGTAATCACAGACATGGTGGTCTGCTGCCTCCAGCAGGCCACCATTCCTTTGATGGTGGCAATTCCTAATAGGTCGCGCATTGTGGCCTACCTCAATATTCATGCGGTAGATTGATTTGCAACCTAGAAGGAACCATTATTTGGGAATACAGAAATTCATAGACTATACATTAGGAATACCGATTTCCTAATTTCGATTTGGAGATAATCGCAATTAGGAAATCAGTTTTGCTAATATTTGTACATCTGGCCATTAGTTCCTTATTTAATCTGCACTTTTCTTCTGCTAGGGCTTTAGTGAACCATTCTTTAGTTTTGACTGGGGGACAAAGACTTTTCCCCTTTGAAGGAGGAACAGGAGTGACCTTTTCTAATATTTGTAAAGTAAAATGAGTCCACTCCCGTGCCAAGGTCAATGGGGCTTCTTTCCTAGATGACCATAATTGTAAAGTCTTCTGTGAATACTGGATAACTGGCCGCAAAGTTGATTCTTTCCACTTTTTTTGAGGAATAATTATAAGATTGAGCTATGTTGTGATAGAAGGTTGATTGTGGAAAGCGATCACTTTCTGACCTTGGATCAATATGAATGCTTTTTACCATATGAATGTTCAGGCTCAGAAGAGTATAGTCCATAAGGTTTCTACTTTAGGGTAATTATAGCAGGAGCTGCTGGATGATCACCTTTATGTCGGCCATTCAAAACTCATAAATCTAATAGCTGCTAGATGTCTAAGAAGCATTCTCCAAACGTGTCCCTTTTACTATGAGGCCCTGATTGAGGAGGCATTTTCCACAGTGGGTTTAAGATATTGACTTGTTCCATTTAGAACCGGCTCAAAGGTAGGATGCCCAAACTAATCTTATTTATGGAATTGTACTGTTTGGAGAAGTGGAGGTATGTACAATGAACATGAGTACTTATAGAACCTTTCCCATTCCCGATTTACTTACAGATAAACTGAAACTCATTTATAGGAACAGGTACAAATTAATTTCTTTCAAGCTATGCACGGGTAGTATACAATTCAATCACTGTACATGGGTGAAACACACTATTATAGGACACAAGAATGATTATATGGTTGGTGTGCTCACATTTGACTTGTGATTTGGGCTATATAAATAAACAATGAACATTGTAAATGCTTAGAGGCTTGGGAACACAGGAGACCACAATGTTTGTAAATTATAAAATTGGGAGCTATTCGAGTTAAGGACATTATTAATGAAATAGTAGAACTTTACATTGTGCTACGTATAACTTTGGAAACATTTAACAAAAGTTGTGCATGATGCATCGCAAAGATGTCACAGGATTATCAAAATACGGTTAAAATAGACACCATAGTCACGCTGTGTGGGTTCAAAGTGACACTGATAAGTCAGCCTTTCCTTATGTACCATAGCAATGTGTATTTCTATGTCTTTTAGCCCGAGGAAGTCACAGGTATTGTCCCATGGTGATGAAACACGTGTTGGCTTGAGACCAGAATTTTAAGAACAAAATTTAAAAAAAATACAAGAAGAATAAGACATTGGAGAATATGTTATTTCATGTCACTACTTAAAGACGTTACTGTATGATAATATTGGCGTGTGCTTGAGGATAAAAGAATATATTAAAAACAGTACAAATAACTAAATATGTGAATTAAAATAATGGAAATCTTAAATAAGAAAGGTATATGTCAAGATGCAGGTGGTGGCACAACAGTAACGTTTTGATTCTGGCAGCACAGTCTAGCCAGAAAATAAGAGGGTTTTTTATGAGCTTGATCTGCAAATGGGAATTTAATAGCAAATCTGACATGATTTATAGTATGCCCCCGGCAGATCCAGTGCTGCAAGGGTCCCAGTTTCTTCAAGAACT
Source organism: Calotriton arnoldi (assembly GCA_963921515.1). Lineage (NCBI taxonomy): Eukaryota > Metazoa > Chordata > Amphibia > Caudata > Salamandridae > Calotriton > Calotriton arnoldi. Next base: position 50,146 of record CAWUFW010006037.1, on the reverse strand, counting down.
TACAGTTAATAGCAGATTAAGCATCATCTCCAGTACAATTAAAGGCCTTGGGACTGACTCAAGGCTGCCATGCAGCATGACTGTTCATCTTGTTCTGCTGACTTTGCACCCAATCTGCTTTTTGTACCATAGCCACGTCATGCAGGCAGGCTAAAGATGGAGTCTGGCTCTTGTCTTATAAATGTAGGAGGCATAACACAGGCATGTGGAGATGTGTGCGTACAAGTTGTCCGCTACTCTTCTCTACTCTACTCACCTTGTGCGAGGCTGTAGGGCGCCAACTGTCTACAGACCAACGCCTGTCCCTGCTTCATGTGGTCTTGATCTTCACACCAAGGCCGATACTACAAGATAAGGACCGTAGCTTACATCTCGCAAGAACAGCCTCTGAAATTTTTTTTTTTAATTATATTTTTATTGAGAGTTCAGCTCAAAATACAATATGAAAATACAGGGTAAAGTGCATAGTGCAAAGCATAGAGTGCATAGGTACTCAGAATATCTTACAATTAACAACATTGCAATAATATATAGATGTGTCAATTTAAAAAACATCCAACTACTATGATTCTTAGCAGCAGAAAAAATCCATACAGAATGGCAAATTGCACAGATACGGGAGACACAAATAAAACATATATTAAAGTGCATAAGTGCTCAATATAGGATAGGATTGATCACGTTTTATAACCTGAAAATACATAAAATGTTCCAGAGTTTAGCTATTCTGCTTAAAATCCCCAAACTCCCGATTTTATACAATCTACTAACAGTCTTTACCCCCAGAACCCGGACTAATTACCTATGGAGCTCCAACGTTTCTCGAACTTCCTAAATGATCCTGATCTTAATACATATCTTCTCTCGAATTCTTTAACTTTACTAAGTTTCGCTCTCCATGCTTGAAAGGAAGGTATCTTATTGCTGCACCAGTTTTGGAGGATTAAAGATCTTGCTACTAATGACGATATAAATAAGCATTCTTCTTGTATATTGCTTAATATCATATTTGGGGAGCAACCCAAAACTGCAATATATTTGTCAATGGATATAGAGTAATCTATGGTAATTCTAAGATATTTTTCAATTTCTTCCCAAAGATTACCAATTTTGGGACAATCCCAAACAATATGTGACCAGGTGCCTCCTCCTTCTTTAGCGCAGCGAAAGCACCTATCTTCAATTTGTGGATATATTATGCAAAAAGAATGGTGTCCTATAGATTAACCATTTTGTATAGAATTGCATATGTTTAAAATTAGCGCCTCTTATTACTGTAGCATTTAGTTTGTTAATTCTATTCCAAGTTGTTCTTGGAAGCTGTAGCTCTTCTTTTTTCCACCATCTGTCTCGTATTTTTTCATAAATGGGGAGAGATTTATTATCGTCAAAGATTTTCACCCATGCGCTAACTGACCGCTGTATTGGGGCTTCAAAAGCTTCACTTATGCCTATTCTTGTTGTTATACTCCTGGCATCGATATTTTCCAAAAAGTGTCCTATATTAATGAATGACCATTTAAGCACATTTTTAGAGTGAAGGAGCCCAATTTCTATCTCGGGCCATTTTTTCCAGGAGTTGGAATTAACAAAATCTCTAACTTGCGTATATCCATTCTCTTCCCATTTTCTTAAAAGGCCAGATTCTAGCAGTCTCTTCTCCCCAGTGTAAAGATGAGACAGCCTCGTTGAACCATTTATACTGGGGATGCTATAAAATGCTAACAGTTGAGTTTTTTGTTTAAAAATCCATTGGAGAGCCTTATACCGTACTTTCTTAGGGTACTTAACTATTCTCGTTGGATCTAAAATTTTATACTCCATTAAGATCTTATTCATAAAAAAATGATCTACCTCCGGAGGGTCTGACTGAAAGAAAAATCTGTAGCTGTTGTGTGCAAAATTGCATGATAGTAATTTCTTATGTTTGGAAGGGACAACCCTCCCTCTTCAGTAGAATAATTTAAAGTGCTAAGTGCCAGTCTAGGTGTTTTATTAGCCCATAAAAAGGATGAGAACAAACTGTCTATCTCCTTAAAAAAAGACGTTTGTAATGCACACGGAGCAGCTGCAAATAAAAAGTTGAATAGAGGCAGGATAGACATGCGTATGAGTGCCACATGGCCTAGTATTAATAGTGCGAGTTGGTTCCATCGTGTTAGAAGGCGTTTAACTTTTTGAATCAACAGGATATAATTCAATTGGAATAGATCCTCTACTTTCTCCCTCACATAAATCCCTAGATATCTCTTTGGGCGAGAGTTTTACACTGATCTAAAATTTGGCAATAGCGTATCAGCGGAGCAATTGCATAGCAAGATTTCAGTCTTGGCCTTTTTTGTTTTATAGCCTCCTATTGCCTGAAATTCCGAGAAGAACCCCAGGATTTCCTCCTGGGTATCTTCTTTGGAATTTAGAAAAAGGACAATGTCGTCGGCATATAGTTTTATATTAGTCATCCCTTGTAGGGGAGCAGTATGTGCCATTTTTTGTCTGATCGCTATTGCCAGGGGTTCTATAAACAAGGCAAATAAAATCGGGGATAAAGGGCAACCTTGCCTAGAACCCCTATTTATTTGACAAGTGCCCACATTTATAGAGTTAATTAAAATTTGCGCCTGTGAATCCTTGTATAAGCATCTTATTAATTGTATGAACCCTTCTGGAAAGCCGAACTTTTCCAAAATTAAAAATAAACATTCCCATGATACCAGGTCGAACGCTTTCTCAGCATCTAAAAACCACACCTGAGCCTCTATCCCCTTTTTATTAAAATAATCTAATGCTTCTATTAAAAATTTCGTGTTGGTGGAAAGCTGTCTCCCAGCCACAAATCCGCATTGATCCACATGTATAAGTGAGCCCACGATTCTATTAAGTCTGTTTGTGAGCAGCTTTGTAAAAATATTATAGTCAACATTGAGGAGACTTATGGGTCTGTAAGAGTTGACATTTTCCCTGTTTTTATCCTTCTTCAGAACGCTAACCACTACTGCTGTATGAAAGGATGCCGGAGGTTCACCGCCTTTAAGTAAGTGGTTAGCGAGTTTTAAAATTTGTGCGTTGAGAGTTACGGCGAATCTTTTATAAAATTCGACTGGCAGACCATCTTCTCCGGTCGCTTTACAATTTGCCATAGAACCGATCACCAATTCAAGTTCTTCATTTGTGAATTCATCTAATAGCTCTTCTCTGAATACCCTATTTAGGTGGGGAATTGGCAAATTATGGAGAAAGCCTATAATATGATCAGAGGACATTTGATGGTCTAATTGATAGATTCCCTTGTAGTGCTTAAGAAAGGCATCACCGATCTCCTCAGTTCTAGTTAGTCGTATTTTGCCTACCTCGTCCCAAATACTTTCAATTCTATTTCTGACCTGTTTCTCTTTTGCCTGCCATGCTAAGAGCTTCCCTGTATATTCGCTCTCTTCATACACTGTCTGAAGATAAGTCATACTGGCTACATCTCCTAGTTGATAATAATACTCCTGCATTTGTGTTTTTGCCTGGAGTAACTCTTGTTTTGTATTTAAATTTCTATCCTTAATATGCTCCAGATTTGCCTGGGCGAGTCTTACCTCAATCTTTAGTCTTTCCTCTTTTTTACCCTTTTTGCGGAATTTCTTTCGAAGTAATTATACCTCATAGCGTAGCCTTAAATGCATCCCAAACTATATTAGTTGGAGCCGAGTCTTTATTTATAGAAAAAAAGACGCTAATCTCATTGGCTATTTCTGTACACCAGGACTCATTTTCCAGATTGAATTTATTAAAATACCACCTTCTAGGCGCTTTTCCCTCCCAGCCTCCAACAACAATTTCTATTTTAATTAAGGCATGGTCAGAAAAGGCATTTGAAATATGATCATACTTATTAACAATAAGGTTGTGTGAAATCGAGAAGAAATCTATTCTAGATGCTGAGTCATATTTTGCCGAAAAGCATGAATAATCACACTTTCCTGGATTTTGAAGGCGCCATCTATCTACTATGTCTAGATCCTTTTTACAGCTAGACAGAGCAATGGAAACCTGAGGTTTATTTTGTTTTCGATCCTTCTTCGAGGAGTCAACTGAGGGGTCCTGAAGAAAGTTAAAATCACCCCCCCATATAATGGGTCCGGGGATACAGGATAGGGCCTGTTTAAGCTGTAACAGTGGGAGCGAGTTATCAAAAACAGGTGCATAGATTGTGGCCAGGGTGAGATTTAACTAATTTAGTTTTCCATAGACATACGCCCATCTTCCCCCCGGATCCGTCTGCATTGTTTTTATTTGAAATTGCACGTGTTTACCAACATATATGCCCACTCCCCTCTGTGCACTCCCTGCATTAGATGAACAATGAAAGCCTGCCCAGTTCTTAACATTTTTGCTTGCGTCTGACATACTCTGAAAATGAGTCTCTTGAAGGAAAATAGCATCCGGATTATATCCTCTGAGCCAGCTTTCAATTGCATGGGTCTTGCGTTTGTTATTAAGACCGTTAGCATTAAAAGATAGGATCGTTAGGTTTTTCATACTCATAATTAAGCTATATAGAAAAAATACATATCAATCTTACCAACTGCCCCGATAGAGGCACCGCATAGACCCGGACCTCTCGGGCCCCTAGTGCTTGTATGAACATCTAAAAGTGATCTAAAATATATATCCTGGTGTACAGAGCAGGCCTCTGAATTACAAAATAGCAGCAGAAAAATATCTTTAACAGTAGCTGGGATATTTAAAGTGACTTGTGCATAAACCAAGACCTTAAGCATAGAAATAGATTATTTAATTGAATATATAGCAGCTAGGGATCAAAAATGCTTACACGAAAAATACAGTACTTATGATAACAAAAGAGCCACGTGCGAGCATACATTCGAACTACTTCGAAACTGTAAAAAGTGCCCCGTGCTTGATCATGTACGATCATTAAGAGCCTCCAAGAATATTCCATAGAAGACAACAGTCTATCGTGCAAATTTAGCAAAAATAGAATCAGAAAATCTAGCAACAGATTAAGCAGATTAAATTTCATAGCAGCTGAAATCCAAAGTGCAAAGAGTGCATAAGTGCCTAAAGTGCCTGATGTGCATAATGTGCATAAAGTGCCTAAAAGGCATATACAGTACTTATAGTAACAAAGATAGTCCTTGCAATAAAGTTTTTGCCCCATCCGAAAGGCACTTTTAAAAAGCTGTGGGCTTAGATGCATATATGGCTTAAATAACAAACTAGACAGATGATTATAATTGACATTTTGCAATAGTACCTATGCACACCCTGAAAATGTAAATCTCCCAAAAAGAACTCTCTTTTTTCTGAATGCTTCACCCCCTCCACCTCCCCCCACCCCCCACCCCTGGAGGACGGAATTACCCACTATTCCCTCCTTCCACCCCTCTTTACTGGATGCCATCTTGCTGCATCCCAATGCGCCCTCAAGTTCACCCTATGACCTCCCTTAATCTAACAGATTCTGCATTGATACGACTTTTTATCTATTGCCACCTCAGCTTACTGTGTATCTCAAACAAAACTTCTTCTCAGGTAGCAGACAGTTCTTCCAAAAGAGATTGAGCTTTGTGGGTGTCCGAGAAAATAAAAAATGTTCCTTTGGCCAATACTTTTAACTTAGATTGTTGAACAATTGTTGTTTGGGCTCCCTTCCCTTTGAAGGAATCAATCATCTTGACGAAATCCTTCCGCCTACGTGCTGAAGCTGCGGACATGTCCGAAAATATTTTAAAATGTTGAATCTCTGTAGTGGAGAATGATCTTTTTGCTATTGCTGTGCTTAATATTTTCTCCTTAATTCTGTAATCCGCAAAGTTCATTAGAATTGTATGCGGGTATTTTGCATTTGATTGTTTCTGTGCTGGGACTTTGTGAGCCCTAGTAATTTTAAGATCTCCTTGCAGCTCTGGCATTACTTTCCTCAGGAGTGACCCAGTCCACTCGACCATTTCAACACTTTCGGAGCCTTCAGGGATTCCAACTAGACGTAGATTGGATCGTCTATTGTAGTTTTCTAAGTCCTGGAGTTTTAACTCCATCTGATTTTTACTTTTGTTTAGGACTTGCATATCTTGCTGCATGGCTGAGATATTATCCTCTAGGTCGGAGATACGACTTTCGGCTTCTGTTAGTCTTTTTTTGTGATATTGGATATATTCTCTTCCAGTTTGGTCAATCTTTCATGTAGCTGTGCATTCTCGAGTGACTGAGATACTTTAAGATCCCTGATCTCTTTTAGAATAATTACTAACATTTTTTTTATCGAGTCATCTCCGCTCATCTCACCTCCTAAAGACACTGGTTCTGGATCAGATTCAGATTCTGCCTCTTCAATAATTCCTTGACTTCCACTTACTGCGCCTTCTAGGGGCTGCACTGCTACTTGCTCACTTTGAATAGAAGGAACAACATCGCAACCAGGCTGTAGGGGGTTTTTCACTTCTTGCGTCAGAAATTGTGGCTGAGCTGGTTGAGCTGGGCCCATTGGCCCCTCGTAACTGACCTGCATAGCGTCTTTTGACTTAATCTGATGCGACGGGTGCTTATGAAAGAGAGGGTATTGCTTAGGGCTAAGCAAAATTTCATTATTAAGACTCTTGATCTCTCCATCTGCGACTTGATCTGGGCAGCTCTACGTCGCCTTTCTGCTCTCTAATAGGTGGCTAAACACATTCTCCTCCATTTCCCGATCAGGTATACGCTCATCATCGTCCGATGTGTCATTAAGCACATTCTGCTCATTCTGCTCAGACTGCTTTTCCTTCTCGGCCAATGCCTTAGCCTTCAACTTCATCCTCTGCTGAGCATTCCTCTGACCTCTGTGCATCCCCCTTGGAGCCGGAGAGGGTGTTGTTGTTTGCCCTGACATTTCTGAAGTTTCTTTCTTTTCACCTGCCTTAGTTTGTTTCGTGCGCATCTCTGATTTTATGGATGGAGCAGAGTGTAAAGACAGCAGATAAGTAGAAGAGGGATGCTTATGCCCACCCGTGCACTAGAATCGTCACAATCCTGATTGGCCGTGCAGCGTTTAAGGAGAGAGCCCCCTGGTTGAGACTGAACACCAAACCACACCACCTGTCCGAAGGCTAAAAAAAATACTCCAACTTAGTTAACGCTTGATCTGTGTTTCCATAAACTGTTAATGGACTGTGTACTTCACTCTGCACAACCTGCCCAAAATAGCAGGGAGCAATCCAGCTGGCAGGTAGATATGAGTCTGTAAGTCCGCAAAATCCAGTCCACGGTAGGCCAGCACTAAGAAGAGACTGAGAAGAAAAAAAAACTCCACAAAAGCCCTGGTAAGAGACAGAGCTACATTTGAGGCATAGATGCTGAAAGAGTCTCTCTCCGCCACACTACTGCTGCTGCCTTAATCTGAATCCAGATTTTTCCCCCCCTTTATGGGGTCCTCCTCGCTCAACACAGCACAGAAAATAAGGGGGGGGGGCTCACAGGGCTCCCCTGCACATCCCGCACTACGGGAGAGAAAACCACAGAGCAGGGCCACCTGAGTCTTACCAGTGCCAATGTCAGTTCCAGCGCATAGGAGCAATGCCTATTTGCTCATCAGCCGTAGTGAAAGCATAGTGAAAGCGCTGCAGCCACAGCGTGTCTCAGTTGACAGGACTCCACGTGTGCCTCCGATAAAGTGGCAGAGCCAAGCGGCAGAATCAAACGAAATTTTTCACGTTGTCTTCGCTGTCGACCTCACTGCAAAGAAAACACAGGTCGATTTTCCATCTGCTCGGTGATTCCCCTCTCCGAATCCAGCTTGTAAAGGGGAAAGCTAGCAGCCATCCCGACTCGGAGAACAGCAGCAGAGGAGCCGGAGCCGGAAGCAGAAAGTGGGCGGCGCATAGGGTGAGCTGAACTGCGCTTAGCGGCTACGTGTGTGGTCCACGTCTGCCGCCATCCTCATCTGTTTGGAATCTCGAACAGGTGCTCCATCATGATGGGCTGGTCTTGCCTCTGAAATGGTGAAGGAAAAAGAGGAGTCAATGATGGGGGCTGTGGAGAGCACCTTATGTGTGCTTGCTCCCAGCACACCTGCTGTGTGCTCCCAGCTGAGTATTAAAGACAATAAAATGTGCATATAGGAGAATTCATGGAAACTGCTCCTCGCTCATGCTGGATTATGACAATTGCAAATAATGTGTATTGATTGAATTGAATGGTTATGACAACTGAACTACGGTCCATTATAAACACTGCAACCTTTGCGTATTGGGGCAATATGAAAACAACTTTGCAGACAAAGTGGGACATTAATAAAACCGTGGCATCTATGTTCTACCAGGGACTTTAGTGAACGTGCAATATGTGCATACAGTGCCATTATGTAAATTGTGCAATCAGTAACTACAGAATCATCATGGAAAATGAGGCCAGTACATACCGTGGCACAATACAATTTATGGCATGTGCTAACTGGAACATATGCAATACACTTCACGTGTGTTCTAACAGAAACATTATTGAAACTGCAATATGTTTGTACTGATGAATGCGGTGTAATTTCTACTACATGGAGCACTACTGAGATCATTGTCTGTTTGCTAAATTGAGCATTATAGACTAGATACATTTTTGCTGCTGGTGTTTTATGGGAGCTACAATCTCTGCGTTATGAGGCCATCTGGAAAACTTGCTCTGCGATAACTGAAACATATGGGGAACTGTGCTCTCTGCACTAACTAACTGATAGGTAAGGAAGCGACTATAGTTTAGTTCATTAGTTATAAAGCGCACCTTCCTCCAAGCGGGCATTGTTGCACTAAAAATAAGGTCTGTAGGGACAATAAGGGGAGGAAGAAAAACAGATAGCAAGACAAATGAGTTTTGAGAGTTTTAGGTGGTTTGCTTGATGCCAAGGTAAGGAGGGAGCATTCCACATTTTACTACCAAGGAGGTGACGCGCGTGGCCACCAATAAGGGACAGTGTCCATGGGGAACCGAAACAGGTGTGTCAAGGAGGAGCAGAGAGAATGAACAGGCTCATGTTTTGGAAACCTTTCCTTGAGGAATGATTTGCAAAGATCACTTTAGGCTCGGTGCATAATACAGAGAGTTCTGAATTGTATCTTTGGGAGCCGGTGGGTATTCTTCCAGGTCAAGGACACAAGGTCAACTATTCAGAGCCAGACAGCGACCTTCTGAATCAGTTGAAGTATGTTTCAAGCTGCATCCAAGGGCACTTTCTATGCATGTGGCATGTAAGAAAACACACAATAAGGATGGCATTGGTTTCCTCATTAAGGGAGAGTTGTTCCTCAATCCAGAACATTAGGGATTTCTCTGTGGGAGCTGGAGCGGGTGACGTGTCTAGAAAGGAGGAATGGGTGGGGGGCAGATGGAGACAAGTCATTATTCTTGCCTAGAAGGAGGCACTCAGGCCCTAATATATGAATTTTTGGAGTAGGGAAGTGCCACAAGCCTTACTGCAGTGCTGCCCTACGTCAAAAGAAAATGCAGGAATACGCCGTATCTATGAGATGCGGCATGTTCCTGTCCTCTGTTACTGCGCTGGCACTTAAATGGCTGCCTTGCGCCAATGCAGGCACCCTTGCACCATGGTGCAAGGGTGTCCATGTTGTAGAGATGATTGTTTTTGTGTAGAAAGGGACACCTTCCTGCACAAAAATAATCAATGGAGGTGAATTCCTCTTTCTGTGTCTGCGGGATGGAGATTACTCACCCGACCCACTGGACTAGCTGGTGGGTGTAGCTCTGGTTGCGTGGGTGCTGTGGCCGGCCAGGGGGCTGCTACTTCTACGAGGTAAGGGTCTGGGCAGTGTCCCAGACCGGAGCACAGTGGGCTGTGGTGTGTGTGCCATTGTTTTGAGTTGATGCTTAGGGGGTGTATTTTGTGCCCTAATTAACCTGTTACTACATTGGTGCACAGCGTATTGTGGGGCCCTGGTTCCAGCTATTAGGTTGATGTTCTATTGGGTGGTGCAGTGCATTGGAGTTTTGTTGAGAAATGGCCCCTAAGGTGAAGCGGAACGAGCAGCGTTCGCGCATGGATAGTTTTATGGAGACGATGATGCGTAAAATGGGGGCAATGGACTCCATGATGAAGAAAGTTGATGATATGTGCCAGGCTTTAGCTGCTTTAAAGGATAAAGTGGATGGCCAAGAGTGGGTAGAGGATAGGCCCAGGCGAGCTGGGGTAGCCCCTAAGGCAGCTTTTCCCCCAGTGCCTAAAAGGATTAGACCTAAGAAAGGTGGGGCGCCTCCACCTAGGGAAGGGGATGGGACTGATGGGGCCACACCGCCAGCCTCTGAGGGGTTGGTGCCCCGTTCGGTGGAGCCCGTACCGGTCCTACATGCCACCGGTGGGCAGCCTAATACAGGTGGGGGGAGATCAGCCGGCAAACGAGGGGGCAGGAGGTCCGGCGGGGGGTCAGCCAAGTGCACCAGGTGCGTCTCTCCCCACTGACGGGCAGCCGGGAGCAGTGGGGGGCACCCCACAGGCCCCACTGGTTTCCATGACGGGGGGCCCATCCGGGAGCACGCCGGGTCAGCCTGATTTGGTTTTTAATTTGGCAGCAGTACTTCCTTGCCTAGAAAAAGTGGGCAACTGGTCCCCGGCAGCAGGGGTGTCGGGTAGCGGGGAGAACACATTGGAGAAGGCCAGACAGATAGTGGCACAGTTGTATGGGGGTAAGCCTGGAGACGGATGGCTGTACCAGCGGGGGGTGCGATGGGGTGAGTACAGGGCCAATGGGGAGTGGAAGAGTCCTGCCTGCAGCCACCACGCCATCAGATGCAGGAGCAACAAAGCCGACAGCGCCAACAGGTATCCCGCAATCTTTGCCACCTTTGGGTTTAGGTGAAGTTCGCTCTGTTAGAGAGCAATTAGGGCGACATGTGTCTCAAGAAACTAAAGAAAAGATTTGGAAGGGCTCTTATGTGAATATGTTTTCCCTGCTGCTAGATGAGGCAGAAAGAGAGGAGGCCAAAGAGAATAAGGAATGGACGCACCCAAGAGAGTGGGCTAATATGTTGTTGAAGTTTAGGGTCGAGGAGACGTTGGTGAATTGGATCAAAGGTTTTACTGTTTTCACGTCAATAATGTGTGAGCGTTTACCAGGTCTTGGCTCTGAGATGGCTTGCTACCAGAATAGAATTACTTGTGCGCATGACACTTATGGTGGTAATGGATGGAAAGATTATGACAAGGATTTTAGAAGAGCTAAGGCATCTGACCCGGCACTGGGCTGGAATCAGATTGACATGATCATATATCTAACACATTTCAGAGGTGGTCCACAGGACACCACCCGGGTTCAGTCGCAAGACACCTTTCGGGGTCAGTCCTTTCGTGCAGGCCCCCCAGGCAGCTCGGGGTCCGGGGGAAAGAGTAAGGGGGCATTTTGGGATTTCAACAGGCGCTCGTGTACCAGAGCAGCTGGCACATGTAAATTCAAACATGCATGTTCTTTCTGTGGCAACTCCTCGCACCCAGAGTCCAAATGCTTTAAGAAATCAAAGGACAAGGGAGTCAAAAAGCAGGATTAAGAGTGTGTCCCTCGGTAAGGTCAGGTCTCCCATTATAACAAGTGCTTTGATACCATGGTTGAATAGTTACAATTGCCCCAAGTCCGCTAGAATTTTACTGGAAGGTTTCAGGGACGGATTCAGGATCCCCGCGCCTGGTTACGTGGGGGTGTCGCATTGCCAGAATCAGCTATCGGTCAGGGCTAATGAAGGGGTGGCGGCAGCAAAAATTGAGAAGGAAGTTAGGATGGGCAGAGTAGCTGGCCCATTTGATGACCTCCCAATGCAAGATTTTGTCTGCTCCCCATTGGGGGTGATTCCCAAGAAAGAGCATGGGGAATTCCGACTGATTCATAATCTTTCGGCTCCCAGAGCCGTGTCACTAAATGATGCCATTGATGACGACCTATGCAGTGTCAAGTACGCTTCCTTTGATCAAGCAGTTGAGATGCTCAGGGGGTTGGGGCGGGGCGCATTGTTGGCCAAATCAGATATTGAGTCAGCTTTCCCCCTGCTGCCAGTGCACCCACTTGATTTTCACCTGTTGGGTTTCCAATTCAAGGGGAAGTATTACATGGACAAATGTATGCCTATAGGATGTTCGGTATCTTGCGCCTATTTTGAGAAATTCAGCTCTTTTCTGGAATGGGTTTTCAGGCGAGCGACGGGGCACCAGTGGGTATTACACTACCTAGATGACTTCCTTTTCTTGGGGGCACCAGAATCTCAGTATTGCAGGTGGGCATTGCAGAGGTTCTGTGCACTCATGTGAGACTTTGGCGTGCCTTTGGCACAGGGCAAGACTGTGGGGCTAAGCACTGAGATTGAATTCCTGGGGATAGAGTTGGATTCAGTGCAGGGAGTGTCACGGCTACCTCTGGGAAAAATCACGGCTTTTGGGGCTGCCTTGCAGCATTGCTTGACAAAAAAGAAGGTTACACTACATCAGTTACAGCAGGTCATTGGGCAATTGAATTTTGCATTGAGAATAATTCCAATGGCACGACCTTTCTCGCGCACCATCGCACAGGCTATGTCAGGACTCAGGGAGAAGCACCATCACACCAGACTGTCCAGTGAGGTCAGGCAGGACATGCGGATCTGGAAGGCATTCCTGCGTGACTTCAATGGTAGGGTTGTGTGGCCCAGTCCCCCCAGGTCCAGCCCAGAGATAGCATTGATGACGAATGCAGCAGGTAGCGAGGGTTTTGGCGCCATTCTAGGTCCAGCATGGGTTGCCCAACGCTGGTCAGCGTGGTGGGACGACACAGGGCTTACAAGTAACATAAGCTTCCTTGAACTGTTCCCCATATTTGTGGCATTGTCCGTCTGGCCAGAACAACTGAGGAATCAATCTGTGGTATTCTGGTCCGATAACATGGCTGTCGTGGAATGTATCAATAATCAAAATGCAAAATGTAAAATGATCTTGCGTTTACTGAAAGAGATAATACTGCTGTGCATGAGAATGAATCTGTTGTTTAGAGCCAAACATGTGCCAGGAGTATTAAACCATGCCGCTGATGCGCTCTCTCGCTTTAAGATGCAGGTATTCAGGTCTCATCACCCAGAGGTGGCAGAGAACCCAACGCCTTTGCCAGAACAGCTTTGGCAGCTTGGTGCCCCCAGTTATCGGACCTCGTGGCAGCTAGCCTAGCACCCAGGACCAGGAGGGCATACGAAGGGGCGTTTGGGGCTTATTGCTATTTCTTGGGGGACAGTTGGGAGGAAAAATGGCACGACACTGGGTCTGTTGTTTCCTATTTGCGAACTATGAGAGATGAGGGGTGCTCAGTGGCATCAGCAAGGCGACATATTGCAGCCATTTCCTTTTTCGCGAAAGCTAAGGAAAGAAGGGATCCCACTGGCACTTTTATAGTGCGGAAAGCCTTGAGAGGGTGGCAACGCCTACAGGGGGGGCAGCTGGACGTAAGACGACCCATAGGAATACAGACATTGGCCACACTGATGGATGCTTTGCATCAAGTGTGTACTTCAGCTGGGGAAGCACTTTTGTTCCAAGCAGCTTTCTGTTTAGCGTTCTATGGCGCTTTCAGGATAGGGGAGCTGGTAGCAAAAAACAAATTGGATTGGTAGGGGGGGCTGCAGTTGGCGCACGTGCAGATTCAGGGGGACTCCTTATTGATATCAATACCTAGGTCCAAAACGGATCAGGAAGGCAGAGGGGAAGGGGTAGTCTTGCGTAGGGCTGAAGGAAGCGCTTGCTGCCCCATCGCCAGGTTGGAGGCATTCCTGGTGCAACGTCCATGGGGCGCAGGGGGTCCATTACATGTGCACACAGACGGGACACCGCTCACTATTTTCCAGTTTAAGAGGGTCATGGGCCTAGCCATGCAGAAAGCCGGTTTAGATCCAGGCAGTTTTGGGACCCACTCCTTTAGGATAGGGACCGCCACCAAAGCGGTGGCCAGGGGATTTTCTGGGAGTGAGGTGCAAAGGATTGGTAGGTGGTCCTCGAATTGTTATAAACGCTATGTGCGCCTACACATGCTATAGAGGTGTCAAAGATAATGCACTGACGGTTGGTTTTCTTCCATGGTGTGATTTGCAGTTTCTACATCCTCATAGCTGCCAAGGTTTCAGATTGTCATGTGTGACATTTTCATAATTTCAGTGTAATTATGAGTGACATTTCAACAACTATTAGTGACACTTTCTCGTGAGTAAAATCAAGCAATGTAAGGGTGTTAACTTCTCGCACAAACCACACAGGACTCAGGGTAACCTCACCAACAGGCAGAAATAACTTGTCTCCCTATAAAAAGCAGGCTAAGTAACAATAGCAAAAACAATAAATGTATGCCAATCACCCTTTTAAGGTCCTTCTGCATGAGAACCTTGCTCTCCCCACAGCATGCCCCACACAGCGCGACTCGTGTACTCCAACATGGAAGTACAGCCGCAACTGCCAGACTTCATCACAGCGTCCTTGGCTGCTCTGATGTGGGAAGCACCAAAGCCGACCAACTCAGAGCAACCCGGCCTCAGCTTCCATGAGCGAAGCTCCACTCCCCACAGAAACTCACAGCCATCGACAATGAAAGCAACGGTAGCCCACGAGGCTGCGCCACCATGGACAAAATCAGGTATCCGCAGAGAAGATGGAATAAAAAGAGGAGGTGGCAGGCGAGGGCCTTTTATTGGAGGGGAAAACTTGGAATTGATGGTGTCAGGTGGAGGCTGGGAAAACCAAAACTGTAGTGAATTAAAGCAAGGGAGGGACATAGGGGTAATATAGTAAAAACATTTAACTACTTAATAACTTCCAGTCAGGTTTCTACAACGCTTTCTACGATGGACACAATCCCAATACTGTAATGGACAATATTGTGAATGATGCTTACCAGGCACTTAACACAAAAGAGACATGATCCCAGTTTCTTATGGATCTCAGAGGTGGGTTTTGCGTTCTATATTATGAAATCCTTTCGAGCACTCTCCACAAGATTTAGTTCTGATGGAATAGTTAGACACTGGTTCACATCTTATTACAACGAGAACCAGAAAATGTATTACACACTCACACTGTCTGTTCATTGTTCAGATTCCGATCACTCTGACTACTAGGACCCATATTTGGAACTCACTGCCACCTCATATCAAAGTTTTGCACTGACCTAGTAAGATCTAAAGTACCCTTACATGCTGTATGATAAATCTGGAACGAACGAACAACTAAGAGCAGTGGTGACCCCGCTGTTTAAAAGCTAACAACCAATTGTCAACTGTGTAATTATTTTTGTTTTTGTCATTGGCGCACAGTTGATGTCGGTCTGTCAAAGTACTAGAAATCTAACAGCAACACCAGATAAGTATCAAAGACAGCACATAAAATAACTTGTCACAATTTTAACGTGATAACTTGCCTCAGACATTAAGGGGTTAACAATGTGCATGTCAGACATGTTAAAATGAGCACAGCCTTATAATGAAGTATTGTTCTGTTTAGTTAACAAAGAAAAAAACATAGGGCTGCTTTAAACAAGAAAAAATAACCGATTAAAGCAATCGCTTCAGCCGGGGAAAACAAAATGTGCATCTTTTATTCACTAAAATGCAGCATTCACTAAAATGCAAATTCGCAGTGGTCGCCTACAGCTGAGCACTTCCTGTTCCATGACTAGTTGGGTTAAGAGCCCTTTACTTCATCTCCAGACTGACTCTTGTCTCTTCAGGAAATGCCTTCCCCTTAGCAATCACTGCATAGGGATGTCTCACTGGGCAGAAAGACTACAGTCTCGGTACTATCAAGGCTGCATAATTATGTTTGGCAGTGTAACCAGGGGCGGTGCGTCCATTGGGGCATTGGGGCGTAGCCCCCCCGCCCGCAGCTCCCTCGGCGTCTTTGAACCTAAGTAAACAATCAGTTTACTTAAGTTCAAAGAGCCGAGGGAGAACTGACAATCATGTCAGTCAGCATGACGTCGGACCGCCCACCCCCTTCAGAGTCTGAAGGGGGTGGGCGGTCCCTGCGTCATGTTGACTGACATGATTGTCAGAGGGACCAGGGGCAGCAGGTAGCATTGCAGCACAAGTGCGCATGAGTGGGGAAGGGCACCGAATTTTCGCGCCGTGCCCAGTCATGCGCACTTGTGTGTGCACTGGCTTGCGCATGCCCATTAGGAGAGCGAGGGTTGAGCAAAGGCTCAAACCTCGTTCTCCTAATGGGCAGGCGGGCGAGAGGTAACCGTGCCCTAAGCCAATCCTGGCGCTGCCAGCAGCGCCAGGATTGGCTGAGAGGGGCTGTAGGCAGGGCCAAACGGAGTCGGACCCGAGGCGGCGCGGACGGTGGACCTCCTCAGAGTCAGGTAGGATTTTCTTTGTTATAAATCCCCCGGGCCCCCGGCACAACCTCCCCTCCCCCTCGCAAGCCCCCCCTGTTAATTACACTTCGCTCGGCGTAACGAGGTGCCTCGAAATCCAGCTGCAGCGCTTTTTACAAAATTTTGACCCATTAAACTTGCAAGTTCTGCAGCAGATACCATGCATGGTGCTATTCTAGCGGCGTTGGATTTACAGCGACCTGCGAAGAGTTCTCAGCAGCCTCAAGAACCCTCTAAGTAGCTCTGCTTATACAATCACCTCTAGGTGCTCAGCGGGGTAATGGTGTGTGCACTTGCTTCGCTCGGCGTAACGAGGTGCCTCAAAATCCAGCTGCAGCGCTTTTTGCTAAATTTTGACCCATTAAACTTGCAAGTTCTGCAGCAGATACCATGCATGGCACTATTCTAGCGGCGTTGGATTTACAGCGACCTGCAAAGAGTTCTCAGCAGCCTCAAGAACCCTCTAAGTAGCTCTGCTTATACAATCACCTCTAGGTGCTCAGCGGGGTAATGGTGTGTGTATGGATATGGTATTCGTGGATCTGGACAGCAGCGGAGTCTGAGCCTTTCCAGTGCGAAGCGGGTGACAGGTGGGGCAGAAATATTACAACCGTTGTATCCGTGGCCTCTCTGCTGTGACCGCAAAATCGTGGTGTTTAGAGGGCTGTCATTAACAGCCAAAGGGGGTGTAATGATTATGTGGCTCGAAGAAAAGGAGCGCTCATTTCCCGTCTTGAGTATGATGCTAACCCAGCCTTCTGAACATCTTTCTTTACGGTCTGTGAGGGAGGCATGATGCATTCTGGGATATGAAGTCCTGGCACATCTATATTAAATGTACTTCAAGACATGATATACCGTTCAATTTTACATGGGTTTGTAGTCCTGCGGGGTATGTGTCCAAGGACATCGCTGTTTTATTGGACAGATTGTCTAGGAAACGTCGGGAGTGAACAGCGCATCCAGGTGGGTGAGGTAGGGGTTTTGCGGGACATATTGTCTAACTTCATCCAGTGCTGACTGTCTCTGAGTCATTACGTGCTCTACTTCTACAGGAAGTACTGTGAACGATGTCGGCCCTCGCGGGGCAGCACGTGCTGCACCTTTTCAAGCCAGGTCACTTGACAGTCCTAAGTCCTTTCACTTTTCACTCCTCTTTAGTGTTAATCATGTTCGGTTCTTGTGAGAGTCACGTGATATGTCTCCTGCTAGTGCCACTCCTTTACATAATGTGTTGGGGAAGCTTGCGTTTCTACTTGATTGTGAATCCTCTACACTGCACAAGACTAAAGGATTCACGTTGGCAAAATAGTTTTAATGCATGAGGTGAATTGAGGAAAAATTGAATCCTCACAAAATAGCTCACTGGTACTTGCTGTCCTGTGTCCCACACAGAGGCGCAAGTAGAGCCAAATTTCGGGGGGGCTACAAAACTTTCGGGGGGGCTAATTCTTCCATCAATAGGCAGAGAGGAGATAAATATGTGGTTTAACTACATGCACACCTCACTATACATTGGCAAGAGACATGGCTCGAAAGTTGCACTGTAATAGGTTTAACATTTAATTGTGCTTTCACTTTAGTCACGGTCTGTATTGTGGACTTCCTGCTATGCTAGGAAATAGTGTCATCATATTGATGTACAGCACTGCACAGTCAATGAATGTATTTATTGTATAGTTAAAACCATTACAAGTGTATCAGTGTGTTCAAAAGTTAATATGGGCAAATGATAACATCACCATATGCAAAGATTGTCCTCTATAGCTCATAAAAATTGGCAATTTCTTAAATGATAAATAATTCAATCGTATTGCTTTATTAACCTTCCTGCTTCCTCAAATTTGCTTGAAAATGCACCATTTATCCACTCTTTTTTCAAAATTTTCTTGGGGGTAGAACTCCCCAAACCCCCCACAGGTTGTTCGGGCCCGCTCGCTGCGCTCGCTCGCCGCACTGCAGTATGGCAATAGTTTTACGCCCCACCACTTTCAAATGTCACCAGCCACCACTGAGTGTAACTTGTCATGATCAACGTCACATCGTGGTGCATGCCCCACTTTGGTAACAGCCCGTGGCCTGCAGTCTTGCCTGTAGTCATGCCAGGGCTTCTGAGCTACTACACAGTTAGCTCTGTAACACGACCGGGTGGCAACTACTGACTGCAGGCAGAGCTTTCTGATCGTGCGCTGCTGAAAAGGAAATTATTTATAAGAAATTTACACGCACACTGCTGCACTGCAGCACGTATCTTCACTACTACTCAACTTGGCTCAGGCCGTGAGCCACGGGAATTCAGGTTTGCCTCCCGCCACCTGTGACTAAGTCCTAGCTGCTGCTGCTGCAATGATCCCTCCTCGACTCCGTCTCCATAGCCCCTCGAATTCGCAGTGCGCATCGGTGTCAATTCTGAATGATTTTAAAGTTAAACTTACTTACTGAATCTGAGCCACGCGGCGGCTGCCCTGTGCGAGCTCTGCAGGCAGCGCTGCGCCATGATTTGCGCAATACCAGTCAGCCTCCAACTAATTCCGAAGTCAAGTGAGCACTTAAGGACGTCGTCACGTAAGGAGCCACAAGCCTGCGCAAGCAGCGCACGCACACCACGCACACAGCACACGCTGCCAGCCACTCCAGTCTGTTTTAAAAGTACTAGGCAGCGCTAACGGCTTGACAGCCAGGCGATATACCTATAATGCGTGACAATGCATTTCAGTGCGGTGAAGCGGAGCACCACACTGAAATGCGTTAGTCTAGCGCCTGAAGCGTGATACTTGGCAGGACTGCATCCTGCCACGCAGGGGGGAAGCCTGCATCGGTCCACCATCCACCAAGGGCTGCGATATCCTGTCAGTCAGGAGGACAACAGTCAACAATTCATCGACGCCCAGCGCACGTTATGGACCAGGTTCACGCCTGGGAACACGCAGAACAGGATGTGTGGATAATCAGCCACTCTTATGTAAGGAGGTTGCAAAAGTTCTTTTTTACAGGTACCTATGAGGTCAGGGCACGGCAGGCAGGTGCAAAAATCTCTTTTTACGGGCAAGGTGGTCTGCGCTTTAGTCAATTCAGGGACCTGGTGACACGCGTGCTGGGCAAAAGTTAGGGACCCCCTGCGGTTTGTATTTTGCATTTAGGGGGTAACGACCTGGTGCACCTGGGGCGGAAGGGTGTAATAGAGACCCTGCTTTCTGAAGTAGGGTGGTTGGCAAAGAGATGCCCCGAGGCAATGATAGTGTGGTCACACATGATTCCTAAACTCGAGTGGAGAGGGGGTGAGTCTGTGTGGGCCTTGATTCATTCGGTTAAGAGGATTAACAACAAAATGGAGAAGTTATTCAGGACCCCGAAGCTTAGATCAATAAGTCATGGGTGCATCCGAGGGGAGCAGTTTTTTCTGCAGGATGGTGTTCATCTCTCAAGTCGTGGTAATCAGATATTCATGGCGAATATACTGGCATGGCTAGAGGGCACAAGGTGCAGTGCATGACCTTCTAGTAGGCAGAGGGGGGAGACCAGATAGTCGGCCAATCCCTACACGCGCATGCGCTCAAGGGCGCAAGGATGCATAACTGCAGCACCCCTTTATGGAGTTAACGTTGAGGGCGTAGGGGGGGCCCGGGGGAGGTATCCATCCAGTAAGCTGGGCCCCCTGCGCAAGGTCACTCCGGTAGGAGATTGGGACCTAGCTTGATCGGGATCTGGGGACGCCAGTCATTGACCTTGCCGTAGGCTCTAACAGGGATACGCAGAAAGAGAATATCTACATCGTTTAGCTTACGAAAAGAATGACTATGTACTAGAAGCATGTTAAGGTTAGCCATCTTGTACCTATCAATGTATTGGACTTTCTGCGTATTGTACATAATGTAAATAATAATAATTTCAATGTTTAATTATTTTATGTAATAAAATACGGCCGGGGTTGCTATGACCCCTAATCCAAACAGTTGTGGTGTTTGCATTGTTTGCCTTGGGGGAAAGGGGGGCAGTGAGCCCCACGGGAGCCGGGAGGGTCACCCACCACAAGGGTCTTTGGTTTGATAAGGGGAGGGGGATTAGGCAGTACCAGACCATATGTGCATGAGCAGCAGATGATAAGATGATTAGTAGCTGTATGACTAGATTTTCCCTCATGTCCTATGGCGACAGGCGGACTGAAGATGAAGTGAGACACCTGGGAGAGTCTTACACGAACATAGGGCTCCACCAGATACACCCCTATTCATAGCCCGGTGACTGAAACATCAGGCAACATACATTACATGCATCTACATTTGAAATACACAAAATTAATTTGTATAATTGCAGTCGCAATTAGCCCAGCTGTCATTGTGTGCGGTGTGGGATGTTTGTGTGTGTAAATGCGTACAGTTCATTTTGCTTAATAACACTGTGCCTGCAGGCAGACTATGTCCTTGCTGTGCTGCCCCAGTCCACCTGCCGGTCTGAAAGGAGCGAATATTTATTTCATTTGTGTTACTGTTAAGTGGCGATGGAACATTGCGTCCATGCTGGCTCGGCTGGCGACCTTCTAGGGAGCCGGTACTGGCTTTAATTGGATGAATCCCTCGAACCTTTGTGATGACAAAGATCAATTTTTTAGAGTGGCATTGCAAAGAGTTAACAACTGAGCTGTGAAGTGAGTGCTTTTTAATTTTAATTGTATGTATATAGCACTTGCTACCCCTGACATGTTGAAGGGACAGTTATGTAAAAAAAGTTGAATTATGTACAGTCTGGGTATTACTGAAAATCTATTTTTTGGAAACACCATTGTATCTTAAACCTTTTTGCGCATTTTGTAGCAGTCTATCTTATACTGTGTGTAATGCAAGTTTAAAATAATGACTTACATATTCACAGTGCTTTCTTTTACTGGCTGTGATCTCGTAGCACTAAAAATACACAAGTCACTATTCTCCACTGCACCAACCAAGATTTAATTATCTGCAGTGCGTTAACTAATAGCGGGTTCATAATGTACTAAAGTGTATTTTCCACTGAGTACATCTTTTATTTATTTTTCATTTACGTTGTGCACTATCTTATATGTAGCTATCTGATGGCGAAAGAGCAAAGAAACATACAGAATATTTTGTGATTTTGGCCACGCTCACTGACGCTGCCCCCATTGCATGCAGCATCACAGTTCCCATACATTTTTTAATGCACTTTACCCGCTGGCAGAGACCCGATACAAGCAATACGGCCATCCAATCATGATCAAAGTGCTGACCAAAAGCCCTCTCACAGTATATGTTATGCAGTGGAAACAATGGGTGTGACGGCAGACACTAAGGGGCCGATTCCGATTCAGGCCGGAAAACATACCGACCGACTCGGTACGGGAATTTAGTCCGACCGACTCGGACCGGCGCCGCACGACCCGGGTAGTACGATGAAATGCATGTGAAATCCGACAGACTCGGACAAAATACAAAACGACCGACCGAGCCGGACGGAAACAAGCCATCCGGCCGGGAAACCATGCGAAACGAACCGACCGACACGCACTCGGATTGAACCCGAACGAAACGTACCCGCGAACTCCGACCCGCGTAGTACGATGCTGTGCGTGCAAAACATGACCGACTCGCCCGGAGCACAAGCCGTACGACCGACACGCATACAAAACCCAGCCGAAGCAACCCAATACTACGCGACCGACTCGTACGCCGCATATGAAACCTAGCTGACACACAGCGGGAACGAGTCGGACAAGATCGCACCAGACAACTGCAGCGTCCTACTCGGACACAAGAACGACTCCTACATGCACCAAAAACACCAAGGAAATTTGTTTTAAAAAAGGGCCAAACAAGCAACCACTAAGCCAATAAATACAGGGAGGAAAAAAAAATGGAACAAGGACACACCTCCAACTCCACCTACATAAAGGCCACAAATCCCTACCATGATCCCTTGCAAATTCCACTGACCTGCCAGACAGAACACCATCACACAGCAACCACAGACACACTCACAGCTCATACATCACACAAGCCACACACCATTACCACACCTACAAATAGCACCCTCACACACACCCAGCTAAACCTACACTCACACCCCCCCACTTGCACACACACACACACATCAATCACCACCACCACCCATCACCATGCCCCCAAAGAAGAACCATAAGTTCCTAGATTGTGAATTGGAAGTCCTGGTAGACGAGATCCTCAGGGTAGAGCCACAGTTGTTTGGTACATTGGTACAACAGACCCCCATGTCGCAGAAAACCAAGATGTGGGCGAGGATTGTCGACAGGGTCAATGCACAATCACCATGTTTGCGCACAAAGGAAGACATCCAGAACAGGTGGTATGATGTGCGCAGGAGGGTCAGGGACCTACTCAAAAAGGACTACTACCTCAGCCAGCACACCGGCAGTGGCCCTCCTGCAAAACCAGTATACCTCAGGCCCTGGGAGGAGAAGGTGCGGGCCATCCTACCACCAGTGAGCGTATACGGACTAACAGACATCCCAGAGCCTGGTGAGTACACAACTAATATACACAATATGGTGTGACAACACACACACATCACAGTCAAGGGGATAGGCAAACCATGCACACTTAGCAAATACACAGCAACCAAAAGATATCCATCCCAAGATGTGAATGCTAGTCAGACAAACACAATACCTGCCATCTCATAGTGATATGTAACTGTGTCATGACATCTACAAACCTAACAACAAATACAGCAAGGCAGTGGCACAAATAGAACCAACAAATACTCCCAGATATTTACCCACCACTAGAACACCACCTCACAGGGAAGCTCACTGAAAGGAAGGAATTCTGTGTATGCTGGTCAAGTCAGTGTAGCCAAGAGCATGATGGGAGTGGTAGTCACAGATATTGGTCACACCCACAATTGGCCCATCAACACCACTCTGAACCATGCTCACATCACAGGGAGTGGAAAACAACTGACAAGATGGCTGACACTGGGTACTGCTGTGGGGAGCACAAGGCCCTGCTGGGAACTGGGCACCAAACAACAGGACCACACTGGCAGCCATCTTGCCATTGCTGTCACACTCACACACACTGAAGTCCACTCAAAAGGAAGGAAGGATGGGCATGCTGGGAAGGGGGTGTAGGCAATAGCATGATGGGAGTGGTAGTCACAGATCAACATCTCACACCCACATGGCCCAGCAAGTTAGCACTGAAGCATGCACACCTCACAGGGAGTCGAAAGCCACTTCAAAGATGTCTGACACTGGCCACAGCTGTGGGGAGCACAAGGCCCTGCTGGGAACTGGGCACCAAACAACAGGACCACACTGGCAGCCATCTTGCCATTGCTGTCACACTCACACACAGTGAAGTCCACTCAAAAGGAAGGAAGGATGGGCATGCTGGGAAGGGGGGTGTAGGCAATAGCAGGATGGGAGTTGTAGGCACAGATATTGGTCACACCCACAATTGGCCCATCAACACCACTCTGAACCATGCTCACATCACAGGGAGTGGAAAACAACTGACAAGATGGCTGACACTGGGTACTGCTGTGGGGAGCACAAGGCCCAGCTGGGAACTGTGCAACAACCAACAGCAGGACACCACTGACTGACATCCTGAAAGACAACTTGCACTCCCTGCAATGGAAGCACGTTCCATGGTGGGATATCTGGCTGGGTGGGAAGGAGGACTCACAGCACTGACCATAGTTACAAGCACCTCCCCTCACACACACCATCAACACTAACTCCACATAACCCACCTGGGAGAATGCAATGCCTCACATCCTAACTGAAGATCCCACAAAGAACCACCACCCTGGGTTATGCTGTGTGAAGCACAGGGACACTCTTGGGACTTGTAGCCAAACAACTGCCAGGACAACACTCCCATCCATCCTGTCAGCACAGGTACCCCACCCCACAGGGAAGCAGAGTCAAAAGGAAGGAAGGATGGGCATGCTGGGAAGGGGGGTGGAGGCAATAGCATGATGGGAGTTGTAGGCACAGATATTGCTCACCCTCACAATTGGCCCATCAACACCACTCTCAACCATGCTCACATCACAGGGAGTGGAAAAGGACTCACAAGATGGCTGACACTGGGTACTGCTGGGGGAGCACAAGGCCCTGCTGGGCACTGTGCAACAACCAACAGCAGGACACCACTGACTGACATCCTGAAAGACAACTTGCACTCCCTGCAATGGAAGCACGTCCCATGGTGGGATATCTGGCTGGGTGGGAAGGAGGACTCACAGCACTGACCATAGTTACAAGCACCTCCCCTCACACACACCCTCAACACTAACTCCACATAACCCACCTGGGAGAATGCAATGCCTCACATCCTAACTGAAGATCCCACAAAGAACCACCACCCTAGGTTATGCTGTGTGAAGCACAGGGACACTCTTGGGACTTGTAGCCAAACAACTGCCAGGACAACACTCCCAGCCATCCTGTCAGCACAGGCACCCCACCCCACAGGGAAGCAGAGTCAAAAGGAAGGAAGGATGGGCATGCTGGGAAGGGGGTGGAGGCAATAGCATGATGGGAGTTGTAGGCACAGATATTGCTCACCCTCACAATTGGCCCATCAACACCACTCTCAACCATGCTCACATCACAGGGAGTGGAAAAGGACTCACAAGATGGCTGACACTGGGTACTGCTGGGGGAGCACAAGGCCCTGCTGGGAACTGTGCAACAACCAACAGCAGGACACCACTGACTGACATCCTGAAAGACAACTTGCACTCCCTCAATGGAAGCACGCTTCATGGTGGGATAACTGGGCTGGGGGGAGAAGGAGGCCTGGATGGCAACCAAATACCACCAATGCTGGTCATGCACACACCTCAACATTCACATTGACATGCCACAGGTTGGCAGGACAATGTGCTACACCAATATCACTCTCTGACTGTCACAATTTAGGAGAATGCAATATCCTGGCCCACATCCAGAGGGACAGTCACAACTGTCAGGTGTTTGAACAATTGATGCCAGTAGAAACATAACATACAATCTGTGTCTCTCCCCAAAAGAGGTGATGATGGGGACACAGCAGCAGACGAGGAGGAGTCCCTGTCCCAGGCTCCGGGGAACACTGAGCTCACTGGTGTGGATCAGCCACTGCACACCTCGGATGGCGAAGAACCAGCTGGACCCTCCGGTGTGAGTCATCATGCAGCACCAGCAGGACCAACATCTGCACCCCCTGCACTCACCCCTCCAACAACTGCCAACACACAGGCCACCCCTGCCAACACGGACAGACCAAGGACCACAGATGACAACAGCGCAGGGACCCAGGCCCAAACTGGAGCTGGTGACAACGAGCCCAGGAACAACACCCAAGTGTGCCCACGGTCACCTGTGCGTGCCACCGCAGGTCCTGCACGTGTCGCCAGGGGTGGTGGGAGGGGTGGTAGACATAGGTCGCTCTTTGCAGAGGGGTCTGGACTGCATGATGACCCACAACTGGCACGCATCGCGGATGCGTACCAGACTAGCACCGGAGAGGTCAGCCAGGTAGTGGGGATCCTCAAGGACATACAACAGCAGCAGGCTGCCCATCATGCCCGCTTGGACTCCCACATGTCCCGTGTCAACACACACATGTCACATGTCGAGACACACATGTCACGTGTCGAGACACACATGTCTGGCA
Source organism: Calotriton arnoldi (assembly GCA_963921515.1). NCBI lineage: Eukaryota > Metazoa > Chordata > Amphibia > Caudata > Salamandridae > Calotriton > Calotriton arnoldi. The sequence continues at coordinate 24,135 of CAWUFW010006037.1, read as the reverse complement.
TGGAGTCCAAGTGGGACACATTGGAACAACTGACAGCGGTGCATAGGGACATACTGACATGCCTCCGCCAGATCAGCACCAACATGACCTCACCTCCCTGTGTGCCCACAACAACTGCTGCTGAAACAACTGCAAATGCCACAGGGAGGGAGGGGGACTCTGGCAGAGAGTCCCCTGCACCGCCGCAGCCTGCACCTGAGGGTCTCCCCCCCAAGAAGAGGGGCCGTCCGAGGAGGCCTAACTGAGAGGTCGATGGCCATGTACATCCCCCAGGAAGCCAACACCTGTTCTGGAACTTTTCCTCTGTGTGCAAACTGCACGCCCTGTCGAAGCCAACCCAACTCTCCCACATGACATGGGGAGCTCTAGTTGGCCAAATTTATCAGATGACTGTGGACTTTACTCTGGACATTTCAGCTACCAGGACTTCCAATACACATGGGAACTTTGGATTCCAATTTCTATGTACAGCACCCACCATCCTGTGCACCATCCTCACACCTGTATGTAAATAAACTCACCAATACACCATATCTGCCTCTGTTGTGATTCCAACGTGGTTTTTGTCATGTAGATGGTGATCTGCTAAATGACACTGTGCATGCTAACTGCTACAGCAAGTCCAACACCGTCATGTCAGTCATGGCGATGTGACACATATGAGGGAGACACACCACTAGGGCCACACAACACATACACACCAGGGCCATCAGACTCATCACCTATATTGATGTTGCAACGAAATACAGTGGAATGCACAGACACGCCACCTATTCACAGTCACTGTCAACTAGACTACAGGTGCAGTAAGCAAATGTCAGTCAGAAGTGTGACTACAGACAACGCACATCCCAAAGTGAAGCACAGGTTTATTACACATTTGCAACATGTTGTTTCCACTACAAATGCAAGCTAATCCAACCTGGCTGTGGCCACAAAGTCAAAAAGTGCAGAAGATAGAAAGTCCAGGGGTGTGTGGCACATCACCTGTAGGGAAACGACTGCTTCCACCTTGGAAGTTGAATCATGGATTCGGGGGATCCAAGTTGATCAGACAACTCCGGCAGCAGCCTGTGAAGGACAGACATGACACACAGTCAAAACGACTGAAGAACAGCACAGAACGGCAATACTCATGTCTAATACATGTCACGAGATAACTACACAAAACCAAGTTAGCATGTCAACACTGTTGGGCGGTACAGACCACCTGCAAGGACACATCGCTGCACGCATCCAGTCAAGTAGCACATGGCCACACTCAAACAGCACCAGAGCACCACACACACATATCATGCAAACTCAAATCATTGACATTACAACCCTATGGAGACTCACATTCAGCTGAAGAAGTTGGTGATGAGCTGTGTGCGGACATCACCATCATCATCATCATCATCTTCACTGGCATTGTGACCCAGGCCAGGATCTTCCACAGGTGGCGGACATTGGTCATCGTCATCCAGGATGAGAGGCAACTCCTTCCGCACTACCAGGTTGTGTAGCATGCAGCAGACGATGACAATCTTGCACACCTTTGCTGGGGCATATGGGAGTGCCCCTCCTGTCTTGTCCAGGCAGCGGAAGCGGCTCTTCAGGAGACCAAAGGTCCACTCAATCACCCTCCTCGTCCGACCATGTGCCTCATTGTAGCGCATCTGGGCTGGTGTCACAGGGTTCCTGAGGGGTGTCAGCAACCACGGCATGTTGGGGTATCCCGAGTCACCTACAGACAGACAATTGCACATTAGCCGATTTGAAAATGTGTGCGGAAAACAACATAGCAGAACACACACAATGGTACAAAGTCAGTACACACCAACAAGCCAGGCACGCTGGTTCGGCATCTGTGACATCATCCTCGGGATGCGACTACTCATCACGTAGGCATTGTGTGCCGAACCGGGGAAACGGGCACACACATGTGAGATGGTCATATCTGCAAGACATACCACCAGAGCATTGATCGAATGGTAATGTTTACGGTTCCGGTATGCCTGCTCATGTGCCTGTGGTCGTATCAAAGCCACATGTGTCCCATCAATGGAGCCAATTACATGTGGCATCCTCCCCAGGGCATAGAAGTCACTCTTGACGTCAGTGAGTCGTTGACGTGTTGGGAAATAGATGTACTGGTTGAGGTATCTCAACATTGCCCCCAAAACATCGCGTAGCACACGGCTGAACATAGTCTGTGATATCCCACCAGTAGTTGCCACAGTGTGTTGAAAGGTACCGGTGGCAAAGAAATGTAGGGCTGCCATCACCTTCACCTTGGGGGTCAGCGCTGTAGGATATGGCCGGCCAGGCTGCAAATGTGGGTCCAACCGCACTGCCAAATCCTCAATCAGCTGCCTGGTGAAGCGGTACCGTCGGATGCTGTCACGTTCCACCATCGTTGCCAGGTCTGGGAATGGTCGATGGACAGCAGGAGCCCTGCAGTGCATAGGTGAAGAAAGCAAGATTGTCAGTCACCCCACCTATGTGCCGTTCACCATACTCAATTTCACATGATACATCATTAACAAACACAAGTACTTGATGTGTGTGTCGTTCCGTTTGGACATATATGGCACCTACATGGACATTATCTAACATCTCTGTTCAACAAGTGTTGACAACAGGTTCCAGGGTGTGCTATGGGACACCATTAGGCTGTGTCACAGTACCCATTAACTGCTCTCACGTTCCACACACATACCACAGTGACATGTCTGGACAGATGCTCCACAGGCATCACAGCTCATTGACAGGTAGATTCCCAGGGACCCTGTCTTGCCACATGGACACTGGCATGACATGGCGTATCATGTACACATCAGAAAAACAAACATGACACCCACAGGTAGTGGCCCCTGTAGCCTCTGCAGGACAGACATGGACGTCTGTGACACACACACCATCAAAGTTCATGCACAAACCACGGCCCCACCAGCGCTGGGATGCCTGGCTTCACCTTGGGGGTGCCCAGGAGTGGACATTTCACAGGGAAAAGACAGGAAGGGTTCCACAGCGGTATGCGTACAGCGCCAGGACACCCTTGGGTAACAGTGCGCTTTACAAGTACAAATTTCATTTCATTTCATTTCATTTTCATGTGGAGACTGTCTCCCATTGTGCACATGGAGTCAGAGACATGTGATACACAACATGCACACAGACTGTGGAGGGACATCACTATTGTTGGAATGGGCCACCCTGTGACGTAAATGCCTTCCCACATGTGAGCCTGGGGGTATGTGACATGTCATACACATACACAACCTGGAAATGTGACCATGACACATGCTCAGAAATGAAAAGTTGCACACCACAGTGGTCAGGTGCACAACACACAAAGGACCCTGTCCCCATGAACACGTGCACAGCCTGGATGTGTCTGCCCCCAAGTGCCACCCCAAAATCCACATGTTCACCCCCATACACAGATAAGGTTATGCTGCCACACATGCCTTATATACAGTGTGGACTGGGTGTGGTGTTGTAGGTGTGCCCCTGAGTCCCTGGAAAGTAAATGTGGCTGGCATAGGTTCACCAGTGACCAGCATGGTGACATATGCGTGTGACCTGTCCAGGGACGCGTTGTAGAGCAATGGACCGATCGGTGTGCCCGGTCGGCCCATTGCATTGTATGTGAGCGGGTACGTGTTGTATGCATGGTACGCGTTGTAGAGCAATGGACCGATCGGTGTGCCCGGCCGGCCCATTGCATTGTATGTGAGCGGGTACGCGTTGTATGCCTGGTACGCGTTGTACAGCAATGGACCGATCGGTGTGCCCGGTCGGCCCATTGCATTGTATGTGAGCGGGTACGCGTTGTAGAGCAATGGACCGATCAGTGTGCCCGGTCGTCCCATTGCATTGTATGTGAGCGGGTACGCGTTGTATGCCTGGTACGCGTTGTAGAGCAATGGACCGATCGGTGGGCCCGGTCGGCCCATTGCATTGTATGTGAGCGGGTACGCGTTGTATGCCTGGTACGCATTGTACAGCAATGGACCGATCGGTCTGCCCGGTCGGCCCATTGCATTGTATGTGAGCGGGTACGCGTTGTAGAGCAATGGACCGATCGGTGTGCCCGGTCGGCCCATTGCATTGTATGTGAGCGGGTACGCGTTGTATGCCTGGTACGCGTTGTAGAGCAATGGACCGATCGGTGTGCCCGGTCGGCCCATTGAATTGTATGTGAGCAGGTACGCGTTGTATGCCTGGTACGCGTTGTACAGCAATGGACCGATCGGTGTGCCCGGTCGGCCCATTGCATTGTATGTGAGCGGGTACGCGTTGTATGCCTGGTACGCGTTGTAGAGCAATGGACCGATCGGTGTGCCCGGTCGGCCCATTGCTTTGTATGTGAGCGGGTACGCGTTATATGCCTGGTACGCGTTGTACAGCAATGGACCGATCGGTGTGCCCGGTCAGCCCATTGCATTGTATGTGAGCGGGTACGCGTTGTATGCCTGGTACGCGTTGTAGAGCAATGGACCGATCGGTGTGCCCGGTCGGCCCATTGCATTGTATGTGAGCGGGTAAGTGTTGTATGCCTGGTACGCGTTGTAGAGCAATGGACCGATCGGTGTGCCCGGTCGGCCCATTGCATCGTATGTGAGCGGGTACGCGTTGTATGCCTGGTACGCATTGTACAGCAATGGACCGATCGGTGTGCCCGGTCGGCCCATTGCATTGTATGTGAGCGGGTACGCGTTGTATGCCTGGTACGCGTTGTAGAGCAATGGACCGATCGGTGTGCCCGGTCGGCCCATTGCATTGTATGTGAGGGGGTACGCGTTGTATGCCTGGTACGCGTTGTAGAGCAATGGACCGATCGGTGTGCCCGGTCGGCCCATTGCATTGTATGTGAGCGGGTATGCGTTGTACAGCAAAAGACCGATCGGTGTGCCCGGTCGGCCCATTGCATTGTATGTGAGCGGGTACGTGTTGTATGCCTGGTACGCGTTGTACAGCAATGGACCGATCGGTGTGCCCGGTCGGCCCATTGCATTGTATGTGAGCGGGTACGCGTTGTATGCCTGGTACGCGTTGTACAGCAATGGACAGAACGGTGCGCACACATTGGCTGGGGCCTGGCATGGCAACGGACGCGTTTTTGAAGCTCCAACGAGTCTGATGCAGTGAATTCAGTTGGCCAGCCACAACAATGTTGCAAAATCATGGGTGTCATGAAGTTGAAGATTTGAAGGATGCTGTGGGCGTGTATTAGTGCTGCTATTCTATGGATTGGTCAAATTCAGAAGATGCAAACGACTTGGACCTATCACTTTGGACATATGGGACAGTATCTGCCTCTGCAGCACACATATAATGCTGGCTGTTCCCCTGAGAGCTCACTTGCCTGCACTACATGCTCCAGGACGACATCTGCCACCAACACTGCTGCTGTTTATGCATCCTCTGGCTCCTGCAATGGCACGTACTGTGGAGAGAGCCCCAGCCTTCAGCCTTTGAATAGAACCAGGCCCTGCTGGACAGCATCCTTACACAGTACAGCAAGCTGTATGGGAAACCAGGGGAGCAGGTGAGTGTGCTGTCCACTGCTTCACTAATTGTGCATGTTGTCTGACTAGCAGGGCTTTCAGTGTGCACACCACTGGCTAGCATGCCCACTGAGTAGTTGTCACACCCCAAAGTGTGTAGCTACATGCACTGAACTGGTACAGTGCAGTAACAGTGCATTCCAACTAGGTTTACTTCCCATGCAATGATACCATGTAGTGACTGCTGGCAAACTGTTCATAGCCATTGTTGCACTGCCTGTGTACATCATATGCCCCTGTGATTGAGACATGTATATCCAACTGTGTGATGCACGTATATGTTGCATGTGTAGTAATGGCCTTTTCACTTTGTCATCCTCACAGGTTGATGCCCACCAGAAGCAGGAAATGTGGCTGACCATCGCCCGGAAAGTAAGATTCGTGGGGGTCTACAGGCGCAGGATCCGCAACTGCCAAAGAGGTGGCAGGACCTTCGTGGCTGGACCCGGAGGATCGCAAGGGTCCAGCTGAAGCTGTCGCCTCCTCGCAGGAGGGGCGGACACCGGACCCTGACCCCCCACATGCTCCGGATCCTGGCGGTGGTCTTCCCTGACCTGGATGGGCAGCTGAAGGACAGACAGCAGCAAGGAGGGGGTGAGTCCATGACTGCACTGTGCACTTTGTCTGACATGCTATGTGCCCTCCTCTGGCCTGGTTAAACTTCCACAGTACATCAGTCATGTGGTCCAGGACCCATGTCCCTCATTTGTGACATGCCCACTTCTCCTCTAATACGCATATATGTGGCCCTTATAGTCGGGAAATTGTGTCATTTGGGGACTGTGTCATTGCATTTTGCTTTGCTCAAGGTGGGGGACAGCATTTGTTCCCGTGACTATGTTGTGCGATTAATGGGTGGCTCAATTGCTTACACAATGCCTAAGTTCTGACATGTGATCTGGGTGTAACTTTGATATGTGGTCCGCTTGCTGCTCTGACTCACCACATGTCCCTGGGGAATTTGCCACACACCCATGCTGCTGGTGGGAACAATGTTTGGGCCTCAGGAGTATGTGTATCCAGTGTGTCACACATGCTTAGCCACCTGCCTACTGTCCAGGACTCATCCCTCTTACAGGTGGAGCTGGACAGTCATGCCTACTCCAGGGCATGCAATACACTCTGTACTCCCACTCCTGTGTATCATCTGGCATGTTGTGATCAGTGAAATGTACCCTCAGGTGTCTGCCTCTGTCTCATTGTGCTGTGTCTTTGTTGTCAGGACTACTGGTATGTTTAAGGGTTAGGGCTCAGCATGCCATCTGAGATGTCACCATGATAGACGATACTTCTGTGACTTATAGGTGTCTGATCACTTGACTGTGCACACAGGTGTTTGCGACTGTGACTTTCAGGCAGCTGTGTTGTGATTCACAGCACACTGTGAGGTGCTCATGTTCAGAGAGTTGTGTTTCATGTCCCCCATATGTCCAGTTGGTATGACGTGGACAAATAGTAGTACAGATGATGTGGTATTTGGGGGATGGACATGTGCACTTGTCAGTCACATAACTTGCATTCCCCATGCCCTCGGATTGTGACACAGTGCAGACTGTTGTTGGCAGGCTGCCATGGCCATGTGACTTGAGACAGTAATGTATGACTTTGCACGCATTCCTGTGTCATGGCATTAAACTTCCTGAGACTGATCCTGCAGGGGAGTGACATGTGCAACATGCACCCCATTGTGGCATTGACTATCCGGACATGGGTGCATCAAGGTGTCTGGTGCTGGTATGCATCACATGCATTTCTATTTAGACTCTGGCCATCCCTTTATCCGGACACCTGCACTGACTCAGTGGCAAGAGATGTGATGTGTGCTTGTTCACATACTTCACTGTGTTCCCTGCAATGTCCAACAACTGTGTAGGTGGTGCATGTGTCCGCACTGGGGTCTTACCATCAGACAGGCACCAGACAGATGGGTGCAAGGGCAGGAGGGGTGTGAGTCCCATGGTTGACCATCAGACTGACAATTGGCTTCCCCGAATCTGTGTGGGGACTTTAGGCAATGTTCAACTAAGGATGCCAGGGCTTGCTCTGTAATGTGCTGTACTTACTGTGGTGTGTGCGGTCAGTGCAGGTGACTGATGTTTGTCTGTTTCCCTAATTGTTTGCAGATACATCCACGGCCACAGGAGGGGACAGCTCCACGGACCAGGAGGAGCAGCGGAGCCAGACTGGGTCAGCATTGGACGAGTGGTCAGAGGGACCCAGTGGCACGGAGGGCGAGGGGAGTCACACCGAGGAGTCCTCAGCACCATCCACCTCAGCTGAGGACCACAGCAGCTCGGAGGATGACTCCCTTGTGGAGGCGGGTGTCAGCAGCCACCAAAGGCCAGCTAGTGTGTCTGGCCCCGCCACCACCACCACCACCGCCCTCCCATTGGCTCCCATTCCTGAGGTCCGTGGAGGCTCCCGTACTCGGGAGCGTGTCTCCTTCGTGCCAGGCACCGCACCCCCTGCCCCTGTGTCCCCTGCTGCCCTGAGTGAGGAGTCTGTGTACCTCCTTCGGCAGCTCCATGTAGGGCAAACAGCAATGCTGAGTGTCCTCCATGCACACACCACTCTGTTGACACACCTGGTGTCGTTCATGGAGGAGCATCTCGACGGGTATGTCTGCCCTACAGAGGAGCAATAAGTCCATGGACTCCTCCCTGACGGCAGCAGTGTCCCTCCTCCAACAGTCCCTCACCCCTCCCACCTCTGCCCCATCCACACTTCCTGCCCCCTACCTGTCCAAAGCACATGCACACCTGCACAGTCACCCAAACACACAGACACGAGCAGCACAGACACACCCAAGAGAAAGGCAAGACGTGCACACAAGCATCCTCAGGGGACTGATACCACAGACACAGGGAATGGGGAACACACACAGACACAGGCAACCACAGTCACTCCACAATCCTCAAGGTCCTCTCCCTCCAAGACCCCTTCCCTTGCCTCCCCTGCAACCCCACCTGATCAGCAGCTCTTCCTCAGTGACCTCGGCCTCTTCCCCTCCAATCCCGCTGATCCAGCATACCGGGGGAAGAGGAAGTCCACCCACACAGAGGGGAGTGCCCCTCGCCCCCGGACACCCTCCCCCAGGCGCAGGCAGAGTGAGCCCCCCACCCGCAAGTCCCCCCGGTCCCAGAAGAGCAAGACCCCGCCACCGCCCTGCAAGTCAACCACCCAGTCTCTCACCTCCATCCCCCAGGCCACCACTCCACAGGTTCCACCGCCACACCCTGCCCCAGGTTCCCCCACACACCGATACCACATCCCCAAACTGCTTAGGCCCTCCCCCCCTGCCACTTGCTCTTCCACCCCCAAACCAGACGCTCTGCCTGTTTGTGCCACTGGTGTGGAGACCGTGTCCCCCCCCTCTGTCCTGCCCAGCTCTTCTGCCCCCCTTCCACTACCTTGGAGTCATGCACTGCGGTGGAGTCCACAACCACCCCATCTGACTCGGGCACTGCATTGGGGACCCAGTCCACTCCATCTGACCAGCCCACTGCAGTGGTTGCAGCACCAACACCATCTGTCTTGAGCCCTGCGGTGGTGCCAGCCCCCCCTGAGTCAGACCCCTCCACTGCAGTTGCCGGTGACACTCCTGTACCCACCTCCCCTTCACTGCCTCCTTCTGGCATCCCCTGATCCTGTCCCTGCGGTGCCTGGCCTGCCCCTCGTATGCCCCTCCAAGGGGGATGTCCCCTGTCCGTACCTGTGCAGGCAAGCAATTGTTGACAAGTTGTCACACATCACCCTGTTGGGACTGTATATTTGGACTGGCCATTGGCCTTAGTTTATTTTGGACTTTTGATTTGAGTTGCACACTTGCTGAATAAAGCCTCTTTTTGTTTACTTGTGGTTAATCTTTGGAGGTACATGATGTAGATGTGTGGAATCATGCATTTGCTGTTGTAATAGTGTTCAGATCAGGTAAATGAAGTTTTGTTGTGATGGGCTCCATGTGGTCCATGGGATATGTGTCCTAATCTAGTCTGGATCTATCGCATCCTTTGCTGCAGTCTGAGGGTGTAATGTTCAGCATTTGACACAGGGATGTACGTTTATCATTTGTAGATTACCATCTTTGTCCTACACTGATGCACATCTGGTGGGCTTACCACTGTCCAATGTTTCTAGTACCCTGACTGTGTGCCCATCTCCAATGGACATGCAGTTTGGCACATCAAATTTGGAGGACTCATCTGTGTACACAGTGCAAGTTGCTTGACATGTGTCTTGGGTGTATGCAGATGACTGACGTGACACTCCCGTGCCCAGGCTGATATGAGCAGAGCCTTCAGTGTGTTGTAGTTGTTGACTCACTGACCGAGTGTTCTGCTGACAGGTTTGAGTCGTGCACAGACAAGGTTTGGCACAGCTGACCTTCCACAGGAGTAGAGTGCCCTCATGGCAGTGCGTGATTCCGTGATATAGGCTGTGCCCGTGTTGTGTGTTGTGTAGGCATGTCTGTGCGTGTACCCTTCTCCTTTTCCTACACAGGCTGTGTCCCTACGGATGTTCCTGTTTGTGATGCTTGCTGAGTTGTTCTGTGTTCATCCAGCATCTTGGACCTGGTTTCTCCGGGATGTGGGTGCATGGCAAACTAATGTTAATGAGGTTATCATCCCTAGTTGTCTTTGTTGTCAGGGCTGGGGATGTGGGCAAACGCAGATGGGACACAGTCAAGATTCCTCTTGGCACTTGTTGGTTACACGAGTAATGTGATTTTCTGTTTGTGTATGCTTTCAGTGATTGCGACATGTTGTGTGTGTGACTGCTGCCACTCCTCAGGGTCAGAGCTGCAATGTTGGAAGTTGTCTATGTGTGTCCTTTGTGGGTCAGCTTGGCTTCTTCATTGGTGTGTGACTATGGCCAGGATCCCATTGTTTGGGGTGGATTTGACGTCATGCCCATGTACGGCATACTGTGCAGTGTGTCAGACATTCACAAGTATTGTTGACTGGCCATGTGTGATGGGTTTCTGCACCTTATTTCCCCCCACCACCACTGGGATTTTCATGGGTGCATGTGCAATGTCAGCAGTCCATGTGAGCTTCACTGCTGCACATTGGTGGAGTACAAGGTGTGTGTCGTTGAGTGTGTGCAAATGTGAGTTGTTGCACGGCTGGGGCACTACCTCCATGTTGTCCTTGGCTGGCAGGCCATGCTGAGTGCTTTGTGCTTGTATAGGTGTGATGGTAGTTTGTTGCTCAGGATACATGGCTGTGGTTCACAGTGTGGATGACATCTACCTTTGCCATCACAGTGTGATTGTCATGCAGGCTAGTGTCACCACAATGTGGGGTCCCTGGGGGAGTGCTGTGGTGGTTCTGTCTCTTGCTGTGTTTGTTGCTGTTCCTACAAGCTTGTGTGACATGTGTAATTTGGGCTCCCTCTCATCTCACAACGCCTGTTTGCCCACATAGGGGAATCCAATCCCTGAGTTGGTTTTGTATGTGACTCTGTTGACATCTGTGTATTAGTGAATCTGGCCTCCTCATGTGTTGTGTGTTTGCCTGGGGACACTGGCACACAACCCCCTCACCTGTTGTGTATGATATGCAGTGTGAGTCTGCCTGTGTGTGTTTGTGCATTTGCACCACTGCATTGGCATATCTTTAGTTTGCCATTGGCTGTATGTTGTTTGTTGGCTTTCCCCTGCTGGCCCTGGGACTGCTAGGTCATCAGTCAGCACATTGATCATGGTTAGTATGTCCCATTGCTGCCATGGTATGGTATTTGTTCACATGACATCTACAGTCTCCACAGGATATCTACATATGTGTGTCCATTGCTGCAGATATGTGGCTCTGCATTATGATGCTCACTTCTGTCATTGTGTTATTGGTGAATGTAGACAATGTGGGCCCCCATGGCTGATGTTTGTGTGCACATGGCTAGAACGATGTGTCATTGGCACTGCACTGCTTGCCTCACACAATCTATGTTGCTATGGGACACAAGCACTACAATGCCACTGTAGTGTTTGGTGTTGTGTGGCCAGGAATAATCCCTGCATTTTTGGTTTAGCAGCTTTTACCAGGACTACACTTACCTTTTGGGCACTGTGGTGATGGGGTTTAGGGCCCCATTGCCACACTGTTCAAAATGTGCTTCAGCTATGGAGCACACACTTACCTTTTGGCCACTGTGGTGATGGGGCTTAGGGCCCCATTGCCACACTGTTCAAAATGTGCTTCAGCTATGGTGCACACACTTACCTTTTGGCCACTGTGGTGATGGGGCTTAGGGCCCCATTGCCACACTGTTCAAAATGTGCTTCAGCTATGGAGCACACACTTGCCTTTTGGGCACTGTGGTGATGGGGCTTAGGGCCCCATTGCCACACTGTTCAAAATGTGCTTCAGCTATGGAGCACACACGTGCCTTTTGGGCACTGTGGTGATGGGGCTTAGGGGCCCATTGCCACACTGTTAAAAATGTGCTTTAGCTATGGAGCACACACTTGCCTTTTGGGCACTGTGGTGATGGGGCTTAGGGCCCCATTGCCACACTGTTCAAAATGTGCTTCAGCTATGGAGCACACACTTGCCTTTTGGGCACTGTGGTGATGGGGCTTAGGGCCCCATTGCCACACTGTTCAAAATGTGCTTCAGCTATGGAGCACACACTTGCCTTTGGGCACTGTGGTGATGGGGCTTAGGGCCCCATTGCCACACTGTTCAAAATGTGCTTCAGCTATGGAGCACACACTTGCCTTTGGGCACTGTGGTGATGGGGCTTTGGGCCCCATTGCCACACTGTTCAAAATGTGCTTCAGCTATGGTGCACACACTTACCTTTTGGGCACTGTGGTGATGGGGCTTTGGGCCACATTGCCACAGTGGTCATGGTCTGCTTGCATTGTGTAGGCCACACACACAATTATGTGTGACACATGTGTTAGGGGGTCACATTGTATGTTCAATGTCATGTTCAGTGTTGTATGCATTTGACACAGACCACACACGCTTGTCATGGTGTTGGGGGTGGGATGTAATTTACAGACAGTCCTTATGTGGGAGTATGCTAGTTGTGTCATGCATTACCCGTCCTATGAGTAGGGGTGGTTGTAGTGACAGGCATCCTGCCCCCCATGAGTGGGGATGGTAGTAGTGGTAGGCATCCAGCCCACCCTGAGTGGGGGTGGTGTTAGTGGTAGGCATCCATCCCCCTATGGGTGGGGATGGTAGTAGTGGTAGGCATCCAGCCCACCCTGAGTGGGGGTGGTGTTAGTGGCAGCCATCCATCCCCCCATGAGTGGGGATGGCAGGAGTGACAGGCATCCAGCCCCCCCATGAGTGGGGTGGGGGGTGGTGGCAGGCATCTAGCCACCCATGAGTGGGGATGGTAGTAGTGGTAGGCATCCAGCCCCCTATGGGTGGGGATGGTAGTAGTGGCAGCCATCCAGGCCCCCATGAGTGGGGATGGTAGTAGTGGTAGGCATCCAGCCCACCCTGAGTGGGGGTGGTGTTAGTGATAGGCATCCATCCCCCTATGGGTGGGGATGGTAGTAGTGGTAGGCATCCAGCCCCCCATGAGTGGGGTTGGTAGTAGTGGCAGCCATCCAGCCCCCCATGAGTGGGGATGGTAGTAGTGGCAGCCATCCATCCCCCCATGAGTGGGGATGGCAGTAGTGACAGGCCTCCAGCCCCCCATAAGTGGGGGGGTGGTGGCAGGCATCTAGCCACCCATGAGTGGGGATGGTAGTAGTGGTAGGCATCCAGCCCCCTATGGGTGGGGATGGTAGTAGTGGTAGGCATCCAGCCCACCCTGAGTGGGGGTGGTGTTAGTGGCAGCCATCCATCCCCCCATGAGTGGGGATGGCAGTAGTGACAGGCATCCAGCCCCCCATGAGTGGGGGGGGTGGTGGCAGGCATCTAGCCACCCATGAGTGGGGATGGTAGTAGTGGTAGGCATCCAGCCCCCTATGGGTGGGGATGGTAGTAGTGGCAGCCATCCAGCCCCCCATGAGTGGGGATGGTAGTAGTGGTAGGCATCCAGCCCCCTATGGGTGGGGATGGTAGTTGTGGCAGCCATCCAGCCCCCTATGAGTGGGGATGGTAGTAGTGGTAGGCATCCAGCCCACCCTGAGTGGGAGTGGTGTTAGTGGTAGGCATCCATCCCCCTATGGGTGGGGATGGTAGTAGTGGTAGGCATCCAGCCCCCCATGAGTGGGGATGGTAGTAGTGGCAGCCATCCACCCCCCATGAGTGGGGATGGTAGTAGTGGCAGCCATCCATCCCCCCATGAGTGGGGATGGCAGTAGTGACAGGCATCCAGCCCCCCATGAGTGGGGGGTGGTGGCAGGCATCTAGCCACCCATGAGTGGGGATGGTAGTAGTGGTAGGCATCCAGCCCCCTATGGGTGGGGATGGTAGTAGTGGCAGCCATCCAGCCCCCATGAGTGGGGATGGTAGTAGTGGTAGGCATCCAGCCCATCCTGAGTGGGGGTGGTGTTAGTGGTAGGCATCCATCCCCCTATGGGTGGGGATGGTAGTAGTGGTAGGCATCCAGCCCCCCATGAGTGGGGATGGTAGTAGTGGCAGCCATCCAGCCCCCCATGAGTGGGGATGGTAGTAGTGGTAGGCATCCAGCCTACCCTGAGTGGGGGTGGTGTTAGTGGCAGCCATCCATCCCCCCATGAGTGGGGATGGCAGTAGTGACAGGCATCCAGACCCCCATGAGGGGGGGTGGTGGCAGGCATCTAGCCACCCATGAGTGGGGATGGTAGTAGTGGTAGGCATCCAGCCCCCTATGGGTGGGGATGGTAGTAGTGGTAGGCATCCAGCCCCCCATGAGTGGGGGGGGGGGTGGTTTCAGGCATCTAGCCACCCATGAGTAGGGGTAGTTGTAGGGTGGTGTTGGTGGTAGGCGTCCATCCCCCTATGGGTGTGTATGGCATTGGTATTGGCCATCACACCCCTATGGTTCTGCTGTTGCTTGTGTATGTCATTTGTGCATCCCTATGTGTGTGTGACATATTTTGGGTACGTGTCGCTTGTTTGTGTTGTGGGTGTTTGACTTACCGTCTGCGCCGTACGCGTCCGTGCCGGTCCCGGTAATAGATGTAGAGTATTGGTAGGACCTGCGCGATGGGATTCATGGTTGGTTCGTCTCGTTCGGGTTTCTCGTGTCTTCGACTCGTACTCGTCGCTGGCTTGTTCGTCTCGTCGCCGTGGATCGTCTTGTGGCGCGAATCGGAGCTTATGTGCAGCTCTCCCGGATGCTCAAACGTGCCGTCCGTGGCGACGAGTTCGGCGCGTACGGGAGACGCATCGTACTAGTCCGGCCGGAAGGTGCTGTGTATTTGGTTCCATGCGACTCGATTCGGCGTTTACGGATCCGGCTCGGGCGGGGAACAGGAGCTGGAATGGGTAAGTACGGCTCGCTCGGAATCTGGGCTGTTATGCGCATCGTACTTGTTCGTTCGGTAGAGTGTTCGAGTCGGTCGGAAAACACGCGTTCGGCTCGTATTTTATCCGGACGAATACTGTTAGGTGCACTTCCGGCCGACATCGGAATCGACCCCTGAGTCTGTCTGTAATTATAGGCGTGTGTAGATGAAACTACACATTTAAAACATTCTTAGTAAATGACCACACTGTAAAACAGCTAGCTGTGCTTTACGCAAGGGACTTGTCATAGCGCAGAGAAATAGTAAACATGAACATTGAAAACTCAGTAAGTGTCAAGTGGTTAATGGACAGAAGGAACGCTTGTAATTCTGGCAATTAGAACATGAGTAGAGATGTGCGAAATTTGTCTAATTACGCAAAAATACACCTCGACCAAAATTGCATCAGTCGAGTACAGGATAAATAAAAAAATGGTAATTTTCGAACTTAATATTTGCAGTTAAAACGAGCAATACAAACATTAAAATCCTAGATCCATTCTTGTCTGATGAAAAAAATGTAACAATAAATGTACCCACAAAATTTGAGAGAGAAGCCAATAGCTCACTGAAGGAGGGGATGACAGTGATGGAATATTGATGTATAAAGAAAGCTTGTAGAGATATATATTTTATATAAGATTTCATTTGTTTTCGATGTAACAAATTGTCATCGATATAAACACAGCAGCATATATTAAGCACTTCATCCTCGGGTGATCCTGAGTTATATACATTAATAGTTTGGACATTTTGTTTCCTGTCCTTCGTACAGGGAATCTTTACCGCCATTCCAAACTCTTTCTCGTCCCTGTACATTGACAACCTCTGTCCTGCTGTACCTATCTATGCCTCTTATATCCATCCTCATCTATAAGCCCCCAATTACCTATCCGCCAGATCTTCTCAAACTCTTTGCGGCATCCTTTTCGTAGCTATAAATACACTTTTCCATCCCCATGCAGGTGCCCATCCTATTTCCCAATCCGGTACTCTAGGCGCTATATCACTTCCCATCTTTTGGCAATATCTTTTTTCACTATAGCAAATCCTAGGTTTATTCCTGTTCTTTTATAATTTGTTGCATCCGAATCCTTCCATATCCCCAACAGTACCAGGGTTGCATCTGCCTCAAGACAAATGTCCATTGAGGCCCAAAGCCTCTTCATCACTACTCTCCAATTTGGGACATTCCTGCAGTATATGGATAAATGTACCCTCCTGGCCACATTTTCGTAGGCATTTATCATCCCCTGTTTTGCCCATTTTATATAATAGTGTCCTACTATAATAAATTCTATGCACTAGTTTAAGCTGTATAATACGGATGCTTGCTTTTATTGCTACCTCATTTGGTAATCTAAGCGCGTTGTGCTACTCATGGTCGTCTAGTCTGCCAGTGTTCTCATAACCTCTGTAATTCCAACCTGCATATTTGCCATGAATGTGCTATATGAAAGTGTAATAGCTTTCATTGCCATTCTGCCATCCATTCAGCTCCTCTCTAATGGGGACTCCTCTTTAGTATCTTCCTCTCTAGAAATCTGGAATTGTAATGCATGGCTCAGCTGTAAATATTAGAATATCTCATATTCTTTCTGTAGGTATTAAAAGGGTACCATCTCATTCACATCCCATACATCTGCTACCATTGATATGCCTATATCATCCCGTTTATTGAACCCTGGTAGTGTTACCACTGTTCTAAGCCTTGTTCCCATTCACTGGGGGTCTTAGGAGTTAATTTCTTGTCCAGTCCGGTTTCTCTATTTAATCGGTGCAATGTGGATATTATTATATTGGTGGCGGAGGAAGCACACCTTCCACCTTTCTCCATGGAGTGTGTATATATATATATATATCCAAGGACTCGAACTCCCGCAACCTCCTGACGGCGATGAAGGAGAAACAGACCCCACAGTGTCAGGCAAGATGTTTTTTATTTAAACCTTGTCCTCACGAACGATGACGCGTTTCGGGCTCCAAAAGCCCTTGTCCACATATATATATATATCCCTCATGCCCACCCTGAGACGATCCATTCTGTGCGTCGGCTCGTCTAATGGTGCACATAAACATTCATTTTGCTGACTTGTGCTGCTATGTAATATTTTCGGATATTGGGGAGTGCTATTACCCCCTCATAAATCGTTCGCTGTAGTGTGGTTAGCGCAATCCTCGGTATGCTGCATGCCCATAGAAGTGTTCTGATCAGTTCATCGTTCTTAGAAATTAGGTTACAGGCTGACTGGGGTCTAAGCCCTGGTCAAGCAGCAACCACAATCCTAGTCAGGCAAGGCACAAGCAAACCAAATTTACCTGTGCTCACCCCCTGGGAGCTTGGCACAGTGCAGTCAGGCTTAACTTAGAGGCAATGTGTAAAGTATTTTTGCAACACTTCAAACATTAGAACAGTGAAAACCCCACACAAATGAATCCCTCACCAGATTAGAACAATAGAGCTTAATTTAAAAAATAAACAAGACCAAAAAGACAAAAATACAATCAAAAGAAACAGAGTTATGAATTTTTAAAGAATATACTGTAAAATAGTGCCTAAAAGCATAAAGCGCCAACCATTCCTATCTGGTCATGTTAGACCGGTTCAAAGTCAAATGTTCAGGCCAACCGCGATGGAACGCGGGTCAGATACAGCACTAAATTAGTTGTGCTGAAGTTTCACCTCCTAAAGTGTCGCACCAAGAGTCCTGTTCACATCGGAGAGGGTCACAAGGAGCAAGGTGAGCATCATCAGTGGTGTTCAGCATGGTGGGAAGAGCAGACTGGGCGTCACGGATGGGTGGGCTGGTATTTTGCAATGGCAGTCCTCTGCGGGCGATCGATGCTTGCTGTGCGAAAAGACAGGCTGCCAGTGGCTTGCCCTGAATTTCTGTGCAAACTGCATGGTTCAAGTGCCAACGGGCCCTTAAAAAGATTTAAGAGCCCACTGAGCAACACCAAGAGTTACGGACCTGAGGGGTCCCATTTGGGGGTCAGGAACCCACTGCAGCTGGATTCAGGAGCTGGGTGGGGGGCTTTTTATGTCCCTGAGGCTCAGATCAGGAGGCCAGCAGACTGGCCCTTGGAGTCACTCTGGGGCCCTGGGATGAAGACGAAGTTGAAGGTCCAGTTCTTCTTCACCAGGCAAGAGGGCAGCAGGTCAGCACAGCAGTATCCCCATCCTGACAGCAGATGGCCCACTCAGGCACACCTAATTCCTCTATTATGAGACTGTCTATGAGGAATTCACAAAGTCTGTCAGTTATACCCAGTCATGTGACCCAGGCCAGGCTATAGGCACAAAAGGGATAAGGGCAGAAAAATGGCAACTACTAAAAGTGGCATTTTTTAAATTGTGATAAAAAAACCTGACTTCATCAGTAAATAGGGCTTTTCACCCCAATTCCAAAGACACCAAACATGAACAGTTTATCTCTTCCCATTTGAAAATTTCACTTTATAAAATGTAGTGAGGCAACTCTAATGTTATCATATTGGAGAGATAGGCCTTTTCACTATCAGAACATGTAATACTTAGAAGTAAATGTCCAACTTTTTAAATAAATTGCTGGGCTGTCCAGGGCCTACCCTAGTGGTGACATATATGTATTAAAAAGGAAGGATTGGACCTGGGAAAAGGTTTATTTTGCCATGTTGAAATAGCAGTTTAAAACTACACACACAGGCTCTACAATGGCAAACCTGAGACATGTTTAAAGGGTTACTTAAGTGGGTAGCACAATCAGTGCTGCAGGCCCACTAGTAGCATTTAATTTACAGGCCCTGGGTACATGTGGTTCCACTTTCCTAGAGTCTTAAAAGTAAATTAAATATGCCAAAAGGGTATAAGCCAATCTAACATGTTTTGGGGAGAGAGCACAAGCGCTTTAGTGCTGGTTAGCAGTGGTAAACTGCACAGAGTCCTAAGGTCAACAAAAACAGATTCAGAAAAAAGTGGAGGGAAATTGCAAAACGTTTGAGGGTAATCCCACAAAGAGAGCCAGATCGAACAATCGTTTTTTAACAAATAATGTTTTCAGTATGCTATTTGGGCTGGTTTGTAATAGATATGTAAATCTGGGCAATGCAATTATCTTAAATATTGCAGCTCTTCCTACAATAGAGATCTGCTGTGTACCCCAATGTATTATATCTATCTCCAGTTTACTCATCAATAGAACAAATTGTCATCGTAGTGTGTCTTTTCATTTCTAGAGATCCATAAGCCCAAGTATTTTAAATGTTGGGATTCTGTTCTTAATGGCAGTTCTTTTTCTGTCATCCATCCATGCATCAGTTATATCAGTGACTTGCACCAATTAATTTGGAATTCCGAATATCTAACATAAATGCCCAAGATCTCTCTCATCCCAGTTAGTGAGGTCTCAGGATCAGTCAAATATAGCAAAATATCATCAGCATATAGGGGTATTCTTTCGTCCCAGCCATCGTCCCGTTTCCATCCTCATTCCTGTGCATCTATATGAATCCATTCTGCTAGGGCCTCTATCATTAAGGCAAATAACATTGGTGACAGGGGGCAGCCCTGTCTCGTGCACATCCTGATTAGCATGTATAATTTAATGCACACAGAGTCACTAGAGAAATAATTATGAGTCCACCATCACATGCATGGATTATCACAAGAGTCTGACAGAGAAAGTACAAGTTACTCACTGTGGAGACTCTTATGCTGAGAATACTTAAGGGCTCATCCATCAAAAAGTGGACATCCATCAAAAAGTGCTGGATGTTCAGTCCACGAAATTTGTGGTTCCAGTGCTCTACTTAGAGTCACAGTGACAGAAACTTTTGACTCCTTGGGGCTGTCAATTAAAGTATGTCTCATCATCCCATCCGTTTAGAGTGGACATTCAGACATACATGTTTTTTTGTTCAGGACTGCAAGGGAAAGCCTGGTGGCAGTAAATAGGGGTGCAGGAAATGTGCCTAATTCACTTTCACATAATTACACAACAATTCAGCAAAATTACACCAAATTATGTGTAACTATGTGAAATGCAAATCTCAAATTTTGGCAAAAAAATGCATCCTCGCATCAATTTTTGACACAAGGGTGCATTATTGTACTAAAAATAGTGAAAAAAAAACAAAGGCAACACAAACAATAGCCACCCATATTCCGTTGTTCCTGTGTATTTGTTACACATTTTTACTGCAAGTGGTGGATTTCGTGTAACTTTTTACTGGGAATGGTGCATAATTGAGTAAAATGGCTTAATGGTTTAATTTGGGGAGTTTTGTTTAAATAGCAATAAATGAAATTCCCCAAATTATGCAAATTATGCCAACATAATTTAAATTTCACCCAGGCCTAATACTAAACAGGAAATCATAAAAATTACCCCTCCACATGCACTGGGAGAAAATATCAGGGCCTTTTGTTTTTCAACAAAGTATCCTTCTTTGAGAGTTTGTTTTTGAAAAATAAAAAGTATTGCTGTGCAGGCAGATTAAACATGACACCTTCTTGGCAAAGGTTCAGTACTTTCAGTGTATCTGTCACTGCTGTGGCTTTGCTAATGGCACAGATACCCCCACCCGCCTACAGAGTTCTCTAAGTATGGTGTACGGCCTATCTTTAATTAAACAGCTTAGGGGCCGATTCCGATCTCGGTCGGAGGCGCACCTAACAGTATTCGGTCGGGAAAAAAGCCATGCGAATGCCTGTTTCCCGACCGAACCGCACATTATTCCGAACGAGCAAGTACGATGCGCATAACAGCATAGATTCCGACCCAGTCGTACTCACCCAATCCAGGTCCTGTTCCCCGACCGAGCCGGATCCGTAAACGCAGAATCGAGTCGCACGGAAGCCAAAATGCAGCCCCGTCCGTCCGGACAAGTACGATGCGCTTCCCGTACGCGCCGAACCCGTCGCTACGCACGGCACGTCAAAGCATCCGGGAGAGGCGCACATAAGCTCCGATTCGCGCCACAACACGATCCACGGCTACGAGACGAACACGCCAGCGACGAGGACGAGGCGAAGCAACGAGAAAGACGAACGAGACGAACCAACCATGAATCCCATCGTGCCGATCCTACCAATATTCTACATCTACTACCGGAACAGGCACGGACGCGTACGGCGCAGAAGGTAAGTCAGACACCAACCACAAAAACAAACTACACGTACCCGACACATCACACACACACAGAGGGATGCAGAAATTACTTACACCAGCAACAGCAGCACCATAGGGGCGGGATGGCCATCACCAATGCCACATATACACATAGGGGCCCGGATGCCTACCACCCCTACCACCCTTACCCCTGGGGGGCTAGATGCCTACCACTACTACCACCCTTACCCAGGGGGTGCCAGATGCCTACGTTATGTTATGTTATGTTAAAGTTGATTTGTAGAGCGCTCGTTCACCAGGCGGTTTCTTGGCGCTGAGGGAGGGCGTCCGTGGTTGCAGATGATAATTTAGTTATATGCTTGAGTAAAAAGCCAGGTCTTAAATAGCTTCCTAAACTTGGTGTAAGAGTCAACAGTACGTAAATGGGGGGCAAGGTGTTCCAAAGCTGGGGGCCAGAATCGTATATCTCAATCCACCATGTTTTTTCCGTTTGAAAGTGTGGGGGATCAACAAATTTTGTTAGAGGAACGTAAATCGCGGGAAGGGATGTACCGTTGTATATTAGAAGCAATGAAAACGGGTCCATGGCCTGAGAGGGCTTTATAAATGATGCAGCCCAACTTAAATAGGCAGCGTTGGAGTAGAGGGAGCCAGTGGAGACTTTTCAGCATTGGACTCACTCGTTGATGTTTGGGCTGACCAAAGATGAGCCTGGCTGCCTGGTTCTGGACGAGTTGCAGCCGATGTAACTGGTAGGCTGGTATACCAGTATAGAGGGAGTTTGCGTAATCGATCCGCGAGATGACCAAAGCAAGTACCACTTGGGTCAGAGCTGCAGTGGAGAGAAATCTGCTGATTTTCCGAACTCTGCGGAGTTGAAAAAAGCACGCAGAGACCACTGAGTTGATCTGGGCCTTCATGGTAAGATCGTTACTGATGGTAATTCCCAAACTTTTTACCGAGTTAGCAGGGAGAGGGGGGCTCCCCAGCAGCGGCGGCCAAAAGTTGGAATCCCAGGGATTGGCTAAACCGCCTGTGAGAATCAACTCTGTTTTATCTGGATTTAATTTGAGTTGATTGATGTTCATCCAGTCGCTAATGAAATTCATAGTGGATTTGAAGTTAGACACAGATGATACGGAGGTGTCGATGTTAAATATAAACTGAAGGTCGTCAGCGTAATTAAAGACTACGACCTCTCTATTACGCAGGGCCAAAACCAAAGGAGAGATGTACAGATTGAAAAGTAGGGGTGAGAGAGAGGAGCCCTGCGGAACCCCACAGGTTAATTTATTTTCCTCTGCTCTAAAGTTGGCCAGACGAACCGATTGGGAACGGTTACTGAGAAAGGAGGTAGTCCATTTCAGGGACAGGCCCTGGATCCCAGCACAGCCGACACGGTCGATCAACAATTGGTGATCGACCGTGTCGAAAGCAGCTGACAGATCAAGGAGGACCAGGGCCAGAGTTTTGTCCTGATCAGCCCCCCTTCTCAGTTCGTCCATGACTGCCAGAATGACAGATTCAGTGGAATGTTCAGGTCTGAAGCCTGCCTGATGGGAGTCCAGGTAATGGGTCTGTTCTATAAAGGAGCTGAAGCAGGTGGCAACATGGGCTTCAAGGATCTTACTCAGATAGGGTAGCAGAGAAATAGGACGGTAGTTGGCCGGAGTTGAAGGGTCTAAACGAGGTTTCTTGATAATGGGGACCACTTCCGCCATTTTAAAGAGATTAGGGACGATCCCTTGGGCCAATGAGTTATTGAGAAGCTGTAAGGGGGTTAGGATAGCGCAAAAAAATATCCCGAAGAATATAAAAAGGACAACTGTCCGTAGGGGAACCAGAACCCACTTTTGCAAGTAGGGCAAAGAAGGCCTCTCTGGTAATAGGTGGAATACCATCTAGATACACCAGGTTCTTACGTGGATGATGGGGAGTAAGAGGAGCAGAGGATTTAGGAATGCTAGCTTTAATGGAGACAATTTTCTCAATAAAGAAAGTGTTGATCGAGTCACACAAAGATTGCGAAGGAGCGGGTTTAGCAGTGACTCGGTCTAGTTTAGAGAGTTCGTCCACAATTGAGAAAATATCCTTTGCTTTATTTGTGGAGTGTAGTACCTTAGCAGAGAAATATTCTGTCTTAGCTTGAAGGATAGCGGTTTTATAGTCTCTGGAAAGGGACAAAAAATTGGCCTTTTGATTAGGGCTATAATCGCATCGCCATTTACGTTCAGCTTTCCTCAGGGCTGTTTTCTTTATTTTCAAATCTGCTGAAAACCAGCGTTGGGCGTCGTGGGGCCTCTTTCTTTTAACTTTCCTTAATGGTGCTATCTGATCTCTAGCCGAGTCCAGCCAGATGTTAATATTTTCGGCTTGCACATGGAGAGACTCCTCCAAAACCGGAGGGGATGAGACTGCTAACAAAGAGCAGAATTCATTATTCATGCCTACCACTACTACCACCTCTACCCAGGGGGTGCCAGATGCCTACCACTACTACCACCCTCACCCAAGGGGTGCCAGATGCCTACCACTACTCCCACCTCTACCCAGGGGGTGCCAGATGCCTACCACTACTACCACCCTTACCCAGGGGGTGCCAGATGCCTACCACTACTACCACCTCTACCCAGGGGGTGCCAGATGCCTACCACTACTACCACCTCTACCCATGGGGGGCTGGATGCCTGTCACTACTACCACCCTCACCCAGGGGGTGCCAGATGCCTACCACTACTACCACCCTTTCCCATGGGGGGCTGGATGCCTACCACTACTACCACCCTTACCCAGGGGGTGCCAGATACCTACCACTACTACCACCTCTACCCAGGGGGTGCCAGATGCCTACCACTACTACCACCCTTACCCAGGGGTGCCAGTTGCCTACCACTACTACCACCTCTACCCAGGGGGTGCCAGATGCCTACCACTACTACCACCCTTACCCAGGGGGTGCCAGATGCCTACCACTACTACCACCCTTACCCATGGGGGGCTGGATGCCTACCACTACTACCACCCTCACCCAGGGGTGCCAGATGCCTACCACTACTACCACCCTTACCCAGGG